>JAINUG010000148.1:1758938-2358938 GCA_029706075.1 Aldrovandia affinis
TGACAAGTGCATCTGAAGCATTTCAGTTGTGTTGATTGTGTGTGTGTGTGTGTGTGTGTGTGTGTGTGTGTGTGTGTGTGTGTGTGTGTGTGTGTGTGTGTCTATGTTTATGTTTCTCTGTGTGTGTATGTGTGTCTGTCTATGTTTCTGTGTGTGTGTGTCTGTGTGTCTGTGTGTGTGTGTGTGCGTGTGTGTGTGTGTGTATGTTTGTTTCTGTGTGTGTGTGTGTGTGCGTGTGTGTGTGTGTGTGTGTGTGTGTGTGTGTGTGTGTGTGTGTGTGTGTGTGTGTGTGTGTGTGTGTGTGTGTGTGTGTGTGTGTGTGTGTGTGTATGTGTGTGTGTCTATGTTTGTGTGTGTGTGTGTGTGTGTGTGTGTGTGTGTGTGTGTGTGTGTGTGTGTGTGTGTGTGTGTGTGTGTGTGTGTGTGTGTGTGTGTGTGTGTGTGTGTGTGTGTGTGTTAGTGATGGCACCCTCAGTCCAGGCATGTCCAGTCTCTGCTTGGCGCGCCTGCAGGCCCACAGAACACAGCAGCAGGCCCTGCACAGTGGGGCCCCAGGTCCTGCTGTGGAGCTCGGCTGTCCAGCCTGGCCTCTCTGCCTTGGTCCTGACCCAGACCTGCGGGCGCCTCAGTGAAGCTCAGGGCTGCAGTCTGGGCTGCGTTGCTCATCTCCGAGGGTTGAGCTCTCCCGCTGTCTCTTTAGTCGTCTCTTCCAGTCAGCTCCCCTGCCGCATTTGCCATTGTGTTTCATTTCATCTCAGCTTGACCTGCCTGAAAGTGTGTATGAGTGGAATCCTCTCCCCTCGGTCCCCCCTTGTAAATGTTTCTGTGTTGGAAACAGAGGAAATTTGAGCTTTTGTGGAGTTTGATTTGTGTCTCTGAAGGCTTTGGCAGGGGGATCAGTCAGACACAAAGCCAGGCTTGCGTGGCAGCCGTCACCGTTCCCCTGTGTAAAACAACAACAGTGGAAAACAAAAGGAAGTGAAGACGGGGCTGCCTTCCTGTCGACACCAGCTGTTGAAGTGGATGACTGACAGTGGTGAAACACCTGCTCTCTGATGACTGACAGCAGAGCAGAGCTAGTCAAACTCTTACACCAAAGCCACATCATCTCCGATGACTGACAGCAGGTCAAGAGCCAGTTGAACGGCAACGTTGGCATAACGGTTAAGGAACTGAGATTGTAGCGCAAAGGTTGCAGGTTCGATCCCAGGTGGGGCACTGCCATTGTACCCTTGACCTGAAGGTACTTGAAGGTACTTGACCTGGATTGCTTCAGTAAATATCCAGCTGTATAAATGGATTGTATGTAACGAAATGTAAACTGTGTAAAAGTCGCTCTGGATAAGAGCATCTGCTAAATGGCTGTAATGTAATGTAATGTAATGTAATGGTAATGGTTGAACTTCAGGAGTTAGTGAGGCAACCCCCCCTCTGATCTGCGATGGAATTTTGGCATAGCGGATCTGGAGTTAAACCCAGTCCAGCGGGTTGCATCTTCAAATCCCGTTGAGGCACCCTTAGGGACCTTTTGTGCGTCCGGTTGTAATAATGACATTGTATTCATTCAGGGACACAAACACTGTAACTTATCAGTGATGTTTTGTCTTTACCCAACAGCACCCCCTGGTCTCCAGCTGATGTATTGCATGTGTACACAGCTGTCTGCTGTGGAGGTGTAGCAATATAATAATAATAATAATAATATACGCCATTTAGCAGACGCTTTTATCCAAAGCGACTTACAGTAGTGAATGCATACATTTTCAGTATATGTGGCCCCAGTGGGGATTGATCCCACAACCTAAGCGTTGCCAAGGCTGTGCTCTACCTACTGAGCCACACAGAACCACACAGCAGACCTCGCAGTTCCAGCCACCTTACCCCCCCATGTCACTCAGTCCTCCTTCCTGCGTATGTTTCTCAAGCTTGTCACCTTTGCGCCCCCCTCCCTTCAACGTAGGCGCGCACAGGAGCACGGGTCTTATGACACACCGATCAAGGCTTCCTTTGCCCTGGCATGGATACCGTGCAGCACGTTTGCATTGTTGCCGTGGACCGAAGAAGTCTGCACATTTATTGTCGACTTGTTTGCTGCTAGAAAGCCCCATTTCAGCAAAAGGCTTTATTCCCTTTCGCCATCAATCTTTTACAAACAAGTGAGGCTAATACTGCCTTAGCTGCTGGGATGCGTGCCCTGCTCAGAGCTGTGATTTGTGGCTGAAAGGCGTAGTGTGCTTCCCCCGCAAGGAAGATGGAAGATTTCTGACTCTGAAACCAAGGGGATCGGGGCGTGTGTGAACTGTGACCTTCCTCTCTCTCTCTCTCTCTCTCTCTCTCTCTCTCTCTCTCTGAACCCGCTCTCTCTGATGTACACGGATGGCTTTTTCCTTCCCTCCATCGTTTTTCGCTAACATTGTCCCCTCTCTCTCCCGATTGACACGCTTAAATAAAAAAATAAAAGCACTTTGTGCAGATTCCATGTTTTGGGGACCATTTTAGAAGTGCAGAGAATAAGTGGGGTTTTTTTGTAAAATTTTTTTGGGGGAAAGGACTTTGTCATCTTTATGTATGCAAGTGTTGAAAAGGGTCTGAAGGACTCTTCTGGTTCAACAGCAGAAGATGTTCCTGTGTCTCTCTTGCCACCGCCAAGGGTACAGTGCTAACTTCTGTAAAGTATGAGATTGTAAAGCTCTTGGTTCGGCTATTTAGGCCTTTAGACCTCAATGAGTGGCCACCGATCTGGTATGATACCAGCCAACGAACGGGTCGTTTGAAAACCTTATCGTTGTCGGAAACATGTAGCTTCCCAGTTCACGTCATCCGTCATCACATTATATCATGTATTTGTTTTCCAGGGCTTCTCATGTCCATACGTTTGCATTAAATCTGATATTCAGTCCCGGAATTAGAGTTTTACATTTGCATACCTAGAATGCACTGTTTTTGTGACGTCTGTTGCGCCTCGTTTGCGCCACGGCACACATAGGGAGCTGGGCCTGTTACCCAGGATGCATTGTGGGTGGAGGCGGACGGGCGGGCGGGGGAAGAAGGGGTCCTCCAGCTGCCTCAGTAAGATTAACAGCCCTCCTCTAGGCCCCCCTGCAGCTCAGGGATCAGGGTTTTTTTCCTTTTTTTCCGGGGGGTGGGGGTGGGAGGCGGAAGGATCACAAACTAATTAAGGTCATAATGGAGTTCAGGACTGTTAAAATTGTTTATAAATCATTAGGGGGAAACAGGCCTTCCCTTGTGTCCTGCACATAATTAGCCAGAGTCAAGGTCACGATAACAGCCGCACACTTCCTGGTGCAGAGCGCGCGCGCGCTCACTCAGAACTGCTGCTGTGGACAGAATGCCATGTATGCACGGGGGATGGGGGTTGTGGGGGACATGCCGATCTGCCTCCTATATTATTCCCTAAATAAATACACACTGCCCACTGGGGGCTCTTAGGCAGTGAAATGCACTCTCAGTGATATTAATGAGCTTCTTGCTTATTTAGCCCGTTTGGCGGTGGGGGGCCGGGAATGAAGCTTTTGCTTCAGTGTCGCCTGAGATTTGTTTTCTTAACGTCATTGACTTTTGTCGATGCAAACAGTGCCGACGTGGCGAACGAATTAAATGCTGAAATTGACCTTGTCCTCGCCATCCATCATCATTTGCTAGAGTAAATTTCTCTTCATATAGGGCTATAGGAATTGAGTGGATGCTCAGATGTTGTTAAGCTTGACATGGTTTTCGGCGAGTGGCGCACCACCGGACTGATTATGTCTCCTTCAGCCGCTCCCTTTGGAAGGCGCTTGGCTCGCCCCCACAAGGGGTCACCTTTTGATTGGTGATGCATTGTGGGAAAGGGAAATGTGGAAATGTACAGATTTACAACCGTCCCTGACAATTTATTTTATAAAGTGAGATCACTGAGATTCTACGAGATTCTATGACAAAAGAAAAGAGCTCCTGGTTCAATCACAGCCCGATGAAGTTTCACTTTCGTTCATTCAGAAATAAAATGAAGCAGCCCTGGCATGAGCCTGTCTGACAATTTGATTTGACGGGAGGGCCTTTATTGACAGAAACATTTGGGGCGGAACCTTTTAATGACTTAAGGCCATCCACGACTTTTCAAACGGTCTGTTCATCTGCCTGTTACTCGCTTAGCATTGATTGACGCGTCGTCCTCCATTTCCCGGCAGCGCTAACCTCTGGGAAAGGGCTGCGTGCCGCTGTGCTCAGCCTCTCCGCCCGCCCGCCCGCCTCGGCGCCCGCGCTCTGTCGCCGCGTCCTGACCAGAGGCCCGCTGCGCAGAAGGGTACGCCGCGGTGTCTCCGTCTCTCTCTCTCTCGCCCTCTCCCCTTTGTCAGACGCGCTCGCGGAACAGCGGCCCGCACCTCCCCGCCTCCGTCCGCGCGGCGGGAACAGCGGGGCTTCCAGGTGCTTCTCTCTCGCACGCAGCGTGATCACCGCTTCTCCTCGTCCCCCCGCTCCTGCAATCACGGCACAAAGGACAGCGGGCGCACTTTATACCGCCGTGCCGAGTGTAGCGAGGGAAACACTGACACCGATCCTGAGGACAGGGCCTTGTGTGATGTTGAGCAGGCGTCAGTTTCGTGTGTGTGAGGGCGGAGGGGGGGGGGGGGTGGTGGGGGGTGATGCCTCTCTTCGCTCAGGTGGCCCTGTGTCAGAGGGATGCCCGGGTTTCTCTGGCAGACTGCGTCTTTTCGCCCTCCCCTCACAGCCAGGGTTGCTATTCTGATCAGATTGGTGTGTCAATCAGCCGCCTGAAAGAGACCGATGCAGACACGCACACATACACGCATTTGTACACACACAGGCATACACACTTGCACACTCTTGCCTGCGGATTCATACGTACATCTGCACTCACACACTCTTTTACACAGAGAGAGAGAGAGAGAGAGAGAGAGAGAGAGGTGGTAAAGCATCATTGTTGTGTCATCTCTGACAGTGACTTTGAGATGTCGGGGAGATAAGTACATGATCCGTGATTGTTTGCACACGGAGCCGAGAGGTTCAGTCTCTGAGAGCGGACACGGCTGAGAGAACAGGGGCGGAGACGGGGGACCCGCTCGATACCAGACGCCGGCCGAGGCTGGAAGTCCGTCGTAACGAAAACGCTGCGCTCCCCTTCATCAGCGGAAACCGATACCGCCATCGACCTCCTTTTCCCTGTCGTTCCTCGCGTCTGTGCCAGCCTCTCCCACCTGTTCGTTCACTAAATAAAAGCCTGCTCCCGGAGGGACGTCGTGTCCTACCTTCATCGGCCCACGCGCAGTAGAATCCCCGCTCGCGATCTCGTCTTGGGGAAAGCCTTCGACATCACGAGCGACTAAATGGGGCAAGGCCCCACCGATCCGTAACTCGGTGGAGCACACCTGCCTTCCCGGCAAACGAGGTTGGCATTGAGCGAGTCAAAACAGCGAGCAGAAACGGTTTAAGCGGCGCCTTCAGTGGACCGATTGGCTGCAGAGTGCCTTGACCTCCAGCTGCAGTGGGGCTGTTCAGGGCCAGGGAGGGCTGCCGGGGGTTGTCAGATCCCTCCCTGCGCTGTATCTGCGAGGCCCTGGTTTGAAATCGGCATGCATCCCAGGTGTTAATGAGGTGCAAATTGAAAGGCTGGCGTACGGTGGCGCCTGTGGGAATGCGGCCTCTGGGACTGGAGTTGGCCCGCGCCGCGCGAGAGGATCGAAGCTCAAACAGCACCTCTGCCTTTTTTTATTTGCTTTAATTAAGCCCTCCACCCCCGCGCCTCCGTTTCCAGAGGCCTGCTTTACCGTGTTCATTTCACAGTGCAAGTCCCCGCGCAGAAAACAAAATGCACAACCTTGAGTACCCCGCTACTCCCCTTCCTGAGGGTTTCTCTCTCCCCCCCTGAGCCGAGTCGGTTTTGTTGTGTTTTTTCTCCAAAATTCTGAATTCCGATTTGTATTTGTAAGCTCATCGTTGCAGCCTCCTCCGCCGTTTGAGTGCAGACAAGCACGAGCCCTGCTCCGAAACACGTGCGGCCACCGCCTCTTTTCACTCTGTCGTCCGCCATTTGAGCCCGTGCAGTCATTGCGTTAGAGGGCTCTTCATGTGCAGTTTGTGCAGGAGGCCTCCAGACCAGAGGGGGGCGCTGGTGCCTGACAGGTCTTCCCACTGAATTGAGACCCTCATTCAATGGGGGACACTACAACCACAGATGAGCCTTCACAAGTTTCCCAGCTGTGTCTCCCAGCTAATAGTCGGTCCAATGGTCCAGTCGGTCATCCTGGCTGAGAGCTGTACACGTCATGGTTTCTGCACCCAGTGCCCAGATTGACAGTGTATCAAGAGGTCATCTTAGCCAGGGCCGTTGGACAGGGGGGTGGGGTCACATGACCCAATGGCAGGAGTCACTGAGGATGCATCAGGTTAATTGAAATGGGTGCCCAAGATATTTACTAGGCCCTGTGTTCACCACAGGAGCCTTCCTTAAATAGGACACGGCACCTCTCCGAAGCGGCTTTAATAATGCAGATGGAATTACTGGGAAGGCCTATGGGAAGGGCTTACTGTTCACTTGAGTCTGGCCCTGGGCTGTAATTTAACAGGGAATCACATTAAGGTGTAAAGGAATCGTGACGGAGCAGGCGATTTACAGTAAGTAAATAAATAAACAAAAGGAGGCCCCGTCACTCGGATGAGTGTAATGGAAAGAGCTATCCCATAAAACACCTGGTGCCGGGCCGAGCCCGCCGCATCAGGACCGATCAATCGCTGTCCCCTAATCAAGACACATCTGCTCCAGGTGGAATCGCATGATGAAGTGCCTGTTGCGGGTGTGAGGCTTTTCTGGCCTCCCGGGTCTCGGGCCTCTTGCTGTGGTGAGGGTGTGAGCCGCAGGGGTGACGGCAGGGTTGCCATGGTGAGGGTGAAGGGCGGTTGCCGAGCTACCGCGATGAAGATGCAGGTCGGAGTGGTGGCGGCCAGGTTAAGGCGGTGGGGATGCAGGTCGGAGTGGTAGCGGCAGGGTTGCTGTAACCATGTTCCCCTGTAGCAGGTTCCTTCATGCTTTTGTCACAGCACAGCTGAGCTTGAAGGACACTGGACATGACATGCTGGGATGAGTCCCCGTTCCTCAGAAAGACGGGGAGAGAGAAGAAGGAAGGGAGGGAAGGGGGAAGGAGAAGAGTGAGAAAAGAGGAAGCTATGAAAGGAGGGAGGGAGGGAGGGAGGGAGGGAGGGAGGGAGGGTGGGTGGGAGGGAGAGCAAAGGAGAAATGGGAGTAAGGAATAAAAAGAGGAGAGGAAGAAAGGGAAGCAGAAGAAGAATGGAGAGAAAGTGGGAGAGAAATGGACAGAGTGAAAGAGGGGAAGGGGAAGGAGACGAGTGAGAAAGAGAAAATGATTAATAGTGAAATTGGAAATGATCAATAGAGTGGTTCTGTGTGGCTCAGTAGGTAGAGCATGGCGCTGACAACGCTTAGGCTGTGGGTTCGTTTCCCATTGGGACCACATATACTGAAAAATGTATGCATTCACTACTGGAAGTCGCTGAGGATAAAAGCGTCTGCTAAATGGCATATATATATATATATTACAGAGGGAGGGAGGAGAGTGATTGCATGCAGGCTGCCTTATTAAAGCGTCACTCTGTAAAGGCATGTCAAAGATGGAGGCCCATACCCCGCCACTCGGCTCCCTTTCTCAGAAGAAGGTCCACGCTCTCCACTGCATTCTCTGCGTCTGCATGACCACAGACTCATCTGCAAGGAAACATAAAAGTCAATTATCTGTCACGAGTCCTCCCTTAGATGATAAAAGCAGTCATCACAAATGTATTATCAAAGTGCTTTTTATACCTGGCGATTAAAGCACTTTCCAGATAAAACGAGGGATTAAAACACAAAAGGAAATGGCCTAAAAGGAAGTTATATAAAACGGGTTATATTTTGTTTACAGTGTTGCGTAAAGGAACGAAGGTGAAGGCAAAGTTCATTTTTCCAATGTACCTGTGCTCTGACTGCAAATCCAGGCTAATTAGACGACACAGTTCTGCAAACACGATGTTAATAAGTTGACACAAGAGTTGTGGGCCACTCGGCTTCTCTGAAAAGGCGCCGTCTTTAGTTTGAACAAATGAGTCATTTTCCGTGTTGAAATTACAGCTATAATGAAGTAATTTAATCTCACTGTTCTCCAAGCCGCCTTTCTGTCGGATATTTGCAGTAAGGGCACCAAAGTGTCATTTAGTCTCTGGTCTCCGATTCTCTCTTTGAACGCGAAAGACTACCTTATCCCTCGTTAAAATAAGCCGGTAGTTATGGTAACACAAGCTAGCACCCACACACACTTTCACACGCCGGCACACTTGTACTCGAGGCGGCAGGTTGGGTGGGGGCATTGCCTCCGGCTTTCAGGAGGGTCTTTAGGTCCGGCCCACTCGATCTGCACTGGGTCCGCTGGCTCTGATCTCGCTCAGCGGTCAGATAATTGCTGTGAAATATGAGCCTCCGTCAGGGCTATTGTTTATCAATACTCGCGTCTGCTGCTTCTGTGTCGAGCAGGGGAACATTATGATTCATCACTCTTAACCTTCAATTCGCTCTGCCATTGTTTCCCTGTTCAATACCCACCGAGCAGACGTTTTCCAGAACGCGAGCTTGTTTAACTCTTTAACGGACCGCTCCTGATTTTTCTCCGGGTTGGAGAGAGGGGGCCGTTGTCACACGGTGGCAACGCGGCCGCACTCTGGGTCGGAGGATTAAGATGAATATTATTGCTTAATTACTCCGCTCGCCATTCCCGGCACGTAGCCAGGGGAGTGCACAGTCGATCGTGATTACTCTTGGTTAATAAGTGGGGGGCGCGCTTGTAAATGTGCTCAGGTGAAATAGTGGACGGCGATGCACAATGTGCTGAGCTTGCACGTGTCCTCATTCCAGTGGATTTCAGCGATGAAGTAACCGTGATGATTACGTGACATACCGGGGCACCACTCCATGTGGGGTTTACCCACAGTGCCCCGCTCCTCTCGCGGTGACCGCGTGGCGTCCGACCACCGCATAATTTACCCACAATGCACCACCTCCCTCCTTGTGATCCCTGTAGCGTGCGACCACCCGATAATTTACCCACAATGCACCACCTCCCACCTGGTGACCCCCTTAGTGTGCAACCATCCCATAGTACATATATATGTTTTAAGCTGCTTTTAAGTTTCAGATTTTTTTCTCATTTTCTCCCAATTTAGTAGCCAATTACACCCTCTCTTTTCATGTCAATCCTCTTCTCGTATTGTGAGTTTGCTGCCATAGCCCTGAGACCGGCAGTAACAAAGGTCATGTACCGCCTTCTCTGAGCCGGCACTCACCAAGCCAACGGCTGTAACTCTGGTACACAGAGCCACTCCTACACGCAGCAAACTCATATCGGCTACCCTCCCCCCTCTCTGGGGTGGACAGCCAATTGCCCCCCCAGTTGCACTCCCGGCCAGAGCCAATGCTGGTGCGGCCGGTGGAATGGAACCCTGATCGCAGTGGGCAGCGTCGAACGTTGTAACCGCTAGACCACCTGGGAGGCCCTTACCACCCCATTGTTTTGCCACCAAGTTCCACCTGTGTCCCGGCCCCCCAACAGTGTGTGCCTCCTCAGCGCTCGGTGTGCCAGGCAGAGTGTGTGCGCTGTGACAGAGTGGAGGTGGGAGAGCGCGGTGTTGGTGTGGCGGGGCACGTCTCACTGGCCCTGGAGAACAGGTGTCCCGCTCCCAAGGGAGAGGGCAGCTGTTCATGGAGTCCAATTTTACAGCTGGGTCGAACGGGGGGGGGGGCTCAGGTCTCAGCTAATGGTCCAAGGGCACAGTGTCACAAAGACAGGACAGGAGGGAGAGCTCAGAACCTCCGGTAGGGAGAAAGAGCAGTTTGAGGATAAGAATAATGTGCTTTTACATTTATATTTACATTTACATTTTAGGCATTTTATCCAGAGCGACTTACACAGTTTACATTTCTTTACATACAATCCATTTATACAGCTGGATATTTCACTGAAGCAATTCAGGTTAAGTACCTTGCTCAAGGGTACAACGGCAGTGCCCTACATGGGAATCGAACCAGCAACCTTTGAGTTACAAGCCCAGCTCCCTAACCATTATACTGCACTGCCAGTGAGCTCAGCAGCCCCCCTGTGCGGATGGGTACTCAAGGTCAGCGGTGAATGCAGAATATCTTATTGTGATGTCTTTGATGATGTTCAAGGCCTGTTTCGTTCAAAGATCTTTCTTTACAGTCTCCCCTTAGAAATGGCCATACAATTTGTGGGGATAAAAATACAAAACACAACCAAAGGCCAAAAATAAAAGAAGCCAAACAGTTAGAGGCTTATAAATATTTTTAAAGAGTGAATAAAGAAGTTAGTAACTACAGTATCCGATAGGAAATAATAACAGGAAGGTTTTTTTTTTTTTCAATAAATATATACATTAGTAACAATGCATTATGCGTATATCCATAACAGCTAGGGCCCCGAAGAGCAACAACAGATCTCTGCTTCTAGTGTGGAATAGCCATTCCTTGCAACAACATTGAGGACAGTTTATGGCCTATCAAACAAAATGCCGGGGTCAAATGTCCCATAAAATCCTCTAAGGCATTTGTCAGAACCTAAGACTGTCTCCTTCATGCCTATGTCACAGCACAGCTGAGCTTGGAGGAACAAATAGATTACTGATCCAAGAGGAAATGCAGGGAGAATCCCCTTCAGCCATACTTGTATGTGTGTGCGTGTGAGTGTGAGTGACTGTGTGTGACTGTGTGTGAGTGTGTTAGAGTGAGTGAGTGAGTGAGTGTGAGTGTGCGTGCGTGCGTGCGTGCGAGCGAGCGTGTGTAGTAATGCTAGCCATGCTCAGCATACTGTGTTTATGTACAGTTGGCAATGTAGAGTCTAAGCCTGGAGTGCATTGTAGAGGATCTAACAGCACTTTTAATTCATTAACAAGCATTCCCCCTGTCTCACCTTTTACTGCTTCCCAAAGAGACTGCATGCCAGGGACTTTGTAGAAGAGGTGTAGGTACGAGTGTAGGTGCCTGATCCTGCTTACACGTGGGGCTTATGGGGAAACACAGGGGTTCACATTTACTTCTGGTGATTGGAGCAATGCGAAGTTTGCTCATATATAACTTCCCACGTTTTCTTTATTTTTATTTGCATTTTACAAAAATATTCTGCCATTTAACTTCCTCCAGTTGTGCTGCCAAATCTGATTGGCATGCAGGTCTTCTACTATCTGTTGAGATCCTTTCTGCTTGGAACACTTTGCCCTAGACGCTGCTAATGGTTTGTTTTTTTGTTAGATGGAGCTTGAAGTGGTACCTTTCTGTCCAAGTTTGGTTCCGCACTTATGCACTGTGTTGTGCGCTGGCAGATAATTGAAACAACTTCAATAAGTTTCGGGGGGAAAAAGAATTTCATTATATTAATGTCCCTTCGCCATAAAGATCAATGATGTGAAAAATCCCAACATCATTCCATCCCTTAAATCTGTGTCTAGGGAAGTCTGAGAAAGTCAGTGATGGGAGATTACTCACAATAGGGGGGAGACTTGAAATATTACTTTAGTACAGAAAACAGTCATCTTTTAGTATTAAGAAGTGCTTTTGGATTTGTAATGAAAGGTATCTGAGAGACATACAGGATCACAACCTATTGCTTCGAGGTCTGCAGAAGAGGTTATTTTTCCGGCTGTGTATTTTAACTGAGAAGCCCAGTGGTAACACAAAGTTAGGCAGCACTACTCTCTTGCCAGTGCCTTTTTCAAGGTCACCTTGGGTTGTTCTCTGATCAAAATAACATCCACCTACAAGCCAGAGAAGGAGTTTGTTTGGTGATATCAGGATTTGGTAAGACATTGTGCCTGGATTTAAGATTCATAATTCTTGACTTTTTCCCCAAAGTGTGCAAAATTCGATTGTACATTACATTTGACATTTTAGGCATTTAGCAGATGCTCTTATCCAGAGCGACTTACACAGTTTACATTTCTTTACATACAATCCATTTATACAGCTGGATATTTTACTGAAGCAATTCAGGTTAAGTACCATGCTCAAGGGTACAACAGCAGTGCCCCACCTGGGAATTGAACCTGCAACCTCTGAGTTACAAACCCGGCTCCCTAACCATTATGCTACACCGCCAGCCCTCTACGGCGTAGATTTGAGATTGTGAGCTGAAAAGAATGAGGGGAAGCATCGATGAAATTACAGACAGCAACTGAGGTTTGTAATGGGAAACTGACAGACAGGGGGAGGCCACCAGTTAAACACAACGATGGAGTCTTAAAGGTGGTTTCCCTGCGCGGAGGTGGAGTCGCCTCAGTCCGGAACGTTCCGGCGCCCCCGAAGGCCACACCAGGCCAAATCGAAGGCGTTTCGTCCCAGTAACTCTCTCCTCTCCTCTCCTCTCCTCTCCTCTCCTCTCCCAAGGACAACTACACCTTCGCCCAGCCGGGAATCCAGCGGAAGGTGCGCGCCCTGGAGGAGCTGGTGAGCCGGATCGATGGTGAGTACGAGCGGCCCGATTCCCGTTCCGGACGGGCGGTTCTGGACCATTTAGCGGGAGGGTGGGGGGGGGGGGGCAGGGACCGTGACCTCGCCGCCGCCGCCCCCAGTCACTCGAGTGTCACCCCCAATCAGCGAGGCGAACCGCAGGGCCAGCGCCCCGCGCCGCTTGGAGAAAAGGCAGCCGAGCGTGGGTCCCTTTCATTACTTTTTATTAAGGAGGCATAATCAAAATTCAATGGCAATTTCAGGCGGAGCTGCGGTCCAGCACAGACCCAGCCACCGTTCAGCCCACATTAAACTCAATGATTGTTTTAATTTGGGGGGGGGGGAAGACGAGCGGGATTTCACGAGGGCCGTTTCTGCCACACTGTGTTTCAGATTTTTCCTCCTGCATTGTTTTTTATTTGTGACTCACACCGCCATTGCAGTAGCGGTTCTTGGGGTTTTCCTCCACATTCAGTGCTTTTCATCTATAATCTTTCTCCGGAAAGGGAATGACGCTGAAGTGTTAAAGTATTTGTTTAAGCGTTTTTTAAGAGCCTCAAATGTGTTTTGAAGGTCACCGGTTAAATTTCTTCCCCCTTCCGGGAAATATAGAGCCGTCGTTCTTCCGTGTGGTTATTTAAAACCCAACTGAGAAATGTGTCTGTGTCCTTAGAAATGCAGTCTTTTCCTGGTAGCCTATCATTAAAAAAATAAAAACATTCTGTCAGAAGCACAGAAGATCATTTACCTTAACAGTTCTGATGCTTGAGTCCGGCACGATGTTTACTTTATTGTACCAAAATTGATATTTCACTCTAAAATATAACGCATTAAAATAGCAGTAAAGCATTTAATGACTGCACCTTCTGAACTTTATTTCTTTGCGATCCAGTTTGTTCTCCTCTACCGTTCACAATTTAAGACTTAAAAGTCCTTTTCATGTGGTATTTATTGTACTTACTCGCATCCAAGGATGTGTTGTGTCCCTTTTCATGTATTCAAATGTGGCCGACTAAGTGGCTGCCAAAACCCAGTGAAATAGAACAATTGCTATTTGAAAAGAGGACTGCTCCAAGCTAAACGGCAATGCATCTTTCCGTATGAATTATTGTTCCTGTAATTTGGATAATTTCCACAGCGGGGATATGTTTTGTGCTCGTGTGAATGGTGGTGTTGCCCGTTGCCGGTCTAATGGAAGTCCTGTGGCGATCCGTGGGCTCTCTCACACGGCACGGCAAAGTGGCGCTGCCTATCGTCCTGGCAACGGTCCACCGGACTCCGGGAGGTCTCTTATGCCGCGAAGTTCTGCGTCTGAGAGGTCTGACAACACGGAACTCAAAGGAGAGCGCTAAAAACAGGGGTTCGCGCCAGACGGCGGTCTTTAGGTGTTGTTCTTCCCTGCGTTTCTGTTCCCGACTTTTCCCATGCGAAATGACGTCAGAGTGGCGAGAGCCTTTGGCTCCGTTTGGGAGTTGCCTAGCCTCCCTTTCACCTCACGCCCGAAATAAAGCCCAGCGTCTCGGGGGTTTGTCTTCCGCTCTGTGGCGCTTTTTTCTATCCGTCTCCCTCTCTTTTTCCCCCTCTTAACCCTGTCAGAAGTAAGCCTTTCTCCGGTAAATGGTTGTCAGGGCGATATCTGTGGTCATTAACTCGCCTTGTTTGCCGGGCCTGCCGCGGAGCCAGATGCCCGCGGAAGCTTGGAAGCTGCGGGGTTGAGAAAGGACGGCGGTCCTTGTGGAGGATGCGCGCTCGCCCCTAGCCGATCGTTGGCGTTGAGTAGAATTCTGAGCTGTACTGTGTCCAGGTCCAGCACTGTGCGTGCCCCCTCTCTTTCTCTTAACCCACCCGGTGTCTCTCGCCTGGTCTTTCCAGTGACGTGCCTGCAGCGTGAAGGACGTGCTTCACACCGCGTTCCGGAGACAGAAGGCGCCACTCGCTGACCGCGGCCCTTCCCCGTAAAGACGTCCCGGTGGTGGGGGGGGTCGTGGCCACTCTGTCACCGTCCGTTCGGGGGAGCCGACCGCTCCGTCAGTGTCCAATCGGAGACGTCGGGACCCGGCGCTCCCGCCAGAGAGGTTGGGAGACGGGTCTCGGAGCGGGGAGGACCGCAGCTGTTGAACATTTGGCGCTTTTCACGCCTGGTCGCCGCTTCATTTATCAGCTAATTGAAGCAGATTCGGCAATTAGGTGTGCGCGAGGGTGCCCGTCGCCGCGGTTACAGGAGGCCACACGCTGCGGCCGCATCGGGAGACGGGGGCCCCACCGGCAGGCGGCCGGCGTCCGGAAGCTTCGGTGAGCTGGCGTGCGTGCGGCCCGCGGGTCACGCCGGAGTCGGCGAGTCTGATTCCTTGCCCTCCCGTAACGGGCGGCAGGTGAAACGTGCGCGTGCCTGAAATTCATCATCGATCTTCCAGCCCTTGGTCTCGGTCGGGGCATATGGTGCGGTACATCTGGAGCGGGAGGTGTTGCCTCTCTGGGCACGCTCTGAAACAGCGTAGCGGTGGCACGTCGCGTCTGACCGCCCTCTCCCCAGTTAACAGACGCCGGGGTCGACAAGACCCGCCTCCCCCAGGGCCTCCCCAGGTGGATAACGGAAGGAAACCCAAACATTTGTCTCCCGTGACTCCTCCCTCTCTGTCTTTCTCGCTGGTTTCCTTTGTCTCCATCTCGCTCTCGCCCGTATATCTTTCCTTCCTCTCTTCTTTCTTTCTCGCTGGTTTCCTTTGTCTCCATCTCTCTCTCTCTCTCTCTCTCTCTCTCTCTCTATATATCTTTCCCTTCCTCTGCTTCCACCTTTTCCCATCTCTCTCTCTCTCTCTCTCTCTCTCTCTCTCTCTCTCTCTCTCTCCCTATCCCCCCTTTCCCCCACCTCGCTACAGCCGTGTCTGGGTCCCGCTCGCTCCTCTTCATGTTAAACGCTCCCCGTGAAACTTTCCCCTGTGAAATTGAGTTTGAATGGTGGTTATTTTTAAGTCACTCAAGGGGGCCGTTCTTTGCGGCGGAGACTTCATCTGAACAGTGGATTACTTGCCTATTATTTTTAAATTGCCTCCCTGTAACAATGTACAATGTCAGCTTTAATCAGACTTTAGTTAGATCCTGCACCGGCGCTGTGTTTTACATCTCATTCTGCGCTATAATGGGACACGGGCAGCATAAATCAATCCTCGTGTCCTTTCACGAGCCTAAGCGCCCGCGTTACTGGTCCCGGCCGCCTGTTCTTGCCGCGCCTGCAGGGGGGGATGGGATGGATGGATGGATGGATGGATGGATGGGGAAGGGCGCGCGGGTTTGGGGTTGCCACGGAGACGAGCTCTAAACGGCGTCGCCGGTGTGGGACGCGGGTGTTTGAGCACGCGCCTTTAATGGACTGTGTGTCCTCGGCCATATGGCCCTCCTCCGACAGGAAGGAGCTTATTTGTCGCGCCAGGTCCCAACACTCCGGCGCAACACGGCAGCTGTCCCCCCGAAGACTGCTAAACGGGCCGGCGACAGGACCTGGAGCGGAGGAGGAGACGCGCTCGTCCTGTCTCCCTTACGCGCGGGTGGACTCGCGTTCGGAGAAACACACCTACGCACACAGACACATTAGCATACACGTGTACAAGCACGCAAACACACTGTCGTACAACACACAAACACAATCTCATACACAAACCAGCACACGCAAACACGCAACACACTCTCGTACAAGCACACAAACACACTCACTCTCATACACGCACACAAACACACTCTCATACGCACAAACACACACACACACACACACACACAAACACGCTCTCATACATGCATACAAGCACACACACACACACACAAACACGCTCTCATGTACATAGAAGCATACATGCAAGCACACACAAACACGCTCTCATACACGCGTACGTGCAGACACACACAAACACGGTCTCACACAAATGCAAGCATACATACATGCACAAACACACACATACACACACTTTTTTGTCCAGTTGTCATATCCCTGTGCATCTGGCCTAATACAGGTGTCTCACCTGAGAGACCGCCCTCTGTGCATCACCGTGGTCGGATACCTGTCGCCGCTCCTGATTGCATCATCGCTGCCCCTGTCTCCATGGTGATGGAGATGGCAGTTTGTCTCGCTCTGATCCTCCCGGCCCAGTGGACGGAACCCCCAGCAGCACCTGCATTTATTTGATTCATTGCCGATGAAAGCGATGTCGGGTCAGGGATGTATGCGACCGCTACGCTCACACGGGCATGACGACTGTCTGTAGTTCTAGGTGACACACTTGATTCATGCCAAGGTGGTGGTGTCTAGTCCTTGGTACCATTCGATTAATATCACGGTGTCTGTAGTCCTTCGTACCCTCAGATTAATATCAGGGTAATGTCTGTATCCCTAGGTGACATTAGATTGCTACGAGGGTGTGTCTTTGGTCCTAGGCGATGTGAGGAAAACAGGTATTTTGTCTTTAAAGGCACTTTAATTAAGAAAGAGCAGCTGGATTATAATGCGGTCTCCTGTAAGTGGGGTCAAGGGAGTCCAGCGAGCCTGTCTCACCTGCCATTTCTATAAATAACAATGCTTAAAACAGGTAAAGAAATGTGCTTGGCTGTGGATTCTGGAGCATCTGCTGTCCGGTAGGGATTTCATGACGCCGCCGCGCTTTAATGGCGTCCGTTCCGAAGGAGCCGAACTCGTGCGGTTTCACAGCGGTTTCACAGCGCTTTCACAGCGCGTCGGTGCTCCTGCGTCTGTCAGCATCTCCCTCGGACCGTGCCCGCTTCACCTGGGAAACGGGGTTCTCCCTCGGGACCTCCCCTGCCGTGCCACAGGGTGCATCGCTGCCACGTGCTCTATTGGCATCCGCTTGTTTTGATTTTCTAATGCACGGATATAAGCAGGTTTGGGAAGACTGGTTTGTCTTGGATTTTATTTTCATCGGACTGACAGCTTCTCGGGGGGAAAGTGGGGCTTGCGTTTCTGTGCCAGTCCAGGGGCAGGGTGTCGTTTCCCCAGCCGTCCGGATAGATTCTTGTGTTTCAGTGCTCCCTGGATTTTGTGTTTTAAATGCTGTTGTTTTCTGCCTTCATAAAGGGAAAAAAACTTCACAAAGCCTTTTGCTTCATTTTTTAAGTTCATGCTTCCCAATTCTAATGTTCTGTGCCATATGTGTGTTTGTGCTTGTGTTCTTGTGTTCTTGTGTGCTTCTGTGTGTGTGTGTGTGTGTGTGTGTGTGTGTGTGTGTGTGTGTGTGGTGTGTGTGTGTGTGTGTGTGTGTGTGTGTGTGTGTGTGTGTGTGTGTGTGTGTGTGTGTGAGAGAGAGTGCATTTATTCTACAGCATTTTTTGTTATCAGACAATGGCTGCCTTGCATAGTGAATAACCAGGAATATGAAAGCCTGTCAGGGTGCAGGTCTAGAAATGAGCATTTGAGTATAATTCTGCAGTAAGCACTGTTACATGAAGTGTGCCCCCTCAGTGCTGCTTATACCTTCCTGTTTGCAGGATAAAAGGAAGACCTTTGGCATCTGCTCTCCTTGTTTACTTTTCCTATTTGATGGAAGTCTGCAGTGTGACCAATGTATTCTCCACACATCTCACTGCTAAATTGATATTAAATCACATTGTTAATGTGCTGTGCGACATATTATATTACACACGCATTACCTAAACAGATGCAAGAAGACTGAGATGTGTGCAAATGGGGCATTTTAGTAGCTTTTAAGACAGAAGGGTACTGACTAATTTTTATATCTGGCACTTTGGCTAGAGGTGAAGGCATGACTGTGTGTGCGTGCGTGCGTGCGTGCGTGCGCGTGCGTCTGCATACTGTGTCTGCATACTGTGTGTGTGTGTGTGTGTGTGTGTGTGCGTGGGTTTATGTTTGTGTGTGTGTGTGTGTGTGTGTGTGTGTGTGTGTGTGCGCATGTGTGTCTGTCTGCATGCCGTTTGTGTGTGTGTGTGTGTGTGTGTGTGTGTGTGTGTATGCGTGGGTTTATGTTTGTGTGTGTGTGTGTGTGTGTGTGTGTGTGTGCGTGTGTGTCTGTCTGCATGCTGTTTTGTGTGTGTGTGTGTGTGTGTGTGTGTGTGTGTGCGTGCGTGTCTGTGTGTCTGTGTGGCGATGTGTGTGCACGCAATTGTCCGTATCTGCGCATACCGTATGTGACAGAATTTCAGATAAATTATTCCCAATTCTCGACTTCTCAGAGCCCTACAAGATGCGCTAGACCCCCACGGGGGCCAGAGTGTAGACAGTACTCTCCCCCACCACCCCCTTCTCTCTCTCCTGTTGTCTCTCTGTCTCTATTCTTCTGTGAGCACAGCGCTGCTCGACTGTTCACAGTGGCTCAGAGGCTGGGAGGCCTGGCTGATTCCTGATGCCACCCTGGGCTTTGTCACGGGTTGTTTTTGTCAAAGCGTCGCCCCCCCTTCCCCCTTCCCCCTTCCCCGGGCGAGCAGGAGAGACGCTCCGCACCGCAGGAACACAGGCGGCGTATGTTGGGCACGCAGTTACCTTGAACCCGCCTGCCCCTTTTCACACAGTATCTACACATCTCCATATGTCTGTATCCGTGCCACCCCCCCCCCCCCTGCTCTCCCCGAGCTGATTAAAAGAAACGTCAAGAGAAAGAGTGAGAAGGCCCTTCCGGCCCCCCTTTGACTGCGAGAGTCTGGTTGCCTCTTTTATAGCGGAGCTGGCTGCTATAAGACCTTGGTGTTTTTTTGCAGATGAATCGGATAAAGAAGCACAAAGTGATCTCCTTCGCATTGATTTCCCATCGCGGGCTCCTTTTCAGCGGCCGCGCCAGTTTCCTCGCTTCCCAGCGGTCTTTGTGTCCGACGGACTGCATTATAGGCGCTCGGGGCTTTTGTGTCGCCGTTTTCTCGGCCTGAAAGAGATCAAAAGGAAGCCCGTGCAGGGTGGATGTGTACAAGAAGCCAAGGTCAGTTCTGCCCCGGCGTTCCGCCCCGGCCCGGTTCACGTGCGCGCACAGGCTCAGATTGGGTTCGTCCACGACACGCTTTGTCATTTACGTTGAGCGACAGATTCGTAGTAGAGGCTACTTTGTGTGTGGGCGCACATGTCCTGCATGTTGTTATTTGTTGATCGTTGTGAACCACTTCGCTTTTTTCCAAAAGGGGAAAAAATGGGCTATTATTGCGACACGGCAAGCTTCTACCGTGAAAGAGTCCACTGGTAATGTTAATTAATAGAGGCCCTTTCAAAAACAGGTGGGAACAAGAACATCTCCCTCTGCGTTTCTCTTTCAGGACCACGGGGTGGGTTGTTTCACAGTCATAATTGTAGAGAGATGTTTGTAAAGACAGTGAGTCAGCTCTGTGGCCTGGCCACGTTGTGCATTTCGCCCCTCAGGCTAGTGTGCTGACTCATCATTGCTCTATCAAACGTTCTTCTTATTATTATTAGAGAGAGGCTTCTTTTATTCTCCCGTCCCGACTGCTTCCATCGTGAGCAAAGATTGCACAGACTTTTCACTCAAAATTGAGAAGTAAGTAGCTGTACGTTCCACTCGAGGAATAGTGCTGAGCGCAGTTGGTAGCCCCCACTTTGCCTGCAGGTTATGGAATGTCCCATTTCATAAGGAGGGGGGAGGGGTGTGGGAGGTCGAAGGGATCAGTATCAGTCTTTAGTCAGTTAGTAAGATTAGTCAGAAGACAAAGGGCTCTTTATGGGCTCAGTCTTAATGAGCTCTGACTGAGTTTATTAATCACCAGGTCGCCCGTGGACCTGCTGGCGCTCGCATAAAATTCCAGTCGTAAATCCTGTCCTCTGATAGGCCCAAAAAGACATGTCTGGATTGCTTCGAAGGAATGAAAAAACACATTAATTTAGCAGGCATTTAAACACGTCGACCACGCGGCCGTTTCTCGGGTCACGTTCGTCCGTGGTTTAAAAAAAAAATAAAAACTTTTTTAAAAAACGTCCCAACGGCGTTTGGGGTTTGCGCGAGGCCGGATGAATCGGGCCTTTATGATTTTTGGCAAATGCATATGATTAAAACGTCAGGCGGCGGTTGACAAAGCGAGCGGGCGCGCAGGGGCAAAGCGGTGATCGATGGCGCCGCTATCTGCTCTTGATCAGGCCCAGATTCATTGTTCTCCCCCGGCCGCCGTCATATTTCACAGCTTTTAAATGGAGCCGAGAGGCCCGACGGATGGAAATGAGTGTGTTCACTATTAAAATTAATGCAGTGAGGAGGGAAGTAGAGGAATGTGCTCGGGGGGGGGAATGGCACACAGTCACCTTCAGTGCGGAGTAGACTGACCCCGTGGGCAGGGAAACAGCCAAGGATCACTTGTTCCCAGTTCTCTTGCACGTCTGTCCCGTTTTGTGTCATTGCAAAGGCACTGGATTGATTGCACAGATTTTGTCGTTCTCCTTTAGCCTGATGTGTAGATGTGTGTCTTTATTTCTTGAGCGAAAAGTTGAACACTTGACATCACGTGTTGGCAGCTCTGATTGGCCAATGGCAGATGGGAGTTTAGTTTCGTCCCAGGGGAACGACGCTTGGTGGAAGGCCTGCTCTTTGCGCCGTCTACGATATTTTCTGTGCTGTCTGGGACGCCGCCTTGACATTTCAGATATTGTGTTTGCGGGTTGACTTTGTCGATTCGACCGTCAGCGTCTGCGGTAGATGACCCCGAGTTCCACCTTTGCCGAACAAGGCGCTCCTACTGACCGTTCTGCAGGTTTATCATCCTGGAGAACGACCAGGGAGCGCTCAAAGTTCCTGTTTCTTGACCTCTGGCCTTTGTAGTTCCGTTGGTCTGCGGGGTGGGCTCTTGGAGTCCTGAGTGCTGCTATGCGTCGTGGGATTGATCCGAGCGGTGAACTCCTGACCTCGCGCCTCTGTGTTTCCACTGGTTCCTGTGTAGTGGAGGCAGAGATTCTCCCCACTGTGTTTTTCCATTCTTCAGCAGTCAGAGCTCTCTGAACATTTCTTCCTCACAAGAGCCTCCTCTTAGTTCATTCAGTCCTCTCCACTTCGAAACCCGGGGGGCTAGAAGAGCAACAAGCTTTGATCGGCTCAAATTGTAATGAGTGACTTTGTTGTCATTCGTAGCCTGCTAGCAGCCATTTATATTAAACACTGTCATTTATGAATACAGTACCCCCACATTAGCTGAGCTATTTAAAATATATATATATATTTATGTTTTATTGTACATTTTTTTGAAAATGCACTCAGGTTCATCTGCATGCAAATTGCTCAATGACACATAGATTGTATTAGCGCTAATTAAGGCATGATGTGGCTTTAACATGCCATTATGCAAATGCTGCTCCAGTGGACGTGGACGTGTTTAAATTTCACACGGAGGGCAGCCGGCAGACTGACGTGCTTCCCAGCAGAGCGCACGCAGTGTGAACGAGGGTCCGAGACCTGCGGGAGAGAAGCCGGCGCGGTTCACAGGCAGTCTGCGGCCTTAAAGAAGAGAGCCGTCCAGCCGTTTTACGAGGCGGCGCCCCCCCCGGGCGCGACTCTCCCCCGTTTACGAGCGGCGATGTTTCGGAGCGCATCCGCCCCTCGCACGTTTATTTCCGTCTGCACGATTTCCCCTCCGCGCGGGGCAGAAGATTTCTCTCACCGTCTCGAGATCACCGCAGAGGACGGCTCCCCACGCGCTTCTCTTTCCTTTCGCTTCTCTTTTTTTCCCTTTTTTTACAAACTTCATTTGCCGTGAACTCGATAATGATTTCTTAACACATAAATCTGGGAATGATTTTGATGCGTGCCCCGTTAAATTGTGATGGCTTCCCCGGGGATTTGTGTGTGCTTCCTGGAAAATAGTTTTAGACCCCCCCTTCCAGTGTTGCTCCTGGTCCAATTAACAGTTTTGTGTTGCACTTGTAAAAGCTTTTGTGTGGGCTCTAATTAAAGAGTGGGAAGTTGTGCAGTGAGCTCTTTGTTTATTCGCCGCCCGCTCGATCCTGGGGAATAGCGATTATGATGTAGGCCCCGCTGGTAATCTAAACGCTGCCTGCGTTCCAAAGGTCACATTGAACCGGGTTCGGAGCCGCCGCGGCGGCGCTTCGCTCGTAATTGGGAGCGTCGGCGCTGCTCTCGCGCGGGGCGCGGGGTGCGGGGTCACCGCGGCGGGCCAGGCCCCGTCTGGCGCCTCTCAGGGTTTCGTGGACCCGTGTCATCACCTTGGACATCACCTCCCGATTGTTTGTTCCCCCTGCTGCTTCGCGTTCGCCTCATAAATGATAAGTAACGGGAGCCCGGGTTAGACGTTAACCGTCTAGTGAACAAACTGGTTTGCCTGCAGTGTGGTGTGGTGGCTAGGTGGTTAACTTGTGACCTTTTGAACCCTCGACCATGTTCAGGGTCTAATGACCTACCTGGGAGTGAGACCTTCTGGTTACAACCCTAGTTGCTTAACAACCCAGCTCCCCAATTTGAAATGAACAGGATCTTACCCCAAATCTTCCTCCTTGGCTACATTGATTTTACTTTCTTTTTTCCTCCCCAGTTTTGAAGCTTTCTGCCCCTGTTGGGAAAGCCCGATCGCAATGGCAGTTCAATCCCATCCCTGCGGCGCCCATTCATTTGGGGGGGCGCACACTATCCTCCAGCTGAGCTGCGCATTCACTGTGGTGTAGGGCTGGGCCACTGGCAGGCCGCAGGCTCCTGATTGGCTAAAGGAGATACTATTGAGCGCTAAGGTGGGGAATGCCTTGACTAATGAAGCCAGAGACCCAAACCCCCTGGCCTGTTAAGCATTGACTCATGAGACTCTCACAGGAAGGGTCAGGACTCAAACTGGACTGTAGGGTGCATCACTGCACTGAGAGATGTTAGCTGGGTACGCCTCTCTGTAGCCCATGCCATACTAGAGTTTTACAAGATTAACCCAGCTATTACTGTCAGCCAATGGAAGGAGAGAAAGGGGGAGGCACCAGTGCATCTTTCTGTGGGTAAATCTGGCCTATGCGGATCTTCAAAATGACCTAATAACAGAGAAAAAAGTTTTAATTACATCATAGCTCTGAAACACAAAGAGAAAGGGGAACCGGCCATGCCGTTCCTTCCATTTCAACGAATGAATGTTCATGACTAACGTATTGTCCGAAAAATGCTGAGGCGCACGGTTTGCGATTTTCTTCCCCTTCGTTTCTCTTGCTCGGGACAAAGCGTGGGAGATATCAAGCAGGTTTATTCACCCTAATGCTTTCCAGTTTTCTTCTATTACATTTATTCTTGGTCTTAACTGATTGAACTGCAACCCCACATTATGTACACGGCGTGTTAAATACCTTGTTTGCTTTGTTTGTTTTTGTTGAGTCGATAAAATGCGGCACAGTTTCCCCGAACCTCAGTAGAGAATTCTGTTCAGCACAGTTTGTTTAATTTCTTTAACGGTGTCTTTTGATTCCTGCTGGTGCTCTCGTCACATTCTGTCGTTCACCCTTTTTGCCACGTTTCAGAACACATCTGAGCTGCTTTAAAAGACAATGAAAAAGAATCACAGTATCTCTTGTGCCGTAGGATTGACATTTATTTCACTCCGTGTTAAATCGTAAGTCAGTAAGCTTTTAAATGTTTGCCCATGATAAATATACATTTCAAAATGCCAAATATGTCCATTCATAGCCTGTGCATAATGAAGGAAACGGATGTTGGCTTTCTTTCAGAAAATAATTGTACTTTTATGTGCTTGAGACTGCTCGAATGTGAGAAAGAGAACGAATGTTAGATGAAATGTTGGCATGCGCTTTTGAGTGATCCATAGGAGAACATTATGCTAATCTTGGACACTTCAAGTCCTGCTGGTGGTTTAAAATGTATAATTTCATCGGCAGGCTCCTGTCTGAAAGGCATTTGATTGAAGCATTGTAAATGAGCTGTGAGTGTGTTATTCTGGTCGGCCTCACTGAGGACAAACGACATCTGCGCGAGCAGGAGAGAGGGGCTGCTGAGCTGGCATGGTCTGAGCACACTGTCACACCCCCGGATTTTAACAGACACACACACACACACACACAGCAAACATACACATAGCACACACGTGCACCCACCCACACAGTACAAACACAAACACACACACACACAGCACACGCACGCACAGAGCACACACACACAGTACACACACACACACACACACACACACACACGCACACACAGCAAACATACACATAGCACACACATGCACCCACCCACACAGTACAAACACAAACACACATACAGAGTGCAAACACACATACACACAGCACACGCACGCACAGAGCACACACACAGTGCACACACACACACACACACACACACAAACAAAGCACACCACGCACCAAGCACAGACAAAGAGCACCCACACTCAAAACCTCACACACACACACACACACACACACACACAAACACAGGAAAAAGGAAATACATTCCTTTGTGCTTGTGGTGAATAAACTGGCTGCATGTTCTGCGATGGGCTCCTGGTTTAATAGATGCGAGCGCTGTAATGTGGACAGCACACAGATGCACACTATTGAGTCTGCGGAGATCCGCCCGATTCCAGCAGACACGGAGATGCTTTTCCGTCCGTCCTCGTCTGTTTGCTCAGCTTAATTGTCTGTCCGAGGGAAGAGAGTCTGTGCCGCCGCGAGCGTGGGAAGCCGACACACTCACGACGAGCGCGCCCACTTAATCTCACCCTCTGATGTTTCCTTTCGGTATGCTTTTGCTTAAATGCGATTTAAAGAAATTGTAATTTTTGTGTGAGCGGTTGAAATTGAGCCTCAGAAGTAACACTTGCAAAGCTCCTGTCTTAGAAGGCAACAGTCTAGCAGGAGTTCCAGCCCTATTAAAGTCTCTTTTAAATTGGTCCAGTAAAAAAGGCGATGAGTTGAGTGCCTGGCTGGAAGGCTGGGTTTGAAAAGCCTCGCTTAGCGGTGGGAAGCACACTCTGCGGACGAGTCTCATCGTAAACAGAACCTCATACTGGTGTCCTGTGTGCCCAAGCACCGAGAATGAAGGCATATCTCTTAGTGGTCGTGCTCATAATGGTGCACAAGTGCACTGTATATCGTAGTATTACAGTATACAGTACAGTACGTTACAGTAGGCTCCGTTTTTATTCACACCCTTGATAGAGATGAACAAAAGAGATTGTATAAAGTAAACTGTATACAAGTAATGAGGTCTATTTTATGCTCAAAAAAATGCATTGGCACGAACCACAATCGAACCGTTCACAAATTATACTTTTTTTTTTCTCAGAAAAGTCAAGAATCACAAATGTTCACACCCCTGTTTTCAGTAGTTTGTGGCTCCTCCCTTGGCTATTATAACAGCAAGTAATCACCTTCTGTAGTGTCGTACAAGGTTATGGAACTTTTTTGGGGGGATGCTCAACCATTCCTCCATGCAGAATTGTTCTAGTTCCTTCAGATTCTTGGGTTGATGTTTGTGGACTGCTTTTTTGAGTTCAACCCACAAATGTTCAATTGGATTCAGGGCTGGAAACTGAGATGGCCACATTAGGACATTGATCTTGTGCTTTGTCAACCATTTCTTAGTTTCTTTGGATGTAAGTTTGGGATTGTTGTCTTGTTGGAAGGTCCATCTGTGGTGCGGCTAAGGTGTAGCTTCCTGGCAGAGGGAACAAGGTTTTTGGACAAAATGTCTTGGTACATGCTGGAGTTCATGGTTCCATCTATTTTAATAAGGGCCCCAGGGCCTGTGGATGCAAAACAACCCCAAAGCATTAAAGATCCACCACCATGTTTCACTGTAGGCATGAGGTGCTTTTCAACATTACTTGCATTCTTTGGATGCCAGACATAACACTGATGTGCATGTCCAAAGAGCTCCATTTTTGTTTTATCTGACCAAAAGACACGGTTCCAATTTGAGTTCAGATGTAATTTGACCAATTCAAGACACCTTTTTCAGTTAATTGTCTTCAAAAGGGTCTTCCTTCTTGCAACCCTGCCATAAGGCCATTGTCATGTTAGGTGTCGTCGAATGGTAGGTTTAGACACCTTGTAACCCCAAGATGCCAGGTTGTTTTGGAGATCTTGAACTGTGCCACTTGGACTTATTTTGCCTCTCTAACCATCCGTATCACGCAAGATAGACTGTTCCACTGTTCCACTGGCCTTACACTTCCTAATAATTTAAACAACAGTGGAAACAGTATCTTTTAATACTGTATACTGTATACCACTGTATAGTTCCATAACCTTCCAATGAACAGTTGTATATTTATGAAGATTTGTTTTTGTTCAATGAAATGTAAAAGAATAGTTATGGGTATGAACAATTGTGATCCAGATTAAAAAAAAGTTTTCTGAACAATTGTATTACTATTGTAGGTTTGGAATTTTCAGATTTTTTTTAGCATAAAATATACCTCATTACTTATATAGTTTATTTTATAAGTTATCTTCTGTTCATCTTTATCAAGGGTGTAAGTAGAAATGGAGCCTACTGTATATGCTCAAGAGTTTTGGAGTATATCACCGTATGTCATATGGTCAGTGTATTTCAGAGTCAGTGTATGTCACAGTATTAGTGTATATCACAGACTCTGTTTATAGCATATACTCGGTGTACTTAACAGTGCACATCACAGAGACCAGGGTACATCATGGGTTCAGTGTGTTTAACAGGCTGTGCCACAGAGTCGGTATACATCATACAAACAGAATATATCACAGAGTCTGTTTATATCATTCGGCAATGAATGCTATATACCACGGTCACTTTATACTTTATATAGTGGCTCATTGTAAATCGCAGTCATAGTTTTTTTTGTTTTTGTTTCGGTTCTTATATATCTGATATATGACCGATATATCAGTGTCTTGTTTAGAAAATGTACAGTGTGTCGTGTTTCTTTCCGCCCCAAGCTTTGTCAGAAAGGTTCTTCTGAGCTAGGCTCTGTAGCGCTGCTCTGTGTGATCAGTGCATCTCACCACTTAGCTTAGCTAATGGGTCAATAGAGGAAAACATATCACGTGCCCAAACCATAAACAGCAATGCTACTGGGTACCATAGCTATATAAGTTTATGTAGTAAACTTGCCACACTGGAATATATGTTAATATCTTCTTTGTCAACCTATTATATGTATATTAACACTGTATATATTCCATGTCACCATTTTGCCATGTTGGAAAATGTGAAATGTATTCACAAGAGTTTTCATTCAGGTTTATCTCATAAAGTATGCCATTATTCCAGCCTCTAGCTCATATCATGAGCGCTCACAGGAGATATAACATGCGCAGAATGAAGAGTTGATGAAATGGTTAATGTGCAGCAGGGTCCTGTGGAACATAACAAGTCTATAGGTCTTGCCTAAAAAAAGGCAGGTATAGCAAAGAGTGGAGCTCACGCTAGCCGTTGTCCTAGAAATGGGGTGTTATGGGATACGGGGGTGGGGGGGGAGTGGGAGGGAGTGGGAATGTAATTATGGGATGGTTGAGAAGAGCAGGAGTCACCGAGAAGCGCGTGGCTCAGCAGAATCTCCCGCGCCGCTCACTTGTCTTCCGCCAACCTCTGACCGCACCTGTCCGCCCCCTCCCCCTGCCCTTCACCCAAAAATCTACTCTGTGTGCTCTGTGTGTGTGCGTGCGTGCGTGCGCGCGCTCGTGTGTGTGTGTGTGCGTGCGCTCCTGGCTCCTGCGTAGCACTGTCTGCTCAAATCTGCTGCAGTGCTAAATATTTAACAAGACTGTCTTTGATGACCTCGGAACCCAGCCCCCCCATCTCAGTAATAATCAGGTTTAGAGCACCTGCGCGTGTTGATGCGCGCTCGCTTTTTAAAGAGAGAGGGGACGGAGCAGCAGCAGCGACAGCCAGGCCGTCCTCTTCTCCTGCCTGTTGTCGGTCAGCGGCGCCGAAGCCGGAAAGCAGAAGCGGAGGGGGAGAGCGCGGCTGCGCTCGCCGTTTTAATTGAGCCGGGGCGCCAGCTGCGCGCAGAGCGTTCGACCTCCCCGGACGAAAGGTCAGAGCTTGTCCGAACTGTGCGAGACAGCGTGGAGCCGGCCCGCTCCGGGCGCGATCCGATCGAGCTCCGTCGCCCCCTTATAAACGGAAAACAAGCCATCGGGGGCCCGTTACACTTTATACTCAGCCGTGCCAAACTCTACCCGCTGCGCTTCAAAAATGATCAAGTATCCCTAATTAAGCTCTCAGGTGCGAGCTCACAGTGCACGATTAATAAGCAATGCCCGCAACCCCCCACCTCCGTTCTGAGCAGATCTGTGATATCGCCGTTCTGTGATGGATTTTTAATTAATTACAGGGTCAGGCTTTGATTCTATAATTTTGTATATTATCGCACTGGCTTACTGTGTCATGTGGAGTATCCGAATATATTCTCTGTTTTTAGTAGGTAGGGTAGTGTTGAAGTTCCCGTAAGTGGCTATTTTAGAGGATATTTATTTGAATTACCCAGAACCCATATTAATCTGTGCGTCCAAACACATTTAACCTTTATCGCCAGGTGGTTTTTTGATAGTTTCCACTCGAGGAATGAAGCTTTTCACGATTTCATGTTTGTTTAATCTTCCATAGAGTAAATATTGACTGTAACGCTCTCATAATTTTAAATCATTTTGAAGCTATTTAGAGGCCACATTTAAATGTGATGTATTCAGCGTTAATGGGAATGAATTGTTTATGCCATGCCTTTGTATGTGATAATTGCAATACTGAGACAAGTGTGACATTTGGCAGAAATTGCATGGTGTACTGTTTTTCTTCTGTGAGTGTGGCATATAGGGCCTGACAGCTGCGGTGCTCGGTTTTAATGTGTGACAGGCGTGCATGTTTTTGTGTGTGTGTCGTGCTTGTGTCCTTTAATGGGCGCGATATGGCCGTGTTCTGACATACGGACATTGTTTTGTTTGATGGCGAGCGCGAAATAAAGATTTCTTTATTGTGAGAAAGATTTGAATATGTGGGAAAGCATCCGCGTTCAATGATCTACGGTACACTGACAGGGAAAAGATGGCGCGTCAGCGTTATTTGACCCGCGCGGGATAAATTAGCCTTTCTATAATCATGACGTGTCGTGGCGTCTCTTTTGTGAGGTTTCGGTGTCTTTTTGATCGATGCGCATCGCTTGTATGGCGCCGGTTGTGCGACCTTTATATGGCAGCTGTGTGCGTCTCTGCGTTGCATGACAGATGTGTGCCTATCTGCATTGGAGATGTGGGATTGTCTCTGTGTTTTTTGATGGGTATGTCATTTTGTAATATACATCATCATAATATTCTACAATATTATTACCGTATATACTGTTCTGTATGCAGTAGTCTATATGTGATTGTCTCTGTAATGGATGTCATTTTTGGGTGGGAATTCTGGATGTAACTATATAAACATGTGTGTATTATACCAAGGGGTTTGATTATGTGTATATTGTGTAAGGGATGTGTGATTAGGTGTGTATTGTGTAAGGGATGTGTGGTTAGGTGTGTATTGTGTAAGGGATGTAGGGCTGATCCCATTTAGTCGACTGGTCGATGGGCTGTTGGTCGACCGAGATTTGTTTTGTTCGAGCAGTTACGTGAAAAAAATAAAATAAAATAAAAAATAAAAAAAAAAAAAAAATTCTCCACCCAGCATGAGACACCTCACAGTTCGGTGCGCTTGTCAGTAGAATAATCCATTCTGGACGCTGCGAGTATGGCAGTGACTCACTTCCCCTACTCTTAACATAGCTAGGCCTATATATGTTCTCTTTAAATTATATTAGGCAGTTAAGGTAGTAGTAATGTTGTGAGTAAAACTAATAAAAGTAACATTTTATAATAAATGTGTTTTGCTAATTGTATGGTTTTTATATTTGTAACTAACAGGCGTAAACCCCCTTTCATGTAGCCTATATTGTATCCTTCTTGTTTTAGGCACGCGAATGTGCATTTTAATTGTAGCCTAAGATTTGCCTACAGTTAAGGTTAGTGATATAGGCATACTTTAATTACTCATTTCGGTATAACCTAAGAACATAATGTCAAAGAAAAAATCTGGAGTATGGCAGCATTTCGTTTTAATTGCGGACGATCCAAAAAAAGTGGAATGTAAACTTTATCGTTAATAAAACGAGGAGCAGCCTTTGCCAAAAAATATGGACAAGCTAGTGTTCCTGTGCCATAACATGAAACGACTGGGGAAGTAGGCCATCGGATGGTCTATGACTTGAGTAAGTTATTTTCGATAGGCTATAGCCACTTTATGTTCAGCTTTAGGCTACAATTGAAGACATTAGGCTATGTGTGATCATTCGTTTGTTAGCCTATTTTTTTGCAAAAGAGATTTTAAATCCCAATGAGACCAATCTGGTTAATTAAATAAAACATAGCCTATGCATTAGAATGTGTTATGATTGTGGTCAAATAAAAGCATCAGCCTATTATGTGGCCATACCGCAACTTCACAAGCGCAATGGCAGAATCTGCAAGGGCAGCATGAAGAGGTTTTTTTTTTTTTTTCAAGTAATCTTGAACTACGGCTTCATAAAGTTATTAGCCTATTCTTAGTCATTTGTGTCATTCACTTAAGAAAGTTATAAAACATGAGACAAGCGCAGTGTGCATATAGTTGTATTTATTAAAACTAGTAGGGTGTGTCATATAGAAGAAAAAAGTTTCGACCAATCGGAAAAAAACGGACGACTTTTGGTCGACCAAGATTTATTTTAGTCCCGGACAGCCCTAATGGGATGTGTGATTAGGTGTGTGTTGTGTAAGGGATGTGTGATTAGGTGTATGTTGTGTAAGGGATGTGTGATTAGGGATGTGTTGTGTAAGGGATGTGTGTTTAGGTGTATGTTGCTTAACGGATGCGTCTGGTTTGCTTCTTCAGAGTCAGTGCATCGTCACATGCAGCAGTATGAGGTGGAGTATCTGCAGTTTGCCTTTCGCTGGATGAACAACCTGCTGATGAGAGAGCTGCCACTGCGCTGTACCATCCGCCTGTGGGACACTTACCAGGTACTGTACACACACACACACAGCTAATGAAACACACTCACTCACCCTCACACAGTCTCACAGACAGTTCTCACCCTCCCACTTACACACATACGCACTTCACACTCACACCTTCCTTCTCTTTCTTTCTCTCTCTCTCTCTCACACACACACACACACACACACACACACACTAACTACTCTCAACACACACACACACACACACACACACACACACACACACACACACACACACACACAAACACAAACACAATCACACACACACACACACACACACACACACACACACACACACACACAGACACACTAACTACTCTCAAACACAATCACACACACACACACACACAGACACACACACAAACTACTCTCAAACACAATCACACACACACACACTCTGTCAAGCACACGTTATATTTTGATTGCAAGGAACCCTCTCTGTCCTGACTGGCAAATTTCTTTCTCAAAGTAAAGGACAAACCTAGCCGCAGTTAGATTGAATCTTCTCCTTATTATACAAGGGTTAAAGGGATCCATCTTCATTGGCCCATCATATAACACCGACCACACTGTAATATTGGAATATGATACACAAGCATATTTGATAGGACACTTCCAATATACAGGAAGTGCATTGATCCAATCACATTTGTCATTCTTTTTTTTTTTTTTTTTGAATTTGTTTCAGATTTTCTCCCAATTTAGTAGCCAATTACACCCTCTATTTTTCATGTCAATCCCCCCCTCGTATTATGAGTTTGCTGCCATAGTCCTGTGACCGGCAGTGACACGGGTGAAGTATCATCTCCTCCGAGACGGCACTCATCAATCCTAACTCCGGTACTCCAGAGCCACTCGTACGCAGCAAACTTCACGTCGGCTTCCCTCCCCCCTCCCTGGGGCGGACAGCCAATTGCTGCCCCCTGGTGGCACTCCCAGCCAGATCCGACTCTGGCGCGGCCGGTGGAATCTAACCCAGTGGCCAGCGTCAAACGTTTTAACCACTAGGCCACCCGGGAGGCCCCACGTTTGTGATTCTTGACCATAGCTCTGTCCTAGCCAGTCAGGGGAGAACAGCTGGGATTGATTGCCAGGACTCTTGGTGAAACAAAACTGCAGTACAATTTGGCAGTGCAGGCTTGTTCACAGCAGAGCAAAGAGAACAGGCATTTAAACTTTATACTTTTCTTACATTCCCTACATTGCTCTTTTATGATGCTGTCAGCTGAAGCAAAAAAAAAAAATTATGCATTGTATTGTATAATAATAATTATAGTATGGTAATGTTGGTATTTCTATCAACAGACAAAACTGTCTGCTTTGTTTATTCCCTGGCGCAGTTGGAATCATAGAATGGGAATGCCTGCCATGTGATGAAAAAATATAAGCACTTGCAAGCTAGCTCTGTTCGTAACAATGGACAATTGAGGTCGGCATGCAATCCATAGAGAGGACACTCAGGGCCAGATTTACAAAACTACGTCAAAGTTACTAAGCGGTCAAACCGCTATTAGGCTGTAATTTGCGGGGGTTAAGTCACATTGCGACTTTCCTTTAGATTAATAGTTCAATCTGTTCATGCATATGTATACCTGGGGTGAACACGCTAAAACGGGGTGGAGGTTATGTAAATTAGGTCGATTAAGTATTCCGTCTGATTTACTAAAGCATGCCTTAATTGCGACTCTCCTCTTTGCGTGGCAAAGGACACAGGATTTCTATTGACCGATTTGTCATTAGAATGAATCGTGAATACAGTTTTACTGTGAAAAGAGGCCTTCCTCTTTTCAATGGGGATTCTGACCCATTTGTCAATGTGTCATTGTGGTAGTTAGTGTAACAATTGTGCTTGTAAAAGGTGAGTGCATCATTTTTGTCTTTTAAAAATCACAATCCCAAACGGTGATGTAAGTCACTGCTAACAAGTTTCCAGTTTTATTTTCTATTTTACCCATAAAACTAATTCCATCCGAAAGTTGACGGAAATTGTTTTGGTGTGGAATTAGACAATATCATATTAAAGTTAACACCGAGCTAGCTAGTCACCTAGCCAGCTAGCTAGAAATCGGTGATGTAAGTTACACCATTGAAAGACCTCTGTGTGCTGTGTTGGGTGCCACCCAGGACTATATAAATGAGGTGATTAACACAACAAAGTGCTCCATTTAATAGTGATTGTGGTCAAATCATGTGCCTCTTACAGTACAGACCCATGCCAGTGTGTTCAGAGACCTGTTCCTCTGCTCTCCACTTTACAATCAGGCATGGCCTAGGTTGCAGTCCTAGGCCTTTATTTTCTCAGCACGCTCAACCACAACTAGCATAGTAGAGACTCAAATTCCCAGCAAGAGTTAAGCATCCTGCCTGTTCCTCTAATTTTTGGAGTGAACTGAGCCAAAGTCCATTGGCTGCGCACACCCCCACAATGCAGTCTGGGAAATGTAAGCTTTGTACTTTGTGCACGGCGACGGTGCCCACCGAGCAAATAAATCACGATAAATCATGCAATGCAGTACAGTGCTGTTTGTGATAGTGTGGACAGGAGCGGGGAATGTGAAAAATAGGACAACGATGTTTTTCTGATGTAATCCTCAGAACAAGATGTTTACCAATTATGGATATCGGAGGCCATTTCTCACAAGTGGTCATCTTTATTACTACTGATACGGATGAGTCATGGTTTCAGAACTTACCGGCACATAATTGTGGCTCATCCGCTCGGACCGAATGGTGCACTCGCATAGTGCCCCATTAAGGAGAATAAAACCAGCAAGAACAATCATGTTGCAGTGCCTGGGCCCCATGTTAATACAACTGTATGCAGAAAGCAGAGGTGGGCAGTATTGGTCCCAGGGAGCATGGTTTTTCAAGCAGCAGCTGACTTATACCTGGAACAGCAGGTTTCTGTTTCAATATCACTGTCATTTAAAACGATTAAGATCTGACGTCAAGTGGCAAGGTGTGTATGTATGATTAAAGTGTAGGCTCACGCAGCTTAGCTTATGAGCCCTAGTCTCGAAAAAAACCCGTCACATTTTATGACTCCCACACAATAATTGGCCGCCACTGTACACTTCAATTCGGGAAACAATAGGCCGCGTGTATTTTCCGAAATATCAACATGTGTTCATCGGAGCAACTCTTGTTAAACATCATCGATTTCGCTCTTTACACCACTTTTAATTAGCGGGGTCACGCCGCTTCTGATCAGCTCGCCTCGGGACGTGTTGGACCGTCCTGGCGGTTGTCATGGCAACTCCCATCGGAGGAGACGCGTTTCTCTTACGTGGCCCCGGTGAACTCTGTCCAGTCCGTCGGAGTCCCTCTCCTTCCACTCCCCCACCCCTCCAAAACTTCCTGTGAAGACATCGCCCACTCACTCTGTCAACAGCAGCGTCTGAAAGGTCTTTAAAGCTCGGAGCTTTCAGACTGCCCTCTTTGGGTTCTCCCCTGTTAGCTGTGATTCAAACTGGGCTTGGCAGTGCCAGGACTGCGGGCCCATGGGGGAGCTGTCGGGGAGCCATCTTGTGTTTCAGCGCTGTGAGCTTGACCTGACGAACACCATCTAATAACAAGGGAAATATCAGCCCACTTTTTCTCCCTTCTCGTTTAGATGGCGTGACCTTTTCACTTTATTGCATTCCAAGGCTTGTCTCTGCATTGTTAGTTTCCTGGTCTGTGAGACCCGGTGTGTGTGTGTGTGTGTGTGTGTGTGTGTGTGTGTGTGTGTGTGTGTGTGTGTGTGTGTGTGTGTGTGTGTGTGTGTGTGTGTGTGTGTGTGTGTGTGTGTGTGTGTGTGTGTGTGTGTGTGTGTGTGTGTGTGTGTGTGTGTGTGTGTGTGTGTGTGTGTGTGTGTGTGTGTGTGTGTGTGTGTGTGTGTGTGTGTGTGTGTGTGTGTGTGTGTGTGTGTGTGTGTGTGTGTGCGTGTGTGTGTGTGTGTGTGTGTGTGTGTGTGTGCTTGTAGCCTCTCTCAAAGGGAGATGAACCCAGATTAACTCCTTCTCTAAGAGGTACTATATGTACTATTCCTCAAAGGTCAGATTTGAAAGGTTTTGTGCTGTGATTAGAACAGGAATAGAGGAAGCTGTCGAACAATAAGATGTCAGCTGCTCATCATTGTCATCATCGTCATCATACTATAGACTGCAGTAGTTTTATGCCTGGGACAGAGTGAACCAGACTGTGATGTTTGACTCACTTTTCTGGGGTCTTTTTTCACCTGTTTTTACACAGATCTGGATGATATTTTGTACGTCTGGTCCTACTCCCTACTCCTACTTTTTTCCAGTTTTTTCTCCCAATTTAGTGGCCAATTATACCCTCTATTAATTTTGATTTGCCCTCCCCACGTGTTCACTACTCGTTTCTACGAGGCAAGCTAATTTTCCGAGGGCGGCACACTGCTTCCTTCGAGACGGAATTCGCCCACCCACGTTCTGGAGACACCCTTACGTGCTTCACGGCGAACTCAAGCTGGCTCACCCTCCCCCTCCCTCTGGGACGGACAGCCAAACGCCGTCTCCGATTGGGGCTAATGGCCAAGGCCGGTCTGGCAGAGACGGGTTTCGAACCACGTCCCTGATAGGCAGCTCACACTCGTATCAGACCAGCCAAGATGCAGGTGCGTTAGACGCTACACTATCCGCCGCCCCATTTCTTTTACAATTTCTATCCCCGATTTCTTTTGTACTCTCATTCGATGAGAGCTGCAGTAGACCCCTTGTTGAGAGAAAACCTGGGATTAATTATTTATTGTCCTTGACAGTGTGGGGCGAAGATAACCTGTGTGACATCATCAACCCCAATGAGACTTGCCCTGGTCTACAGGTGACCAAGCGAGGGCATGGGGGCTTGTACAGGAGTCTCCACGGAAGAGAAACTCCTCTCTCTCTCTCTCTCTCTCTCTCTCTCTCTCTCTCTCTCTCCCTATATCTCTATTTCTCTCCCTTTCTCTCCCTCCCTCTCTCTCCCCCCTATCTCTTTCTCTCTCTCTCTCTCTCTTTCTTTCTTTCTTTCTTTCTTTCTTTCTCTCACTCTCGCTCTCACTCTTTCTTTCTCTCTCGCTCTCACTCTCTTTCTTTCTCTCTCTCTTTCTTTCTTTCTCTCTCTCTCGCTCTCACTCTCTCTTTCTTTCTCTCTCGCTCTCACTCTCTCTGTCTCTCTTTCCATCTTTAATAAAATTACACAGATAAAGTAAAGTAAGAAATGCATTTAAATAAGATGAGCGTTCCCATTTATTTCGTGAACTCTTTCTTTCATTGTATGTCTCTCTCTCTTTCTCTGTGACACTCTTTCTTTCTCTCCCTCCTCCCTCCCCACCCTGGGAAATGTGTGGAGAATTGATTCAAGGAAGCCAGCTTTTGTCTGCCTTTGTTTACAGTTAAACAGCAGCTCGTCGTTTGGCCGTCAAGGGGACCGATAATTGTATTCAGTGGCTGTGTGTGCGGTCTGTTTGCGGTTTGCCTTTGTTTACCGGGCAACGAGAGAGGGCAACCACGGCACCAACGCTATCAGCCCAGCCATTGATTGTGACGCTTGTTGACATGTGTACTTTGTTGTGTACGGGCATTGCGATCACGCTCACTTGTTAGTCAGGGTACAAGTCAATAATCCAAGGATATTACTTAATGCGCTGCATCGATTTCCTGCTCTCCGAAGTAAAAAGAGGAAAGGAAACCAGCGAGAAATGATGGATTATACACATTAGACTGATTTAAAGAATGTTGACCCCTTTTTCCTGTGATGACTCAGTTTAATTATTGTTTCTGTATTCAGAATATGAACTTATGGACCCTCGTGTTTTCTAAATTATTGTTTTTATTGATCCTCACCAAAAACTGTGGTCAGATGACAGCCCTGGGTCAGGTGTATTGAGACTTTCCAGTGGAGCTATCTGCAGCATGAAAAGGCCGGCGGCAGGGCGGGATTGAGATCTTCCTGTGAAATTGAGAGAAGTTGGAAGATGGTAACCGGGCCCTGGTTGGGCAGGGCCAGGTGTTGAAAGGATGCCTTCAGGTGACCTGGGCGGGTTATGCCCGTCAGTCTGTCAGCATCGGTAATGCCAGGGTCATCCTTTCCTCACAGAACACACTGCCCTCACTCACAGAACACACTGCTCTCACTCTCAGAACACACCGCTCTCACTCACAGAACACACTGCCCTCACTCACAGAACACACTGCCCTCACTCACAGAACACACCGCTCTCACTCACAGAACACACTGCTCTCACTCACAGAACACACCGCTCTCACTCACAGAACACACTGCTCTCACTCACAGAACACACTGCCCTCACTCACAGAACACACTGCCCTCACTCACAGAACACACTGCTCTCACTCACAGAACACACTGCCCTCACTCACAGAACACACTGCTCTCACTCACAGAACACACCGCTCTCACTCACAGAACACACTGCTCTCACTCACAGAACACACTGCCCTCACTCTCAGAACACACTGCCCTCACTCACAGAACACACTGCCCTCACTCACAGAACACACTGCCCTCACTCACAGAACACACTGCCCTCACTCACAGAACACACTGCCCTCACTCTCAGAACACACTGCCCTCACTCTCAGAACACACTGCCCTCACTCTCAGAACACACTGCCCTCACTCACAGAACGCACTGCTCTCACTCACAGAACACACTGCCCTCACTCACAGAACACACTGCTCTCACTCACAGAACACACTGCCCTCACTCACAGAACACACTGCTCTCACTCTCAGAACACACTGCTCTCACTCTCAGAACACACTGCTCTCACTCTCAGAACACACTGCCCTCACTCACAGAACACACTGCCCTCACTCACAGCCCTCACACTGACCACACTCTCACTCACAGAACACACTGCTCTCACTCTCAGAACACACTGCCCTCACTCTCAGAACACACTGCCCTCACTCACAGAACACACTGCCCTCACTCACAGAACACACTGCTCTCACTCTCAGAACACACCGCTCTCACTCTCAGAACATTGCTGTCACTCACAGAACACACTGCCCTCACTCACAGAACACAGCTGTCACTCACAGAACACTGCTGTCACTCATAGAACACACAACTATCACTCACAGAACACAGGACTATCACTCACAGAGCAAAGCACACGGAACACAGATTTGGATCTGTGTACCAAGTCAACAGATTTGATATCCAGGACTGACTTTCAGTCCTTCATGACATCAAGCACAAGTCAATTCCTGGTCCCGGGTGCAAGCTTAGCCAGTATCTTCTTTTAGAGGAGATGGAGCAGTACAAGGATCAATATTTTTCAATAGTTTTTTGTGGGTTTTCACCCTCTCAGGAGCAAATCTTTATTTTTATTTTTTATACATTTATTTTATCACGTTTTTCTCCTAATTTGGTAGCCAATTACTCCCGCTATTCTTAGTTCAATCCCCCCCTCGTAGTTCACTGCCGTAGCCCTGTGACCGGCAGTGACAATGGCGAAGAACTGCCTCCTCCGAGACAGCACTCTTCGTGCTGTCGACTGTAATTCCGGCACCCCAGAACCACCCTTTTACTGGCCAGACGTGAATGGTAGTGTATAATATAACCTTATTCCGTTAGCTGTTGAAAGCTCCCTTGCTACAAACATCCAGTAGCTATCTAAGTTAGTTATACAAAAGTGTTTCTTGTCTTTTCAGGTTTTCAACTCCTGACTGTTTTGGAACCACCTTGGTGTGATTTGCAAAATTGACTTTGTGTCTCTGTCTCGGCAGTTTAATCAGGCACAGGGAGAGCTATGTGTATATAGGCTAGCTAGGGGACAAAATGAGGCTAATGCAGTGTGAGTGTTGTAGAACGATTGCGTTTCTGGACTCTGATGCATTCATCTGCAAATGCTTCTGCTTTTACACCATCTCAAGGCCAAAATTCTCGATCTCGAAGCCCAGCTCGCTGGACTTGGCCACAGTATGCGATTGGTAGAGTTACAGGAACTGATTAGTATGGAGAGTTAGTTCAGACGCCAAAGTCAGGGAGGGGGAGAGTCTCCACAGCAGTCAGGGAGAGAAAGTTGGGTGATGGTGGGACATAAGTGCAGGAAAGGGCGTGCTCATGCAGAGGCATCGTCTCCAGAGTTTGTGGTGCCCAACCGATTCCAGCCCTTGCAACAAGAGGATCTGGCCCAGTGCTCAGAGTGGCAGGATTGATGAGCCCCAGGGTGACCTGGTAGCCATTCGCCCCCAAGAAAAGGGAGTTAGTCACAGTGGAGGACTCAATTAGAAGTTTAGACAGAATAGTGTGTTTACGTGAAGTCTTGGATGGCATGTTACTCGTCTGGTACCCAGGTTGGAGACCTCCTGGAGCATGTGGACAAGCTCCTGGCCAGAGCAGGGGTGGATCCACTGGCCATGGTTCATGTTGGTGCCAATGACAATGGTAAGGGTAAGTTTGAGGTTATGCAGGCCAAATTGATAGGATTAGCAACAAAGATCTGAAGCAGAACCTCCACGGTGGTCTTCTCAGGAATTTGCTGGTACCACCTGCTAGTAAAGAAAAGCAACATTTTATATGGAGATTTAACACGTGGCTACAAACCTGTTGTAGGAAAAAGGGGTACACATTTATGAGGCACTGGAACTCCTTTTGTGACCTGTACAAGCATTATGGGATACAACTGAACCTGTGGGGTACAGCTGCGTTGGACCAGCGTAGGTTTAAGGTAGTAGAGGAGTATTTAAAGTAGGGACTGGGGTGGTAGGGAGGGAAATTAGTATTAGTAATAAGGGTAGGGAGGTACAGACTGCCCGGATGGAAGATATCAGGGCAAAGTATAATAACACAAGTGAGGATATCATAAATAAATAACTTTTCAAGCATAATGTTAACAGAGGGGTTTTGTGCAGTCGGAAGTAGGAGTGGGGGGGAATAAATGTACTAGCAATTGTCACGGTTTTACCTCGCCCGGCCTCTGGAGGGCGCGTGGTCATGTGATGGTCTTTTCGCTTGTCTGCTTGAGGAATCATTGTCATTTCCACCATCCTTATATGGTCTTGTGTCAGAGAGTTTTCTGATTACTTTCAGCTGAGAGCTATCAGTGTTAATTCCGTCCCTTATTTAAAGTCTCTGTTTCCCTCATGCAAACGCTTCTGTGTCAAACTAATTGTCACACGATAGCCAGCATTCCAAACAAAGGTTTAGCTTACCACCCTGTGGTTCTCTCAGTTAAAGAGAGAAGGTTCTAATTTATTTATCTCTACTTAAAGGTTTAGTGTCACCACTCTGTGGTAACCTTTTAAGAAGAATTATCTTATCCTACCTAAAGGTTTTAAGCTAACCACTTTGGTAGTTTTCCTTTCGAGATTCATTCTATGTTTGTTGGGCTAAAGTTCCCCAGAGCTAAAGCCATTTTATTTTCTTACCTCTTCGGTGAAGAGTTCTCGCCCTTATTGGGTTGTTTTCTGTTGGGTTTATTCCCGTGGAGTTTTGTCCCGGGGTTTTCTTCCGTTGTTTCCCCGCTCCCTAGTCTGTTTTCAGATTTAGTGGCTGATTGCTTGCGTTCAGCTTTTAGATGCCCGTGAGATCTGCGTGTGGCTCTTCCACCTTCGATCCACACTACAGCAATACTTTGAAGTTCCTTTGTTTGAATGCTATAAACATAAAAATCCATTTTGGAACTGGATGCTATGATGTTTAATGAGGTTATGACATTGTTGGGGTTACAGAGACATGGCTTGGTGCAGTGGATGGGGATGAATGTAATGTAGAGGGGTACAAACTGATCAGGAAGGATAGGACAAATAAAAGAGGTGGGGGTGTAGCCCTTTATGTGAAAGAAAATCTAAATTTGTAGAAAACTCCAGGAGTTAACCCTCGCGTTCCTTGTGAGGTCCCTTGGATTAGACGACTGGGAGAATATAAAATGGGCCTTAACATAGGAGTATGCTATAGGCCACCAGCTTCAGACAGAAACATAAATACTATGCTCTATGGAAACATAAAACAAGCTTGTCAGGATGTAGAGGCATTAATAATGGGTGACTTCTGTTACCCCTCTATTACATTTACATTACATTTTAGACATTTAGCAGACGCTCTTATCCAGAGCGACTTACACAGTTTACATTTCTTAACATACAATCCATTCATACAGCTGGATATTTTACTGAAGCAATTCAGGTGAAGTACCTTGCTCAAGGGTACAACGGCAGATGTGTCCCACCTGGGAATTGAACCAGCAACCTCCAGTTACGAGTCTAGTTCCCTAACCATTACACTACATGCCGCCCTGTATTAATTGGGAAGTCGTGTCAGGACAGGGTAAATGTGAGTTTTTATATGTGATTAATTTCATATGCGGTGCATATGGTGCAGTCTGTTACTCAGCCTACAAGAGGGAAATCAACTCTAGATCTGGTTTAGTGTAATAAACCTGAGATAATTTGCAGCTCAAAGGTAGTGGAACCAGTAGGGACAACTGGTTTAAGACCGCCTCCTCTAACTCTAGCTGACTTTAATAAAATGAGAGAATTTATGTGATATAGATTGGGTAAAAGTTCTAGATTGCAAAACTGTGAATGAAAAATGGATTACATTTAAAAGGGTTATTGTTGATGCATAGTGTAAATTCATAGCAAAATTAAGGAAAAATAAGATGAAAAAGCAATCTCCACAGTGGATTAATAAATCTTTACTGGGGATTTTGACACAAAAGAAGAGACTGCACAGAGTATAGAAGACAATTTGGAGAGAAACAAGATAGATTATTGTAATATGCGGGCTAAGGCTAAAAAGGAAATAAGTGTAGCTAAAAGGCACTTTGAAATTAAAATTTCCCAAGATGCAAAACATTATCCTAAACCGTTTTTTTTCCAGTATTGCAGTGGAAAAAGGAAAGTTAAGGAAGGGGTTACGTGCATTAAGAATAAGGAAGGCACTTTTCTTTACAATAATAAGGATATTGCTGATACCCTAAACAGTTACTTTGTTCAGCGTCATAGGCCTGTCAGTTTAACTTGCATCTCATGAAAAATACCGGGGTGTATTATTAGGGACAAGTTGGAATTATTCCTGAAAAACAATAGTATGTATACAAAATTTGAATGTGTTCAATTTGAAAAGGACTTGTGAGTTGTAGACAATCAAAGTCTATCCACATCTAAAAAGTTTTGCTGTTGCAGTGAAAAGGGCCTGCACACTGTACTCATTTAGAGTTGTGTGTGCAGTTCTGGGCACCACACTACAATAAAGACATATGAGCTCTTGACAAGTACAAAGAAGGGCAACTAAAGTGGTCCTTGGTATGAAAGGTAAAAGTTACAAGGAAAGCCTTCATCTCAATTAATCACTTAGTCTATTCCGTTGCCACCGTTTTCCGAATTCGCGATCTTCCCACGGCTCTGCTCAGTCTGTCCGTCCTCCGAAAGCTCTCCCTCCTTTCACCTTTTCCGTAGTGACAAGGATTGAGGAAAAAGAAATAAACAAATCCAGCAGTTGACTTGGAGGGGAACGGTAACGCTGCCTTCAAAGCAAAGGGACACACGGTTGTCATTACACTGTCAGAAGAGTGGGCTGCGTTTTGTCGAGCAGATTTACAGGAGCAGCCCTGCCGTGTTGAGGCTTTCTTTACGATGACTTCACTTGATTGACTTGTCACTTTGCCTCTCTCCACATAGACACTGAACATATCATGGGGGGTGATGATTTTGTTTGTCTGAGTTTATTTCACAGTGCGCACACGCCTTGCATTGACCAAGCCTCTTTAATTCACACACGTCATAAGTCTGTAAGTGGCCGTCTGTTTCGGTAAAAGGATTGATTCAAACAGGCGTGATGGATGAGATGATTTAAATCTATTGCAAAGGACACTGTCTGATTGTTTTTCTCGTAAAAGAAGCACGCGATTACCATATATTCTATATTCCGGCATGAGTCGCCGTTTTGATGCCAGGAATAGAATCTAATTCAGCACGTTAATATTTAATACATAACAAAATAGTCTGAAAATCACTGCTCTCTTCCCTCTCACGCTGACAATCTGTGTCATTGTAACTCACCTCGTGTTGGCCTGAATTAGCCTACATTTGCTAATGAATATCCCTCAAAAAACGAAACGTGATTCTCGCTCAGGGAAAGAGGCCCTTGCTGCTCAGTGGCTGAAGAGTGTGCATTGCTCTCCTATGCAAGCAAAACACTGATCTCTCAGGTAACTGGTGGTCAGTGTTATGACCTTATAAAAATGTTTGCGTTTCAAGAGCCCATTTGCTTTTTAGAGTTGTTTTCGAATTCCGCACAAACTCACAAACACACTTACACAGAGAGCGATAAAAAAATGTCTAGTGACCGTTACAATATGTTCTGTGGCCAAGGTCATTTCCATAATAAAATTGCATTTGTGTTTTATTTTTTTATTTTTTTGAGGAAATCGTTCTGCTTCCCTGAACCCCTTGCATTCCAGTATATCAAGGCACTTAAGTAATGTACTGGAACCTGAGGCACGTATTCCACAGTAGAGGTTGAACCAGCCTAGTACACACTGGGGCCAAATCCAGCAGACTTAATCCAGCGTGATTGGGACTCCATGGTGTTAAACGCAACCAGGACCATAGCCCATGACATAACACTGAACCAGATTGAGAAGCTCTCCTGGCCTTTGTCTGCTGTCGGTTTCTCCCTGCCCAAACATAGATTCCACGTCACCACTGTCATTTATGTACCGTACCTCCGGCTATTTGCTTTGATCAGCGACGAGAGTATGCTCCTTGCTTCCCTTTTTAGCTTTATCAATTTCATTTCTCGCACTCGTGCCGAGGGAAGCGTCGTGGTTGTTCGGCTTATCCATCAGTCCACAGCTGAGTTGACAGTGGGCCAGCACCAGTGACGCTGGTGGGCTGAACTGATGCGGGTCAACAAGGCAAGAAAGAAAACCTGTGTGGATCCTGAGCTCAGTGAGCCAGAACGCTTCTCCGTTTATGAAGTGGAGAAAGGGCAGCCGTGGTTCGAAGGTTAACAAGTCTTCCCAGCACCGCCGATGAAACAGTCTCGTTTCCCCTGGGGGCCTTTTTAGTGAGCGCACCACCGTATGGAGCCAGCCCCCCCTCCAGCTCCAGATTACATCAAAGAAAGATCAAGCGTCAGGGCTGGAATCGAACAGGACTGCTTTCGCCAGGATGTGGTTTAATATACAGTATCATCACAGCTTAGATTCTTTATGATAGTCTAAAAAAAGCACCATGGATACAATGCAATATATATATATATATATATATGTGGGCGTGCATGCGTGTGCGTGCGTGTACCTGACATCTCAAAGAGAATGTCAAAACGAGAAGGGGTTTCCCTAGGAGTCGTTTGTCTGTGCGTCAAAGCTCCCCCACTATAGGAGAACATGGCATATGTCTCTACTTAAAAGCTTCCTAACAGCGGAGCCGGAGCCGGAGCCGGAGCGAGGCAGGAGGGCGAGCGCTCCAGCGGAAACCAGCACGTGAAGCCTGACATCTCAGACACGTGTCAGCAAACAGAGCGCTATCTGCTCTCAACGGGGGGGAGATGCACGCCTCTGCTATTGCACCCCTATCTCATTCATATGTTTATGTACGTTTTAGGTTTTTTTGCCACCGGAGCAAACCGGGCCAAGGAAGACCTGCGTAACACGCCCCCGGAATGTGACCCTGAGACCCTCCACGGACACGTGACGTGGGCTAACACCGCTGGCCCTCCATCACACGCCGCTGCGTAAAAAAAAAAGCCTTCAAATTGGCCCTCTCCATCTGCCCACCTAATCATCCCCCGGGATGGACTGGCTACGCTATCCCTTGCATTCCCTACCTGCTCCGATTCGCCAGGTCATCACTGCGGATGTGACTTGTGCTCTCGGTTCATCTGCCTGGTTAAATAAAATAAATAAGAATGTGCCCAGCTTTAACCCCACCCTCCCCCATGGTTATGAGGCGAGGCATTCTGGGGGCTAAGTCACGGCGGCCATGTTACGGGACTCCAGTGAACGGCACGTTGCTCCGCCCCAGGCATTTCTCCGTAGCACGCCCTCTCCACAGTGGCGCGCCTCCCCGGGCCCTTTTTACAGCCGTGGAGCCGGGAGGATGCAGGGCCACGCTCCCCTCCCTTGTAATCTCTTACTTGAAGCAGCGGCGTTTCATGATGTGCTTTAATTGGATGCGGGGAACAGCCCCTCGGTGGCTGTTCTCTGCACTGGCGCCATCTGCTCCCTGTCTGCCGCTCCCCGCTAATGAAATGGTAATTCGGCCCGCCACGCTCCCGCGTCCCCATCTTATCGCGCATCAGCGTCCCTCCCCGAGCCCTCAGGTGTTTACACGCAGCAATCTGCGGTTCCGGGGATTAAAGGCACTTGCAGATTTACTCTCTCCTGTTTGTGATGATTACGGATCTATCTTTTCTTGCTATTGACCTCTGTGTGCACTGGTGTGAGCGAGCGTGCGTGCGTGTGTGCGAGTGCATGTTTGAGTGCATGTTTGAGTTTGTGTGTGTGTGTGTGTGTGTGTGTGTGTGTGTGTGTGTGTGTGTGTGTGTGCGTGTTTGTTTGTGTGTGTGTGTGTGTGTGTGTGCGTGTGTGTGTGTGTGTGACTGTGTTGTGTGTGTGTGTGTGTGTGTGTGTGTGACTGTGATGCGTGTTTGTGCTTGTGCTTGTGCATGTGTGTGTGGGCGTGTGTATCTGTTCATTTCATGTCAACAGTGTTTCCCATCAGTAATGGTAGTGGTGCGGTGCATGAAATATAGGCCTCGTTTATTCTGTAATTACTCTCCACAAGCTAATCGACCAGAAGGCTGGAAGTGTGATTCTCAGGTGGGGTCCTACTCTCACTACCTGTACTGCTGTACCCATAAGAACATTACTCAGCCCCAATACAAATGTATAATATGTACTAAAAGGAAATGATGTCATTTTCCCTTGATAAGGAACTACATACTATCAAGAAAATAGATACTGATATTACTACTGCCCCTGCTGGTATGACTGATGACCGCTGTAGCAATATTATGACAAAACCGTGTATTATATGTGTAGTCACTTTTCTATAGATATGCAGGACCCCGTAGAGTCAATGTACTCAATGACTTTTTACATGCCTGTTAATTTCATGTATGACTTTTGGCCCAATGCATTGATTCCCTAGTTCCTGTGTGATGCATTCACTGATACACTAGTTCCTGTGTTGGCCACAGTGTATGTCACATGACCCTGCGTGTGAACTATGAGAAGTGCAAGAAGACACCTCTTCTTCTTTTATTAACACCATTCGCACGGAAGCTTCAATCACAGAATAATGTGAGACGCATTTACCACTCAGATCTTTGGCGTTAATGTCAGGCGTTGGCCAAAAATGTGAACCAACGGGTTTCCACTGGGCTGGGTTTCCGCTGCCGAGATTCTAATGCATAGTGCCGCTCGGATGTCTCACTGCATGCGAAGTGAGCGGTCCGTTCCCTGCCAGTGCTTTAGGTGCTGCCTGTGCGAGTCAGGTAGGTGTCCGGCAGGGTAAAGCACAGATCAGGAGGGGAGGAGAGGAGAGCCCTCTCTAAGAAAGGCCGTGCGCAGAGCCACGCTGAGTCTCATTGATATTCCTCTGGTGGGAGTGCTCTTCCTCACCAGGCCTATTGAATCCTTGGCATTTGTACTCCAGCACTGATGTGATAACAGAATAAAAGGGCTTTGAGGCTGATTGAAGTCAAGTAGCGGCAGTGCAGAGGAGAGGAGGGGAGGGAGGGGAGGGGAGGCACCTCTACTGCTGACACGGAAGGCTGCAACCGCTATACCTTCCCCATACCACCAGGGGCGCAATATCATCTGCCCCAACCTCCGTCCTCAACTCCTAACCCCACCCCCAACCTTTCACCCGACTTCCTCCCACCTTCACTCCCTTTTCCCCCCGTCAGCCTGGAATAAGAATAATCCATATTAGTTAGAGCATGAAATTAGTAAGGGCCTTTAATGTAAAGCTTTTAGAGCAGGCATTAAAAATGACCAGGAGTGCCACCAGCAATTGGCTGTCTGCCCCTGGGAGGGGGGGAGGGAAGCAGACAGGAAGTTCGCTGCACACAGGATTGGCTCAGTAGTACTGCAGTTACGGTTGACAGCCTGGCGAGTGCCGTCTCAGAGGAGACGATACTTCACCTTTGTCACTACCGGTCACAGGGCTACGACAGCGAACAGCGAACTCACTATACGACGGGGGATTTACATGGAAAATAGAGGGTGTAATTGGCTACTAAATTGGGAGAAAATGGGAGAAAATCTGAAACAAAATGTGCGGGCGGAAGAACGCTCACACCCTGTCCCTCGATAAGGGCTCACCCCCCCAAAAAAAAGTCTAGACAAGTAAAACTTCAGTTTAATTCTAAATTTAGCATTTTGTTCAGAATGTTAGAATTCTGCCTGTCTCAATAACAGGCAGTGATATTTTCCCTCTGGTTTCCCTCCATCATAGTCCTGTGGTTAAAAAACATGTTGTTGTGTCTTAATGAGGCAGGAAAAGACTTGCTGCCGTAATGAGCTCATTCTTGTCATTCTCCCTGTGGGATGACCTTGCTCCAAACCCCTGACCAGGGCCATGGTGGCATTTAATCCCTACCGTCAGAATAGGAAATAGCCCGTCAGCAAATAATTATCCATCTCATTGTTTACAGTGTAAACTTTGTTCAGGCATAACACTATTATCTTGCTATTTCCTCTCGTAATGTTGGCTATATGCAGGGATATGTTATATACAGATTCAGCCTGCTCGAAGTGAGATCAGTGGTGTAGGACGTTTGTCCAAAGTGTCAGAATAGCAAATAGTCAGCGAGCAAATAATTCCGAACAATTGTTTACATTGTCAACGTTATTCAGGCGTAGCATTGTTATCTTGCCGTCGTTGCTCTTTATGTTAGCTATTGCCTTTTCCGCGGCAACAGTGAGACGCCTGACAAACACGGCAATCCCCCAGCAGACCACCGGGCCAGACGGGCAAAGCTCCTTGCTCGAGGGCACGGCACCGCCGTGTCCCGCCTGGGATTTGAACCCGTGGCCCGCCCTCCTCCCGCCCCTGCTCCTCCCCCTGGGTCTGACCTAATGATTGCCTGATGTTTTCTGACAAGGAAAGTCAATCCCCGGCAGACTGATCCAGAGTCAGGAGTGCAGCCTTGAAACATCAATATTTCATCCCCTTGCCGTCTCTGATACAGCGAGCGAAGGGCATCCCAACACACAGCGGTTTGCGCGCCTGGCCTGTTGCCCCCGCGCTCGCGGCTGAACAGGCCGGACCTGCACATGACACGGCCCTACACACTGCACGATGGGCAAACGTCCTTTACCGCTCGATTCACTCCGAACGGGCTGAATCTGTATACAACATGGCCATACACACTGCACAACGGTCAAACGTCCTTTACCGCTCGATTCACTCCGAACAGGCTGAATCTGTATACAACATGGCCATACACACTTTGGGCAGATATCCTATACCGTTAGACTCACTTCTGAACAGGCTGAATCTGTATACAACATGGCCATACACACTTTGGGCAGATATCCTATACAGATAGACTCACTTCTGAACAGGCTGAATCGGTATACAACATGGCCCTGCACACTGCACTTTGTCTTGCTGGATTCGCTCTTGCTGTGGTCGTTCGCAGTTAGCCTCAAGCCTCAGCAGGTGATCGGTTGTCGTGGCGTTAAGATGGACGCTCGTCGTTACGCTGGGTAAAATAGACCTGTTGGCCGGTGCTGTTTTTATAGGCTCGGCTTGAATTCAGTTTGATCACGTCCACATCCACTAAAAAAGGACCGGGAAGATCTTTATTGCAGATCAAAGAGGGAGGCCGGCGCTCAAGCCTCCGAAGGAGACAGCGGCGCAGTTAAAAGTTTGCAACGGAGCGATTTTTTCTCCAGAAGTAATATTTGCCAGAGATTTAACGGGGCAGCCTGTCTCTTGCCGTATTGCATTGTCAACAGTGCGCTAGAGAAGAAATCATTATTGCCGCGAAATTGCCGTTTCTCTTACCTATTTTACATGGCCATATTATTTGATAAAACCCTTTTTATAATGAGGTTTTTTTCGCGGCTGTAATTAAAATGATTACTTTGTGTGGGAGGAAATGAGAAACAAAGCAGATTATGTGTACAGAGATAGTGTACTGTCTGCCTGGTGGGGGGGCAATCACTGTTTCAGGTTGGTCGCTCTCTCAGTCCCTGAAGATCACAGCAATTTATCAGCAACTCCAAGAGTCAGGCCCCAGAGAGAAGCACTGCAGAGCAGAAGATATATACTGAAAACACACACACACACACACACACACACACACACACACACTATTACATGCACACACACACACACACACACTATTATTCACACACAGACACAGACACACACACACTCTATTATTCACACACACACACACACACACACACACACACACACACTATAACTCACACACACACGCGCACACACACACACACACACACACACACACACACACACACTATAACTCACTCATCCGCTCACACACGCACACAATAACTCACTCACTCTCACACACATGCACACTATAACTCACTCGCGCACACACGCACACAGACACACACTCACAGTTGTAGCTAAAGCCCAGACTCCTCTCCTGCTACTTTGCCATGTGTCTCCCTCCCATCTCCCAGGTAGAAGAGTTAATAAAGTAATAAAGCACAGTTGTTCCATGTCACAGTTTGATACCCTTCAGACGGCGGCCTCGTCAGCCACTCTGATTAAGGCTGCGAGGTTACACCAATAGGCAGCCGTCATCCGCGACACAGCTCAGAGGGGGAGAGAGTTTGTCACTCAAGCATGCGCCGGGCTGGCCTGCTCCAGTCACACGCATTCTCTCCCCTCCCTCACCCCTTTCATCCTTCCGTCGTTGCTCCGGGTGATTGATGCACGACACAAATGGTGGATTTTCCTTCACGGCACCTACTATCAGCTCCCCCCCCGCTCCCCATTGCGGGGCCTTCGTCTGCTAACTTTGAGGGGTTTAACCATCCAGGATCACTGTGTCCACACATCCATCCGCTCCTGCCTCTTCGCTGATTAGATCCAACAGCATGCCGTGCAGCACTCATCGCAAGGTCTGTCGCCGGCGCCTCGTCTTCTGATTGGATCCAACAACGCAACGCGCAGCCATTATCACAAGGTCTACTGCTGCCTCTGTGCCGCATTGTAATGGATTGCATTCACGTGGCACCGATCACGATCGCAAAAGGGGCCGTGCAGCGAAGGGGAGGCGCTGTCTCAGCCGCCACCAACGCGCATCCCCCATCTGAGCGGCGCACGGCAGCCATTTTGAACCAGAACACTCACCAAGCGCCAGCTGAGGTGGAGAGCCAAGAAATGATAAAAGCCATTAAACTGGGGGGGGAGTTTAGGATGCCAGATTGAGCGCTGAGAACTGAACCGGGTCGGGAATGTAGTGAGGAGGCCATGAAACCCCTTAGCCTTTGTGGTAAATGCCATGGGATTTGTAATGGCCATGGTGAGTCAGCTGAGTTAAACTTCTCAGCTAACTTTTAAAACGCATCTCCTCACCTGATTTACATTTTAACTTTTAAAAACGTGGTGAACAATCTCAAGATCAGTACAAAAGCACAGTGTCCCAATCACTGCACTGGGGCTCTGGTTTTCTGCCACCGGCGACCACTTCCAGGGGTTACTTAGTTTTCCGAGAAGGTCCTGACCCAAGCCCAGCCCAGCTTGGCTTCGTCCATCAGGTGTGAGGAAGTCACAAGGTGGCATGACCGCTGATCATCTCGTTAGACAAAACAGCATACTGTGTGCCAGTCTCCACAGCATTTTCTCCTGTTTCTGCCACTGATAAGATCCCAGAACGTACCTTATAACCCATCTCTAAATGGTGTGCCTCTGTCTCTGGTCCAAGGAGACCCCCAGGGCTTATAAGAATCGATAATCTCGCTTATTATCACATTTGAAGTACCTGGGAACCGTGGTTTCTTCTGATCAATTCCAGTAATGGGAGCAAAAAAGCACGGCAACCCTTTTTTTTTTTTTTCTTTTTTTTTATCTGCCATTGTGTAGATTTTCTTTGGCTGAAGTATTATTTTCAATTCTACTCAATTACTACTGGATGTCCAACCAATACGAGGGATCTTAAAATACTGGAGGTCAATTCTTGTATGGTATAACATTGTCACTATTGTTTCACATGTTTGTGCATGCCAAATGTCAGTCAGTGTTTTTCTGTACATCTGATACCACCATTTCCTATATATATATATATATGCACATACTGACAGAGTTCAGAGAAGGATAAGCCACCTGTGTACACACTGTGACCGTGGATGTGTTGCTTCAGTTTAGGTCAGAAAGTGCAATTGTGTCCAGTCATATATACTGTACATGGCTCTTTTCCTTGATTGGGATGTTTAGTTTATAATGCCTTGTATGTCTGTAGTGATGGGAGAATGAGGCTTTGCGGAACCAGAAAAATGGGCAGAGCCACCAGAAGCTGTCAGTGACTCGAACCGATCATTGGGTTTCGCTGCGAAGCGCAAAACCTTTCGATTGGTTCAAAGTCAGTGATTGACAGCTCATTTTAGCTCTACGTATCATGTGGTCAACCTCACTCTCCCATCAATACTCTTACGATCTGTTCCCGCGTAAGGGTGCTTACGCCTGCGCACGAGGAGTCCTGTGGCTCGCACCGGTTCTAATAAGATTCGCACCTGCATCTGAACAGGCCGAAAGCGCAGGGATGGCTGTGGGCTAGGCGTTGGGCCGAAATGTAAATGTGGGCAAGGTACACTTCTTTATTCCCGCTCTCCCTCTTCTCTCTCTCTTTCTTTCTGCCCTGCGTCTCAAGCAACAGAGGTGCGATGTCCCGGCCGTGAGGTGGAACTGAAGGCCATCGTTTTGTTTCCCCTCTCTGGTTCTCACTCTTTTTTTGTTCGTTCTTCTCTTTTTTTAAGGGGTTAACAGTGTCACCCTGGAGCCCATCTTTGTCAGAGACGGAGAGGGGTCTGTGTAAATGGGGCCGCTTTCGGAAAGCAGGCAAAGAGGACTGGCACGCTTTCTTTAGTGTGCCCATTAATTAAGTCCCCATCACCAAGTCCTCAAGGGAATGCTGGGAAAAATAATTAAATTGATACATGAGGGAGGCAGTTTAACCATTCCGATGGTGATACGTGGAATCGCCCTGGAGCGTAATTAGACACGTTGCGCTCATCCCAGCGTGTGGGGGAGAGAGGAGAACAGGGTGGAGCGGCCACGCTGTGGGACTCGGGATAAGAGAAGTCCAGGAGGAAGGCCATTGCCACACATGCACTCTCCCGCCACCGCATCGGGCCGAGTTTGGCCTGGTTTCTCTGCGCCTCTCGCCACCAGCTCTGAACCAACCGCTGAGCACGTTTGCATTACATTACATTCACATTTTAAGCATTTAGCAGACACTCTTATCCAGAGCGACTTACAAGATGTGCATAAATTCATGGTAGGAACAATCATAGTACGCGCAAGAAGCCCAAAACTTTACACAAACAAATTCAGTCGCGGGGCCTTCTCTGTCACACACTGCAGCCGGTAGCCTCATTTCTTGACGTGGTTTTTGCAGTGCCCTGCATTCATTTGCCAATTTACTTCTGTAACTACCCATTTGATCATGTTAGCTACTGATATGGAGATGTGTTTGAAGTTTGTTATTAGATATTAATAACCTTAGGGCTAACCCTGACCGTACACTCGTATGTAATTGAATTATGTAACATTATGCGACTAGGCACAAATCACCGCACCTACTTGCACAGAACAAACCGAATGCAGCCATTGAGTCCGATCGCTCTCTCTCAGTATTTAATGCCTTGCCCTTTATCGAATGATGTTCCGCGTCGCCTTTAAAGGCGGAAGCCGACGGGACACAGGAGCGGAACGTGCGGCCGCGGCCTCGGCTCAGCTATTCACTCAAGAAAATCGGGCAGATGCCTCCCTCTTGTTTGTTCAAACGGCGCGTCCGTATACATTCAGGTGGAGGTTTGAGCGCGAACGTCTGATCGCTTTCCTGCCCGTACCTGTCACGAGCGACTGGCGCAGCGTGGCTCAGCCCGACGGCAGACCGAGGCCTTCCTGTCACGGGACGTGATGACTCGTGACATCCAGACTTTTTATTTATTTATTCCCCCCACACGTATGAATTGTATTTTTTTTTTGAGTAAGGACTCCAGCATTCATACGAAAGCTTGCCCCGCCCGCGCGCCAGAGCTGCGCTGAAATAATATGTATTTATGGAGATGCAGGGAAATTCATTGCAGCAGGGAGGTGGGTCGGGTTACGCGCTCGTGTGCGCTGGAATGCAGGGATTACCGTGAGCACTTTAACACGCGCCCTGCGCAGGGGAGCGTGAACAGAGCGCTGCTTCATAATTATCAGATCTGCCTTCGGAGGGGAGCGGACGGGAACATCTTGCTCTTTCATTTGGGCATTTATTTCAGCGCAGTAAACCAGTCCAGATCTGTTACCAGCAAATGGAAGAAGGGGAAAAGCAAAAGGTCAAATTTAACTGAAGGTTTTATTTATTTATTTTGGGGCCTCGGCTCTGTAAGGAATTGCGACTGTGAAAATGTACAAAGGATTTATTTGGAATCGATGGCTCATTTGTCCTTCGGGTCTTGCTTTGGGATGGGTGTTTGGTGTTTTTCCCCCCCTCCATTTCGGTATAAAGTGAAATGAAAGGAAAGCAGTGGTCTGGTCAGCTGACATTAACGGCAGGTCCAGTGTGTGTGTGCGTGTGTCTCGGTGTCTCCATGTGTTATCGTATATTACCCATCCAAGAACTACAGTACCTGGTCCTCTGTGCCCTACAGTAATAACATTCCACTTTGGAGCATTAAATTGGGTGTAGGGATTTTTGATTTACCTTCAATGAGGTTCTCTCTCTCTCTCTCTCTCTCTCTCTCTCTCTCTCTCTCTCTCTCTCTCTCTCTCTCTGCAGGCAGAACCAGAGGGTTTCTCACACTTTCATCTGTACGTGTGTGCGGCTTTCCTGATCAGGTGGCGGAAGGAGATTTTGGAAGAAAAGGACTTCCAGGTGAGTGTCCGGGCTGTCCCTGTGTGTCCCTCCGTGTCCCTGTGTGTCCGTGTGCTGTGGCGATGTCCTCGCCCCCTCTGCGCTGTCGCTATTAGCTCTGCGGTTCAGGAGGTCGTCACAGCTGCATTAGTGTGATGACGGCGGCAGCTGCTGTAAGGTGACTTTGCAGCGGCACTTTAGAGTTCATGCCCACTCCCCTCCCCCTCCCCTCTCTCCACCTACCTGTGTTCTCCCCCCACCTCTCCACCCGCCTGCTTTCACCCCCTCCCTTCTCTCCACCTACCTTCATTCTCCCTCCTCCCCTTTCTCCACCTACCTGCGTTCTCCTCCTCCCCTCTCTCCAGCCAGCAGGCTGCGTTATGGAGGGAGGGCCCCTCTCCATGGATGATGTTAAGAGGTTAAGGCTGGCAGTGTAGTGTATTGGTTAGGGAACTGGGCTTGTATTGCTACGGTTGCAGGTTCGATTCCCAGGTGAGACACTGCCATTGTACCCTTGAGCAAGGTACTTAACCTGAATTGCTTCAGTTAATGTCCAGCTGTATAAATGGATTCTATGTAAAGAAATGTAAACTGTGTAGGTCGCCCTGAATAAGAGCGTCTGCTAAATGCCTGTAATGTAATGTAAGAAACTGGGGTTACTATTACTTCACTTTTCTTCACATCTGCAGGCAGCCCTGTTCTCAAACCCGGGACCAAGCCCTCACTGACCTTCTCTTTTTCTAGAAGGCGCTTGTGTGCCTCTATCTCTACCGCCCCCTTTTCTCTCTCTCCCTTTTTCTCTCCGTCTTGGTTTTTCACAATCATTCCTCTACTTTCCACATTCTCTTTCTCCCTCTCTCCCTCCCTCCCTCCCTCTCTCTCTCTCTCTCTCTCTCTCTCTCTCTCTCTCTCTCTCTCTCTCTCTCTCTCTCTCTCTCTCTCTCCTCCCTCCCTCCTCCCTCCCTCCCGCCCTCTCCCCCTCCCTCCCTCTCTCTCCCCCTCCCTCCCTCCTAGTAGTGTCTTGTGCAGAGGCTGCTGGCTGAATATAAAAGGCTGTGTGCAGTGTGCTAAATATGCAGAGAGGCGTTGGAGCGCGGTGGCCCTGGCCACGCGAGCCCCCCCCCCCCCACCGCGCTCACTTGATTTATGGTGTTTGCAGTACCCACTGATTCTGCACTACCCCCTGCACCACCGACGCACCCCCCGCATCGCCGCTCACACTCCGTCTGACGCTCACGCCGTCTGTGTCTGTAATACGGGACACGGTCAGTGGGAGCGGTTATGGATTCATGATAATGCTTATCACGTGGATGGGAGTTCTCTGTTAGAGGGTTAACTCTGGCCTCTGTCTTTCGGCAGTAATATAATAACCCTGATGACTCATCTGTCAGCGGAGGCGTCAGGAGCAGAAATAAAAATAGATAGTGCTTCAAAGGTGGGGATTGCATTTTATCTGACCTGCGCTGGACTCTCTCTGAGCGTATAACGTTTATATTAAAGATTGATTTTTTGGGCCGTTCTGTGTCACCTCTGATTGCACGTGGAAATCGGTTCTCTCTTCCCCGACTGCAGGGCGAACTGCCGTCAGCCTGGTGCACTGCCGGGGACTGCACTTCACCCTTCAGCTGTACACACTTCACTCCTTCACTTCACACTTCACTCCTTCACTTCACACTTCACTCCTTCACTTCACACTTCATTCCTTCACTTCACACTTCTCACACCCTGCCCCACTCTCACCCTGCCCTCCAACCCACTGTCTCCTCCTCTCACCCCGCCCTCCAGCCCACTGTCTCCTCCTCTCACCCCGCCCTCCAACCCACTGTCTCCTCCTCTCACCCCGCCCTCCAGCCCACTGTCTCCTCCTCTCACCCCCCCCCCTCCAACCCACTGTCTCCTCCTCTCACCCCGCCCTCCAACCCACTGTCTCCTCCTCTCACCCCGCCCTCCAGCCCACTGTCTCCTCCTCTCACCCCGCCCTCCAACCCACTGTCTCCTCCTCTCACCCCGCCCTCCAACCCACTGTCTCCTCCTCTCACCCCGCCCTCCAACCCACTGTCTCCTCCTCTCACCCCGCCCTCCAGCCCACTGTCTCCTCCTCCTCTTTTAAAAATTGTTGTTTCTGATTTCATCCCAATTTCTCCAAATTTGGTAGCCAATTAGACCCGCTATTTTATGTCAATCCCCCTAGTAATCCAACCCAGTCCTGCGACCTAGTGACCCCGCCTCCACCCACTGGCACTCGCCAAGCCATCGACCGTAACCCGGTACTACAGGGCCACTCCTATGCGCCTCCAGCCCACTGTCTCCCTCCCCCTCCTTCACACCCCACCCTCCAACCCACTGTCTCCTCCTCTCACTCCGCCCCACTCTGGCTCTCCTCTTTGTGCGGTGAGAGACATGGCAGAAGTTGCAGAACACACAGAACTACACCTGCTTTGCTTACTTTTAAAACCTCGCTCGTTTCTCCATACATCACTGACGCGCGTTGAGAGCCGGGTCCTCGGGTTACGTTCGCTGGCAGCCTTGCGGCGCACGCCGCAGCGTTGATCCCTGGGTAACGTAGTGACAGGACGTCGAGCTGAACGGTTTCATCTGAAGTCGCTGTGTCAGTGAGCACAAGCGCCAGTGTCGAATTGACATGCGGATCTGAGCCATTGAGGCGACGGGGGGAGAGATATCTGGGATGACTGTCACGGTGCGGGTTTGTTGCCGGCGTTCACAGGGAATTCATGTCATCCTTTGACGCGGTTTACACATCTGCGCCGAGAGCCAGAGGACACGCTTTTAAGCGACAAACACCACTTACCGCCGCAGTGTTTATCTGCAACGTGTTAATTATACTGTGCAACTGTACAACTTGTATTTGCTTTGATGTGATGTATCTTCATCAGGGATGGCAGTCTCTGCACCTCATGGTTTGATGACTTCTCACAGCCCAGCGTTGGAAATAGTTGGTTTTTTTGCCTGGGCCATTGGGGAAAATGCAGGTAGCTGCCATAATAAAGGCAACGCTTGAGCAAATGAGGAATCCTTTAAACGTGCGGTACCGCCAGTGTCCGTCGGAGGGCGCCACAGCCGATACCGACAGGTAGGCCTGGCCCGGCCCGGCCCGACCCTTTCCAACGAGCCCCTACAGCCCGGCTGGGACCCTCCTAGCCCGGGGCAGGGCCGTTTGAGTCCCCTCCCCCGGGTTACCAAAGTGTTGACTTCATTTGGGCAGTTACCTGTAAGCCGGCATTAACGAGCACGGGGAAAGCCGGGAGTTCAGAGGCGATTAAACGCTGGCAGACGGACCAGTCGACCGACAGAGAGAACGCACGTTCAGCCCAGACTGTAAATAAAGAAAGGCTCTACCCCTTAAGCCCCGTTAGTAGCTTTTATTCTTCTTCTTTTTTTTTTGAGAAACCTCCAGATGTGATATTTGACCTTCGCACAAGGCTTGCTTTGGTCTGCGAGACAGTTCACGATCTCCATTGCCCTTCACTCCTCAGGGCCGACGTGCCGAATAGCCGCCACTGGCGCTGTCAGTGTCTACCCACGTCTACCACCCCACGTCTACCACCTCTTTCGCTGGCTCCGCGTGCGAGCCGATATGGGACCGCGGCTCAACAAAACGCACATGGGTTTCGCTAGTAACATGAGGGTTTGGGGATGCAGAGTCCTGTCACTTCTCCTCACGAGCCGTCAGGCTCCTTGCTGGCAGTGCCCGGGGGAAGGGGGTTGGAGCAATCGCCGCCTGTTGTCATTTTTTTCCCCATGTGGAAAAGTCTCCTCGTGACAAAATGGACAGATCTAAATAAAGATCTGAATAGAAGAAGAAGAAAAAAAGTTGTTGTTCTCAGATGGTTCTACACCACCACAGGGGTCTAGAAACCCCCCGTCCAGGGTCTCGCCAGGTCCCACGATGCCAAATGTTAAACTTTGCTGGCATTTAGTGTGGCCAACATGCAGCAAATGAGCCCCTCATTAGAGCGTTTTTTTATCACGTTATAATGAGTTCCTGTGTTGAACTAATGAAACTGATGCATCGGCTGGAAACGGGGCTTTGTCTTCGCTCTTATTATTTCCATCGACTTCCCGTGTTGTCACTGAGGTATTATGGAGAACTGCGCACATTTCACAGCAGGAAATGCCACTCTTGACAAGGATCGCAGTGCAATATCCAGCCGCCCCGAAATGCTGAGCTCCCCAAATTGATATTCTGAAGGAGACGCAGGAAGGAATCAGTATTCTTCCAGTTTTCCTGTCAACTGTTTTCTGTTGGGATTTTTATGGCACAGTGTTAAGCACGACATATTTCTCCCGACGCGCCTATGAAGTCGGCGCAGGTCTTAGTCTCTTGACATGGGGCCGAGCTCCGGAAGTCTCTGGAATGGAAGCGCGGGGTTGATGATCAGAGGTCGCCCGCTTTCCCCCAAACCCCTCACCCGCCAGCTTACATTTACATTGACATTTTAGGCATTTAGCAGACGCTCTCATCCAGTGCGACTTACACAATTTACATTTCTTTACATACAATCCATTTATACAGCTGGATATTTTACTGAAGCAGTTCAGGTTAAGTACCTTGCTCAAGGGTACAACAGCAGTGTCCCACCTGGGAATTGAACCTGCAACCTCTGAGTTACAAGCCCAGCTCCCTAACCATCCCCCCGACCCCTCACCCGCCTGCTTCAGAGTAACCTGCCCCCCCCTCTCTCCGCGTAACCCACGTCACTGCTCCTGGGCCCCTAGGGCCTCTCCAGTCAGGCCCACAAGTGTCTGATGCACAACAGGAGATTGGCGTGGAAACAGCCGAGCTAGCAGCCAATCAATGGGCTGGATGGTCCTGGGCGTGGGCGTGGGGGGAGGGGGTATTGTTGAGTATTGAACGGAAGAGGTCGTGGGCACGTGATGATCAGAAGACTGATTGATCGAGGAGCAGTCAGATACGCATCCCCCAACCGAGCATGCTGGGTATCGTGGGAAAGCCTCGCATGGACTCAGTGGGAGGAGAAAGACTGAATCGATTTCATTGTATTGTTCTTCCAACATTGCTGTCAGGGATAGACGTAGGGATGCACACTCTGAACGACCATGGGATGTGCGCACCCATCGATGTGGTTTTCTTCATATTAATCTCTTTACTTTAAACTCTTTTTTGTCCACAATTTTAAATAGTAAATTATGCCTCTGAAGGGATCGCTGTGCTTCCAGCACCTGTGCTAAGAGCTCTGCAGTTGGAGAGTTGGTGTGCCGATTGGGGAAGAGATGTGTCTCTCATGACACCTTGTAGCCTGTGTTTTCCTGGCACGGCCCTGGGAAGAGGTAAGGCAGTGGAAAACTGAGGAACCTTGCCCAGCTTAAATCCACTATGCCACTGGTGGAAAGAGGCAAATTGTGTCCTGTTGCTGTGGGCTCCCAGTTATACACGGCTAATGACATAGCCCAGGTGAAAGCTACGATGCCCGGGCTATAGCACTCACCCATACACGTGATAAGCACTGCCGATTGAGCCGATCGCAGCTCCCAACACGATTCCAATCCTTCTCTTAATCTGAGAAAACGTGCCGTAGCTATAATGGGTCAGGATTGGTAGTCAATGCAAGTGTGTGTGCCCAGTGTTTCCTTTTCACTTTAGAGGCCCAGGTAAAGACCCTGCTCACCCACCCAAGAGTTAGCGTGATCTCACTAGGGGATCTGAACCCAGAACCCTCTGGTCAGCGGTCAGGTGTCTGCCGTCCGAAGCACCACGGGGGTTTCACCATTACAAGCTGCCCCGCCGCGGCGCGTCCCTTACCTGTCACCTCCACCTATCACTGTCCCGCCCCGCAGGAGAGGGCACCTGACCTGCCATCTGTCACCCCTCTCCTGCCTGACTGCCCCCCTCAGAGAAAACGCTCGCACGTCGAAATCAATTACCGTCCTCCTCTTTCGGCCCGGCCCGATCAGACAGCCCGGGTCTCCGGCAAGGACAGAGGACACTCGGCTACTTCAGCAGCACCTCCGCGCTCGGGCTCGCGCCGGACACGCGTCCCATTAGGCCTCGTTAGGCCCCCCACATTTAACGAGCAAGAAAACGAGAGGAATAGTCTCATTTGGAAGTTGGCACTTTCTATGTTTTTTTCTTTTTTTTGTCTTCCTTTTTTTTTTTTTTTTTTTCTCAGCGCAACAAATCTGTGTCGTGAGTCTGTGCTGAATCCATTTAAACACATTTAAAAGCGGATGGAAATAGACTGCCGGAAAAAAAAAGGGAGGAAAATCAATCTGCTCTTTAGCAGTTTTAATGGTTTGATTTAAAGCGAGCCACGCTTCACAACACCAGCCCTTTGAACCGTGACTTGAAAGGCCGAAATGCTTGCTTTTTAATTTTTTTTTTTTCTATCGCTCCAGCCCCACAGTGCCCTCCTCCTCCCCCCCACTTCACAGATTTACTCAGCGGCCTTCGCACGTTCAGCACGTGGAGCGCAAAACGTGAAGCGCCGCGTCATTAGCGCCAGTGTTTACCGTTGGGTACTCCCGTTATAAATTCATGACCACGCATAGCGCAAATCCCAATCTGAAGCTCAGACACAAACGTCTTAAATACTCTATGGAGGTGATACAGGTCTTTTTATGCCACTGCGTTGGAGAGAATTTTAATTGCACTACAAGGGTTTCGTTAGTGATACTCATCTTTTTTCATATATATTTTTTTATATTCGCAGTGTTAAATATTACCGGCCCATGTGTTGTCATGGGATAATTCAGGAAACTGTGAATGTAAAATAAGTGCATGAGCACTACAGCAGCCCCTGATTAAGTATTTGACCATAGCACTGCATTTCTGTGGACCTGTGTGCGCATGTGAGAGATTGCACAACAGAGAAAGACTGAATATATTTTCAATTTGCCATCGGAATTTGTACTCAGTGCGGGGGAGATGGCAGTAAACAATCCACAAAATGATTAACAGTCAACAGCAAGCAATTGAACAACGTAGGTGGGTGCTTTCTGTGGAAAGTGCGGTATAGAAGTGTCCAATGGACGTTTATAATGAAACCCCTATATGGTCAAGATGGTAAGTAGATATCCCCTCAAGTGTAGCACAATGCAAGCAAAGCGAAAATCCACTCAGCCCTTTTTTTTTGCTTTTTATTATTTTGATAACTGACATAACCATATTCAAAGCTGTAGCCCCAGGCTCAGAACGTCTCTTAGTTTTTCAGTCACCGGGGGATATTTCAAAAACCAAACTCAGACACATAATAGCAAAATTCATCTCTTTGCTGTGCGTCGTGTGCAAGCAGCCGGGTGTTAGATCATTTGAGTTCTGCCAGTCTCCCACCCCGTGTAGCTAAACTGTCATACAGTGAGCTTTGAGAGTGACGGAGAACAGAGGGGAGACTCTGAGATGAGATGCGATTCGGGTGCGGTCAGGTGATCCTCGGCCCATCCGCATTGGCCGTGTAGGGCGGCAGTGTGGTATGATGGTTAGGGAACTGGGCTTGTAACGCAAAGGTTGCAGGTTCGATTCTCAGGTGGGCACCGCCGTTGTACCCTCACGCAAGGTGCTTCACCTGAATTGATTCTGTAAATATCCAGCTGTATAAATGGATTATATGTTGAGACATGTAAACTGTGTAAGTCGTCCCCTGGTCTGCTAAATACGTGTAATGTAATGTAACGTCTGTCTCACAGAGCATTGCGAGGCCGTGAGGCACGTTCCCATGTTGAATCCCATGTCTATAACCAACTTCTTGATTTTATGTGACCCATTACTTCTAAAAGCATTTTTTTAAAAAAAAAAATACAAAAACGTTTTGGATGTTTGTATGCTGTTCTCTGAAAATGTTCTAAGAATGTTTCTTGAGAATTAAAGCCTTTTAAAACCGCTTCTCCCCAGGGTCCTGGTGCAGTAGTACGCGCAGTGGCGCTCACTCAAGACGACGTGCCAGGGGTAGCTCTGTGACTGGAACCACCACTAAACTCCCTTCTCCTTTCCGTCGCACGATTAGCTGCGCTTTCATCCTGCGCTTGAGTAATGCGCAGTGCGCTAAGAGCTGAGCATCAGTTCCTGAAACTCAATTCCCAGGGTGGCTTAAGTTTCCCCTTAATTCCAAAGCGCATTACTTTCTCCATATATATTTTATCACTTATATATTTATTTTTCTTTCATCCAGTGTTACTTACAGAGCCGTGCTGGCGAGATGCGGTAATTTAGCATCACAGGAGAAACGGAGCGGGCGGTCGCACATCGATTGAGCGTCGAGATGAAAATGGAAGCTTGCGGCAGTTGTGCTAACTCACTCGTGGTTTGTGGCGTTTATCCTCGTGGCACTGCCCCGTTTGAAGGATCCCTCATTTACTCAAGTGTTGCCTTTATTTAGCCACGTACCCGTAATCGCCCGCAGTGTCACCCAGGGAGGGGGAGGGGGGGGGAGGGCAGGGGGTCGCGGATCGCGGTCAGCGGGACATCCATATCTTATTGCACATCAGTGATCCCCTCTGGTCAATAGAGCTCCCACCCACCCACCCACCCCTGAACAAGCTGCACATGAAGTGTTCTCTGACTAAACGTCCGCGCGAGCTCAACTGGTGAACTGCGCGGTGAAGAGAAGCAGCGGCTTGAGATCAGTGTCACGGAGGAGAGCGCAGCACTCTCCCGACTTGACGGAGGAGGTTGCAGCAATGAGAACAAGCACACACAAGTTGGGTCTTCAGAATTGGTAGGAGGTAGGGGTAGAGCGACATAACTAAATCATATTAATGTGCATAGTGACCCTAATAATGATCTATGAGCGTACCCAGTATCAAAGTGCTTACATGCTAACATATAAGCTAACGGCTTGATACCGTACTGTGAATGTGAACAATGATGTGAAAGAGTCACATCGTATTTTTGGAGTGAAGGTGAAGTCTGAACAGGTGTGTCAGTTTGTAATGGAGCAGAAGTGTGATGTATTGGCTATCGAACTTATGAGGTTAAGTCTCCAGGTGGACTTTTGCGCCTTTGTGCAATGAAATTATCTTTAATTGCTTTAGTAAATATCCAGCTGTAAGCTCTGTAAACTGCACTGGGTGCGGGGGACTGCTGAGCAAAATAAAATAAATCAATTCTGAATATGAAAGTAATCAGCATATGCCTCGGGTACTTTGTAATTATTTCTGCTTTGCATCCTGCCTGCGTCAGTCAGACCAGCAGAACCGCTGCTGCTAATGCTAATCGCTCGTGATATTTCTCCACCCACAAAAATTCCCAGGTCCCAGTGGCCTGATCTAGGAGTAGGATGGTGGGGGTTTGGGGTCAAGTCCATTTCAATTCAGTCAGTTCAGGAAATGAGTTGAAATTCAATGAATGAATTTAAATATCCCCATAAAGTTCCATTACTTTTTTTTTTCAGTTAATTTTCTGAACTGACTGAATTGAAATTGAGTTGATCCCACTCCTAGATCGGGCCACCTTGATTGCCCTCTGATGTTGTGTCGCACGGTAGTGTGAATGCCAGTGTGCCACTTGTTATATTACATAGTACTTATGGCTGCTCCTGTTGTTCTACACAAGGCACTTTGTAATGCTTTGTTATGCTCTGTGATTTGGAAAGGTTTCTTTTCCCCCGTGATCGTTAAGGGTGTATTTATATAATAAATTATAATTGATTGTATGAGTATTGCTACAGTTCAGCTTGATGCTTTTCCGTGTTAGCCAATGCGTTGCTCATTATTCTGTGTTTATGCCCTTGTTCTTACAGCTCTTACGAGATGCACTTAATGTATCGTGCCACCATGATGGCCCTGTTTCAGGATAAGGGCGTCTGCCAAATGAATAAATAATAATAATAATACGGTACACCCCCCCCACCCACCCTCCAATTGGAACCTGTCTCCGTTTCATCCATTTCAATTATTCTACAGGTTTCCAGTGTATAAAATCGAATAACCCAAGAGACTGAAAAAGTGGCACGGTTTTCTTAATGTTCTGTTCATAGACAGCGGGGTGGGGAGGGGGTGGGGGTGGGGAAGCATGGATCGGTTCATGCCTTGTAGATTCATTATTCTGCCAAATTAAATACCAGAGAATATCCATTTCCAATGTTCCCTCGCATTCTACCTCAGGTGATTGGAGAAGCAGAAATTAAATGGATTCCCTTTTCGTTCTGAATGACTCAGCCGCCACCAGCAGCCGTCTGGCTCAGGATTCGCTGTGCGTTAATGTGTGAGGCTTTGCATGAGATGACGCGTGCGCGCGCGCGTTCTAAAAATGCATAAGCAAATACATTAATACATAAATGATTACTGACGTTGTGGCTTCTCGGATTTTCCAAATGCGGCCCTTTGGAATATTATGTAAATTCACAACGAAATGGCACAGTATGCGCCTTAACGCGCGGATGCAGTGAATGCAGTTTACTGAGTGTTTGACTTCAGCTCTTGTGAGCTGTGGACCTCCCTGGAGGACATGTAGTGAAGATGCTGAAGGTGAGCATGCAGTGGTGCTCAGAACACACACACACACACACACACACACACACACACACAGACTGGCGCTGAATAACGATGAATCACAGCTCTCAGGGTGGAAATTCAAAGGCTACGGTACATATGGAACCGTGTATGTGTTGTTACGAAAATCCATCGCCGTCTTCGCACCTTAATCCGATGGCGGGGATGTCCATGTCCAATGTAACCTATCAGTGTATTAGCAGGGCATGCTTTGTGCTTGAGGGAGATTCCAGTGTTCTTTATCATCCTCTGATTGGCTAGCCCACGTTTAGTTTGTGTCAAGTTTCTCTTCTTGAGAAAGACAAGACAACCATCGGCGTGTGCTTGTTGTGAGATGAAGTGGTCAGGCTGGCGGTATATTTCCCACTTGCAGTGAGCAGCGCAGCACGGTCGCTTCTGGCTCACTTGTCGGGCAGAAAGAGTGACGTGAGCGTGATCGAGATCCGCAGGATGCCCCTCTACTCTCCTGACCTGTCAGGTGACTCTCGTGTCTCACATCAGGGGGAGGGGGCCCAAATCATCTCAACTCCGTAGCCATGGTCCCTTATGGATGTGAAGGTGTTATAATATTACTCATGGTAGAAATAATAATGAATATCATTATTTGATTGATAATAGTCATAGTAATCATGCTCATCATGATCATAATTGGAGTAGTCATAATGATGGATTGTGTTTATGTAGCACTTGTCATCATGGATTTCCCAAAGGTCCTCCATCTGAATAGTACTAACCAAGCCCAACTCAGGCTTAGTAGTATAGTGGTTAGGGAGCTGGGCTTGTAACGTTAAGGTTGCTGGTTCAATCCCCAGTTGGGACACTGTAGTGGTACCCTTGAGCAAGGTACTTAACCTGAATTGCTTCAGTAAAATACAATCCATTTATTCAGCTGTATAAATGGATTGTAAAGAAATGTAAAACTGTAAGTTGCTCTGGATAAGAGCGTCTGCTAAATGATTGTAATGTAACTCCTACTCCAGCCATCTGACTGCACACAGTAACGGGTGGTGCTCTCATGGCTGCTGGCGTCAGTTTGGGGGCAGTGGGCACTCACACGCAAGTAACTGGTTAAGGAAACTGTCTTTGCAACCCAAAGGTTGGAGGATCCGTTCCTGGGCAGCCCACTGCGGCCGTACCCTGGAGGAAGGTATTTATATCGAATTGCCTCTGTAAGTGCAGCAGTGCAATATTGGATAATATGGATAATTATGTTAAAAAAACGTAAACTGTGTAAGTGAGCCCACACTAAGGAGTGTCTACTAAGCAAATACTTCATAATTTCAGTATTCGCAAAAATCATAACATGAGCAAAAAAAAAAAAAAAAAAAGGGTTGGATCTCCTCTCTCTCCCTGCTTCTAAGCTGAGGTCAGAGCAGGGCACTCCCAATTATTTGCGTAACCGCTGGACACGACCCCAGCAAGCTCACTTGGTGGGTGCGGAAAAAAAAAAAAGGAAGCAAGTAAACCCCTGGCTTGTAGAATTGGCTTTGGACTTGACTTATTCTCACCACAGCCCCTCTGTTCCAGAGCAATTTGCTATATGATATGTGATATGATATGCATATATAGCTGTTGCTTTCATTCCGGTAGATGCGGGGGTCGCCTTACCAAGAGCCCTAAAGGATATGAAGGACGATACGGCGCATTTGTTCTCGAGTCCTTTCCTCGCACGCTCCTGCTGCGGAGTGCAGATTGAGTGGATCGCACTGTGGCCACAGCCATTTATCAAGGATCTTGTTACTAATGAACAGAACAAGAGTATTGAACAAATGCTTGAAAAGTAATTTGGAAGTTAATTTCAGTTCCAATCTAGTAGGAGACCCGAAGCTATTAGTTTTTCTGTAAAAGGAGAATCAGGAATTCACTGCGGCTTGTCCTGGGGAAGGACAGCGTTAGATTCAGCCTGACACGCTCGGGCGCTGCGCGCACTTCAGCTAATTGCCTGGTAGATGCTGTGGAACTCTTTGAATGTCAGTCGTTCTGCGGAAATTAAATGTTAATTTAAAGTGCATCTTGTTAGCGCCGTAACTATGGAATTACTCTGTAAGTATACAGAGCAAAAACAGGAAATGTGTGGACCACTGCATTCATTTTTTTTTTTTTTTATTCCTGTACACGCCATTTAATTTTCGCTTTTAGTCCTCAGAGGTGCACAAAGACCAATCATTCAAATACCGGTTAAAATATTGGAACGTAGGCTTTAATATTATCGTATAAATAATATGATGAAATTGGACTGCTGGACTTTCAACAATTTACGTCACGCTTCCACGGCCAGAAAGAGAAAACGAAAAAGGCCAAGGATGGAAAGAAGATCAATAAAAAGAAAGAAACGAGTGAATGAAGGGCCTTATGAGCGTGAGCCACCTATTCCCCAAAAGAACAGGAAAGGCGGATACTAAAGGAGGCTCCAAAAAGAAGTCCAGGGCTGTCAATTGCAACTTGATTGATCCAGTTCTTGTGAAGTTTTTGAAATGATGTGCTCATATTTGAAGAAATAACATCAGCTAAGATGTCAGTAGAACAAGTTCAAGTACCTGCAGTTATTAAACTCCCATTGTTTTCAGACATCAGTGCTGACGAGCCATCCAGTGAATTCGCTCTTTTTGTAGACCGCAAATTCAGTAAACCGTTCTTTGGATGGTAGTGCATTGTATTGCAAGGAAAGGAAATTATATCACTTTAAAGACACAAAAACCGAAGTCTGAGACGGACATCGGTGAGGAGGAAACAGCTGTGGGGAAAGAGCAGTGAGAGGCGACGTGATTTTAAATGATATGACAGAGGCACAGGAGAAACGCTTCTTCTCGTTGCGCTGCATGGCAAGAGGCTGATATGTTGACCTCATCCAGTGAGGTTACAATACACTGGAGCAGCTGGTGAATGCATATACCACTTTGGCACAACAGGTTCACGGCACGGACGCCACAACAAACCGTCAACCGCATATTAAATCGTTCAAAGAAGTAGCAGAAAAGTTGACAGGGTAGCGCAGCCCCGATCAATTGAAAAAGAAAACACGGTTCAGTCAACCAGCCAACGCATTTCTGAAGGCTGTCTGGATTTTTTTGCCCGGTCCGGATGTGGAAAACCCACCACTCGATAATGTTTCTGTTCACGGAGTTGGGGAGGACTGTCACTCTGAACTCAGAAACGGAACGGTAAGGAAAACACCCAAATGTCTTTGAATTAATTCTGGGATGCAGTCTAAATCATATTTCCCAGCGGAAGGCCAAACGCGAGGCTACTTGTCAGTTGTTGCACTTCTCTTGGCACGGACAGAATTCATATCTTCTTATGGGCAGCTTTTCACACCTCACGATACAGTAAACCAAATGACGACGATTCCTTTTAGCTTCTAATTTAGCTTCTAATCTAAAAGCACCGGGCCTTTTCCTTGACTTACAGGTGTGATATTCACAGCTGCCCCTGTTTTTATTTGTGTGCCCTTGCTTTAACGCCATAGGGCAGGCTGCTCATTTTAAATCAGCATTTCCATCCTCTTCAAAGAAAAGCTATTTTACATAAGTCTGATGATGTGACAAGTGCCAACGGACATAAACACTGCGCTGTCATTCTTCCCGTGCGCCTGATTAAGCGGTAATTGAATGATTAACTGAGAATATTGTCGCAATTACTTGATTGATTGTTTGACACACGGCTTGAAATGGATCCAAGGCTCCATCGACCCCTTGGTGCTGGAGGACTGAAGTACATGCATGATAAACAGCCCAAGATTTTATCCCGGCCCTAGTTATGAGCAAAGATACATCGGCCCATCAGTCACAAAGGGCCGTGTGGTAAAGCGTACGCATTTAAGGGGCTGAAACAACTCCGACAAGACTGATGATATCACACCGCGCACATACGCCAAGCTGCTGATCCTTCAATTTGATTATATTTAATTGTCCTTGTGCTTAATCTCTTTGTTTTTTGGTGGGGGGGGGGTTTGTATAACTTTATTTTATCTTTATGTAGATGAATATACACACAGGTGCACGCCGTGATTTTGATGTACGACAGTCGCTCTCAAAGAATTGAGAAGAAGTGCTTCTCTGTTGTTCTTAGATGAGGGCGCAGAATCTGATTAATTGTCCTTCAGCTTTTGTTAAAGTGGAGGCGATCCCACGGTTTGGGAACGGGTGTTTTGATGAAGTGCCGTAGATGTGGCGTCTGAAACGCCCTCAATGCGAGGGCATTTTCCAAAGATTGGAGTTAATATCCTGGAAGTAATTACATCGCACCCCGCACCCCACCCCACCCCACCCTCCACCAAAGCGGCAGATCCAACGTGCGCCTCTTTATCTTACAGTAGCCGTGCGAATCAAGCTGTTTAGAAAGCCTAAACCATCAATCACCCTTTCACGCTCGTTTGTCACGAGGATGCTTAAGAAAGGGAAATCAAATGTTGGTAATCAGCGGGCTACAGTTGCGTTGTTTGATTGAGTGTGTTTGTTGCCGTGAGCCTGTTGGCACTCATGAGCCGCTGATAAATAGTTACAGATTAAGAGGTGCGTTCCGGAAACCCAGATGAGAAGATCAAAACCGCCGAGGGAAACGTTTGTCTTTCCCTTTTATGTGTTCATTCTGAGTCGCGCACGCCGCGCCACCGTGTTGTTAACGCTGAAAATGCGGTAATCGCTTAGCAGAATGCATGGCCTATGCGACGGTGGGCGTAGTCGGGGGATCGGACTGTCAGTGTGGCGACAGCTACCTGTGGAACAGCGAATCTTTTTTTTTTTTTTTTTTTTTTTTTTTAGCTGGTCTGCAGAAAAACGCTGAATAATTGAGCCCGTTTCTGGGAAATATCAGTTAGAACCCCACGGAAGTCACAGGGACACATCAGAACTGGCTTCCTTCACTTCAGTATTCAATAATAAAAATCAATTGTCACCGCAGATAAGGGACCGAACTCAAAAGGAAGCAAAACTATTTTTAAAAGTCGATTTCACGGTTTGAGCCTAGAAAGGTGACGGAAGAGAACTTGATTTAAGGGAAAGGTGACTAAACGCAAGTTTTCCCTGCTTGGCGGGGTCTAATGGTCCCGCTAAATGCCGTACCTGCTGGGCGAAAGCCTCTCGTCATGTATGCGGCAGGGCTTGGGTACGATCCCCGCGTGAAATGGAGGAAGGGGTGTGTAAATCAGGACAGGTGTCACCATTATCGGTGTAGCGGCTTTCCCCCTTTAAAGCCAGGGCTTAAGTAAGAGCCGCCCCTGGTTCCATTTCACAAACGGTCACATTAACGCATACTCAAGGGTGATCCAGCAATATTGTCCCCCAGCTGGATCTCTGCTTGTTTGATGATGTTGCGTTTAAGTCTCCTTAATGCCGTCGAAGGCAGAGACGTTGCTCCGGGGGATCTCGGCGATAGGGAGGGGGAGCGTGACGTTTTTATTCGGCTTATTAAGGTTTAAATATGCTGTATTTACCTTGAAGAAAAAGTATGTCTTGTCGAGCAAATCATGGGAAGGGCCACGCGGTGAAATATCCACGGGTGCTGAAATCCTTCTCGCTCATCTCGCACTCGTAGCCAGTTTCCCCCTCAGGCCAGAAGCTCTTCTTCACTCTAATGAAATCTCTCCCCGCGATCACTTAATGGAAGATATATTTAAAGAATTTTTAATACTCCCTGATAATTCTTCAGAGAAAGATTACAGTTACCACAAGGGACCCGCAATCATATTCACATTTCGTAGCTCTCTCTTTCCGCCCCTTTGCTAATTCGCCCGGGTGATTCATTGTGAGGGCTTCGGAGGTAGAGGGGTCGCGGTGGCGGATGGCAACTCATTGCTCATCATTGCTCGACTCGCGGAGGCTCATTGCGTTTCGCCCCGTTCCCGGGGCATCCGTACACAAGGCGTTGTGGGAGGGGAAGAAGGGAGTGACCTTGGGGTGTTTATTGCAGTGGTTAGGAAGTTGTGTGAAAGAAAGAGAGAAAAAAGGCCGTCACTACAGACACAATCAGCAGTTTGTTGCATCATTTTAGCAGTAATGTAGAAAGAGATGGATGGTGGTGTTCGCTTTACCCTCTCATTCATGCATTATAAAGAGAACGGGAGGGGGCACCCTGACTTATTTTGGGTGAAAAAAACGATGCACTCATGTGGAATAAGGTTTTTAATTTATGTGGTTAATTACCCGTTTGCATACAATTATGTGCTCGGCGTGATAAACTACGCCAGCTTATGTTACGTGTAGAGCACACAAATGATTATTCTTGCCGTAAGTTGTTCTTGCCGTAAATTGTTCTTGCTGCAACTAATTCAGTTTGCTTCCAGATTATTGTCATTTTTTGTCATTTTTGTTCAGTTTTTGTTGTGCTCAGATGAGAGTAGGTGTTTTACAAATGTGCATTTGTGTACACATACACTACCGGTCAAAAGTTTTAGAACACCCCCATAACCTAAACTTTTTTTTTTAACCTCTGGCAGTTTACCGCTTACCTTTGTACCATTTCAGGTTATTCTCTGGACTTGAACTGCTTAAATTTTATTAAACACTGGAAAATGGAGGTGTTCTAAAACTTTTGACCGGTAGTGTACAAATGACGTTGTTGTGGCCATAGCTGTAGTCGGGCTTGGGCAGTATTTGGGGATGGGAGAGACCTTCCATAGGTTCTTACTTTTACAATTTGTTTGTGATTTTCTTGCCATATAAGAATGCTAAATAAGAGCTTGTTGTCATCTAATGTTTTGTATTGTATTGTAACCAGGGTGCTGCTGGAACTGGTGTTTAGGGGCTGTCTTCCCTCTGGCCATAGGCGACACAGTCATTCGTATGAGAAACCGGGGTCTTGACTCACTGCGGTACCATTGTGTACCAGTATAGCACTGTGACATCATAAAAGGTTTTAGAAAGCCTACAACTATTATGTTATAATCACAGTCCCTTTAAATAATGGGAATGAGAAGTTGGGGGTGGGCTGGGGGTGTTGAACGTACCTTTATGAATAGCAGTTGATGAAAGGCTTTCAGTGCACAGGCCTGCAGTGCACATGCCAAAAGCGGATTTGGTGAGAGTGTTAACGTTACTCTGCTCAGCGCGGGTAACTCGGCGCCTGTTTCCACATCGCCGTGGCAAGGGCACTGTTCCGCAGCGGCAAATTATTAACAATCCGCCTCGGGCGCGGCGGTGCGGAAGAGAAAAGAGGACACATATGTTACCGTGACGACGATGCTAATGTGTCCGCGACGTGCCGTTTTCTCAGATAAAGACTGACAGGTGTGAAAACCACAGCCAGCCCTACCCCCCCTCGCCCTTTCTCTCTTCCCTGACTCACGGATTGGTCCAGTAATGTCAACCGCGCATCCCTCTACACCTCGGACGTCCAGGCCACGTGGCGCGCTAGCCAAACTGCGCACTCGATCCTGCTCGTGGGGCAGCCCAAGCGTGGGGTGTGTGTGTGTGTGTGTGTGTGTGTGTGTGTGTGTGTGTGTGTGTGTGTGTGTGTGTGTGTGTGTGTGTGTGTGTGTGTGTGTGTGTGTGTGTGTGTGTGTGTGTGTGTGTGTGTGTGTGTGTGTGTGTGTGTGTGTGTGTGTGTGTGTGTGTGTGTGTGTGTGTCGTGCTATAGGCAGACTGTGTGTCATCTCACACTGTAGGTTAGCATGGGAGGAAACACCACTTATCGCTACAGCTCTCCTTCTTCCACAGACCGTTTGAGCATCTGACACAGACATATTGGACTCCTCGCCAACGTATTTTCATTTTTGAGTTTTAACGATGTGCTCTTAATCGTCGGTTACTTCCTGCTCGGGCCACGATCAACGGGCTACGTGTTAATCGGAAACGGCGCGGAGATTGGAGGAGAGGTAATAGCCATCACTGCCATGATCTCTTAGAGCCTGCCTCTTACAGAGTATTCCTCTCTGGGACAACGGCTCTTAGAAAATATGAAATTAATTAAGCGATGGCCTGCCTCCCTCTTTTATCAGAGGGATTCTGCGAATTTCGGGGAAGATTGACCTGTCAAAAGTGTCTCCTTCCATTTCTCATCCTCCGCCAAGCTGTCGTCCGCAGCCGTCGCCCCAATTTGAGTGGCTGTCAGCGGCCACTCGTCCGGCCGTCACTGTCGGCTCTGTCTCGTTGCCGCTCGGTCTCTGTTTAACCCCAGACTTGACGGGAATTTCAGAGCCGTGACAAACAGGCCAGAGGGGAGGGCTGAGGTGGATAGCCCTGCTCAATAAGGGTCTCTGTCAAATTCAGATATGCATCTCTCTCTCTTTTCTGTCTTTCTCCATCCCTTTCTCCCTCTCCCTGAGAATGGGTAGAAGTTATGGTCTGTAGAGAGAGTTAGCAGGATCTGAGCAGATGGGCTGGTTGGTGAGTCTTTAAAGAGAGAACAGCCCCTCTGCAGGCGATCCGGTGTGCTCGATGAGTCCTTAATGAGAGAACAGCCCCTCAGTGCAGGTGATCCCGTGTGCTCGATGAGCCTTTAAAGAGAGAACAGCCTCTCTGTGCAGGTGAGTTGGTGTGCTCGATGAGCCTTTAAAGAGAGAACAGCCCTTCTGAGCAGGTGATCCCGTGTGCTCGATGAGTCTTTAAAGAGAGAACAGACTCTGTGCGGGTGAGCTGTTTTGCTTGATGCAAACTCTTGACCCGCAGGAATGGGAGAATGAAACGGCCGCCTCCCAGTGATGGTCACTGTTTTCAGTCCGTCTGTCTCATCTCCCATCCCGGGACCCCTGGACTCCCATCCCCCCCATCACGGCCATGCGTTTAAGGCAGAAAATGTCACGGGACATAAAAACACGCTTTGAAAACTTTCAAAATGCCATCTGTTGCACCGTGCATCTGGTGTAATTGCCTAGTTCCAAGAGTCACAGTCCCATATCCCAGCATCCTTTGTTTCTTCAATTTAAATTACCTTCCCTCTGGAAACGATCATTAAAGGGCAGTAAGTGTAATCGCCAGGATATTACTCTTTCACAAACGGATTGGCCATGGGCTCTTCTACTGATCGTTGTAGGGCCTTTCCTCTTCTCCTCGTCTTTAGTTTGCTTTCATGAAATGGTTAATTAAAGGTTCCAGTTTGTCCTCTCTTTAGAAAAAGTGTTAAAGAGAAGTAGAAATTCAGCAAGTGAGTAGTGTAGGATGCATGAAATTAGCATATGTCATCATTACCTTTCATCTCTCTGTCTCAACAGTGGGATATTTGTGCACAGTGGGTATAAAAAGTATTCTTCACATTTTATCTTCTTACTTTGTGGAATCAAAAGGATTTCATTGGGATTTTTTGCCACTGATCAACACAAAATACTCTATAATGTCAAATAAATTAATTAAAAACATGAATTAATTGTTAATTAATTACAAATAAAAAAGCAGACAATAATTGATTGCATAAGTATTCACCTCTTTTTCTAAGAGATAAATAAACTCTTCTGCGATCAATTGTCTTCAGAAGTCACATAATTATTTGATTTGATTTGATAAGATTAGAAAACTTTACTGTCCATCACATTCATGACAGAAAATTGTCTTTGACATGGGTTCATAAAAACATAAAACATAAACAGCAACAGTTAAGACAACAGCGCAGACATGTGGGCTGTACCCTCCTCCGTTCATATTATCTGATATTAAATGCGCTACAAGGAAGTCAGAAAAAGATCATGCTGGAGTAAGCATAAAAATAAACAAAATTAAATCTGGACTTTCTGCCCCCTGTGAGTCCACCTGTGTACAATTAAGGTGTTTCAAATGATGTGAGATGTCCTACATTTGGTTAGTGCATTTCCTAACAAGAGCTTCATCATGAAGACCAAAGAACATTCGAAACAAATACGAGAAAAAGTTTTTTAAAAGCACCAATCAGGGGAAAGATATAATGTTTAAAAGATTTTGAATGTCCCCTGGAGCACCGTTAAGTCCATGATAAAGAAATGGAGAGAACATTGGACAACTGAATTTGCCTAGAACAGGTCATCCTCCAAAACTTAGCATCCGTGTGAGAAGGGCACTTGTAAGGGAGGCCACCAAAAGGCCTATGGCAACTCTGATTCAGTTACAGTCTTCCGTGGCAGAGATGAGAGAAACTGTCCATGGGACAACAATAGCCTGTGCACTTCACAAATCTGTGCTCTATGGGATGGTGGGAAAAAGAAAGCCATTGTTGAAGAAAAGTCACATGAAATCAGCCTAGAGTTTGCCAGATGTGGGAGACTCTGAAACCAGGTTGAGACCAAGATTGAACTGTTTGGCATTAACGTTAGGCGCTATGTTTGGCACAAGCTTAACACTGCGCATCATACCAAGAACACTATCCCTACTATGAAACATGGTGGTGGGAGCCTAATGCTATGGGGATGCTTCTCTGCTTCAGAGACTGGAAAACTTGTCAAAATAGAGAAGAAAATGAATGGAGCAAGATATAGACAAATCTTGGAGGAACACTTGCTGCAGTCTGCAAGAGACCTGGGACTTGGGAGAATATGTACAGTAGACTCCATTTTTATTCACACCCTTGATAAAGATAAACAAAAGAGATTGTATAAAATTATATTCTTTAATAATAATGCATTGGCATAAACCACAATCGGAACGGTTCACAAATTATAATTTTTTTCCCCAGAAAAAGCAAGAATCACAAATATTCACACCCCTGTTATCAGTACTTTGTGATTCCTCCCTTGGCCATTATAACAGCAAGTAGTCGCCTTCTGTAGTGTTGTACGAGGTTAAGGAACTTCTTGGGGGGGGATCCTCAACCATTCCTCCATGCAGAATTGTTCTATTTCCTTCAGATTCTTGGATTGACATTCATGGACTGCTTTGTTGAGTTCAAACCGCAAATGTTCAATTGAATTCAGGTCTGGACACTGAGATGGCCACATTAGGACATTGATCTTGTGCTCTGTCAACCATTTCTTAGTTTCTATATAATGCCTTTGTCAGACCTCACTTAGAATACTGTGTGCAGTTCTGGGCACCGCACTACAAGAAAGATATAGAAGCTCTTGAAAAAGTCCAAAGAAGGGCAACTAAACTGATACCTGGTATGAAAGGTAAAAGTTGATGATGATAGACTTGATAGGCACTCAATCTATTTAAACTTAGCAAACGGAGACTTAGGGGGGATTTGATTGAGGTTTTTAAATTCCTAAAAGGGATTAACAAAGTAAAATACCAAAGATTTTTTAAGATAAGTGGGGTCAGCAGAACAAGAGACCACAGGTGGAAATTAGTTAAAGGCAAATTCCACACAGATATTCGTTTTTCTTTACACAGAGAGTTGTCAATACCTGGAACAGCTTGCCAGGTCGGGTTGTAGAGGCAGAAACACTTTTCTATTCAAGTTATATTCAAGTATTCAAGTCCAGGCTAGATGTAGTACTAGATACTCTTTAGATTAGGACATGATGAGCCTAGATGGGCCGAACGGCCCGTTCCCATCATTATGTATTCTTATGTTCTTTTGTTCTTTGGACGTATGTTTGGGATTGTTGTCTTGTTGGAAGGTCTATCTGCGGCCAAGGTGTAGCTTCCTGGCAGAGGGAACAAGGTTTTTGGATGCAATGTCTTGGCACATGCTGGAATTTATGGTTCCATCTATTTTAATAAGGGCCCCAGGACCTGTGGAGGCAAAACAACCCCAAAGTCAAAGCTCAGACCTCAATCCCATTGAGAATCTGTGGAAAGATTTGAAAATTTCTGTTCACCAACGGTCCCCTTCCGACCAAATGGAGCTCGAGCAATTTTGTAAAGAAGAATGAGCGAAAATTGCAGTGTCCAGATATGCAAAGCCGGTTAAGACTTACCCAAATAGACTCACAGCTGTAATTACTGCCAAAGGTGGGGTGAATACTTATGTAATCAATTAGTCTGTTTTTTTAAATCTGTAACTAATTAAGAAAAAGCTTTAGAGTTTTTTTAATTTTATTTGACATTATAGAGTATTTTGTGTTGATCAGTGGCAATCCCAAGTGATCAGTCCCAATTAAATCCATTTTGATCCCATGGAGTAAGAAAATAAAATGTGAAAAAGGCCAAAGGGGTGAATACTTTTTATACCCACTGTATCTCCCTATATACCAGCAACGTAAGAAACGACACTACACTGTCTCTCATTCAACCCTTATTTCTCCGGGTTACCGATATAATTCCCTCTCAACGGAGCGTGGTTTTAACTTGTGAACCCCGCTCTTCGACAGAATATTAAAATGCTCTTTCGTGGGCGATTCTTGATGGACGTGTTAATAACCGCCTTCTCATCTGACTAAAGGTTTTAAACCCCCCCATTTTTTACCTGGTCCTCATCTCTAATTTCTGTCGTTATTATTTCTCCATTTCAAGTATGTCTTCCCTTCACCCCCCCCCCCTTCTCATCTTCCAATTATCGGTGTGTCCCGAAGGCTTGGCTGGGGGCGTGCGATCTCGGCTCTCCCTCACTTACGTCTCTGACGGACAGCTTAATTAATTTCCCTGTTCCGTGCGCTAACTTCTCCACGCTCTTTAGATTGGACTCGTGTCCGGGGTCCGTGTCTTTGCTTATTTGGCCGGAACGGGTCTCTCTTGCCAAGGTCAGAGCGGTGGAGTTGTGAAGGAGGGAGAGGGACCCTGGGTCTGCTCCCTTCCTGTGGAGAGAGGCACAGAGAGCCTCATCATTCATAACTACAGCCTGGTGGGCCCTCGGTGTAGTCGCCTCACTGGGAACAGAGGTGTGTGTGTGCGTGTGTGTGTGTGTGTGTGTGTGTGTGTGCGCGTGTGTGTGTGTGTGCGTGTGTGTGTGTGCGCATGTGCAGGTGCGCGTGCGCATGCATATGTTAGTGTGTACGTCTGCATCTACCGGCCATCATCACTGCGCAAGCACACTTCAAAAGTATAGAGTTTGCTTGTATGAGTGAGTGAGTGAGTGTCTGTGGGCTCGTGCAGACATCGGCGCACGTGTCTGTGCGTGTGAACGTCCCCGCGCTCGAGTGCGCCTGCACGCACGATGCATGTACCGTACGCGCTTTTGACGCGTGCATATCCGCGCCCCGCGTGCGTTCGTGCGAGAGCGAGTGTGTGTGCACAAATGTGCCTATGTGAGTGTTTGCATCTGTGTGTGCATGCATATGTCAGTGTGTACGTCTGCATGTGTGTGTGTGTGTGTGTTTGGGGGACGTTATCCCAAAGAGGCCGATATCTTACCTATAACTGGGTTTTAATGGAGTGAGATAGAGTGTCATGAGTTAATGCGTTCCTGTCTGAAAGCGCGCGGCCTGATTTCCCTTTCCTAATCAGCTTTCCTTGCGGCGTTCAGTTCAAACAATCAATGGCTGTTTGATTCCTTTATTAAAACGCCTTCATGAAAATGACTCTCAAAGGGCCCCCGCCCGCCCGCCCGCCCTCTCTCTCTCTCTCTCTAACTGACAGCGGTGCACTTCCACATCGCGACAGCGGCGGTGTCAGTGACGGCGGCGAATGAAGGAAAGTGCAAACACATTAATACCTCCATTAGGCGAAGCTCAGTCGGCCTCGGTTTGTGGCCGCCCACAATTAAGAACGGCGTGTGCCCGACGCGTTGTTTAACGGTAACCGGGGCTCCATTTTGTCTGCGCAACGATGCGTGAGCGAGTGTTTACACTACCGGTCGACGGGAGCTCGCCGGCGTTTAGCGGGGCCGCAGCGCTCGTGCGCTCTGAAGGCCAGCCTCTTCGTATGCCGCTCCCGTTGGTAACTCAAAATGAATGCGGTGTGATTTCTCTTGTGATTTACGTGTTTACGGCGGCGGGGTAAGCCACGCCACTGCGGCTTTCCTTTCCGCCCTTTTGTTTCTGCCCGTCCGCACTCACGAGAACACACAGGCGCGCACGCACACTCGCACGCACGAACGCACGCGGGGCGCGTATATGCACGCGTCAAAAGCGCGTACAGTACATGCAGGCGCACTCAAGCGCGGGACGTTCACACGCACAGACACGTGCGCCGATGTCCGCACGAGCCCACAGACACTCACTCACTCACTCACTCAATCACTCACTCGCTCACTCACTCAATCACTCACTCACTTACTCACTCACTCACTCACTCACTCACGTGAGCAAACGGCACCTCTGTACTTTTGAAGTGTGCTTGCGCAGTGATGATGGCCGGTTACTCCCACACATTCCCTCCTCATGTGAAACTGAGGCCTTAAATAAGGTGAGTGGTCTTGGCAGATGTACGATGTGACGTCTGATTCAGTATATGAATCTTCTTGCAACCATGTTGCAGACAGCACAGATCCATATATATAAATATATATATGTATGTATGCCTCCTAACACTGTATGTCGGGCTTGTGAGAGTGACAGCTCCGTGAAATCAGATTTATCGTTCGTGTAAACTGGGAAACGTGACCTAATTGAAGTAGTGCCCTATTAAAATGTATTAGTGGAATATGAATAGTAACCTATTAGCATTAATGTGTTTGAAATATGTCATTAATTAGAGGCCCGGTGTCAATCAGAATAGGGAGCCAGGTCCTGCTGTGTTATTTGGCCCAATGGGGATGCTCAGTGAGAGCACCTGTACCCCCTCTCTCTCTCTCTTTTCCTAATGCATTCCTTTCATCATCTGCAATTTCAGACAAACAAACACTCTCTAATATGTGGCCTAGATTTTCCCCCACATACAGACTCTTCAACTCCCCAATCACTGTGCCCGTAATAAAGAGAGTTAATTCTCTGTGCTGTAACGGGGAGCTCGTTCACTGTCATGTAACACTGAGAGAGCATTCACTGTGCTGTAACACAGAGATAATTCACTGTGCTATCACACAAAGATAATTTACTGTGCTGTAACACAGAGATAATTCACTGTACTATATCACAGAAATCATTCACTGTGCTGTAACACAGAGATAATGCACTGTACTATAACACAGAAACCATTCACTGTGCTGTAACACAGAGATAATTCACTGTACTATATCACAGAAATCATTCACTGTGCTGTAACACAGAGATAATTCACTGTACTATATCACAGAAATCATTCACTGTGCTGTAACACAGAGATAATTCACTGTACTATATCACAGAAATCATTCACTGTGCTGTAACACAGAGCTCACTCCCTGTGCTGTGACAGAGAGTGCTTACTCTAGGATCAGCTAAGACCAGCGTCCGATCAGCTAAAGATAGATCAGTGGGAGAGAACAGTCCCACGTACAGTACATGTTTTTGCACTTTGACAGTTACATGCCCCGAACACAAGGGCATCGCCTCCTTTTCTGATGTCTGCAGACCCTGTTTTTTTGTTTTTTTGCCACGCTGTGATGGGCTTTTGTGCTTCATCCGTATTCAGGAAGACATGCAGCTTTCAAATGTGTTCAAAGACCAATGATAATAGCGTAGCCTAGTTTTCCAGTTTTTTTAAACTTTATTAGTTTTTTTTTGTTTCAGATTTTTCCTGTTTTTCTCCCAATTTAGTGGCCAATTATACCCTCTATTTATTTCACTGCCCCTCCCCTGGGAACTCGCTAATTCCTGGGGTCAAGCTAATTCCTCAAGGCCAGCTCCTTTAAGACAGAACTAGCCCCCCTTCATGCTGGCTCACCTTCCTCCCTCCCCCTGGGGCGGACAGCCAAATGCCGCCCCCAATCGGGGCTCCCGGCCAGGGCCGATCTGGCACAGTCGGGTTTCGAACCACTACCGCAATAGGCAGCTCACACTCGCAAAGCACCAGTCAATGTGAGTGCATTAGACCACTACGCTATCCGAGGCCCCTGCCTAGCCTTAGTTTTGATCTAATTGTTTCTTGCATAGTTTTGAGTGTGGAACAGTGTGCGCATGAGCATGAGCGTGTATGTGCCTGTGCACTGTTTTGACAGATCAGGGACCGTATTCATAAAGCGTCTCAGTAGAAGAGCTGATCTCAGATCATTTTGGAATTTTAGCGCATAATGGATAAGGTTAGGGCATGGACAGGGAAAACCTGACCCTAGATCAGCGCTCCTCCTCCGAGACGCTTCAAGAATAGAGGCTCAGATCTCCTTAGTACCGCTATCCGGAAATATAATGAGAGAGGCTCTGTTCAGGATTTGTACAATGACGAGTGGAATTCTTTTCTTATCCCCTCTTTGTCTTCCTCTCTCTCCTCTGACTACCCTTCCGCTTCTTTCTCTTTCTTCTTTGGAATTATTGTCCCCCTGTCTTTTTACTTGCTCCTTTTTAGCAATTATCGCTCTTCTGTCTTTTCAGGCAGAAATCGCAAACCTATCTGCCGGCTCCCTCCCGCCACTTCTCTCACTGGATCGCTGTTTGTTTGTTTGTGTGCCCTTGAGTACCGATGCAGTTTCATGTCAGCGCTGAAGTAAATAACTAAAGCAGGATGCCTTAAGCTGGTTTTAACTCTGCGATATTTGCGGGAGGGAGTTTGATTCGGAACGCTGCACTCATTCAGGCGCAGGTTGTGCCAGGACTGCTGATGGACCGAAGCAGAACAATGTGAGGTTTGGTTGCCGTGAAACCCCACTGCCCCTACCCCCAAAAAATAAAAAATAAGTAAAAATAAAACCCCAGCAGAATTGGTTTGGCAACTTAGAGAGGACATTTCTCCACATGCTTATCAAGAGGAAGGGAAATGGCACAGACCGGCTTATGCAAGGAATCTGAAATGCGAATGCCCCCCCACCCGCTCTCCAGTGCAGTGCTTTACACCTTCATCTGTGATGACTCACGCGGGTTACGCTTCATCCAATTATGGAGCTGGCAGCTTAATACCGTTACCTTGTTCAACGTGGGAATCAAATCTGCAAACTTCCCTAGGGTTACAGCCCTAGTCACAACTCTATTTGCAGCCCTAGTTAAAACCCTGATTACAGTCATAGTTACAGCCCTAGTCACAATCCTATTCACGGTCATAGTTGCAGTCTTCGCCACAACCATAGTTACAGCCCCAGTCACAACCCTAGTTACAGCCATAGTTACAGCCCTAGTCACATCCCTAGTTACAGTGACAGTTACAGCCTGATTGACAACCCTAGTTACAGCCCTAGTCATAACCCTAAGTTACAGTTACAGCCCTAGTTACAGTTCCACTTACAGCCACAGTTCCATCACTGTTTACAGCCCGAAGCTCTAACCACGTCTCTCACTGCTGATATAATTTAATACAAATTAGTGACTAAATAATTGAGAACGTTGATATCCGGAATGGCAGTTTAGCATTTAGTAGGCCATGGCGCTTGGCCTCAGTACAGGCACAGTCAGAGTTCCCCTCCTGGGTAAAACAACAGAGAGTCTGGAGCCGCCATTTCCTCGCTCTGCCAGCGGTAAGACCTGGCACCGCGGCGGGTGGCTCTCCGCTCCACCGCAGCGCGACGTTAACCAGCCTCAATCGCCTCCCCCAGACCCGGCAGATTGACCGGCTCCTCGCTAAGTCTCTCTAATGCAGTGATTCTCTCCCGGGGGGCCTCCGTGGCTGTGACTGGAGTGGATTAAGGCCTGCTCTCTAAAGCAGAGAGGAATGGCCTTTATTCCACAGGTTTGATAGCAATCATCCGGTCTGATTTGGGCCCTGTTTACAAACGGGATTCTGACAGCGACCGGGTTTCACTTTGGGGAGAAACCGATGGAGACCAGAGTGGGGGGAAACGCCCTTTGAATGAACAGTCTGACATTTTACATTTACATTTTACATTTCTTATCCAGAGTGACTTACAAGATGTGCATTAATATATGGTATGATCAATCATTGTACGCGCAAGAGATCAGCGCAGTAATACAGCAATAGAACTCATTGTTGACAGCTGCATACCATACCTGTAACACTGGGAAGGAAAAGGCTAGTAACTTTTAACAAAATCTTTGAGGAAGTTTTAAACAAGTATACATCTACAAAAGGCAGTATTACACATGTAGGCAGTGGTGATGACAATAGGCTAGATGTACAGAGTTCAGTGGTAATGGAGTCTGAAAAGGTGGGGTTTGAGTCTCTTGCGGAAGATCACAAGTGATTCCGCGGTCCTGGCCGTGTGCGGAAGATCATTCCACCGCTGAGGGGTCAGGACAGAGAAGAGGCGAGACCGCGAGGAGCGGCTGCCAGGCGCCCGGAGGGGGCTGGGGTGTAGGGTGTGATGAGTGTCTGGAGGTAGGCGGGAGCAGTTCCTCTAGCCGCTTATCAAGAGGCTAGAGGAGTTTGATTTGTCGCACCTACCTGTATGCCATTGGCTGTGATGTTGCTGTTTGTTCCAGGTGTGATAGTGTTATATGACACACTCCTCTGTCATACTCTGCTCCCTCTGGAGTAGAAACTGCACACACCTGTGAGAGGCCTCAGTGCCTCAACTGATCGATTTTAGAATACATATCAGCCTTCCTTATAGTACTTCATAACGACTTGTTACATTTTCGCAAATACACGCAGAAATGATTATAGTAGAATTGAAAAACCTTTTACCCCATTTCTGCAAAAACTTCTGTCTGTTCATAGGGGAGCAATATCAAATTTGTAATAATTATTTCATGATTATTTCATTAGTTGTCAAGGGTGACTTTCATGATGGTTGATGTGCATCCATGCTGGAGGCAGGGATCGTTTTCCACCAAGGTTTTTTTTTCTTGTCGAGTGATATTAAACCCCAGCAATTAAACCTGGCCGACCTGGTTCGATCTGGGCCAACCCGGTCTTATACGGGCCAAACCATGTAATGAGGGAGGAGTCCGTAAGCTGAGTGGGTACTCTCAGTTCGAAGAGTGCGAGTCATGTGACACATACTGTCTTTTAATCAGGGACACTTTGCCCTTGTTGTCATGGCAAATAGCGAAAAGCAGAAAGCATTTTGAAGAGTGCTAGCATCTGAATAATATTTTCACAAAACAATATCCAATTTCTTTGACCCAGATTCGTGCACGGTTCTACTTTGTGCAGCCTTGTGACTTCAGTGGTGAAGGACCTGAGATTGGAACTCAATGGTTGCAGGTTTGATAAGTTAAGAAGTAAAAATGTTATTTCAATCATCCTGGATAAAGGACTCTCATACGGAAAGGCAAAATGTACAGGTCATTTTATTCCCTCTTTTTGGCTTGTTTGCTTATACATTTTTGTATTCCCCCCCCCAGCATATCGTGACAGGTACAATCTGCAGTTGTTCATCTGCCAAGTGACAGAGGAGCAACGTGACACTTTGGAATTGTGGTTTATGCTGCCATTTCTGCTGTTTGGAGGCATTGCTGTCACACATTATAACACTGCTGCCTTAATTACCTTCACAGTGGCTGGCATGGCGACTGCCTTTGAACTCGCACAGAGGGGAAAAACGAGTAAACAGGCCGGCGCCAGTACGGCGGAAAAGGAGAGAGTGCCGCGACTGCACTTACCCAGTCTAGCTTCACTAACTGTGTGGCTTTCTTTGTCTGTTTTGCTCCACAGGGACTCATGATCCTGTTGCAGAATCTGCCCACCATGCACTGGGGTAACGAGGAAGTCAGCGTTCTCCTGGCGGAAGCCTACCGGTTGAAATTCGCCTTCGCCGACGCGCCCAACCACTACAAGAGATGAGAGTCACTCATGCCCCCGCAGAACTAAATTCAAGGTCCCCTTCCTCCCCCAGTTTCTCCAAACTGCACAGCTCCAGTGAGATTAGAAGTGTGCTTTTTGTATTCTGTGTACAGTTCTTAGCGAGAGCTCTTTAGTTCAGTCCGATATTAAAAATGTCCACGGTGGCTGCTGGTGAGCTACGAAGGGGAAGCGGAGACGGAGGCAGAGAAATTACCTTCAAACTGATAATGTTCCTGAGCTATTTTTGAGAGGAATTAGCACGGCAATTAAAGTGAGACGATTTCTTTTTGCTTAATTGCGTCTGAACATGTTGAACATCGCCTTTTGTGAACTTCACATTAAATAATCTTCGCTATAACAAAGATATCTGGTTGCTTTAAATAGATTTGATTGTTTAAAAATAAGAGACAAGAGGCTGCAAGGTTTTTTATACTTAAATGAAACGTTTTTGTAATAACCAAACCTACGTGTTTCAGTCGCACGCTCGTCAATCTCACGATACAGTCAGAAACAGATCCAGGATGATGATCAGAGGGAAGTGCTCTGCCTCCCGTTATGGTAGCTCCCCAGGCTTCTTCTGCTACGCACTCTATTGTCACCTGCGGCCTGTCCGACACAATTAAGCCAACCTAAGCCAACAAAAAAAAAAAAAAACATGTTTACAAAACCATGGGCAATTTCCAACAGATCAATACCGCATCCCTGTCTATGCCTTCAAAGCGCTTTCTTGGCAAAAGTTTTCATAGAGTCTGATTGGTTTCAGGAATCATATTATCGGCCATGACAGGAGAAAGAGCTTGCTAATCTACAGCCGGCTGTCTGATTGGCCAGGAGCTGCAACCATGACATGGGTCAGAGAACCGGTTTAGAATAGTAAACCGAAGCCAAGCAAGCCAAGATCTCACTCCTTTGCGCTGCTAGAAATGGCGAGCATATATGTGCGTCCACAAACACACAAACAAACACACAAACACACACACACACACACACACACACACACACATACAGACAAACACTCCATATAAACGATCCTACACTGATAGGAGTGCTGTCTTCATCCTGAAAGTCAAGAATAAGCATTACATCATGTTTCTAAGAATCCTCTGACGGCAGTGGCATATGAAACAGATCGCATCCAAGGCAACACAAAAGCACGTTTCATACTTTATAGCGAACCGTATTAAAATCATGGATGTTTAACTCCCCCCAGAAAAACCCTTCTCAAAACAAGTCTAATACTAACCCTTTTTTAACCAAGGACTACCTCAGGAACAAGTCGGGTTCGAGTCATCACTAGAGTGAACGTAGGAGGCTGTGGTGATCTGTCGCCACAGGACACCGAAGGCCATTTTAATTCCTTAAACACTAGTATTGTTCTACAGAAGGATTTCTTCAGTTTGCCTTAACCTGGCTGATTCATGTTTTGCTGTTTGTGATAGGACACAGAGGTGCGATGCTCTTTGTTCGTTGTAGCGGTGGCATAGAGGTCTTGACATCCATACGAATTAGAAGTCACGGTGTGTGCTTTTTGAAAACTCCTGCCAGATAGCCCAGGATTAACCAATCAAGTTGCATGAACCAGTCGCTGTTTCAGCGCCACGCTTGTGGCCAGTTCGCCCTTGAGACGATCATGTTTTTGGTGTTGGAAACACAGCGGGGGGGGAAACTTGCATTTTCTTTGAACATGACAGGCTTTTAATGTATGTGCCAGATTTACAGCTGATTTCCTATTCTTAGTGGCAACAAGCTGCACTTGACAAAGTCTATTTTTTCCATTTTGTATAAAGGTATATTCTTTCAATCTGCATTTTATTTTCATTGGGGTTTTTTGTTGGTTTTTTTTAACAACTGTTTACACGAGCCTATAATGTTGTGCCTAATACAGTGATACGGCATTATAGATATTTATTTTTCCTTTGTGATAATTCAAGATCCCCTGAAAATAGAGTGGAGGAAACTGATGAAAAAGATTTACGCACTTGATCCTTGGAGTTGCATCAGCTAGCTGCCTTTTTGTTTCTCTTAGATGTGAAAAGCGTTTGCTGTACAGTATGAGCGTACGTCTCGCAGACTGTGAGCTGTAGGCGTACGGAATTTGGTTGCGCATCTCGCTGCACACCCCAGAATGCAAAGGGGCAGGCATCCCTGCTCTTAGTTGTGAGAATTTATGACTATTCCTTGCAATGGTTGTGAGGCACAGAGCTAAGCCTTTCATGCATTTAGAGATTATTAACTAGAATACATTTTCAAATAGCAGAAACTAGAATGCAAATGCATCAATTGTGTTTGCATAATGACAACGATGATCACGAGAATACAGATGATAAGATAGCATTGATTTTCAAATTTGATGGAAACAAAAGCTGTTGCCCTCAGATAATAACCTCACCATATTCAATGATCATTTGAGCTGGACTGTATCCAGTTGGCATAGATGTATACAGCATCATTGCGTGCAGTTAAGTAGTGCGGCTGAATCACCTGAGAGTGGCATAGCATTTACCCATGAACATGATCTTCAAGTTGCCATGGAGATTAAGTATTGTTTCCAAGGTTCCCGGCTCCCTTTCAGTCTCACACACACATGCTGTACATCAAAGTTTGCTTCTAGGGAAATGTTACCTCCACATTTTGGTGGTTTTTGAATGCATTTGAGTGTTTTTTTTTTTGTTGTTTTTTTGTTTTTGTTTTTTTACCTCTGACAAGTGGGAAGTGTTTGGAAATATAAAGATACCAAAATTAAGATGGGTTCTCCTGGCGATCCATATTGAAAAATCTGAAAGCGTGGCTTATTGCAGAAAAACATGTCCTTGAATTGAAATTATGTACAAAGTAATGCATTTTGAAACAAAGACCTGTAAATAGAAACAAATGTGTAAATAAATACTATATGACCGAACAAATTGTGTCAAAAGCCTCCTTATTCCATTAATTCCAGACACCAAGCATACAAATGCAGGATTTTCAAACAATTCTGAAACATAAGCAAATTATTTGCATATTAATAAACTTCATATGATAAAACAAGACACAGCAGTTATGTTGTACATCCTGCAGTTTGTATGTAAATGTGTATGGACAATGTGGTCAGAGAAAGATTTACTTTTGTATTTTCACACTTTGTATTATGTGCATATTCATAAGGCATACATTGCATACAGGCATACTCCTAACATAAGAACATAGCTTTCCACTTTATAAAAACTAATTTGCTTTGTGACAACAATATACTGCAGTGTTGTGCACCATGATACGCCACATTTTGTCATGAGAATCGTTTCATTATTCACACATGCAATACATCGCTCTATGCTAGCTGCCATGCAGCACTTTGGTAGTTAATGAATACTTATGAGTGGTAAGACTTGAATGCGTCGTATATCCTTGTGAAGTGGCGCAGCCACCATTCTTGTTTGTGACCTCTTTCTCATTCATGACACTGTAAACACCACACCCTGGTCAAATGCACATTTAAAGTATTTCTGTTACTTTAAAATACTTATTATAAAGGTATTTTAAATTGTTTATTTATGAACACAAATTATTTAAATGTTTGAATAGTGTTTGGAAATACGTGTAGAAATTATTTGAACCTATTTGAATGAAAGCAATCGAAATTGATTGTGTTGGAAGTTATTGATGTAGTACATTTTTGAAATGCTGTTAGATGTCATTGAAAATAGCCTCATGCTTAGTGCCTTTGTGTAGAATTTCAGCCAACTTGATTGATAGGTCTTTGGTAGAATTAGAACCAACATTGATAGGTGTTATTTTAAGTTTGAATTACCGCATGCACTGGTGTTAATGTCCAAAACATATCTTTCAACCGCATTTTCATCATTCATCAACAGGAAAATAAGCGCTTCGAAACCTTCGAGAACATTCTTCAACAACTTGCGGAAAGGAGACATTTATCCATTTATATGTTCTAAAATTAGTCAGCAGGCTTGTAAAGCAAAATAGGTCACATCTTCAGTCTGAAGAATTGATAAAAGTGGTATTTATTTTCTAGCATTTTTCTATGGACTTAGAAAGCCTTTCATTGCTCCCACTGCTGTCCATGCTTTGTGGTTTTGTGCCATCTACAGATGCTACGGAAGCGATTTTTCTCCTAATCTCTTCATCAGAGTTATTTATTGAAACACGGTAGAGCAGGGATCGCCGAACGGACTTCGCTTCCCAATACAGAATGCTTAATTTTTACATGCGTGTTTTTGTATTGCTCTTGTTGGTTAATACCTTACCTTCCCACGGTGAAGGAGGTCATTCAAATCCCATCAATTCAAGTGTATGTTCAGTTGTTATAGTAACAATAATTACAACATTGTAATGTGTTCTACTGCTGCATAAATAAATGACTTGTGATGGACTGTCGCTGTCCCTCAGGTACTGTGACATGGGTTTGGGTAATTAGCGTTTTAATATATGCAGTGCTGTGAGAAGGGAAGGGGGGGGGGGAAGGGGTGCCTCTTGTTTGACTGACTGTTGTTTGCAGTAGCGCGTAATTAAGACCCGGAGCACTGCAGACCGTTTAAATAAACGGAAAGGCATTTGAAAATGCTTAAGAATGCGCAGTGTGACTAAAGGGGGAATACGCTGAATTGGGGATTTGACATTTAAAGTTGTCGCTTTTTTTTGGCCTCGACTGTGCGCGCGAAGATTGCCGTGGTTCCAGTTGCCACCTGCGAACGTCGCAGACGTCGTCACGGTCACAGAAGTCACAGTCCTCAGAGGAAGCGAGAAGCGTCGTTGTCGCCGTTGTCTTTCAGACCTGTGCCCCAGTAATCACAGCCAGCCCCCTGCTGCAAAACAAGCACACTGAGTCCCCCGTGCATTTGCATGATTATCCACATGACTTTTAAACTCGGAATCAACCAGGAAACAGACCCACTTTCTCCTCTGTCCCAAAATAGCTCCCAATGTCATCCGGCGTGCGCGGAAATAACCGCGAGGGCCTGTGACAGAAGTGGCCGTTGCTTTGCGATCTAAGAAGCCATCTGAGAATTTGGTATCGGATCATGCAAGCGATACGTGATAACGACATAGCGAAAATAGTTCACTTAAACTGTTATCTAAAGGAACGTGCCGTGACAATCGAGGAGGATATTGCAGCGTTAACCTTTGTCCTTACAACTCTCACAGTAATGTGATTCACAGAGGGCCGTCCCTTACCCTTCTCACAAACCTGCATTTCTGCAATAGAAAGTAGTAGCAGATCAGACACAGGCAGTCTGTTTAAACAGTGAATTGGCTAATAGTCTATTAATGGGAGACATATGGGATATGAAAAAACACTTGTTGTGTTTTGTTCTAACTCGAGTGGGGGTACCTCAAAATCTGAGGGCCCCTCCTCCTAGACTATAAAGCCTGCATTACACGGCCACACCTCTTGTAGACTCACAAACGTCACAAGTCTTCACTGCTCAGGTGCAAAATTTGTCATATTTAAATAGAAGGCTTAAATCGAAAGAAATGGAGCCAGAAATAAGCAACTGAAATATTCAGAATACAAATCATGCATTCATGTAGCCATACCATCCTAAGTTCCCTTTTCTGTGATTCCGATATTCAGGTTATGTAAACATTCAACTGAAATTAATGTTTGCTGCTCTTTCTCAAAATGAAAAAGGCAGAATTTTATAGCCATGGTCAATCTGATCACTGTGTTAAGTTTTGTCCTTAACTTTAAGTAAGAAATGTGAACGAGGATCTTTTTTGCTCTCCACGCCATTAAAAGTTCTGCAGACACTGAAATGAACAAAACACATTATGTAAGAGTTGAAAAGAATGATATTTCTTAAAATCCCACAATTAACTTAATCTAAATGATTGTACATACATAGAGCCATGTTGGTGTAGATTGAATACATCACTAAAACTGTCTTAAGTGTCGAATCAATTAGACCCTCTTTGATTTGCTCACAGAACTAAACATGCAACCAGAACTGTTTTAGACCAGATTTGTAAACATTCCGAAATCCCAGGGACACACAAAGTTGTCCTATCACTACATTAGTAACACGATCTTAATACAGTTTCACCTCCAATGTAAGACATGCAAATATGAATAAAACTCAGTTTAAATTGAAGAGTTAAGGGCTTTACTGCCCAGTTCACAGTATGTCCACCATGACTCTTAAACGTTTTCTTTTTGCTAACGGTTACCATAGTACCCCAGGGTATGTGTCTTTAAATACCATCCTCCCCAACTGGTGAGATGACAATGCATGTTTCTGGTTGAGAAAATCTTGGAGATTTCAAACAAGAGAGGAGAGAGCAGGTTACACAACGGTGTGCTGAGAGCTATTTTGCTGAGCACGACAAACACAATAGATTTGTGACTTATTTATGAATGAGAAATCTAGACCAGACACCTGCAGTCGTAAATGGGATGGACATTGCTGCAGCATGACCAGGATAAATAAATATCATAGTACTGCATAGAAAATGAAGCTGGAATATAAATTAAACCGTATATTAAACCTCCGTAAAGCACTCATGACGGGAAACTAGGCTTTGTGAGCTACTGAAGCGGTCAATCACACGTAAGAACCAATCCAAAGGGAAACACTATACTGTTCTTGTATCTTGTTCCAGCAAATTGTTGTTGATGGTGAAATACCACCATTTAATGTTTTTATAAAGCTTTGTACAAAATGATTTGATTTCCTGGAGGCAGTCAGAGGGCTTTGAGGGCACATTTATAGAAGTCCCATTTCTAAAGACTTCAGCTCTAAATGCGAAACACTATCAAGACTAGAGCAGTATTTGCTGTGTGTGTTGATTTTCCATTTCAGCTGAACTGAATTAATTAGCTCTGATTGAGCTTTTAATTGAATACTGATCTGTGTTTAACATCTCTTAGGTATAAATTAGCTTTAAGTCTTGTGTGAAAGAAATTGGTTGTTGTAGGTGTGTATTTGGGTTTATGCAAGTTGCAAGTAGAAGGGCTCATTCTACTTTTTTCAACCATATTATCCTAATTTGGAGAAGGAGTAGAGATGGCTGCTCTCAGCTGTTCCTCATCTTTCCCACAACCTGGGAGCCCTTCAGGACCTTGGACAGCAGCCTCACATACAGGCCTTAGGCTCATCAGCAATTAGCTCAAGTTCTGCACATTCCTTCATTAAGCCTGTTAGAAAGGCATAGTTGTGCCTTGTGGGAGGGATCTGTTTCTCCACTCCAACCCTCTTTTTGGCCTGCTGCTATTTGGTCTTGTTAGTGATCAGAAGATGCATGTTTCCAGTTCCTGTTCTGATCCTTCACTGTTTGGTTTTCTTGTTGTGTTTTTTTCACCCATGGACAGGAATAAAACTGCCATTGGCCAATCACGTCATTGTTTTATGGTTGTTTTTCATTTATCGACTCACCACCTAGCATGCAGGCCACATCATTACTGTGCCACCCCCATAACATTACATTTGATGTATCGCCAATTTGTTTAAGTGGGATACATTAACAGAAATAATGTCAATAAATGGCTATACCTTTATCATGCTGTGAATACTTCCACCCTTCCGACCACATATTCATTTCACAAAGAATTATAAGATATATAAAAGTAATATAAAAGTAAGGTACCTTTCAATTGACTGCAAACCCATATCACTATGATTCATTTTTGTATGAAAACAGGCATACATAGTGTTCCCCGGGACTAGGGTTAAAAAGCATCCAATGAACTCCACAGTATAAGACCAGCAGTAACACAACATATGCTCTACACAGTGAATATATCTGCTTATTCCTCAGATCCCTGGTTTCCCGTTTCTCCAGTAAGACCTAGAAATTGGAGAACTTATTCAGGCACAGACGTTTGCAATATTTACAGTTTGAAAAAATGACAGGAACTTTCACATGAGTGGCACTTAATATGTTGTTTGGTGTTTAATGATAATGCAGCATGACAGCATAGTTTGTCTTTTGCAGAACGTATGCACCGGAGCTCTGTAAACGTGAGAAAGATTCCCTCAACGAGCAGTTTCCTTCTCTCACATGCATCGAACATATATCCTAGCCCTGTCTCATTAATGCATCGTGTGTGGTGTGCGCCAGCGTGTGTGATTATCCTCAGCGCTGCAGAATGGCTTCTCGCTATCAGCTCCCGTCTTGAGACACCGGTTGGTATGGCTGCCTGCTAGAGGACGCAAATGCATCTTGCCCACGCTCAAAGTGAAGCAGATGGCTTGGAAGGCCACCTCCATCCCAAAAGGCTTTTTGGAAGGGTTGCCAGAAAAAAAGCCTCTATTGAGGGTAATCAACAAAAATAAGCGTCTGGAGTTTTCTAAATGGCATTGGAAATCAGATTGGAACTGGGTATTATGGTCACATGAGACCAAAATTGAGCACAGCAGTGGTGGGTTTGGCTCTGGAAAAAGGATACTTTTGTTGAAAATGTTAGAGCTACAGTGAAATATGGTGGTCTAGTGGATATGGATATGGAAGGTATGGTGGATCTTTGATGTTATGGGAATGTTTGCATCTACTATCCTGGGACATTAAAGGTCAATGGAATCATGAACTCCAGTAAGTTGCAAGACATTTTAGTCAAAAGCCTGGTTCCCTCAGAAATCAGATTTTTGGCCCAAATTAATCTTTCAGCAAGACAATGATCCCAAGCATACCTCAAAATCATCCAATAAATGGTTAAAGACAATGACAGAAATTCCTGCTTTGCAATGCCCATCTCAGTCTTGAGATGAGAGCAGTCCACAAACGCAGACCAAAGGATCTTGAAAGATTGTATGGAATGGTCAAAGACAAAGGTCAGAATGGTCAAAGTCTCATAAAACACAATATATGACTCAGTAGTTTCCTTGCGAGAGGAAGGTGCAAAAAGTACAGAATATAGGGATAATTGGGACATATCTTTTGGGGCGAAAAATATTTCAATCTGAGCAATTTTCTCTGAGCAATTTTATTAGTATAAAGAATATTTACCATACAATAAAGCAATATAGCCTGTTACCTGTATTGTTTCTTTTAAGAAGCCTTCTTTGCTCGTCTTTATAAGGGTGTGAATAGTCTTGGAGGGTACTGTTCTGGAGACGTGGAACAGCAGTGAACGGACGCCTTGACAGACACAAGGACAGATGCCATAGGCGTCACACCTGCAGCGGGAAGCAGAGCTCCTGGCAGAGGGCAGAAGTCCCATGAGCCGGGGTAAGCGGGGCGGTCGGGGGACACTTTTTGTGAGGGGGGTGATGATAAGGCAGCTGAGGTCTGGGGAAGAGCAGTTCACTTCAAAGCCAGCTGCGCATGTGGGCGCTGCTTATCGCCTGATGAGTGTCTGCGGCGGTGCTTTAACCCGAGAATTCCCATGATCCTCTTCCACTCCCCTCCACTCGTCCCTATTTTTACCACACGCACACACACCTGCGCCCATGTCCCGAGCAGGAGGGACCACATTACTGCTGGTACTGATGGCCGACAGAGTGAAGGGGAACCTTCCCCCACACAAGCGGTTATTGCCAATGTCCCTTCAGTCGGGGTCCAGGGTGTTTTTACAGGAATGATTGAGCGGGAGAGGTTCAGAAGGAAAAACGTTAACATTCTAACTGGAAATCAATTTGAAATGACTTCTATTTTTTATTTATTTTGTCCTTGGGTTGCACGTCCTTTATCGGCGCTTGACCATAATTCTGGTGCGGAGGGTTTTTCGGCCGGAGTCTGTAGTCTTACAGAGCAGAGGCCTCTTCGCGAGAGACGTGTAATAGCATATTGTGTTTGACGTGGCCGCGGGCTGAATGCATTCCGCAAGCCAAATGTCAACACGTATTTAAATGTCCGTTCCTGAAATAACGCACGGGTCCTCAACGACGCTGTGACCGCTCAGACAACACACCGCTCAGCACACATCAGCGGGGGGAAAGGCGCGGTTTCCTCTGTGCGTGAGAAAAGAGCACGCATGGCCGCGCATGCCACGCTCAGGTTGAGAACGGGAACCTAATTCACCGGGAGCGCCATGGTCCCTGTGTTCATATGTAACGTACCGCTGGGTGTAGCCAGGCGGAGGGGGAGGTGACCGCCCGGAGTGGGCCGTGTACATTTTGGATGTGTTTGTTAGCGTGGCTACTTCCGCTTGGCTAGTTGGTCACACCGCTGCCCGCTCTGCTTTTCGCCTGCCTTGACATCCATCGACCCCGTTATGAGCCACCTCCTTATCGAGATCCGCCGTGCCCCACCTCTGATGTTGTCGGCCTTTTTGAAACAGTTTTGTGAGGAGGCCTCAGAGTCAGAACCCTGTTGGCGATTCATTATGCAGCTCACCTCGTTAACGAATGTGATAAATATTCATCTTGTTTTCAGAAAGGCACTGCTGAATTTTAAGCGAAATTTTATTATAATCATAATATAATAATCATAAAATGCAGGCGGGGGCTTTTCACATGTAAGTACAGGATACGGTTAAATCTGTTTTGCAAACAATCGGTACGCCAGCCACTCCATTATGTATAGTTAATGTCTCACCCTGGCCTTGATTACCAACCACATCCATAATGGACAGGGTGTGAGGAGTAGGGGAGTGGGGAGGGGAAGAGAGGAGATGTAACCCTCCCACATGTTGGGGGGTGAGGACAAGGTCAGAGGTCAAACAGGACCTCTGCGGTTATTATGACGCTTGATTTCACATGGGTAAGGATCAGGTTGGAGAGAAATGGGAAATGAGTGGTCAACAAAAGCGGGTTTACCCCTGAAAACATCACCCATAAGCTTGCAGACACACTCAACACCAAAAAGAAAATTGAGAGTACACTTTTAACACAGCAAGCATTTGAATGTCTTACAGGGCTAAATAGACAAGCCACGTGAACTGGTGCTTTGACGTCGGTGATGATTTCAGCAAAGTGGAATGGTGACAGGGCTACTTGTCTTGATGTGGATAGTTGTGAATTAGAGAGTGGAATGTGTCTCTGTGTACAGGATTTAATTTATTAGGGCTTGGGGTGGGGGGTGGGTAGAGTAATGTAGAGACAGGGAGGTTAGGGGGTGGGGAGTTAATTTGCTCCTGATTGGGGCCTTAAGTACCTGCTCTTGGCTGCACTGAACTGTGACCTGATTCTGGTGTGTCCTTGTTTCAGAGGTACGAGTTATCGGCTCCCGGTCCCGGCCGTGATGCAGGCTCTGGGTTTTGGGGGGGGGAGGGCGTGGTTTCCGCGTTCGCCATGCTCCGCTCCCCTCCCCTCTGGGCTGGAGGAGAACGTGTCCCGAGGCCCGCGGAGATTTCACGCCGCCCGCTTGCTAATAACCTCCCAAATCTCATCAATGGCGGCGCTTTTATCCGCCCGTCCCGTCCCGTCCCTCCCCTCTTAAACACGCATAATTGAATGTGATTAAAGAGGCTCTCAGATTAGTCCCCCCCCCACACGAACCCTCAACGGCAGCGACTTCCTCGACAGTTTGTTTCAACTCTGCCTTTCATTAGAGGGACTCCGCGTCACCTTGTCGGAGATGTCTGAAGCACCCGGTGGCTGGCTGAGGAGCACAGCTTTCCCCAGCCTGTACATGTCTCCCCATAAACACTGGCTAAAGGCACACACACTTAAAATACCCTCCTAATGACTCAGGTTGCTTTTTATAACTAGCGAAAAGGACAACGGCTCTGCTCTTAAATTGGGGTTTTCTGAATTGTTTTGTTTGAATTGCCTTTCATGTCTCCATTTATTCCCTGAAATCGATGCTTAATGCTGAAATCGCACTTCATCATACTGAAGGGAACTTGAATAGGCTTAAAATGTCTAGATGCACCAGGGATATTTAAGAATGAAAGCTGGAACCTGGAGCTGAAGCTGAGAGCCTTCGCATCCTGGAGGGCATTTCAATTGTAGCCTCATCACCTTCTGTCTGCTCTCGGGTGTCTGTTTGGCATTGTGATGGTTAAATGCTTGCAGTTTTACATATTGGACCACAGTCAGAAACATGCAAATGGCACTGCTCAGAATCGCGTGATTCCAATCTGCTTCCTGGAGGATTTTTCTCATTCATTCTAGTTGATAATTGATTGTAGGATCTGAAATGGGTTCTAACTCATCGCCCACCTTGAGGAGTGTGGATAACTGCATGCTTTTACTGTGGGATTTGTTTCCCAATCTACCTGTTCATGATAAGGACAGAGTCTTAATGCCTCTGTTTCATTTGGCTTTCACATTAGTGCCAGTAATAGAGTTCAGTGCATACAGGAGGGGCATGTGTGTGCTGATGGTATATATATATATACTGGTATATATACTGATCCAGCACAGCCTGGGTACTAGTCTACTCATTAATGATAGCCTTTCAGGCTGCATGTGGGTCTCTGTGGCTCAGTACGCTTAGATTGTTTTCAGTCTCCAATTCAGCCACAATTAAATCTTTCACCATGACATCAGTATTGAGTTTGAATGATATGTGAACCTAAGAACATAAGAATACATAATGACAGGCCTTTTGGCCAATCTAGCCTTGTCATTTACCTACGATCTAGAGAATATCCAGAACTGCATTCAGCTTGGACATACCCCAAGCATCTCTGGTTGTCCTACGTGACCTGGCAAGCTGTTCCATGCATTGACAACTTTTTGTGTAAAAAAAAATACTTCCTGATATCAGTTTTGAATTTACTTTGAACTAATTTCAACCTGTGCCCTATGTATTTCACTTTGTTAATCCCTTTTATGAATGAAAAATATCAATCTAATCCTCCCCCTAGTCTCCTTGCTAAACTTGAATAGAATATGTCTTTCATACCAGAAACCAATTACAATACAATACACAGGTATTATATAACATCAATATAACCAATATAATCACAGGGTGGCAGGGGTGGCCACCATGCCAGGTAGTCAGTGGATTATACATTTATTGTTATTATATTATTACCAATAATCAAATAATACAACACATGAAAACAAAGTTAAACCAAAAATCTATAGTATAGGTAAAATAAAGAAAAGCCAGCACCAGTTTCTCCATATGGAAAAAACAGTCTACCTTTAGGCATGGCAGGCTGTGCTTTTATAAAGTTCTAATGAAGGCAATGGCCAACACCTGTAGGTGAGGCCACTGCTGTCCAAGGTCCTGCAGTGCTCCCCAGGCTGTCAGAGGGAACAGGAATGCCTGACAGCAGCCTAAGGGGAGGCGCAGGCTTCTCCACTCCTCCCTCCCTGATTATATTTTTTGCTATATATCCCAGCCTCCTGACGGCTTTTTCACTGCTACAGCACAATGCTTAGATCTTGACAGACTTTGATCAACTACTACTGCCAAGCCTTTTTCAAATTCAATGCATTCTAATTTTGCTTCTTGCATAAAATACATTACATTTTTATTTCCCGCATGCATAACTTTACATTTAGCTATATTGAATGCCATCTGCCAGGTTTCTGCCCACTTCTGGATTTTGTTTAAATTATCTTGGATTACATTAGTAGATTCCAAACTGTTGGCTAAACCCCCAAGTTTTGTATGATCTGAAAATGTAACGATTTTGGTACTAATATCCCTATCAAGATCATTTAGCATGTCAATAAGGAAAAGCAGTGGTCCCAGTACTGATCCCTGTGGGACTCCACTGCTCACAGCACCTAGGTCTGATATGATCCCTCCTACAGTTAGGTATTCTACCTTGCAGCTAATTTTGAATACACTCTGAAATAACCCCCTGGGAAAGTAAGGCAATGTTGTAATAAATATCTTAATTGTTCTCATGTTCCACAGAGGAAACATGGTTCACTTTGTGCAAAGCAGCGGACAGTGGCCCTGTCCACATCACTGTTGTTCCAGATATCTCACTATTTAGTTCACTCCTTTTGCTTTCATTGGAAGGAACCAGGTTTAATAAAACAGGATTTGACTGTGGCGTATTCACGCATTGGTGCCAAACTGGGAATAGATAGTTTACTTCTGGTTCAGTATCAATGCATGGATACACCAGAGCCTGATGATTCATTTGATTCATTTTTGTCAGTAGCCAATCAGTTTTCCTACACTAAGTCTGGGGGAAAGGTTGGGCTTGACATGGGACTGCTCTGCATATAGCCTGAAAGGCTAAAGCTACATCCCAAGCTGAGAACCTAGCTAGAGCCATATCCAATCCTGCTATATTTATCACAATGCTTACCCTCACCACCTTACAACAGAATAATTGGTGCGGTCACTCATAATTTTATTTTCTGTTTTAGTCCAATCATATCATCAGAAACCGTCATGGCATTATTGTGGACAAGGTGCTGGTGATTTAATATGCATGGGTTACTTTGATTGGTGGATCAAAGAATCGGTAACCTCATGACCACTTTCAGTCACTTGACATATTAAAACAGTTTTGTTTTGTGATCTGCCTAAGTACTCAAGTCCCCAGCTGAAACTGATAGGCAGTACAGATGGGTCATTGGCTTTATTTTGTATTTTTTTGTCTCCCATGACCACGCTTGCGATGTAAAAACACTTATTCAATACAGACCCAAAGGCCCATTATTTACATATATGCAAATCAGTTTGCAAATCAGAGTACACAGAACAATGAATGAATGAATAGCATGCAACTCTGCAGCTGTTTGAAATAAACAATGCTTAAATTAACCTGACAAAGTGGTACAAATTCAAGTATGTCTTTGTATTTGCATAAGGGCATACTGCCATAATAACAAATCATGCTTATTATAGTTCAATAGACTTGAATCATTGTATGTGTTTTATACTGAAAACTAATAATCTAGTGAGGGGTGGGAACCTTGTTTCACTCCTGATTTCCTGTGCTGTACAAATAACAGCGAACGTCTTGTTGGCTTCTGGTGCAAATTGTGCTGGAGGAAGATTTTTGAGAGTTCATCGCTGTAGGGGGTGAGGCAAGGGCTCTGGGCCAGTGCCACCAAATTGATTTGGTTGTGCCAAAATTTCGCAGTCCAACATAAATGATGAGTAATTGTAGTAGAAAAAGGAAAGTTAAGGATGAGGTTAAGTGCATTAAGAATAAGGAAGGAACTTTGGTTTATAATAATAAGGATATTGCTAACACACTAAACAGTTACTTTGTTGAGAGCTTTACTAGAGAAGAGGTTATAAATATGCCTAAATGTATAGACAAGGTACAGAATGTTTTGGAGGACTTTGAGATAAGGGACATAGAAGTACTACAAAAACTAAGACAAATAAGGCAGCAGGCCCGGATGGCATATATCCCAGAGTACTCAAAGAACTTGGGGAAATTATATATAAACCATTGACAGATATTTTAATTCAATCCATAATGACTGGAAGCAGGGTAGTATAATTCCAATATATAAGAAGGGTGACCGTACTGACCCAGGGAACTATAGGCCTGTCATGTAAAATGCTGGAATGTATTATTAGGGATAAGTTGGAATCATTCTTGAAAAATAATAGTATTTTAAGAGAGAGCCAACATGGTTTTCTCAAAGGGAGGTTATGCCTAACAAACCTCCTGGACTTTTTTTGAAGAGGCTACAAAGTGTGTTGACCTGAACCAGGCTTATGATATTATATATTTGGACTTTCAGAAAGCATTTGACAAGGTACCACATGAGAGGCTCATTGCTAAAATGAATTCAGTAGGAATTGCAGGAATAGTTTCAGAGTGGGTTCATAATTGGCATGTGGGAAATAAAAACATTAGACAGGAGTATTTTATGGGAGGAGAAAAGTTAGTAGGTGTTCAATTTGAAAAAGACTTAGGAATTGTAGTTTATCAAAGCCTATCTGTATCAAAGCAGTGTGCTACAGCAGTGAAAAAAGCCAACAGGATGCTGGGATACATAGCAAAAAGTATTGAGTATAAATCAAAGGAGGTTATATTAATGTTATATAATGCCTTTGTCAGACCTCACTTAGAATTCTGTGTGCAGATCTGGGCACCGCACTACAAGAAAGATATAGAAGCTCTTGAAAAAGTCCAAAGAAGGGCAACTAAACTGATGCCTGGTATGAAAGGTAAAAGTTATGATGATAGACTTAAGGTACTCAATCTATTTAAGCTTAGCAAACGGAGACTTAGGGGGGTTTAGTTTATTCGACATTTTAGTTTAGTTTATTCGACATATCAATTTAAAATACATGTCAGACTTAGGGGGGATTTGATTGAGGTTTTTAAATTCCTAAAAGGGATTAACAAAGTGAAATACCAAAGATTTTTTAAGATAAGTGGGGTCAGCAGAACAAGAGACCACAGGTGGAAATTAGTTAAAGGCAAATTCCACAAAGATATTAGGACGTTTTTCTTTACACAGAGAGTTGTCAATGCCGGGAACAGCTTGCCAGGTTGGGTAGTAGAAGCAGAAACACTTGGGGTATTCAAGTCCAGGCTAGATGTAGTACTAGATACTCTTTAGATTAGGACATGACGAGCCTAGATGGGCCGAACGGCCCGTTCTCGTCATTATGTATTCTTATGTTCTTATGTTCTTATGTAATCATCTTTTAAGTTACCACGCCATTGTGTTCTGAAATTTGTATAGATATGCTGTGACATCACAGCAGGGCTCCAGACTAACTTTTTTCCTAGTAACCCTTGTGCCACCACAACCTTCCTGCATTTTACACATGACATGCATGAATAGCCACTATCCAGGAAAAGATGTGTGTCAATAGAAGTCATAAGGCTTTATGGACTGAAGTAATTCATCAGTAGGTGAATATGTGAGTTATATGTAAACATATCTACAAAAATATCAATACATACTCAACATCTACAAATATACGAATATAGACCTATTTCAAGAATTATTTCTAATCCTCTATGTTATTCTTTCTCAGTTGCACATGAATTTACTAAATCGGTGCCAAATGAAAGAATATCTAAGAAGACATGGACCTTGGCATTTATGAATCAATTGCTAGTGTGTGTCCTCCTGAACTGTGTGAACATGTCACTGTTGGTTATGTCTCGACAGCCACTTTGCTATGTTTAGTCATGGGGCTTCTCCTTTCAAGAACCATGTGTTATGTCTGTTTATGGCCTGGCATGGCGCTCCTGCGCTCCTGCGCTCCTTCCACCTATCTTCCGGGTTCTGTGCTGTCAGGGAGCTCATCCCCGTGGATGTGGTGACAGCATCTTTTCATCACTGCGCAACAGAAAAGCCTACAGCCTCCATTGATCGCAGTCCTGGACGGGCGGTGGCTTGTGCCTCTCCTCGCATTTTCCTCCGTCTCTGTTCCGTCCCTGTAATAAATGTCAAGTTTTATTGATGAGGGGGTTGCTTATTAAGTATGGATTTTAGATTAATTATGCGGCGCTGTGAAGATGTCTTACTGTCCGTGGCATGTTTTCGAAGCCCTCAGAAATCCTTGGAGATGTTCTTCGAACTGCTCGCGTGGCAATTTTCTTTTTTTTAATGCCATTTAGGACCCGCTCAGCATTTTCAGTCTGTAACATAAACCGGTCATGTTTCGGCCTGTATTAAAATGTGCTCAACAGCTCAGATGACAGCATTTACAGTTTGAACATAAATAGTACAACTGGAGGATAAACACGCCATAACTTAAAAAAATAATTAAAAATCAAGGCCAGGCTCAACGCAGTGTATTCACTCCCTCCGTTGGAGCAGAGAGGAACAGATTGCTGTAGAACATTCCACATGCACTAGGGCCCTTTGTATATTTCATCTCCACTTAGTCTTGGAGTGGCGGTAGCATTGTGGCTTTACAATGAATCCCATTTTGGCTCTCCCCGAGTCAAGCCAAATCACTTATCTCTCCCATTGCAGTATGCCAAACTATTTAGCAGAACCGCTGAATACCTTTTAAACATTTGTTGGCCATTACAGTGTTGGCACCCTATACGTGCAAAGCTGTATAATTTGGTGCAGGATGTCTGAACCTTGTCTCTCATGTTTGGACATTAATATTGAACAGTCTGACCAGATTGGTGCGCCACAGGGAGGAGTATGCAGCGTTCCTGGGGATGTAGTGGGACTGGGGCTGAAGGTGATCATGAGTTGTAAAGGTTATAGGGTTTCAGATAAGCAGCAGCATGAGCCATTTGAGGTTCATCTCTATTTGTTTGTTAATATACTGTATACTTTAACTCAGTAGCTTTCTCGTCAATTGTAGGCAGCCCCTTCAACTCCGTGATGTACAGGTATGCAAGTTGGAACAATCATCTGAAAACTTGGACAGATGTTAATAAATTGGAAATGATTGAACTGTGAACTGTGGAGGTTTGTGGGTATGTCTACAAAACATGTAATATTATAGTACTATAAATCTACAGGCAAAAAAATAGTTCAGTTCAAAATCATGTCAATTTCATACTGATATCAGGAAGTATTTTTTCATGTAGTGGAAGCAGAGAACCTTATGGTGTTCAAAACCAGGCTTGCTGCAGGTCTGGATACTCTAGTCAGTAGGCAGTGGCAAGTCTAGGTGGGTAGAATAGCTTGTTCTCTGCGTCATATATTGTTATTAATATGTTCTTATGTTTTTCAATTCCAAAGATTTTCTGCACATATGGTGATTTTAAACATGAGTGACAAAACAACGTGCACGAACAAGCTTTCTGAAGTGCTGTGACTTAATGCTTGAGACAATGTGCTGTGTATTAGGCCAGCAAATGGGAACCTGTGCAAGTGAGAGCCCTATCCTGTCACATAAGCATGACTGTGCAACCTTCCCCAGCATACTGTATGCATATACTCCTACCTACAGAAAGACTGCAGAAGAGGTGAAATAAAACCATATATAACCTTAGAATCTTATTTATGATAGAAATAGATTGCTGTACTGCATATTAATTCAAAATTCACAGTTAATATTATTCATTGTATTGGCTAAGTTCCTATCTCTGTCCACTGAATGCATTTCCATTGTTATGTTATTGTTCATTATTTTAACACATACATTTTATGTTGAGATATACGTTAACAGTATATTTGATGTTATTGATATATGCTCCCATTGCTCAAATACCAAATAAAACCTTTCATAGCCTGTCAACTTGCCTTGGAGTCACATTCTTTTGATTAAATCTGATTTTAAAATAGGCCCCTGAAATATGGTTTTAGGCAGGTCAATGTTATTTAAGTGATGTATCTGTGCATTGCTTGCACAATATTGCAGCAGTTAATAGATGTGATAACTCCTTTTGTTTGTTTTCAAAAAATGTATTATTCTTTTACACATCCCTTTTGCCTTTATGTCCAAATAAAAAATGGGACATTTGACAATAGAACCATTACATTTATGCCCTGGCGACACCAGTAAATAACCACCAACTCCAAAGCTTCTGGGAGAATGTCATGAATTTTCTGAAACTTTTCAGAAATATACCATTATACCACTATATACAGTATATTATGTATTGAACAGCGTAGTAGATTTGGATAAAGGGTCCCCCAGGAACACGATACTGCATCTCAACAGCACACAGGGCATTGCTCTAGTAAAGTAAAGAAAAAAGTTACATATTTCTGGTATCTTTTTATTGTATATCTCTATCCAGCTATACATACTTTATATATATAAACACTGTATATATATCATTTTATAAAAGGGGAAAATACTCTCAGAAATTTCATATCTTTACAGCTGTGGTCCAACATCACTGTGCAGGATCACACCGTCCAAATGCAACGATCCATAACTCTGACCTGACATCTGACAGCTGACGGCTGCGGACAGAGACCTGATGAAAGTCATGCTGCTCTCACTTATCCGAAGCTGAGAATGGCCTGGTGTGTGCAATGATGTCCCAGAGAGCCCCCAAAACTGCTCATTTCACTAATAACCACATGTGGGCTATGGCCGTGGGACAGCGTAGCCTCGCTTAGCAACCCAGTGCGTTCCCAGGATCTCCTGTGTCCTCGGAATTAGGCAGACCTGTCACACAGCTGCCACTTCAGGGTGCTGAACGCTGCTAATAAAACTGCTACATTAGCAGTATTTCAGTTAAGTACTATGTCCTCAATTACATATTTAATAACATAATCATTGGGCCCGCATGAAATGTTTTCTTTATGTAATGCTTAGAGGGGAAAAAAAGGTTTCAGAGTAAAAATATAAATCGTTTAAAATCACAACCTATTCAGGGGACAGAGATCACCCTTTGTGACTATACAAGTTAATAAATGTGTTATTACTTAGTCATATAGTAGGATTCATTTTAATATGATTATGAGTAAATGGGTAATAAATGTGTAATAAGGTTGTGGTTATAGGTATTCCACTTCATTTAGTCATCAGGCCATGAAATTATATCCAGTAATAAATATCAATGTTAGAATTAAACATGAATTAACAGAAAATCTGATATATTATAAAGTAATGTCATTACATGATGATTTAGAAATTATTTCACATTCTAAAATCAATAAGTTCATTACCATTCAATTCACATTAGCTTGCTAAATGCTTAAACAAACAAAGCAGGCTAAATTAATAAGCAGCAATGTGGTTAAGAACTGTTTTCTAACAGTATAAAAGGACCCTTAAAGTTGTGCTTCCCAGTCTCTCCCTGAAGACGAGCAGGCACAAATGCTCCCAATGCTTCAAACTCCCATTGCGCCAATTACACGAAAAACCGCTTGTTGCCATAAAAATGCACACTGCATTGTGTGTAAGCAAAACAAAGCCTTTTTGGGCTCTGTGGTTTTAAAAACGATTTAACTAAAAAGCATTAGCTAGTGCCTAATTGTGGAAATGTAAAAGGATGTACATGCAGTCATGCGGTTGGAGCAACACCCAGAGTGACAAACCCGCTGGTTTCTATTTGATGGCCCCCTGCTTGGGCTCAGCACTTGAGAACTGTCTCCAGACTTTTTTCATCGTTATTCAGCGTAGCACTCAGGTACTTATCCTGGAGTCACCTGAGGACAAGAGCAATCCCGGCCTGACTAAAATTGTATTAGCTCAATCTTTAGGTCAATCAGCAAACGCAGTGGCAACACAGCCGGCCACAATAGGGAGCCACGTTTCATACAGTAATTAATAGACTCATCGTGTCATTGCAGTAATGATTTGCAATGTTTGAAAATATCTATATTATGCTAAATTGATTGAATGTAACAGTCGGTTATACTTCTGTTTGAATTTGAAGAAGCTTGCGATGCTCCTCATTGTCAATGACTTTAACACAGGGGTCTCCAACCCTGGTCTGGACAGCCACAGGATCTGCTAAATTACAATCTCACTGGCTGATGCAGTTTTTATTTTTTGAATACTTATTTGAATGATGTTAACGTCTCTGCACAGGGGAAGGGAACATATTAATTTGAAAAATGACAAAAAAGACATTCGTATGTTCAGCGTATGCCTGTGCACGTGGCCCGTGGAATCACATTTGAATGCGTGTCAACATTTCAGTGACTTCTTTTGATAGGCGAAAATGCTGAGATTTCTCCTGGTCCCCCGCAGTGACTGCATTGCTTTTGAGTCTATTGTTTTTTGTGAGAACGCGTATAGACAAGTCGGCTCCGGTGATTTCCACAGCCGCTCAAGCGGCCATTGACAAATATCATTTATGCCCGTCAATGCGAGAGCACGCAGGCCCCCTGCGGCTTTGTAAAGAGGGGGGGGGGAGGAGACGCGAGGCTATTAAACTCCTTCGAAAGAGAGTTCACTTGCAACGTGAGCTCTGGAATAAACGCTCTTATGGGCTCCAGGGTGGCAGAGGGAGAAAGATTATTGAGCATTACCAGTGGCATGAATTTGAGTGCCTTTGTGTTTGTATTGATATCATGAGACAGGGCAAAAATGTGTGTGTGTGTGTGTGTGTGTGTGTGTGTGTGTGCGTGTGTGTGTGTGTCTGTGAACGCAGTGTACAGTAGCTTTGTCTGAATCAGAATTTGGTCAGCCCAGCCCAGCCACAAGGTTTACGTATTCTGTTCATGACATTATAAAATATAGCGCTCAATAGGAATGAGAATGTTATGAATTATCCATACTCACAAATTATATCCATAATGTTATGTGTAGGGGTGCACCATTTTCTAACATACAAATCACCTGATCTGGATGTTTTTTCAAATCAAGAGGTAATAAAGAAAATGCCAAGAACTGGTGATGTTTAATGGTTCTTTAACTGCATATTTCAAAAGTCACTTTAATCATGTCTCTTTTATGCATATTTCATGTAAATCATAAAGAAAAAAATAATCTATCATAAACAAAAATCATATATATTATGAAATAAATCATAGCAGTAGCTCGTATCAATAGTTTTTGAGTCTGTTTAAACATGACTCTTTTATGCATATTTTGTACATGCAAATCGACAAAAATCATAAATAATACATACAAATCATAAATATTATCAGAGGCAGCTGGAAAGCTGGGGAGCTATTGAAAAACACGTTCCCCGACAGTCTTGCCACCAGTGCTGCCGGATTATTGATCAGAATCACAACAAATCCCCACAGTCTCTTCTAATGTAAAACAAGCACTCTTTCACACTACTACCATTGAAACTTTATATCTGTGATATTTCAAATGGTAACTCTTGTTATTTCTGCTAGCTTGATGTAGTACAGAATCGTATGTTTACATAGTAATAAAGTAACTACATAAAGCATTTATGAGGATGGGCTCCCCCCTTTTTAGTCTGGTTCCTCCCAAAGTTTCTCCCTACCAAGGGAGTTTTTCCTTGCCACTGTTGCCTTTAGGCTTGCTTTTGTGGGGGTCTAGGCCTGGGTTCCCCCTCTGTTAAGCGTTTTGTGACAATTCTATTGTGAAAAGCGCTATACAAATACATTTGATTTACATTTGATTTGATTTGTATGGTAAAAATCGACCGATTTAGACTCATGACCCATTGTTTGCTGCACCCCTTGTTGTATTCTGTTGTTATTTCAGTTTCTTTGAATCAGTGTGTGAAATTGACCATTTCACTTAATATGGATATATGTCCATCTGCCCTGCTTATTATTGTGGTAATTCTGTCTAATTTGGTAATAATTTGGTGCGTTTCTTTGTAATTGATGGCATTCATTGAACGTTGACACTTGAAAAAATGTAATTCTATGTTTCTTGCTCTTCAATTTAAATGTTTCGTTCTGGAATTCATCAAGCAGTGATTGCACATGTTTCAATGTGCAATTGTGCTTCTTGCACTGGAAGGAAATGTTCTGTTCTAATTTCACACACAGACTTCCAAAGCAATACATAATCTCCCCAATTATATATATATATATTATATTTGGTAATTTAGTCTTGGTTCTCTATTAACCTTGTCACACACTATTGTTTATGGCCTGTCAGTCATCTATTGATACATTCTAAACAGAATATGCTGTATTTATTGCGGTTAAATTGTGTGCTCTTAACAGAGATAAACATGAACGACATGTGGAACAATTATTCACCAGTGCCAGAAGGTAATTTCATCCCTACTTAGTCCTCTTGTTTGAAAAATGTCATTCCTTCTGGGTGGAGGTTGTTCTGATCCGTTGAGAGGAATACCAGCGTCACCGCCTTTAATACTTAGCCACAGGATTATATTTGCCATTTCCAGATGGGCTGAAAGTTCAACGAAACCTTGAGTGGATTTTGAAGGCCTATGGTGCTGTTTCTTCAACTGCTGTCTCCATCTGATGTGATCTTTGCTGCTCAAGAAAGTGCAACGCTGCCTCGAGTAGTTCAGTGTTCAGTGTGATTGGCAGGCTGACACTAAAGTTCATCTTCAGTTATTGCTTTAATATTGGTACGCAAATACAGCTGGGAAATGCACAGCACAAGTACACAATGCAAAAAAAGCATATCTGAATCTGGGTATTTTAAGCTGCCACTGGGCATTTTGAGCATGCACACAAAGGGGCAAGGCACAAGCTGGCTAGTAGTAAGTCTATAATGAGTTGAAGGAAAGGTGAAGGTGTGACATTAGTCAATCAGGTACAATTTCCACTTTCTATTTAAATGTATGCTTGCTTTACTACCACTGCACATCATAGTTGTTGCCTGCCTGTTGGTACAGCACATCTATTGTATGGCATCTATTATGGCTTTAATATGGTGATAAAATACATTTAAAGTGTTTTTGAAAATGGAATCCGTAATTGCAGGTAAAGGTCATTCCCTGATGTTATGTGATGGTAAAGCTGATAACGTGAAGGCTGTAATTCAGTGTACCACCTGACCTGTCCAAACGTCTGAATCCCTTATTGATCATTTCAACAGTTTGCTCAGTAACACAATGCACCAACCGCACAGCTTAATAACACAACAGCCAGTGATCGAAAGCTTGCTGTCACAGAGTTGTGGGTTCAATGCCACGTTATCTGCAATATCTTTCATGGGAAACAATTGCATCCTAGCTGCCACCACCCAGATGGTCTGTCCTCGGGAAGGGTGTAGACAGGACACAGTTGGCTAGGGTGAAATTCATAAGAGTCAGGATAATTGGCAGTCACGTGGCATACAGCATTTTGCATCACAAACAGCCTGAACATTTATAGAATGGACCACACATATGGTTGACATGAATTATGCTGTTCAGTGGTATAACTCTTGTCACCCTCACCACAACAAGTGAGGTAAAGGGCCACAGTGACTGTGTTTCTAATCCCTGACAAACATCATATTTGATAGGTCTCAGAAATCACTCGTCAAGGCAGGTGGAGCTTGTTCCTGTATTATGTCTCTGTCTATGTTTAAATATGACAATACTTAGACATTTATATGATCCTGGCCCTCTGGTGTCTACTCTGACATTTTCTGGCAGTGTCTGAGAGTCTATTGCTGTTCTCTAACACCGATGTCATTATCTGCTGTGTTCTCTGTTAATACATTCCCTGTCAGTTTTCTTAACCAACCAATGTCCAGGGTGAAGAGATATGGAGTACCTCTTCACACTTGCAGGTTGTTCATCACACAGATCCTCTCATCTCTAAGTCATCTGGATGGGCCGGTATTACAAACCAATGGTTTTAATGTATGAATCCCTATGCTATAAAGATCAGTGGACCGGCACAATATTTGCTCTGAACAGATGCCCATGAACGTGTTGCTGCTATTCATGTTTAAGGTATCATATTAAGGGCTATTGGGTATCATGAAAGGTTAAGATTATGGTGGCTACCTTCGGAGAGCTGAGATGCCTACAATAGAAAAATGTAGGTTGGCCATCGGACTGTCTATGGAATAAAGCGATGATACTGTAAGGCCCCCAGATCTGGGTTCTGTTGAATACTGGCCTTTACCCCAGAAATACTAACTGGTGTGAAAAATGGGATTTTATCATCACATATTGTGAGTGAAACATTTGACTGACAATGAAAACATTTTGGAAAACTAATTTTAAGTTGTCTTTGAATTAGCATTTTTGATCCAGTGTTTGACTGTGAACATATGCTGTCAACGTGTAGCAGTGTGTTGCAAACACATCAGATGAGAGCTATTGCTACTGCTGTCATCAAGAACAAGTGGAACACTACGCCAAGTCATCTAAAATCATGTGTGAAAATGTCACAGTCAACAGCCTTTGACAACTTCCCCTTTTCTTGATTCCCTGCTCACAAGAAAAACAAATGTGTGGTTGACACTGTGACAGAACAAAAGAGCATCAAGCAGGTTCCATAACGCTAAAATATGTTTTTGCTTTGTGGTGTGTCTTCTGATCAACCACTTGCTAATGCTAACGTAACTGTGTTGCTGTGAATGTCTGCTTGGGAAACTTTTCTCCATGTGAGTTTTTCAGTAATCTGACACACAATACTTTTGACAGCTTGAGAAAGTGAAACTGCATGAAAGAAATACATGCGTAATGCTTCCTTTATTACTCAAAGCTCAGGATAAAGCACAGTAGTGCTTAAATTGAATTCCCCCAAACCCTCCCCCCCATCTCTACTGACACCTGTGTCTTCAATAGGCTTTTTTTCTTTATTGTTTAATTCAGCAGTGGGTTAAATGGAATATCTCCACAGTTTCAAATGCCTCCGTTGGCCAAGACAGATACTCAAGATACATTTTACGTACTGTTCAAGGTTTCATTCAGCAGGAGGGTCTAACCCTGGAGGACTCTTTCAGGTGATAATGAGTTACCTGGCAACCACTTCTATGCATGAAGGCAGGACTCTGACCAGGGAATGGATTTGCTTTGTTTGCATTTCATTGAGCAATTTCCAGCCCTGTTTAGGATAATTTTATATATATCCCACAACCCACTCTTTTTCTCCCTCTTTTTGCACTTCCTAAATGCCAGGTTTAAATAAAGCAAACTCCACAGTTTCAAGACCAGCCAAATGTCAGGCTGATTTTCAGACTCTGTGGACGACATACTTGTTTCTCCATCCATGTGAAAGTTCTGTAATTATTCGTATTCTGTAAAAATCCGTATTTTGTTTGATTCATGCTGATTTTAAAATTCCTGGAACTGTTTTTGGAACACAACAAATGCAATCAATCTCAGTATTGCTGGTAAAGGACAAAGAAAGGAAAACACAATAACATAAAGAAAGATAATTAAAATTCCTGGCAATTCAGCAGTATGCAAAATATGTACCTTAAAATGTCATGAGTATAGTCTGATAAGTACTACATTTCCCAACATGCACCATAGCCTGGTTAAGTGTTTGTTACTGGGCCTGATTTCACAACAGTTGATCTCACATTGGTTCAGATTCACACCGACACATTTACCCATAAGGGAAAAAAGCATGAATAAATAACCTTTATTTTTTCACTAAAGAGATTAGGGAATACTTGTTTCTCCAAAAGGCCAGGACCTTGTGTCACAGTTCATTCGTTAACAGTATTCAGCTGTGAAATAAAAGTGTCAGTGCAGCATCCACAACAATAACATCATCTCTATTGAGCCAGCACCTCTGTTTGGAAGTTATTTTCCAGCATGTATTGATCAGTACAGCAGTAATTTACAGAAGTGAAGGAGATATTATCTGGATGAAACAGATATTTTTCTTTGGCTCCGGGTAGGCAGGGTAATGAAGCAAGGTGCCTGTGATTCAGAACGGATCATTATGGGGAGATCCAGCCCTGTTCATCTTGTTTGGACATCCTGACTGTTTAATGTCTCTATTGATATTGAGAATTATTTATTGTGTTACGTTTTCATCATCGAGTGTCCACGACATCAACAGCAATGGTCTGAATTTCATTACTTGCTGTAAGAATTGACTTATCGTGAAATAGAAACTGAGAGGATTCTTTCTGCATTGCCTTGCATCTTATCAACTCTGCCGCTATGCAGGAGGGGAAAAAAACCCGCCACAAATTAAACCTCTAAATATTTGATTAGATAAAGCACAATCTGCACAGAGAGATCTTGCACTGGGGGAGGTGAAATGCTATTCTCATTGTGTGGCATTCTATGGTTCACTCAGACCCAGTTTGTGTGGGAATGGAAATCAACAGGCTAAAAACTCATGCCTTTTTATATGGAGAGAGTTTAAATAAATGTCCTGTTAAAAAATAGTATTTTGTCCGTGGTTGTCTTCTTGTCATGTTTCCGAGGACCTTGAGGGGCAACGATGGCACTGTGGATGGGACTGGCTGTGTCTTCTTTCCTTTTTTGAGGGAAAAGTGCTGCCTGTTTAATTATGTAACACCTTTGTGGAATGGAAAATCCCTGTGTAATAAATGAGTGGCAGTACAGGAGAAGAAGTGATGCAGGCAACCCGCCTCTCCAGACACGGCACAGCTGAGTTCCTCCAGACGCCAGTGAACCGGAATGAATCAGATGCCATTACATCCTGGGGCATTTCAGTAGTAATTACAGTCTGCTCCCACGTTACAGCATCCCGCTCACAATTACCACTTTCAGATGATCCTCCCCACATTCTCTCTCTCCTGGATGAGGCCTGATTGCTGAAATTGTCTGAGTGATGTCCATTCTGATGTAATTTACTGTTGAAAATTGTCTGCGTTAAAGAAGAAGCACATGTCCTTCCTATTTGTGACTGGCAATATACGTTCTAAGAGTTCATAAGAGTTATTAACAGGCCTGCAATGTTTTAGGTGATTTGGTTTAACTAACTAGCTAGCAAGCTCAATAACCATTTTAACACTACTACCCTAGAGCTAGTTGTAAATGCCAGCTAGCCATCAATTCCCTGACATAAATATTGTAACAGTACCCTGATGAACAATTAAGTTAGCTAGTGTAGTCCTGACCTATCCATAAATAACCAGGGCTATTTTGATAAGCCTGCAGCTAAATTCAAAGTAGCTATCGCACTATTAGCTAGCTAGTTAGCAAGAACCAGACAACCTCTACAAATGTAGAATAATATTTCCTTTCTTCATACATTGAATAAAGAGTTAATAATTGTGGAAAAAATATTCAGATGGCCAGCAATGAAAACTACTGATTGTCATCTTCAAATAGATGTTTGCATCTTCAGAGGAGTCAACATTACCAGCCTCCTGCACCTCCTTCTTGGTTGATGTAACTGCTATGACCAAGTCATACGTCAGAACCATTTTGCAGGGTACAATCTTTTTGAGTTTAGTAATGTGCCCATTCAAAATAAATAATACTGTACTTAACCCATGGACTAATGTATGCACTGCAACGAGTCCCTGGACATTTTCAGTGATGCATTGGCAGTAACGCTGGCCTCCCTGAGATTTATACCTTAAACCTACTGGTCAGGGGAGTCAAGTTGTCAACAACTACGCCACACCACTACTGCTTACTCATGCAATTTTAGGCAGGAAACAGAAATATCTTATATGTATTAGATTGAATTACAAATATATTAACAATTAATTAATAACCAAATATGTTCATATTAATTTCAAATATATTTGTGCTGTAATACATTTTAAACACTTTGTAAAGTGCACTTCTTTTGTATTCTTATCAAGCATTTGAGTAGCCTATACTACAGTAGGCAAAAGGGTTCCACAGAGCTCTGTTTTATTTATTGTGCTCTTTGTGTTGTCATGGCCACTCACTGTACACATATTCACTGTGCCACGTGGTCTCAATAAAGTGCTTTACCCAGCAGATAAATTCAAATAAAGCCAATGATGTCTATGACGCTTATGCTTTTCTTGTAAAATCTGCAACAGAGATGAAAATGAGCAGGCAGCAGAACACTTTATGCAGCTGTCAATTTTATCGCCCAGTGCGTGGGTCAATACCCCCGTTCATTTCCTCTGTCATCAGTGCTAGTAAAGCATTGCGGATACTCTAAGACAACCATATTAGATGAAATTAGACTTCAGTTAGGGATCTCAATATTAGATTATTTGTTTGCTTAGCCGATTCGCACACCCATAGGGATTCACATATTATCTGGCACCTGGATATTCAGATGGATATTTTCTGAAGCAATTTTGCTAAACAGGTTGTGAACCATTTTATATTTAGACTAGACTTATATTATATTTCCTTAACAACTATGGCAAACTGCTGCCCTGTTCCATTGTGATTCTGTTGTGATTACGTCCAACTGGAGGGTGCTCAATATGGTGAAGTCTTATGGCATTATACAGCACTGTCTGTCACTTCCGTTGTCTATAGCAGCAGCTGAATAACTAAGAGTTTGACATCCCTCTCATTTAGTTCTCTCCCATTGGAAACTCTGGACCCAGAGACAAAGGTGCATTCCTATTGTCCTCATCAATCAAAACAGAAAGCAGCTCTGCTGGTGTCCAATCTGATGAATAAGCCCTTACACCTGACAGTGGCATATGCAAGACCACACATTCAAGCATGGATCTGCTGCCCCAAATGTAAATTTGGCAACACCACTGTCGCCTCAAACTAAAATTCACCACACTGTCACCTCAAAAGAAAATTCAGCCCACTGCTCATCAAAATATTGCCCCAAATGAACCCCTCTCTAGCCTCAAACATAAATAAAAAAAACAATGCACCCCACTGTTGTCCAAAATGAGTACACACCCGACTGTTGTGCCCATTGTCAATTGCCCTGTTGCCCTGGATGAAAAATCACCCCACAGAAAATTTTGAATTATTATTTCATTATTCAAAATGAATCGATGTGAAAGTGCTACTTTGTTTGGCTTTAAATGTGATTAATAGACTCATGTACTTTTTATTTTGATCACATTGCTTACAAATATAGGTTTTTTTGCAAGTAGCAATTGTATGTATAAACACAAAACTATATTATTCAAAATGGCTAAATACATGATGAATATATTCGTTAAATGCATGATAATGTTAAATACAATAATAAAACATAGCATAATATTGTTAATCTGTCTACATTTATATAGATCAAATACATGATCAACTTGTAGTAGAGGCTACTGAGAACAAGCATATTGATAAAAATTATTTGCAAGTTTGCATGCAAACATTTTGTTTATAATACATATACTATGCCCATAACATTATTGCACTGTCTACATTTATTTGGATAAAATACGGTCAATTAAATACATGAATAAAAAATTATTTTTTTGGAGAAATAGTAGTTGAGGTCATTGAGAATAAACATTGTATTTGAAAATAATTGTTTGCTTTGAAATAGTTTTTGTAACGTGCTTATACATTTTGGCCCACGACTCACTGGTGAGATTGTATTTGGGCCCACAACACCTAAAACCCTGGGCAAGCCTGTGCTAAAGTGATCCAAGCAGTCATTATTCATTTTCTGTTCGCTATCACCTGCTTGTAGTGTCACCAAGAGGATGCTTTCCTTTGCCTTTTTGTGAATTATTTACTTTGCTGATGAGTGAAGCTGTTGTTATAATTGGGGTCAGTAACTTTTCATACCATATGTGTAGAAAAGTTATTTCAATTCACTGCATTTCTATGTCTAACCATTCAATTGTCATTTGTACACTTCTCCTCTTTCAAAATGCTAAGTTCCTCTTTGCTCGGAGCTACCTGGTGTAATCTTGAGCCATTACCCTGCAGTTCTAATTAACGTCCAGAAACCCACTCGCTGAATCACAGTCATTATTCAATCAACTGTATCGATGGTGAAATGCACAGGGGTTAATGAAAATGTTCCAGCTGGCTGCCAGCACCATCGATCACTCTTTGACTGCGAGGCCATGGCTTCAAATTCAACCGAGATCCATTTCTTTATTTTGGAGAAAAGGTATCATCCTTATCGTTTTATAAACCTATTCAATTACCTCACCGCTGGAAAACGGCCATCATTCATGTGGAATAAGCCCTCTTTAATATTAATTTGAAATGCATCTAGTGGAAGATGTTTAGACACTGGGGGCAATGAGGTGGACTGAAAGAACATCTCCTCTGGAATATTCAATCCCCTCTACTTCCAAGATAACATGAACGTTGATGAAACTTAAATGGCAGGAATTCCAAGAGCACAGAAAAAAATTTAATTAAAAACAATAATCCTAAATACAATCGTGCTAACCTATGGTAGAGCTTTCTGGACCTTGCCTTAGAAACAAAAGTTTTTTTGATGGCATACCTGCAGGCTAGATCTGAAATACATCATGATCTCTCAAAAGTAATGTTTTTTAAGGGAAATACACCTCAAAAATGAGAGATGGACCCCGACCTTTTATTCTTTTATTCTTTAACGTGTTCATTAATTTTCTCGTGCCTTTTAAACCCTTCTAGCTAGCCTTTTCTTTGTCAATACCTTTCATTTTCTTTGAAATGGACACACATACATTCTTTCTTTTTGACATTTCAACTAATACTCTGTAATGTTTTTGTTTTTGAGCGCAAGACATATAGCATTCTTTTGCTAGCAATTGTCACCTACAGGTGAAGCCATTTCTTACAATGCGCACATACATTAATTACATCACACCCACCCTTTAATATTGAGCAAGCTTCACAAGTTATCCGAATCCACAAGTTATCAGCAGAGGAGGTAGAAATTGCATTTATGTATGCACATACATTGTGTATTGTATGTTACATATCTAATTACAAGGTAAATGTGTGTGCCACTACAGTAACATCCATTAATCAATGGTATTTGTTTTAGTATACAGTATAGTCCCATAATATGCTGACAAATTTAAAAAACACATGCTACTACGGCAGCAAATTAATGTAATTAGCTTCAATAATATGCAGTTTTCTTGTTTTTTTCCTTGTTAGATAAGATGAAAGCAGTCAGTAAAAAGAAGCTGAATATTATTGTTGCTCTCTTTGTAAGTAAATGTAATGCAATTTGCTCTTTTTGTAAGTCTTTGCCCCTTCCTAACTAATTGTGTCAGTGGTCTGGCAAGATTCAAAACTAAGTTCCACAATTTTTATGCTCTTCACTAAAGACTAAGAGCTAAGAGGGAGACTAAAAAGGGTAGAGGCGTTTTTACATTTCCCCCGCTGTGCTGTACGCTTGTTTGGCTGAGAGCTGGACTCCCACTGTTTCGACTCGTAACAGAAATTGAGATGAAGCATTAAACTTTGCTCTGGCAGGAGACCCCCCGTTCCAAAAATAACCACTCCCTCCATCAAGCATGCTGAGCTGGGCTGAGGGACATGCCTGGAACTTCAATATGTTTTTAATGTCAACACATTTCATGCACTGCAGTATCATACCAATAGCAGTGTGATGGATGAAATTTCGTTCTCTTCTTGAACAACCTTGTAAAATTATTTCCAAACAATTTTACAGTAGCTAGTAGGTGAGATAGACATGTGCGTTACTTTATGTACCTGTAGGACCACAAAGCCAAAGAACAGACATTAAAAGATAGAAAAGTGCACCCTAGGGAGGGCATTATGTCATTTTTAAATATACAGTAATTTTACTGAATTCAATCAAATACTTGTCTGGCACAGGCAAACCTGTTTTGTAGTGTGTGTGTGTAGTGTAGTGTGTACAAAAACACAGTGTATCCATCAAATAGCATAGTGGGGGAGGTATACTTTTAACCCTAGCTGGCTAGGGTAATAGCTACAGCTACAGTGCAGAGAAGAACATGTTGTTCAAGGGGGGTAGTTCCACACAGGCAGGATCAGACCAGTTTCAGGTAGCGAGGACCAGTCCAATAACAGGTTAAGGGAACCAGTATTCTAATTAACCATAGCAATCAAGTCAAGCATGACACATTTAACTCACATATGATGTAGATGCACAGATGTGATGGATTCATTCCGATGATTCTTCTTAAGCGGATCTGGGGGCAAGCAAGGAGCATTACATTGATCTGATTAGAACACAGTGCTGTGATTGATCTTATTTCAATATGACAGGGCATAAAATGCCTTTCCTGGCTGAAAAGATGACCATTATGTTACCGCCATCGTAGGTCATTTACATTTACAAGTGCCATAAAATGAGATGTGATGTGAGATAAAATTAAAAAGGGACTAACATAGACTTGCATGCCAGCTGTGTGTCATGTCTGCCACATGGCTGGAAAGAGAGGTAACACTTGCTACTATTGCCAATGGCAAGTATAGATCAAATATTTCAATTACAATGGAGGATTTACTCATCAGCTACCCTTGTAAAAATAGCTTCTCACAAACAATAAATAAAGGTTAATCACAAAAAAAAAAAAAAGGAATTATTGTAATGAGATGACATATAGGCCTGTATGTTTTGATGTCCGACAGATGGCAGATTCCACTCTGTCCTGTCAGGGTGAAGAGGCCTAGGGACAGTGTTGGGTTGTGTCCTGGGACAGGATGTCCTGCCAAGCACCCTACCTGGACACGTCTGACCTCACCGATTGCATGATCCTTTTGATTGGATTTTAGATTACCTTTTTGTATGTTATGTTGATTCCATCAAATGGAAATTGAAATTTAGAATCATGGAGCTGGTTTGGGATTGAAGGGATTTAAATGCAGGATTAATTGAATTTGTAAATCTACAGTGGTCCTCGGACTGATCCTATCTTTAATGTGGTCTCTGGTCTATGGGTATTGCATCAGTCCCATCATCATCTCAGATTTATGGCCCCACATTGCCCGACTATATCCTCTATTTTGACCAGAATTTATCATGTGTATTTAAAAAAAATATATATATATATACGTATATATACAGTACCAGACAAAAGTTTGGACACACCTGCTGGAAACTAGGTTTATCTCATAAATGACAATGTTTTATACCATATACGTTTCTGTAAATACTTGAAAATGACAAAAAACGCATGTAACAATAAACAAAAGGAACATCAAAGCAATGGTCAAGAACATTTAATTGAAATTTGAATCTTGGATTCCTCAAAATAGTCACCCTTTGGCGTGAGAATAGCCTCACAAACAGGGGCCATTCAGTTAATAAGTTTTAGCAGGAAATCACCTGACATGTTTTCCCAGCTATCCTGCAGAAATTCCCAGAGAAACTTGTGGGTTGCTTTGCTTTGACTCTTCCTTTCCAGTTCTATGGGATTGAGGTCTGGACACTGGGCAGGCCAGGTCTTTAGTTTGAGTTGTCGTTCACGTTCCTCCTTCACCAGATAGTTCTTGCACAACTTCAAGGTGTGTTTCGGGTCATTATCTAGCTGAAGAATGAAAGAATGCCCAATTGGCTGTAATCCAGATGGAAGATGTGTCCAAACTTTTGACTGGTACTGTATATATATATATTTGTAGGCCTTCTCAAACACTGCAATGCCCTCTATTATTTTGTATAATCATGCGTTGCCAGCCGCTGCTTCTTTTCACTTTGTAGTCCGCTCCGTAGCTGCACAATCATTGCATCAGAGGAGTACAGCATCACAGAGGCACCGACGCCACTCTTGTCCCTCACTGAATGATGCCACAACAATCCAAAGTCAGCACTGGCATGACCAGGACACAACACATCACTACCCTAACAAACTGTGTAGCAGGACAAACCACCCAGCAGCCCAAACTAAGTCCTCTTAAATGTGATGTTGGTCTATTTGAGCTATGCAGGCAGAGTGTAAGTACATATTATTAATAACATATATATAATTAATATCTTCCCCCCTGTTGTTTGCAATCCCCTCCCTCATCTCCCCCTCTCCCCCTCTCCCCCGTGACTCATGCATGACCTACCCCTGAAGACTGGCTGGTGGTGTGACTCTGGTAGGACTGAACTTTGGAAACACACCTTGAAGGCTCCTGCTTGGCAGAAAGCAGACAAATACAAATTAGTCATTGACAAATTCAAGCAAGCTCATGCAAACAACCCCAGCGGCGACCAAAGTCTATTCAAAAGCAAATTATTCAGAGACAAAAAAACCCTCCTATGAATAATGTGCTATTCGTGTACAAGTATAAAATGCAGATGAAAACTGGAAGGAAAATGTGTGACACGCTCGCAAACAGCATGCCCATACACTGGTGTTCCCAAGCTGCATGTGCAATGTCCATGTATCTTTATGAATTGGATATGATTGTATCCTCATAAAAGTTATAAAATGAGTGAGAAACAAACTCCTGTGCCTAAAATAACAAATCTCTGGGGGCGACAAGGATAGTGGATAATTCATCTTCACTTGAGTGCTCCAGTGTAGCAAAGTTTGTACTGTGCACGGTCCCTCTTGAATTCATGTTAATAAATTCCACTGAAAACAAACAAAAGGAGATACAGAAAGAAAGGGACTGGTATTTTTATGACAAAAATGCATTTGTAATTGAACAATACTGAATATCGCAACAACAACAACAACAAAACATTTTTTTTGTCATTGTAATGTCAAGTTAAGTTGGCCATTGTCTTGCTCACTTTTAAACTTCAAATTATTGATCACTGCTTTGTATAAAGGTCATTGCTTCAGAGACTGGCAGACCTTCAGCTATGATCAGGCTTGTTGCTCTTCTTGAACGCAACGTTTGAGGGATTGCCTGTCCGCTGTAAGGCATTCAATGCACAAATGTGCCTCTTCCCGAGACTCTTTTACAGGCAAAATGATCCTATTTCACCATTCCTGACAACATTCTCATGAAGACTAAATATTTTAACATGTACTTTTGACTGTACAACTGTGTGGGGGTCTAACTGTTATCCTGTAAAATGACCTTTTCCTGTGAAACTGTATTAATCTAAAACAATTGGAATTTTTTACACAAATAAACAAGTGGAAATCATTTCTGCTCTGTGTGCTATGTGGCTGACAGCGTGTACTGACTAGTGGTAAGGGAAAACAGTGATGACTGACAGGGTGCAGGTTTGGGTTGGGTATAACACAAAATGACTGTGCCTTTGTGCAAAGTTACTCAGCTGAATACATGCATAATACCGAAATAATGTAGTCTGTGTACATGGCCCTGGGTCAGGGTTACTGCTACACAAATTAATAATGTAATCTAAAATGAGGAAACTCCATTGTCTTCCAGCACCGACTATGAACCAGGAAATGCCACCTATTGACAGAAAAGTAATCTGTAGTGTAGGTCTATTTATATGGCTGGATATTTACTGAAACTTTTCAGGCAAACTTACTTTGCTCAAGGATATAATGGAAATTCCCCACCTGAGATTTGAACTCGCAACCTTACAGTTACGAGCCAGTTCCAGCACCACTACTAAAGTACACCTGTGGGACACAGATGTCCCGGTGTTCAGCATTTCAAACTGATATCAGAGGTGTACTTTTGCACATTCAAGGCATCTATAAACTCTCATTTTGTCACTAAAAATGGATAAAAGTGACAGTATGAATTGAAGATGAATTCAGAGTGATGGCCATCTGTGATTTCGCTGACATGTGTGCACGAGAGCACAGTGATCTGCTGTCTGATTGGCCAGTGGGGCTGTCACTCATGATTTGTGTCAGGGAGAGAGCTGAGTCTTATTTTGGTATTTAAAAACAATATATTCAGAACAGCTATGCAGTCCCACTAGGATATGATGATTCAGTTAAATGTACTTAGAATCTGATTTTCCATGCGCACAGCAATAAAGCTTTGAATGTTGTCTGCTGTAGCTGCTCATTGCCATTTGGCTGCAGGCAAACTTTATGAAACTTAATGTGGGACTCTCAAATATTCAGCTTCTGAATTTTGTGCATGCCAAAGAATATAGTGTGCGAAATAAATTGCAATGAAAAGAACATTTAGAGGAGAAAATGTTAAGCATCTTGATAATGAACTCATAAAGAGACTTTCACATTATTTCATTTTTCCTTTCTGTATAATACATCATTGATTGGAAATGAGCGTTGCGCATTTCGATGTGAGTATCTCGCTAACAGCTTGTAAGGCAACTTGTTACAGCCTTTCTCCAGTGAGCAGCCAGCCAGCCATTAAGTGTAATGTGCAATTAAATATTTATTTGGGCTCGGCTGCTGTATTCAATTACATTTACATATTTGGTGACTGCCTTTTCTGCGTTTGTCTCCTTATTTATTCATGGTCATATGACAGACTTCACGCCGTTCCACTTTCTCTTGCCCTTAGTCTTGCTGTACTGGACAGGGTTGAGCTCCATGCTTTATATGCAGTCCAAATTGAGCTAAATCAATCTTTAAAAATGTGTGGGGTACTCTGGCATTACTGCTCATTTGCGTGAGTCTGCTGAACACTGCGGAAGTGAACGCCACGCTGAGGCTCTGAGCACCATTAAATGCAGGCAGCCTATACTCATGTATAATGCAGGCTCATTTGCGTGTAAGACGGTTGGAGTGCGGGGCTGAGCAGGGTAGAGGGTGGCGTGATCGCATCGCGCTGTTGGCCGTCGCGGACGAGCTCTCGTCTCGTGGTCTCAGGGGTCCAGCTGAGAGGATCGCTTCACCCCACGGGTGTGACAGACGACTGTGCTGAAGAGCGCGCCCGAGGTCGCGACTCAATGAACGGGCCTCGGGTAACCCGACGTTAAAGGCTCATCCGCCACGACATTAACGTTGACCGTGCGAGAAAGTCATCCCTCTGCTTTCTTAGAGAACGCGTCCCATCCGCGCCTGGAGTCTGATATGCATCTTGAATGAACGTGTCTACTGCGATGAAGGGAACAGCAGAGCCTATGAAACCGCTGTGCAACAAACGGGAGTTTGTTATTTTCATTAAAAATGGATGACGATAGGACAGCATGGCTGAGAGTACAGTCCAGTCTTTGACTTATCTACTATACTTCCTAGTTCCCCATTTTACAACTGTCCTGGTGTGTAGTGTATTGTAACAATGTATGGTGTGTAGTGCGGTGGTGTATCATGGATGTCTGTCTCTTTTCAGTTCTGGTCCGGTAGCCTGTCCGACTGCTACTGCAGCACATTCACATGGATTTATTCCATATTAGGCCTAGCGCGCCGCGAACCTGTAGGAGAAGCTCAGACGAGCTGAATGCTTGAGCCTTTAAAATGGTAAAAAGCCCACTGTTTACTATCAGCCACCCTGATGGCGCAAAACACATTCCTCCCCGCAAATTGATATGTGCGACTAGTTGAGCATGTGTGCGAAAGCGCGCGTATTTATTTATTTTCTGGCAGGCCACAGGAGGCCCTCGGTAATCTCGGCCATTTGATTGATTCTTGTCTCTCTCTTGTAGGATGGAGCCCTTGTGTACTTATGCTGAGAGAGGGGAGTTGCTTTCCAGGGGTGCTCTTTAAAGCTCAAATGGCTTCCGCACAGCCTCAGATGATAGAGGTTCCAGCTGTGCGGCTTCTAGGCGATCAGCTACGTGGATTCTAAGTCTGGTTATGGAATAATTGCGTTCTGTGCTGCGCTCATTGAATTCCGATATATTCTGGATCATGCAGAGGCAATACAAACATATATATATATATATTCATTATGTGGTGCCTTGACATCAGTTATTTCATGAACCCCGCTGCAGACCGTTTGCATTATACCCCATCCCCACCCATCCCCATCTTGTCTGATCAATATTTGGTCTTTGATATTGACCCTTTAACTAAAATTGTACTCGGTTTGAAAACAATTGCTGCAGAGAACAACTATAAAAAGACAATAGCAGCAAAGAAACCTGTTTACTATAATATGGGACGGTACTGAGTGATAGTTTTTTGTACTTCGAGTGAGTACAATCTCTTCTGCATCTGTCATACCCCACTATTACACTATTATGATTGTCCTGTCTGTAGTTGGGATGGAAAACATAGGGAAACTAAGCTGCAGTTGGAACCAGTGCTGGTGAGCCAGTATGGAGAATCATGCTCTGGACCAAGGAAAAACGAATCCCTAGTGTATTATAAGAACATAAGAACATAAGAATACATAATGATAAACCAAGTCCTGCCCATCTAGGACTTTCTGCCCTAATCTAAAGATATCTAGTACTGCATCTAGCCTAACTGAATAGGGTTTCTGCCTCTCTACTGGGTTGCAAGCTGTTCAGGGACACTGTGCTTTTATGATAAACCAAGTCCTGACTCAAGACTTTCTGATTGAGTCAAAGATGGTTTAAAGCAGTGATAACTGGTTAAGGGTCAGTCTGCTGGGTTGCAGCAGGGATTATTTATTACTGACAGGTCAGTTTATTGGGCTGAAGCAGTGATGACAGGCAGTAGCAGTTGACTTGGCTGAAGCAGCGATGACAGTGTCAGTTGATTTGGGTGAAACAGTGGTGACAGTACCAGTTGATTTGGCTAAAGCAGTGTAGACAGACAGTGTCGGTTGATTTGGCTGGAGCAGTGATGCCAGACAGGGTCAGTGTGCTGGTTCACAGCAGTGATGACAGACAGGGGGAGTCTGTGGGATTAGGACGATGATGTGGGACAGGAAGGCTTTGGCAGGAAGCCACGGAGAAGGCCGCCCCGAGGCGCCTGCTGTCTGGTACCCCAGCAGGGCAGCACTATGTGATGCCGCTCTCTCCTCACCGTGGCAACAGGCTCCTGACATGTAAATACTTCCCACGGGTAGCAAACTAAGCTGACCTTCGATCCCAGTCAAACACCACGCTCTGCCACTGACATCGCCTGCTGGAATGAGTCCAATGAAGGAGAGGGGGCGAAGACTGAATTTTAAATAAAACTGACTTTTTCTAATGGGGAATATGAGTGGCACACAATTTGCACTATGCTGCCAGCTTGGATATTCTAATTGAATACAGAATTTGGTCAGTTAGGACAGGATCCTAAATAGGATGAATTTGTTCAGTACTGTCAGTGGAAACAGTTTTTTTCAGAATTATTTTCCATTTTCTCCCAACATTTTTGGCCAATTGTACTGTGTTACAATTCAATTTACCCCCTCATACTGCGAGTTTGCCTCTGGGACTGGCAATGACAAAGAGGAACTGAACCGCCCCCTCTGAGATGGAGCCTGCCAAGCCATCGACCATAACTCTGACATACACAGAGCCACTTGCACGCTAACTCATACCGGCTTCCCTCCCCCCTTCCCCTGGGGGTGAACAACCAATCGCCATCTCCAAACGAGACCCCCAGGCTACAGCCAGCCTGGCTCTGACTCAAACCCAGGTTCCAGTGGGATGCCTGCACTTAGAAGAAGTGCCTTTATCGTTCGCGCCACTCGGAGGGCCCCAGCGGTAACAGTTTGAATGGATTTTGACATTGTTTTGGTGTACCGCTGTGTTTTACCGCATTACAGTTTTGATATAAACTGCTTATAAAACAATGACTTGGTGTAATTGGTATACTGTATGTATAGTATAATTGGTACGACAGGATGTAATTACATAAGACCAAGACCTGGGCCTAGTCATACAAATTCTGTGGTGTGCACCACCAACAACTATTGTGCTCCACAGTTGAAATGAGCAGCCTGTGGTATTCAGTCTTAGCCAACTAGAACAGAGTTTCCTCTAAGGACGCCATTGCACACAATCACAGGTGTTCCGTGATGTTAATTATCTAATTATCTCTTGTTTCATAAACCCGTTGTAATCGCACGAACAGTAACCACATCATCATCTGCTAGTTTACCCCAGCGAGCACATTCCCCGTTGTGACACAAAAAAAAGGAAAAAAAGATCACGTACAGTAGTGTGGCAGACGATAAATTTAACCTTTAATGTGTGAGCGAAACTAGGTTAAACAGCTGAATTAAACCCTGGCGGTGGGTTGATGCGGTGCTCTCTCTTTACTTGCTCAGGGAACCGTGGCGTGCGGTGGCACGTTTTCTTTTTTTGCGCTCCTCTGGGCCGGCTGAAGTGTAATTGCCGCGGACGATAAACGGCAGACGCGCTGAGCTTGCTATCCGGCCTCTTCCTGCGCGGCAGACACCGGAGCGGAATGGCACGCAGCGGCAATTGCGAGGCTTTCTCGCAGGCTGCCAGGAGGTTGCCTCAGACATGAGAGTATGTTTATTTGCTGAATCGCATTCCCGTCTCTTCCCATCTTGCACGCGATGCAGGGGGAACTGATCGCGGAGTAGGGCGGCGGCTTGGTCGGATCGTGCGGTCATAAATACCTGTTAGACCCCATCATAAATACATCCTGTTGGAGGATAAAGCCATCGCAGGAAATCGGACAGTCATCTGTAGAGCCCACTCACCACTCAGGCATGGAGGGCCTTCATCGGCGAATTGTGACACCAAATCAATACTCTGCTAAGCAGTGCCTGACTGGGGATGGAGCTGTGGCACGCTTCAGAAAAGCTCACGGGCAGGTGATTCCAGCCCCTCTTGCGCCTGTCACTGCCCACCGATGGCCAGACAGTGGTAGCCAGAGTCCGACACATTTATGCTCTAACACTCTATTTTTCTCTAACAACAAATTCTTCACAATTTACTTAATAAAAAAAATAAAAATAATCCCCATTCAAAATACCTAATCGTATTTGTAGGCCTGTGCTTTCACTGGAACATCCTCTGTCAATTCACAAGGGCACACACCAACACTTCACCCCAACTGAGCTGTGCAGTCATTGCGCTGGAGGACTGCACCACTTACAAAGCTGAAACAAACAGACAGCAGGCACCTAATCGACCAGAGGAGTTGCTATTGCGTGATGAGGTGTGGAATCCTCCCTTGTTGTGCGTCATCCCATGGGATTCCTGGCCACAGTCGGCACTGGTGTGGTTAAGATTTGATTCAGGCCTGTGGGGCACATCCCTTCAGTGACAGCAGTGCGTCAGCTGGATTCAACACCTGCTGCATGCACCACCCTGTAGCCAAATCCTCTATTAAAAACATATCCTCTGATACAATCCTCTGGACAGTGTATGGCACAGACGTAAAGTAGTAGTATTTTGAAAGAATTTGAGCTTAATGTCAAAAAGCCTGTTTGCTGCCTCCTGCGTGATCCAGTGGTTACAATGTTCGACACTGGCCATGGAGACCGGGGTTCGATTCCCCGTCCCGCCAGAGTCGGCTCTGGCTGGGAGTGCCACCAGGGGGCGGCAATTGGCTGTCCGCCCCAGGGAGGGAGGAGGGAAGCCGACAGGACGTTCGCTGCACATAAGAGTGGCCCTGTAGTACCGGGTTACGGTCGACAGCCTGGTGAGTGCCGTCTCGGAGGAGACGTTACTTCGCCTTCATCACTACCAGTCGCATCACTACTAAAATCAGAAACAAAATCTTTATAAAAAATATTTTAAAAAGGCCTGTTTTCTGTGGCTTTTTAATTGTTCACTGGTACCACAAGTCCAATTTGGGTTGGGTATGAGATGGGGAGGACATGCTATGAAGATTTGGATTTGGCAGCAGCATCAATAAGACAGGACACCCTGTGGCTCTCCAGGACCCCTGGTGTAAATGTTTGCTACAGAAATGTATAGGAATGCATCCACTTTATTGCAATTGACAGCAGTTCTGTGGTGTTGACAGTGAAACCTGGCATGAGGGGAGAAGTTTGAAGAGATAGACGGAGCTCCTTCGGCAGCACATGGGCAGCCTGCTCACCGTGAGTTCAGAACTCCATTAAAGACACAGAAACATTTGAGATGCTGGCCTCAGCTCCGAATCAATATTTCATACCGTTATGAAATGACATTTCGATAGACAGGAGTGACATGAATGGAGCAGCGTCTGAAATCGATTTCCACAAACCTGTGCTCATACTCTGCTTAGGCCCTTGGATCCATAACCAGCAGCAGAACATTGGAACTTCAAAACATCTTCTGCATAGGTAATGCAGCGCGGGCCTGACAGCGAAATCAGTTCATACATATAATCGCACGAGGCAAGATAAGACCTTAAAATAAATCAATTCGAATTTCTTTCAAACTGGCCTGGGCACCTTTAAGAGCTGTGGTCCAGCTCTGCTACATACACGTTACACAGTAATGAGCATCTGTCTTTCACTACTGATACATTATATATAAATTATAGGTTTATGAACTGTGCACCAATGTATAGACGTTATTGCGTTCAATGCGAGCATTTATCCCTGATATTCTCATGTTAGAATAGTGTATATTAATCTTTTCACTTAATTACATTTTAAGGTATTCCATCAAAGAATGGTATTCAATTTTCAATGATATTCAAGATGCTTGGAAAATAAGAAGAATTGAAGTTGCGCTGAAATATTTCTGGCCACAGCACAAATGGGAATAATGGGAATGTAATAATGAATATGAGGCATTTTTTGTGACTGGTTTATGGTCTGCATTTTTCTGGCCTGGTGTTGGATCTTCTGACAGTTTGGCCCTGTCTGACACATCCCCTCACACTACCCCTGCTGCCTTCCCTGACATAACTGCCTGTCGACTATCTGCCCTTCAGCTAACTTAGTTCCTGTCTGTCCACTTTCCTTCTCCTTCTTTCTTTCACTTGTGTTTGTTCACCATGTGTTCTTGTCGGGGAGTCAAAATAAAAAAGCTTCAAACTGAACTGTCTTTTTTCTCCCACGCGTTGTTCTCGTTCTACAGATGTCGGCCGGCTGCACTGTGCGCTGACCTCTTTTGAGCCTGATTCACTGTATTATCCACAGCCAATATCTCCAGTAGATGGATGTAAACTACAGTACATGCCCAGAATCAGTCTAATGTCACTGCGGTTCATCCGTGATGTAACCTTGGCAAACAAATGTAACCCTATCCCCTCCAGAACTTAAAAAGGATATTTAGGCCTGTTTTGCAGTACTCTTAAATAAAGCCTTATAACTTTGTAGTCAGACACTGCAGAGACATGGTGGATTTTAAGATGACCTGTGCACCACCAGGACTCAACACTTCAAACCTATGCAATATTTGAGCAAAGCATGGTATACACATAATGTACATAAAAATGTAAAAATAAAATCATACATTTCTTGATACTGCTTACTGTTTTATTTTGGCACATTCACATCAGTTACATTTCATCCCCAACATGTATATCACCTGTGCAACAAATTTTGTGCAGACATCTAAAAGCATTCAAATTCTATAGGGGCTTTCCTGCTTTCTCTCTGTTTTGCCTGCATGCTCCTCTGCCACTTTAAAGACCCAGATCAGAATGGGACTCCAGGTGTGGGCGAGTCATATTCTAGACCCACTTCCTTAGGGTCTGCTGTGCATTCTGTGGGAGCATAACACTGGAATCCCTTAACATGGAGTCTCCTCACTACCAGCAGCACAAAATCCCAGACCCTCACAAACGCCCTCCTCCCGTTGAACCCCCACGGTCTTACTGACCCCCTTGCCAAGTCATGGAGAAGTTATTGGGTACGGTCTGTGAATCACGTCGCCTAGAGCTCGCATCACTGATGATGCCATTTAGAAGGGATTCTCTGGGCGTGCAGTGCAAATACCACTGTGCCAATACGGTGGCGGCGTGAAATGAAATGGCGACAAGAGTGCTGTGTGGACAAGATTCACATCTACATCATAGATATTTCAGTACACCTGTGGGCAACGCTCTCATGAATGTCAGTAAACACTCCCTGACTGAGGCACAACATTGCTTCAAGGTAATGCGATCACGATGCTACAAATGTCCCAGTTACTTACATTATAGGAACTTGTGTGCTAATCGGCAATGCAACTGCATTTGAATCGGGACAATTCGGAATGAGGAAGGAAACCCTTTGTTGTTTCATCTGATTATTCATAAATGATTGCAAGTGCAGTGGATGGTTTGGGTATTTTAAAGTCTTGGTTTTTCCTTCCAAGAGAGTCCAACCAGTGGTGATTTTAAACCCTATTTAAGGGGCTTTAGCCCCTCTGTCTTTCATCTCAGCCCCCCTGAAAATGTTTAGTCATTAGTCATTCTTTCTAAAATTAATTTAAGCCTCTCAGACTTTGGGCTCTCGTCCAGAGTGTGTGGGCTGGTAGAACAGAGGCAGCGAGAAACAATGAGCAAACTCTCCTATCATCTTTAATATTCAATCAGCAACGTCCTGTACTCCAGGCCCTTCCCTTCCCGGTCTTTCGTTTGTGACTGCTTGGGTTCAACTGTGAGCGCGGTCGCGGTGTAGATAGGCTAAACCTGGATGTCGCACAACACAAGTAAGCTAACATGCAGACTGGTTTTATTTAACGCTAGAATATATCAATTGGTCCTTACAAACAGTGATTTATATATGGCTGCATTGTGCATTCGATTCATAAAGAAATGTTGCTCCATAGATAGAAACAGTGATTTATATGTGTGCCATAGTTAGGCCTCTTCACAATTTCAGATTACCATAAAGAAATGTCTGTTTCTCCATAGATAGATGTACAAAAGTACGTATGCACGCCACGTGGCAATGTAGGCCAGCAGCAGCCAGGTGAGAGAGTAAACTGGCAGCTTGGTAGAACAGAGGACAGTTTCTCACAGATTGTGCATCTGCAATTATTTCCCCTTTCACCTAACTAGCTAAGCTATTGTATAGAGTGGATTGGAATACTGTAATCAAACTTTTTCTTACATCTATTTATATTATATATATTCTTTCCTAGCATTATTGAGAAAATATTTAGAAAAATTCACAGACATGACACCCTTTTACATTTAAGAATGTTATTTTCTAGTTAAGTACAATTTGTTTGCTTGTAATTGTCAGTACAAAGAGAGAGAGGAGGATGGAGTGGCAGCAGGTGAAGTGTGAGAGAGGGTGGGATGAGACCACAGGAGAGAGAGAGAGAGCAGGAAGCAGGTGAGAAAGTGAAAAGGTAGTCAAGACAAGATCGCTATAATGTCAAGGGGAAGCTTGCAAGTATTAGTAGTGTCTCACAGAAATAACCTGTATTGCCCACATTGATTATAATGCACCCAAAAATGATTTTCCCTTTCCTTGCATCCCTATAACCTACCTCCTAGACAGATGTAGGCTCACAAGTAACTAGCTAAACTATTCAGAAAGGACAGAAAAACAATTATTAAGGGATGTTGAAAGAAGGTAGATTCATTCCAGTCATGATACAATTTTACATGTATTACAGGAATGCTAACTGCACATCTAGTTGTTTTTTGTTCTTCCACCCTTTCACACTTTAAATACTTTCACTTAGTACACTTATTAATGGATATTGAGAAAAGTTAGTTTCATTCTAATCATGACACCCTTTTACATTGGAAAATATTTTCCTAGTTGAGTAGGAGTGTTGTTTGTTTGTGATTGTCACAGTACAAGGAGAGATAAAAGTGGGAGAGGCCATGGGGGAGGAGAGAGAGAGAGAGCAGGCCAGAGAGACCTATGAAGAAAGAGGGGGAGCAGGACAGAAAGGTCTATGAATAGACAGAGGGAGAGCAGGACAGAGAGGCCACATGTGAAGACAGAGAGAGCGAGCAGGATATAGGCTGTGAAGCACAGGCAGCAGCATCTTTTGTTCGGAATGATTTGGGGGTTAGGGTTAGGGTTAGGGTTAGGGCACAGGTCCTAAACAACCAACATTGTGGCATGGACAAACATTGATAATTGTGTCGGACACGGACACATTCCACAGCAATGTTGGTCCACGCAGATGCAATGGCATCATCTGTAGGATGGTGGTGATTTCACAACCTTTAGTTTACAGTTGGCACCTTCATATACACATTTTAAAACCCCTTTTTCATGGCATTTGGAGAGTCAGTATTTATTTGCCAGTTTGACAGTTTCAGAGCGACCACCATTGTGGTGGTTTTATTTTGGGGACTGTAACAGTAAATTAATAAAAAATGTAGGTTTGCTCTTTGCATGTTTACACCTCACGTTCACATTGGCGGCTGAGCCCCCCTAAAGGTCAAATCCTAGAATTTCCCCTGAGTCCAACCATCAAACACACTTTAACAGTTTTAATTATGAAAGAAAGTTCTGATGTAATGTAATGTAACGGGTTGTTAGATACTGTCTTGGAAATCAAGGGGCTCTTTTTAAGTTAGCGAGCAGGGGAAAACTGAGATTTGAGCAGTGTGGTTAGACATGCAAACAAAATTTAAAAAACACCTGCAATGCTCTGGTATTTGTGAAGAAAATAGTCCTGCGACCGGTAGTGACGAAGGTGAAGTAACGTCTCCTCCAAGACGGCACTCACCAGGCTGTCAAACGTAACCCGGTACTACAGGGCCACTCTTATGCGCAGCAAACGTCCTGTCGGCTTCCCTTCCCCCTCCCTGGGGTGGACAGCCAATTGCCGCACCCTGGGAATTGAACCCCGGTCTCTGTGGCCAGTGTCAATCGTTGTAACCACTGGACCACGCAAGAGGCCTGGTTTATTAAGATTTTAGTAAAAACAGTGAGAAGAATATCTAGAAGAATATCTAGTGTTTATCGTTACAAATGGAATGTGTGTGTAGCTGTTGTTTGTCACTAAGATTTTTATGAAAAATATTTAGTGGGGAAAAATAAATAATTGCCTCTCCAAAACATAATCTAAAATTAGAACTGCTATTTGATCTTAGAAGTTTAATTGGTGATTACTGAATTCATTGTAGCGGTAGAGCAAAATAACTTTTTAAGAGCAGTTTTCCTTGATAAATTCTGAAATGAGTCTATAAAAATTCACTATATTATGCATAGAGTTGAGCTTTCAGTTTAAAAAGTAATATCAAATTTGTGTTTTGAATAATTTATAGATACCATTAAGCAAAGAGCCAATATTTAGTTTATTTGTTAAGCAACAATTATCTGCTGTAGCCTTTTCTAAAGTGGTCTTGTAGAGTGCATCCCCCTCTCCAAACATGCAAACAGATAAACACACAAAGTATGCAGGCATTAAAATGGTTTGGTGTGATTCATTTTCAATTATTCATATATTTTAAATATTTATACAACGGATGAATACCCCTGAGAAGCAGTATCTTTAATATGGATATTACTGCACATCAGTGTCTCCAAGAGGGTTATAAAGAAAGACAATGCACGAGCACCTCTCTCCCCACCCTGTAATATTCCTCTTCGAGAGCAATAAAAGAGAGCATGCATTTTTTCATCTCAGGACTGGTACAGAGAAAGCCGGAACAGAACAGCCACTCTGAGCATCTCTAACAAGCACATGCCAAGGCCTGAGTTTTAATGATCTGAATCCCCCAAAAAATATCATTTGTTATCTTGATGATCAAATTTCCATCAGGTGTTTCGGCATCATCAACCACTTTTGCACGGTCAGCAATCAATACCACCCGTGACTGTACTTTGATGGTTCTCTGGCAATCCCAGTTACAATTGTGACATGACAACCACATTATAAAAAGGAACATATGTTGTTCTGAGCACAGATTCCAAAATGTTCTAAGCCTAAGGCTCACAACAAGGTTTCTGTGACCCACCCCTCATTAATGGAAATACAATAGTTTTAAAATATATCTCAGAATATTTGCATGCAAACTATCCAGTGTAGTGGTGTTACTTTCTATGTAAGTGGTATAACATATTTTCACATATCTGGCAATCCATCTCATCCCGTCTCATGAGCCGCCAATGTGTGCTGGCCACGGTTAGGGAACCTCTGTTACAGGGATATTGTCAAAATCGAATTTCTTTGCCACATACTCACAGACCACTGGTGCAGCAAGAGAGAGGTCTTCTGATCCTAACAATGATGCAATACCATAATTGAAAATGAGACTCAGTAAAGATGTCAGCAATATCATGTGATTATTTAACTTCCATAAAGAGTCTGTTTGGGCATTGTGGACACCCTCACACCATTCTCCTTTGAACAGTACCTGCGTTACAATGTGTAATCATTATATAAGTAAAATGGTACTAAAGCGTTGTCATTCATTGAGTAGTAATTAGCTCAGGGGTGATTTAGGGAACCATGAACCTTAAATGGAATCTGAATATGCTATTGGATAAATACATAATTTCAAGCAGCATACATCACATGCCCCAGTTACTGCAAGTGGAAAGGAAAATTTATACCAAACTGCAAAAATATGCTGTAGCACATCTTCTATTAATTTATATTGGGAGAACATTGATGACGAGGCAAAAATGGCACCCACATAAGCAGTAAAGGTTAATGCTGCATGTGTTGCCTATGATTTGAATGTCTTAATCATTTTCTCAAGGGATGACTGTAACCAATGAGATTGCTCTAATATAGGGCACTAAAACATTGTGTAGTCTCTCAATGTACAAACACACTGGTCACTGTCAGAATGCAGTTTCTCTCTATCCATTAGTATCTGCGTGCAGTCTATGCATTTTTGGTGTACGCGTGTGCATATTTGTGCCCCAATAACTGTGCATTATTTCTGTGATCAAAACTTAGGTGGCTACCACATCCATGAAAAACCTCACTGTTTCTTCTCCTTGTGTTTGTTTGAACTCTGGACGAGGAGAGAAATATGGCAGCTCCATCGAAGGATGCGGTAGAGGTGACAAACGCTGAGCGTCGAGGTCGATTAAGCACCCTCTTCTTCTCTCCAAGCCTTTGTAAATATCTTCGATGGTCCTGAGCTTTTTCCATTCCCTCGGTTCAATGCGGATCAGCTTCAATCTCTGGTGAAATAGTCAGACAGCCAATCTAATCAAGCTGTAAATTCCCAGGCCCACGTAACCGGTGGAATATCTCTGTCTCTTTTCCACTAATCATTTTACAGGTCATGTTCTATAGCTTATTGAGATTATCATTGTGTCGAGCTTTTATCGCCTGGTAGTCTAACCTCTACAACGCTGCAGAGCACTGCTGGATTGGACAGTAAATTTCTCTATAACAACCCTATTTAATACCCCATAAAACTGATATGTTTCCCAGTGCTTACTCAGTGACATGTGTCATAAATAGTCTTCCTATAATTTTATATTTAGAGCCTCATTTTTCCATGGTTGTGTCCGACACCACAATGTCACAAAACACAAGGAGATTGCAATTAAAGTATGTATCTCTATGCATCTGATTTCCAACAACTTTAAATAAAGTATCAATGATATATATATATATATATATATATATATACACTATGGGTCAAAAGTTTTAGAACACCCCCATTTTCTAGTTTTTACTGAAATTTAAGCAGTTCAAGTCCAGTGAATAACCTGAAATGGTACAAAGGTAAGCGGTAAAATGCCAGAGGTTAAAAAAATATGTTTTTTTAGGTTTACCAAAAAATGAAAAATAATGTACATTTTTTGGCAGTAAGTAGTTTCCTACACCGTCAAAAGGCACTTGGAAACTGGAGGAAACTGACAGGAAGAGGTCTGGCAGACCCAAAGCCACAACAAAATCAGAAGACAAGTTTCTGAGAGTCAACAGCTTGCATGATAGGCGGCTCACAGGACAACCGCTTCAAGCACAGCTTAACACTGGTTGAAGTGAGGAAGTCTCAGTTTCAACTGTGTAGTGAAGACTTCGAGTTGCAGGTTTGACAGGTCGAGTGGCAGTAAAGAAAGCCATTGCTAAGATGGCTAAATAAGAAAAAGAGGCTTGCCTGAGCCATGAAGCACCGCCAATGGACTACTGAAGACTGGAAGAAGGTCTTATGGACCAATGAATCTAAATTTGAAATCTTGAAAGGTTTTTGTAGGCCGTCGAGCAGTGAGGAACCATGTGTGACACCAACTGTCAAACATGGAGGAGGAAGCTGGGGCTCTTTTGCTAGATCCAGAGTTGGCGACTTGCACAGAGTGACTGTTAACCCATGTTAACCCATTACTTGTTCCCTGAAAAGGGCTTTTTTTTATAACTCTGAAATTGACATTATTTTTCAGTTTTTGGTAACCTAAACGTTTTTTTTTATACCTCTGGCAGTTTACCGCTTACCTTTGTACCATTTCAGGTTATTAACTGGACTTGAACTGCTTAAATTTCTGTAAAAACTGGAAAATGGGGGTGTTCTAAAACATTGGCCGGTAGTGCATATATACAGTATATATATTAAATTACCTACATGAATAAAATTATATATATATATGAACTTAATGCCAACAAAAACCTTCTGTACAAATGTACTGTACAAAATAGAATCATTTATATGGCATGAACACAGCAATACTGTGGTTTACATTTTTGTCACATATTGACCACACTGCAGAGTGCAGTCTTCATTATGCTGGTAGAAATGAGTAGTTTCTAACATAGATAATTAGTGTATGTCAGGAGTGCATCACTGATGTTCTCTGTGCCTGTGTGTTAATATACTCTTATGTTCATACATACATACATACATACCATGATGAAAAATGAATGGATTTCTTTTGAGGCGGCAGTATTGCCCTCTGGGCGATGTGAGGTCTTTGCTTCCTCTGATCATGGCTAAATGGAATTGAGTGATGGAATTTTCAATATTACGACATGAGACATACGTATTTCATTTCTCCACAACTGTGATGAATAAAACAAAAAACAAGAAAGAGGAATACGATTTATTGTATGACTGAACGTAGGTATCTAACGGTGTGCAGATAATGATATAACCGTATAGTACAATATAGTATACTGCATTTGTATCATTTCCTTGAAAGGAAAGATCCCTGCCACAGAGAATAAATAAATAAAAATACATTGAGCCCATATTTTTATTTTTCCCCTGGAAAGCCATGGATTGTGCAGAAGTATCCAGCTGGTTTTGTTATTTTTATCCAACACATATGTGTGTTCAAAGGGCTCCCCCTGAGCTTTGGATCTATCAGGAGAGTGTGTGTGTGTGTGTGTGTGTGTGTGTGTGTGTGTGTGTGTTGACACAATGTACTGCAACTCTGCCATATTACACCTATAACTCCATCAATAATCATCCATGTCCTGCTGTGTTATTCTGTGGTATTATTGGGAACGATTGTAGTAAACGATTGTTTTAAAATCTGCCAGAAAGACGTCCCACACTCCCAACTTCAAAACAAAACCATGCCTGATGAAAATGTGCTTTCTGTTTTTGCTGTCCCATTAGGTGATGTCATTTCACTAAGTGTCAATACTGAATCAATAATTTGGTTGACTTTTTGACTAATTGTTTGTGTTGGCGTGTCGCTGTCATGTGGCTGCATGGTGCTCGAGGGCAGAGGGGACTAGCTGGCTTTGTAATGATCTCTCTCTCTCTCTCTCTCTCTCTCTCTCTCTCTCTCTCAAATGTCAGATTTAACCTCATTAGAGACGTTTCCAATCAGTGTGAAACCAAATCACTGATATGTGTACAGTATCTCACATGTCGATGTGTCTCATATACTACATCAGAACCCCTCAGGGAATGAGGCTGTCTTGAGGGAGAATTGCGTTCTCTACAAGGCAGCCTAGGGGGCTTGACGTGTTCCAATTTTGCGGTAGCCTCGAGACCTGGACCCTCTCGTGAAAAGAGCTGGTGAGCGTGTTACACCGGAAGATAATAAAGCTCAATAATAATAAAGCTTCGCTCAGGATTAGATGCTTGAGGAAATCTTTGCAGGAATAATTTCCGTTTGTTTATTAATCAGCTCATTTATATATTTTTTCCCCCCCTCAACAAAATGTTCCCAGATGGGTTTGCACGGGAGCAGATTGTGTTTTAATTTGCAACGCTCTTCCAAACCAACTCGCTACCCCCCGTATGGAAATGTGGACGTGTCAGGAAACATTAGGAGGTGCCCGGCTCCAACCCCGGAGGCCGAGCACAGACCTGTCCTAGGACCTGCATCCATTACACAAGAACGGCAGGCCTTTCAACTGCATACGCTAAAATATACACACGTTTTGTAACAGGGGGAAAATATCAAAGGACTCAAACGGTGGCGCCATTCTGTGCCCGCAAACTGCCAACTTGTTTGACACTCCCCGCATTGCCTTTAAATCCCCTTTATAAGTGTATCTTCATTTTAATATTTAATTTGGAAATGTTTATTATTCATGTTTTATGAGTGTAGCGAACAGCACTTGCGCAGCTGCCGAGCGCTTGCAGGGTCCACAGGCTCACAGTGCAGAGCACCGCTCCTTTACGCTCTCAGGAATCTCATGGCTTTGATACTTCTGAAGTTGGATGCCTGTTTGGAGTGTTTGTTCATATATCATATAATGTCATGTATACATTTTATTTAGCATAAAGGGTGGGCGTGCATAGAGCCACAGCAAATTCAATTACAGGTTCAACCTATTTGTCTTTATGCAAAACAATAACCGTTGATATGAATTTCTGCGCCAGCACTTAGTTAAGTAGATCTTCTTTCATCAGCTCCGAATGTGGGCTGAACAGCCACCAATTTCATTTGAAAGACTAATAACAGCTCAGTCATTGGCACGAACAAACAAAGCTGCCTTGAAAACAGCTTCTTTGCCGCTATACAACTTCTGCGTCTGCTTGGTACTGTAGTCAAATCAACTCCGCTCAAGAGAGTAAAGGAAGTATGGTGGTGGGGTGGATCCCATCATCAGGCAAGTCAGATTTTTTAAATATGGTTTACATACAAACAATGTAAAGGGACCCAGTAAATACAGTGTGTCTATCTGACACAGTGTGAATTATGGTAAGTCCTGGTAAAACATAATTTGTTGTCTTTGGATATTCCAGTTCTAAGAATTAAAAGACAGAAAATGCAATTTGACTGAAGGCTGAAAATTGAAACCCCCCTTCAACTTCATGGGATTAAATTGGTCTTTCACTCCATATTTAGGTCTAGATTCAATATAGCAGACTTAGCTTAAATAAGGGCATATGTAGTTCAATCTGACAAGACTTACATTTAATTCGGAGTCAATGAAAGATACCTCATCCTCATAAGGATTCGCCTTATGCTCATAAGGATTGAAAATCCGCAGAAGAGAAAAAGGTGTGGCCTAAAATCTGAGGTGGCTGCCATTTTTTTAAAGGGCAAGAGATGTCTCCAACTATATAATCTCTGTGTTTTTAATTAAATTAATTAAACATTTACATTAAGGAATATAATCATACTTGATTAATTCAGCATTTTAGGGATAAAGCAATTAACGAATGTAGTTGTTTCCCACTTTCATTTTTGTATTATTTTTATTTGGAGTGCTCCTGCTTGCTTGAGCTGGATTAGCCCCGTTTGGAAGACTATACTTTTTTAATTCAAATTTCCCAAGTATGTGGACAACTTATTTCCCCTTTTCATGAAAAAACCTGCTGAAATGTGGAAACATGCTTCTATATATTAATATACTGTATTTGAGAGGATATTGCATCAGAATGGCAATACATTTTTACCCTTGCATTGAGCAACTTGAGCATGTCGGAACCTGCGATGTAGTGGTATAAGAACGTAAGGTTGCTTTTCCCTATAATCAGGAGATTGTGGGGTTCCAATCCATCTTGTGTTCCTGAGCACTTATCCTGCTTTGCTTTATAATATATTCAGCTGTATATTTGGAAGTCAGCCAAAGTTATCACCCCGTTTTCGATTGAAAGCCAGACTGGATTTCAGCTCCACAAATTTTAAATACTCTTTGTAATAAATGAGTGGTTAAAATATTTTGGGATAGTATGCTTAGTTTTCTTCTAAATTGCTGTTTAAAATCATGTGCTGTTTGTGAAATTTTGAAACTCAAACTTTGTATGGATTTTTGTAAAGACATTAATTCAAATATGACTCACATTTGAAGACCTATGTCAGGCGAAGAGAATTGCAGTACACAGGGTTCGATCTGGCTAGCCCGTAAAAGGCAATGAGGGAAATCAATACTTGGATTCCACATTTACTGGGCAAGCAACAAATGGTTGTTTCATTGCGAATCAATTAGGTATTCAAAATATCTTTTCAACAAATGTTTTTTTCATGCTGCACATTCAAGATCCTGCCATTTCGATCTATCTCCATGTAAAGAGTAGGGAACAGAGGACTTTCATGTTAACACGGTTGTGGCCCTACTTTTGAAGATTCTATCTTACTGCATCAAGTGGATGCTTCATTGCTTCACCCAATATTCTCTTTGGAAAAATGTCATCTTGTTATCTGAAACTGATAGCCACTCACCAGCTGTGAAATAGGAGTCACTGCTGCTTGAAATGCGGTCTGAAATTCTGCAAAATAAAGAAAATAACTTCATTGTAGTCAAGAAAGGACATTTGTGCCCAGGGAGGTTTTTTTACTTCAATGATGTACCCAGTGATCCAGTGTCTCCCAAACTCTGCGGTTAAAATGTACGCCTGCAGACATACTGCTTTGAGTATCCTCAAAATTAGATTTTTATGACAGCACATCCTCTGTAATTAAAATGCTAAATGTGAAAACGGGAGACCAGTTGCTTCATTCCTTAAATGGGTCAAAAGTGCCTTTGAGTGCTTCCCTGCAGCAGTCACTCAGACTGATTGCATGGCAAATTGGGTTTAGCATTAACACGTTTCAGATATAATGTTCTTCTTCTGACAAATACTTAATATGACATCGCATTGTGATTGCACTCCTTCATAACAACAGATTCAACTTTTATCTGAAAACTGGCAGATAAAGTGGAGGGAATTTTAAGCTGTACCAATGAAGACAAGACATTCCCCTCCAGGACAAAATAGAATGTATAAAACACTATCTACTACAATAATAATAATAGTAATAGTAATAGTAATAGTAATAGTAATAGTAATAGTAATAGTAGTAATAATAATAATAATAATAATAATAATAATAATAACAATTATAATACTGCGATTGATTGACGGCCTGTCCAGGGTGTATTCCTGCCTCTCGCCCAATGCATGCTGGGATAGGCTCCAACCCCCCCGTGACCCTGACCAGGAATAAACGGGTTAGATAATGAATGACTGAATAAACAATTACAACAATTACTAAAATTCCTGAAAATAATTGTGCAGCAGCTTAATATCAAATATAAAAACTAAAATATCATGGTTAAAATAATAAATTCAAGGAAAAAGCATGTTGCGGTTAGACATGATTCATTCACCATCAAGGAAATACACCCTGTTTGATATGCTATAAAGTGGCAAGGACAATAAGCCACATTTTTGGTCATTCCTTTTTTCTTCTCTCAGGCTTTGAGCAAACTGATGCCTAATTTACGCCCCCTCACCCCAGAGGGGAGCGTCAGTGACCAGTTTGCAGTCTGGTGCTGCGGGATATCAGCTTCCTCCCAGACAGATCGAGTTACATCATCAGATGATTGCTCCACCAGGAGATCCAGTTCAGTCACTTGGTGTAAACCCAGAGCGCATCAGACATGTTGTGTTGAAAGCACGGCCCCAAGGCAAGCTGAATCCAAGCGAATGTGCTACGCAATGGCAAGGCTCAAATTCTGTACTGTTGCATTCGCACGGTCTTGCTGGTGGTCTATTGGAGAACAAAACCACATAAACCACACACGTCGTGAGCGGTTTAAATATTGCTGTCATTATCATCTTCAATCAGTTTAATGATGACATTATTTGGAAATATGGGATTACGGCAATAAATATAATCACGTGAGCATTATCCATATATAAACACTATACCACCAGCAGAAGGTCACTTAGAATATATTAGTTTGATTCTATATGAGGATGCTTGAGGCTTATGCTTGAGCATACTGAATAAATCCACAAGCCAACGGCAACATTTTCCAACATAGTTACCCCATAGATTCTTTCTTCTAACCTTGGATCATATCAGGAATTCCACAGCGTCCATCTTTGTGATAAAGTCCCTAAGTAAATATGTAATGTAAGCAGATATGTTTACCAAATTATCCAGACTGCATTTAAATAACTATATATTCATCTCTACTGCCATATCAAAGGAGCTTATTTGCCAGTTTTGCATACCGAATTAAATGCAATCATTCACATCAGTTTGTTTCTAGCGAGAACATCAAACAGATATTTCTGTGTGATGAATGTTTTCTTTTTAAATCAATGTTTACTTTACTGAGATCTGCAGTTCATTTCTTTTACAAATGTTAGCCTGTAGCCAGTTTAAAACCATCAGTTAGAAAGAGCCAAACTAGTTCCAGTTGTTTTTTAATTTATTTTTTATCAGAGGCTTCGAGGAATGACTTTGAGAGAAAAGCTGATGCACAAATCCGTTTAGTTCTGTTGTTTCTCCTCAGGCTTACAAAGTGATGTGTCACTTTTCAACAGAGAACGAAACACTGCAGGTCTCAAATTTTTTTGCCTTTAAATTTTTTTATTTCATATATCCAGGGAAGGGGGCAGCGCAGTAAAATTAAAATTAGGCTGGAAGTCCCAAATGTGGCTCAGTGGCTCTTGTGAAAGACCTGAAACTCTTCTGTAATATATACTCTTCTGTTGTATAAATGGATGGCGGTAATATTGTTAATGTTCTAAGCTGCCTTAGTTGAGAGGGTCTTTGAGGCAAAAATAAGGAAAAACTAAGCGATGAAGAGATTTTCCAAGAGAAGGGCCTTCCAAAACAACCCCAGACACTGATGTCAAAGCCCCCAATTGTTTCCTGTACCACCTCGAGGTGAGCCCAACCAAGTAAACTGGGATGATGGCGTGTGGACCTGTGCTAATACACAACGATAACCCTGGAAGAGAAAAAGAAAAACAGTTAGTTACAGGCAGGGGATGGGGATGGAGATGGTGGGGTTGTTTGTTGTCATGGATACTCCCACTCGGTACTGTACTTCACTCTTGTGCAGCCATTGGTTCACTGCGGATCGTTCGGTGTTAAGATGTATGTGGACAAAGTGACGCAGGAGAACTCAGGGCCAGGCCTCGTTTCAGTCTCACATTAAATGTGCTACTGAGGTAATCGCCTCGATTTCTCCGCCAGCACGCACCGCTCATGCCATCGTCCCTTGATTTATAAAGGGCAGGATCAGCTGCTGAATGCTTTGAACTCCTGAGTGTATTCAACTATGTCAAAAATATGTGCACGTCTCTGCCACATTACCTGTCTTCGGTTGAGGTGATTATTTTAGGAACTGTTCTTATGTACTGTGTATAATTGCGGCCGGAGTGTTTTGTGGACCCCTGAAGGTTATTGCGCAGGAGCAGTTTGGAATTCATTAGTGAACATGTGAAGGAGGGCCACTCAAGGAAGAAAGAAAAACTGAGATAAAATCAAAAGGACCTTAAAGGAAAAAGATTGATTTTTCTCTGAGGGACGTGCAAGTGAATACCGTGAAACTAATCTCCGCCAGCCCACAACCCCCCACACCTGCCCCCCCAACACTGCTCCTTATGCCCAACCTGTTCCTCTGCGCTATCCGTTAATGAATCGCATTCACTCTGTTATTTGACCTGTCAGTCATCTGTCATATCCACTCCTCAACATCATACTCCATGTAAATAAAACATCAGGCCAGTCAGAGGATTCACACTTCCTTACATTTTTTTAATTATATTGTTTTCAAAGTAATTACTATAGATAGTTCAGCTGGAATAAATTTGAGTCACACTTTTCATGAAATAAATGCCATGTAAACGTTACACAACACTGTCATAACTATGACATAACACCTGTCATAACTATTCATGACAGCCTATTACAACTCATGACAAGTGTTCAATGGAATGAAATATTCAAATCCCTTTCTGGGTTTTATGTGTTACTGTGCCATATAAAGTTCAATTTACATATATTCCACAGACTGCATGACATGAAGCATTATGATAGTACTGCCGTAAACATTTTGTCATGACAGGTGCCATGAGATACTTGTGTCACTTGAAGCATAGTTTGCATAATTTAACATGTTACATAAGCTGTTATGTTTGTGTGTCATCTCATTTAAGAAGTATGAGCACATTACTCCTGTGTTAGCATCACTACATTGGCTTCCTGTTAAATATCGGGCTGATTATAAAGTACTGCTGCTATCTTTTAAAGCAGTGCATGGACTTGCACCTATATATCTTACTGAAACGATTATCCCTTATAAGCCGACACAACTGCTTCGTTCACAAGAAGCCGGTCATCTATTACTCCATAGAATTTTGAAAAGTACAGCTGGTGGTAGAGCCTTCTCTTTTAGAGTTCCTCTGTTGTGGAACGGTTTACCAAAGCATGTTAGGGATTCGGACACAGTTTCAATTTTTAAATCTAGATTAAAAATATATCTTTTCAGCCTAGCCTACTGCCAAACATAGTCTAGGTGGAGAGATGGAGAAGGCTGTGCCCTAGTGTCTTATGGAGTGAGAAATTTCCCATACTGTCACCTCCTCAACGTGTTACCACCACTGTTAGGCTGGTTATTCTTGATCGGGTGTGGATGTTTTGGAACTCTCTCATGGCTGCGTGTGTTCTCTGTCCCTCTCCTAATAGGTATGCTGCCATAGCTTACACCTGTCGGGGCTATCTGTATATTTCCTATGCTTGTGCTCCCCTGCTCACATAATGCTACTGGCTATAGCACTGCTTTTTTCTGACTACATGTTCTCTTCTCTGCCTTAGCCTCTGACCCGCCCCCAAGGCCTAGATTCTACCAAAAGTGTGAGCTGCCCCCATCAACCCTCACCTCCACGCCTACCCCAGTCCCTGGATCTGGACCCCCTTCACGTTGTTTAGCCCCCCCCCACTGACTACCTAACTCGGAGGTGCAAAGTCAGCCAGCCCTGAGTCACCTTGGACTGACCATGATACAGTCTTTTTTGGACACACCCTGTGCCGGCCAGAAGAGGATGGGCTCCCCCCCTTTTAGTCTGGTTCCTCCCAAGGTTTCTCCCTATCAAGGGAGTTTTTCCTTGCCACTGTTGCCTTTAGGCTTGCTTTTTGGGGGTGTCTAGGCCTGGGTTCCCTTCTGTTAACCGTTTTGTGACAATGCATTTGTGAAAAGCGCTATACAAATAAATTTGATTTGATTTGATTTGATTTATTGCTGCGTACCTTATGACAGTGCTATGCCATTTGCTGTAATATGCTGTCATTACTGGCTATGACAGGTGTTATATCATGGTTATTACAGTGTTATGTAGGCTTTATGATGTACTGTACAGTTCAAGTTAACTGTTACCACATTTACAAATTGTCTAAAGTGAGACATGGTGTTAATCTGTAAAAAGATACAGCTTCAAATTTAAATACTAATTAAGGGAAAATGGATTGCCATTAACTAAAGCCTCTTTCAGTAAAGTACCCATGGTTTAATGACTTAAAAGTCTGGTACATGTACCATTAAGGAAAATAAACATGGATTCTGTATGATGATGATAATGTTAAACTGATTAAAAGCTGTATGAATACAAGTGAACCATATTAGGATATGCAGAGCAGTATCATACCAAACAAAACGTCTCTTCTAATTAAAGTCGGTCTCCTAATCAGCCACCCTCATTATCCATTATTGTGAAATAACTGGACTTGAATACTGCATGGTGAAATAATAGATTGCACACAAAGTACTGGGCATAAAAATGTTCCAACTAAATGTGCCTTTTGAATGCATTGTATTATCAGAATGATCAGAATTTATATAATTAATTCATTGATTAATTGTAAATGTTTCAATTTAAAAATTTCATTTTCAGTTTTAAAATGATAATTGATTATGTCATTCAAACTTATCTTCTCCTCCAGTTGTTCAAGAGAAACAGATTTAGTCATACAATTTGTATTTGGTACAGTGCCAGTTACAATCAAATTCTTTCAGAGTGTAGAAGGCATTTTCTGGGAGGAGTAGAAATAAAAAGGGCCAAAAGGGTAAAAAATGTTGAAAAACGTTTGTGGGCACTAGAAATTAGTTTATGTCCATTACAAACACTCAAAAATGATGAGATATTAAAAATGACTATTTATGAAACCTGCAAATAGTGTCCAAGTCCAATAACAAACAGGTGAAATATTCCATATGGAGAAAATACATTTAAAAAAATGAAATGTCTGTGAAAATAAAAAAATCACTGAGGCCATTTAGAGCAGTGCTCACACACAAAGGCTATTTAGTGAAGCCCAGTGGACAGTAGCCTAATTCATGAGAGTAATTAGGCCTTTTTAAGCAGACCTGGGACCTGTGGGGACAGAGAGATATGGGTCAGAGTGGTTAGCCAGTCCGGAGCGAGAGAGCGCTGGGGTGGATGAGGATTTGGCCACTCCCAGAAGATTGTGGGCCTCTCTCACTTGAATTTACACAGGCTGCGGTAGGGATTCTGGGTCAGAGCCAGTACAGAACCACTCATAGAAAATATTTTTGGACATCTCTAAACACATCTTTCGCCTGCGAATGCTGTACATCTGTGGAGAGAGGTTTATCAGAGATGCTCATGCCACTGGTGTATTCCCATACCCGTATGTGAAAGTCGACATGGGAATATACCTTTCTTGAGTGTGATGGTGGTCTAAGTGGAATAGCTTTGCTTGCAGGTGTGTTTGAATTTGTGAGGGAGGTGTCTGACTGTGAGATCTGTGCACAGTGAATGCTAGCAGCAGGGTTCCAAGGCTTTGGCTTTATCAGCCAAATTGGCAGAATTTTCAGATTTTTTACAAGATTGAGAAGCCAGCTGGAATTTTGGATGTTTTGGCTTTTGTCCTAAACTTGTTTCTAAATAATAACAACACTCAATTTCGGCTCAATTGTATGATGGACTGGTTCATGAGCAGATGTAACCATATTTGTGTTTCCTTTGTTTGTTGTATGAAGACCGTTGGCAGTTTTTCGCTTGGAATAAGCGATGTTGGTTTATTTGGCCGGGTCACAACATAGCTTTGGCTTCTTTAGGAAACAGATTACACCACCTTTGGCTCAGGACTTTAAAACCGGCCTGGCAACTGATCTTTATTAGCTCTGCATTTTGTTATTTTCAGTAAAAACTCCATTCAGCCTACTACAATCAAACAACAACAACGTGGCAGTGTAGTGTAATGGTTAGGGAGCTGGGCTTGTAACTCAGAGGTTTCTGGTTCGATTCCCAGGTGGGGGCACTGCTGTTGTACCCTTAAGCAAGGTACTTAACCTGAATTGCTTCAGTAAAAATATCCAGCTGTATAAATGGATTGTATGTAAAGAAAAATGTCAATTGTGTAAGTCGCTCTGGATAAGAGCGTCTGCTAAACACCCATCATCAACTACATTTAGCCTCAATGCACCTTAACCTCTTCCTTAATATCAATGAATAAAGGTAAATAAGTGCATTTTTGTAATTTTACACATTACAGCAAGCATTCAGCATTCACTGGTATAAACAAAACACATGTAAACATAACACTTGAAATTTTGTGAAGGTTAAGAGCAAGTGGTATTGAGAAACATTCAAATAGAGACCTCAATATAGCCTAACTGATGTTTTCTTCAAGGATCTACTTTCATTTATCCACCGTTTCATGGAGCAGGAATGTATAACATAAGTCCTTGTCTTTGCCTTGAACTCCTCTTTGCCTTTAAAGACTAAAGCAAATCGACTGATGTATAATACATTTCCCACCCCACAAAATATCTTGTTTATCAAGGATTTCATGTGAGCTCCTGGATGCAGTCGTGGTGATAAGTGTGTTTGTGTGTAATTCTGCTTCTGCTCTAATTGCCTAATGAGTACATGGCATCTGCCATCTCATCACCATCTCTGACAGGACCAGACACCACAGCTCCACTCAACATTGGTCAAGATGGGGTTGTGGGATTGTGGGAGGAGTTTGCATTAGGAGTTGGAGATGGGGGCAATGTTGCATGATAGGGGAAGGGGTAAATTGGTGCTGAGGGACAGGGGGTGGGGGTGAAGGATTTGTGAGATCCAAGAAAAGTCCCACATCTTCATTTATGCATTTATTTTTTTACCAAAAATGATGCGGTTCGTCTTTTACACAGTGCCATTCACCGTTCACCCCGAACCACAGAATAAAAAGACAACTCTGCAATTTGCAAATGAGAGAGAAAACGGTCCGGGAACAATACTGGTCCTTCAAACTGGAATTAGAGAGGGTGTCTCCTGTCTGATGTAATTAAAACCCATGATATCCTCAGTCTGGGAATTATGTGATCCATATTGAGAGGTGATTCAGAATCTCATCATATTCTCATTTCACCCTGACCCAGCGCTCAGGCACACCACGCACTGAATTAGCATGTACAGTGTGTGGCCAGTTTAAATATAGGTTAAATGTATTTCTCACAGCCTAATTAAGAGCACGGACAGAGGCAGAGAGAACTGCAGTCAGGCCTGTGAGTAATTGTGACATCATGCAACTGACTGCTGCTTCGTTAAGATTTGCAGGGTTTAAATGAGTCATGAGGGAAATAAAATTCACAAATGTAGGTCTCATCTGGCCTCAGTCTGTTCCTGCTGTATTATTATTATTATTATTATTATTATTATTAATTATAATAATAATAATAATAAATTATGGGACCAAGCATCTCAGGTACATTGGCACCCTATTGCTATTGCTCACATCTTATTTGTATTCAGCTTTCTCCACTTTGGACAATTCAATCCAGACAGTTCACCAAAACTGGACAAAAAAATTGTGATGCTCTATATCGATATTTACCAAAGCGGTTAAGTCTGCTTAAATGGTCCTCCTCCAGGGAACCAACTAATTTTGTGGTCTGCAATCCCATCTCCATAACCGCGACAATGCACTGCCCTATCACTCCACATCATTTACAAGCAGGATGCGTGGGTCATGACACCGTAACGTCCTGCGAGCGGGGATCTCAGGAGTGCCAGTGAATTCCTCTCAGGGGCGCAGTGTAATTTGCAGTGACCTTTTTACAATCAGTAAGCCAGCCTCGCAGCAAGATAAATTGTCAAACAAGATGCGGATGATTTTCAGGTTCCGAAAGGCAATCAGACAAGCGCTGTTTGGCACAAATAGTTGCAGAGAGAATTGTTTGTCAGATAATAGGGGAGGTATTCGATCTACTGTAACTGCTAACGTGCTCTGTCCTTACCAAGCCAGTGTATGTTTTAAGTATACTACATTTGCAGGTAACTGCGAAAATGAAGGAGACACCAACATAAAGTGCCTTAATAGTGCGTTGGGTCACCACAAGCTGACAGCTTCACCACTCCCATCAGGAGAGAAATGATTCACAATAGGATGAAGGTGATCAGTTTCCTGGCTGTTTCCTGTATATACATATACACAACATTATGAGGTAGGTGGTCTCTGACAGCATGAAAAATATGTTCAAATTGTAAAGTAGTAGTACTTGCTTCAATTAATTGTGCAGAGTTAAAGACAAAGCACATGGTTATTTGATTGTATAATTACCTCCGTTGGCCCCTGTCATTACAAACGTCTTCCCATTAGGGGACAATGTGAAATCTAAATCTGCAATCCACATTGCCAAATCCCCATAGCTAGCCCCAGGTAAATATAGTCCCATTATCATTAATGCCAGAACCCACCCTGCAATATAATTCACACTGACTGGTCACTTGTGCTTTTGGATCCTGGGAATAAGCACCAGTAAGGGTATACATATACTCCTTTCTAGATTGTATTCTAGAACTGGTATTTAAAAATGTATGAATGACAGTGTAAAAGAAAACCTATCAAATTTTGTAATGTCAATATATAATACAAACTAACTCCTGAGGTAGCAGAGCTGAGATGTACTTTTAATAATATTTCAATGTGTTTATATATCATAAAGATATGTGGCAGCAAACATGCTAATGCATTCTGTGATCAGCACTTTGCATTATCTTTCGTTTTCTAGATCTGAGCATGGATTGGAAGCTCTTGCGTTGTTCAGCAAGTGAATCTGAATAAACAGATTGTTTATTTTCGGCCACGGAAAGAGCCTGCAGAGATCTGCCAACCTATTTACATTGCGTGGACAAATTACCACCTGGGCTTGTCGACGTGGGCCTGGGGGACTGAGAGAACCCGCGAGTGACTCCAGAAAGCTCTCTGTTATTAATGAGGGAAATGAAGCTAATTGAGTGCAGAATGCAGCTGTGAGATCCAGGGAGTGTGCAGCCAGCACTCCCCCCAGCCCCCAGCTGTCTCTGGGTGGACTGATTCCAGTGTGGGTGCCTGACCTCTGTCGTACCCCTCTGTGAGTCCCTGTGCCGTTCAGGCATGTACGGCTTCCTACCCAGCATTGGCCCAACCGCCCCTCCCACATCTACTCTTGCACTGCCACCCAGCCGCAAGAGTCACAGAGTCAAACAATTTCACCTTGTCAGAGAATCAAACACTAATCACCCTGTGGTGGAGTCAAACACTGGCCCCGTGTCAGCGAGTCACACGCTATGGCCCTGTCGGATACTAACAACCTGTCCTAGAGTCAGATACCATCACCCGGTTAAAGATTCAAACACTCTCACCCTGTCTGAGTGTCAGATATTTTTACATTGACATTTGAGGCATTTAGCAAACACTCTTATACAGAGTGACTTAAAATAAGTGCAGACACTAACACTGTGAATCAAACACTACTGCCCTGTCATAGACATTTTTGGCATTTAGCAGATGCTGTTATCCAGAGAGATTTACTCTGAGATATCACTATGTTAGAGAGTCAGACACTTTCACTCCCACAGAGAGTTACCAATATATAATTTCATAAAGTATGTAAATATATAGGCAATATCAAACTTTCTAAAATATATAAATGTCTGAACAACTAAGAATGACATTTTTTCATTTTAAACACAGCGCAGATGAAAATTTCATATTACATCAGTTGTAGAACTTGCAGTTCCAAAACTTAATCGAATTATGTTTCCTCAACTTTTAAATAATCATATCAATCTAGTAGTTATGCATACATCTACGCTTTCATTGTGTTCAATTAGAGTGAGTGTATAGCCTACAAGATATTTAACGATCATTCATTTCAGCAATACACATGGACTATTACTTTTAAAGCCAGGACAATATATTGGCATGCCTTAAGATACCATTAATTAAATCTACTTAAATGAGTCCAAGGTAAATCATAAGACCACCTTGTACACTTTGTCTACTTCAAAAATCAATTTTGGTTTAGCCAGTGCTATTTATCACTATTTTTGCAACTTGACCTCCCCTCTAATGGAGCACAGTAATTACTTTTTTGGAACATTTCTCACACCACATGAGAGGTGAACTTTATTAATATGCAAAATATGCTAAACTCCTAATCCGCCCCACGACGCTGTGGTGGAGATTATAAAACACAATAATTAAACAGTGCTGCAAACAGGGCACTGGCCAGAACCACCATGCACCAGAACACCTCCAAACACCGCCAAACACGAGTGGGTGCGTACGCACAGCAGCGGAGCAAAACCACGACATGCCAACGCTCTGACGATTGTTTTCAAGCCGGAGAGCTTTGGGCCTTGCGACCCGTTGAGGTGAAACTCTTCATCTATTCAGAAACGTTTGAAATTGATTATTTAATAGAACTATTCTTTACAATTTGTTGACCATTATTTAATCAAGCAAGTCGAGAACTCAATTATCATTTGCAGTGACAACCTGGGAACTCAAAGTGGGTAGCGAGTGCAAGGGATTGTGTAACCCAGTGGATCCCAACGCTCTCCTCATGAAACCCCTAGCCGGTCCATGCATTTGCTAAATTCCACCACCAGCGCAAGAGATCCCAACCAATCAGATGAAACCAGAGAGCCTTTTTTTTCAAAAAGTGCTATGCAATCTTCAATGACCACTGTCAAGACCTCGGTTTAACTTCTCATCTTAAAGATGGCACCTCCTACAGCACAGTTGACCCATCACTGTGCATTGATCATGATTTGGTCCAGAGCCCCCTAATGGCCCAATAACACCACTTCCAGCAGCAACTTAGCTTTCAAGGAGGTCTTCCATCCAACCAAACCCAGGCCTGCTTTCTACAGTTAGAATTTTCTAACCTATACTAAATTCAGTCACCTCAGTTTCAATCCACATAATTTCAGATTTCTTCCCCCTGTTTTTCTTCAAATTTGGTGGCCAGTTATACCCTCTATTTCTTCATTTCGCCCCCACCCACGAGCCCGCCTTTATGGAAGCCAACCCTGGCCGTCAATGAACCACTTCCTCTGAGACGGAGCTTGTCTATATATTTTGACCTCTGCATTCCAGGCAAATCCTCTTTAGCCCTGGGGTGGATTACACCACCCGAGGCCCCTTCAATTCCAGGCAACTGCTTTTAATTACCATGGTCCATGTTTATCAATGCAGACAAATCTAAACACTCAAGTCTAGTTTTCCTGTTGTGGTGTCTGTGGTCTTCTCACAGTTTCATAATTAGAGAGTTCTAACAGAATGGGCTCACTGAATGTGTGAAGTTATTCACAGGAATAAATACATAAAATGACATTAAACAGATTAAAAAATGAGTTGTTGCAGTAAACAGTGACAGCCTGGATTTATGTAACAAAAATGTGAAAGTGAAAAGTATACCCGCCTTTGTGAGAGGGTTTATAATGTACAGAGGGGATAAAACCAAAAAAACACAATGAGATATACAAACAACATCAATTCTGGGCTGTCCTATTTCTCTGTTTTGGTAAACAATGACTCAAGCCCTCTTAAGTGTTTAAAGCAAATGTTGCTCATAGGGAATATAAATCCTTTGATTTGTTGATAATGAAGAGGGAATGTGAAATAAAACCCTCAATTGCAAATTGTTCAGTCAGAAGGAATATTTCAGATGTTGGCTTGGGCACTGCTTTTTGAAAATGGACCCCGCCTTTGAAAGACATTTTACACAGTTGGGACACAATCCCCATTTAAAAATCATGACATGAATTAAAGCACATTTCTACTCCAGTTTCGAGGATGGGGAAAGCACATTGTTTAGCCAAAGCTTACAGCATAATTAAACGAAACAAGCAGAAGCTGGAGATACTGCTGGCGCAATATAAAATCAAACATATTGTTTGATTTGAGCAACACGGAGCGAGTAAGAGAAAGCGAATGGGAGCGGTTCGTAAACAGGAACACAGACATGAATCTTTAATAGGTTGTTGTTGAGAATGACAGGAATGGAAATAACCAGAAACATCACTATTAGCACTAATAAAAATCTCAGAGCCTGTCACACTATGAGGGAGACATCAATCCCTTGTAGCCCTGCACAGTCTAGACACCAGCTTTGCACTAGTTGGAAGGCCCTGAGAGAAGCCTGGAGATATATATTTAACCAGCCCCCTAACCATGTCTGTGCAGGAAAACCTCACAGGGTCACTAAACGACACATCAGAACAAAACACAAGACCCTGCCCCTGGCACGGTCAGCACAGGGCGTCGACGCATGTAGCTCGCTAGCACTGTGGAACACGAAGCCTGGCCATGAGTGTTATGGTCCTGGATGTAGCATTCCCCTAAAAAACACCCCTAGGATAGGATGCACTATTCTTTTTTCAGTACTTACAATGTAAATAGAAAGCTCTATTTCTCCCAAATTTCATCATTTTTTATTCTAAGGGAGATATAGATTAGTATTGTTTTAAGCCGTAAGCCCATATATAAAAAATAAAAAAAAGTCATAAGAAGTTACATTGTTTTTTCTTGTACATGTGCACAGCCTGGTTAAACAATTCTACTTTAGAAAACAGAAACTGGAATATCTTTTGTGTTCTTACAGTGGCAGATAAATTTACACTTTTATTAACTGATGTTCCTGTCTGGAAGAGAATATCTGATATGTGTCACCTTTTTTTCATTTCAAAAATATAAAAAGCCCTCACTTCCACCATCCCATTTCATGTTTTTTTTTCCCACCTCCTTTTTTCTCTTTTCTTGAGGCGTGTAATTGGGGGAATGTTATTAATAATATTTGATACAGTTCCATAACGTGGACTCTGCAGTGATTTCCCCCACCACTGATATCAGGAGATAGCCTTTTCATTATTCTCAACATCGTCCTGACAACAGAGACACGCAGAGGCGCTGGTGACCTTGCCGACGGGAGTCCTGTATTAAACACTAATGAGGATGACTTTGGGAGAGCATCTCTGCACAGGAGAGAGAGAGAGAGAAAGAGAGAGGGAGAGAGAGAGAGAGAGAGAAAGAGCACTGTGACTCTCAACCTGCTTGGGTACCCTAAAAATAAACCTGGCCAAATTACTGTCATTTATGGCATGTGAAGTTGGGTAAAGACTTCTGTGCCGTACTACCTCAATGTGTGTACTGCGTCTGTGGGTGTGTGTATGTGTATTTCTGTGCATGCAACTGTACAGTGCATGTACTTATGTGTATCTGGTTGTGTGTGTGTATATGTGTGTTTGAAACCTTCAGCAATGTGTAATCTGTAATGTGAATAGGGAAAGATTAGATCATATCTGTACATAACCTTTTCATGTCAGCGCTATGCAGTGACATGAACTGCATCTCTGTGCATGATGTGTAACACTGCCCGCTCTCTGGTGTCCATGGAAGTGGCCTTATTTCCAGCATGTTAATTATTCAGTATACAAATGGAATTTTCTCTAATCACCCTAGTACAGCTACCCGACAAATTGAATGTGGCAATGCGAATCTTCACAGAGTTACTCAAACACCCAAAGACAAATCCCCGGATGTGAGCCGAGCAGCAGATGGTAAGAAGTTGCAGAGGAGTGGGGTTTGCCAGCCTCCGGACCAGATTTTTTTTTCTTTTTTCTTCAGGCGAAAACAATTAACTTAAATAAACAAAGTAAATTAACAAAACAAAATTAAAGTCCCACCTCCTCCGAGGTGGGAATCCCCTTCCGGGGAACACAATCAGCAGCTTTCCACCCCGCTTCCACACATCCACATCCAACAGGCCCTGCGCCTTCCTCGTCCGGATTACCTCTAACCCACACACACACACACACACACACAACACACACACACACACACACACACACACACACACACACACACACAGAGGGAGACCCTTGCCACTCTTCCAGTGAGAGTTCTCTGGCAATCAGCCCCAAGACACTCTCCACTGCTTTAGTGCGAGTTCTCTCCACAAGCACAAAGAGAGAGAGAGAGAGAGAAACTCCCCACTCTTCTGTGTTAGCTCTCTCTTGTCACAATCACACAGTGTCACTTTTAACAAACGCACACAGACTGCATCCTCTGACATGGAAACTCCCTTCCGGGAACACACACAGGAAGCACCCAACAGTACGTGACATTAAACTAACACTACACGTGCCCACGCACCCCCACACATACGTGAATGACAAGACCAACAACTCTGATGATACGCACACATGAATGATAAGACCAACAACCCACTCCCTACATGCGCGCACACACACGTGAATGACAAGACTAACAACTGATTCCCCACTCCCCCCACCTGCTCTTAAATAGGCATACTTTTTTCCTGGCTCAGGTGGGACTCGTGAGGCAATCCCCTGTCCATCATTCACACACCTAATCACAAAACACCAAACAATTGATGAACCACACCAACTCACATTCCCACACACAAACACAATCAGTCAAGGGAATTCCTCACTTGACATCCACACCAATTAGCATAAATTAAATAATAATCAATTATGGCCTTTGGAACAACCTTCCGGGCAACACTTCACACTCTCGCAGTCTCACAACCTGCAAGAGTGCCAAACCAGCCCCCGGAAAGTTCCACTGCTCCAAAGGCTTCCACAACCCTGCCACTCCCCTATTGCCGAGACCGACACCCTCCACATATATAATATCCAGAATAACTCTTCTCAACTCAACTCCAATTCAACATTCTAAAGGAAAATCTCATTCCATGTCAGATATGGTTGCCATCACCTGCGGTTTCTGATGTGTTCTGATCCAGTTGTTCATCTTCACCCAGCCTATACTATTTCCAATACTATTTCCATAATAGTAATAATATGTACTATTCATATCATATTACCTTTCAATATTCTAATAATGTGGATAGGTAATGTAATAAATATGACTCAATTTACTTACATCAGTGCGGATCTTGATTTAATGTTTTTCAGAGGGGGGGGGGGTGGGGGCTGAACGCAAAGGGAGGAGTAGGTTGCGTTCTCTCAAGGCACTGGATTTGCATGATATCTGCATTCCATTAATGCAGGCTGCCATCTGCAGTGGAGACCGCGGGTTTCTTCGCACAGTTGGGTTCACGCTCAAGCGACTCACTTCACTCACAGTCTTCTGACAGAGGTAGCGAGCCTCCGAGCTCCCCCGGGGCGTGCAGGAGTGGGTGACGACTGACAGGTGGATTAAAAAAAAAAGAAAGTTATGTACACATAAACAATCGAAACTTTTCCTCAGTCTCGGCGGAATTCGTGCCAGGCGCACGTCTGACTGAATGCGCGGCGTTTGTCTCATTAGATGAGGCGCGGCGCTATAACGGCGGCTCCTCGCCGGCCAGATGTTGCGCGGCGGACCGCGGCGCACCGCAGCTTCCTCCGGGTTTGGGTCCTGCCTCGCTGAGCAGCTGTTCGGCCCCACGGCCAGGCCTCTGTTCGCGTGTCTTCTGCCGCGCGGGCGATTTGTAAATATTGTTCATGATCTATTCAGCACCCTCGCTGGCGATCTTACGGACAGAGGCTCGGAATACAAGTGGGGTGCTCTCCACTGACATGATCTGCATGCGTCATGCGGGTCTCCTCAGAGAAACCTCTCCCGGTAGAGCGTAACATTACCATGGCTGTAACAGGTGATCTCTGAAGGACCTCTTTTTTGGAGAGTGGTTCGTGCCCACGGATGTGAGGTGAGATCCCCCCTGAAAGGTGCTACTGTATATAATTGCAATGTTACAAGCATGCTGTACAATGCAGTACAGTACACATTTGATAAGTGACCACATAGTTATTATTTTTGTTGTTGTTTAACATTGAATTTTAAATTGTTATGTAAACCTTAAACTTGGAGGTTCCTTTGTTTAGTTTTTTTCTCCCCTGTTTTTCTCCCAATTTGTTGGCCAATTGTACCATCTATTGATCCAACTATCCCCCTTCAACAGCCTCCCCCGCCTGCCGCCTGCACCTACGGGACCAGCCGCTACTCTTGTACCGGCAGTGGCAGGGACGGCGAACCATCGCCTTTGAGATGGCACTTGCCCGAGCACCGACCATGATTCCGATATGTCCAGAGAAGCTTTCTGTGCATGCGGCGAGCTAATGCTGGCTTCCCTGACCCCTCCCTCTAGGCCGGACAGCCAATTGCTGCCCCTGAATGGGATTCCCGGCCAAAGCCAGGCTGGCACAGACAGGGAATTGAACCCCGGCCACAGTGGGCAACCTGCACTCCGGGCAAGTGCTTTTACCAGTTGCGCCACCCTGGGGGCCCCAAAGTTTCCTTTGTTAACACATTTTATGTTAATCTTATGTTGGGAGCTGACAAGCCTCCAGTTACTGTTCAGGAACATTCTCTGTTCAGTACGTTACTTTACCCCCCATAAAAAAGAGTAGTAATAGTGCATGAAATAGCCATTAACAAAGCATTATATTATTTGCTGTAAAAGGAGAGGAACGACATTACCTGTGCACGACCAAGCACACAATGAGGCCGAGCGAGTCAGCACAAAGCACAGGTCAGAGACCGCCTTTGGTATTGAAACTCAACACAAGGATGGGGTCAGAGGTCAAGCTGTGGGGAAATGGAAGGGTCAGGTTTCATAGCGCGCCGTGCGGACAGTTGACAGGAACAGGTCGATATCGAGGACAGCAGGGAGTCAGCCGGGTCCTTTTTTTCCCCCTTTACTGTGACAGACTTTGCCACTGTAGGTTTCTGGAGTTCACAGGGAGGATAGACAGAGTGAGCAAACTGGGGTCAAGTTCACTTGTGCACCGTCAAACAGAGGTGCTATGACGGAGACTGAGAGTGGCTTCGAGCTTCATTTGAAGTTCCCTGCAGAGGAAAATAGACTTTACCGTAACCATTGATTAGCTTGTCAAATAAACCCAGCGAAATAAAACGAAACAAGGCGCAGAGGCCCATTTAAAGAAGGCATTTTAAAATGAACTGAATATATCAAGATTAAAAGCGGTACAAAACTTCAAATATCAAACCAAGCCAGGGGAAAATGGAGAGAGAAGGCCACAAACAATGAGACAAGATTAGTTTGACAAATTCCAAGTAAATGCCAAAGAGTTCATTCCATTCACATTATTTTATCAAGGTTTATTATTTTATCAAGTGACTCTTATCCCTGAAAACACAGAACTGGGAACTTTAGAATGAGAAGGAGAAAGCGCTGTAACGCTGAGGAACATGAAAGACAGATTCTCAGACGCCATGGGGAGAACAGGCAGAAGACTGTGCGCTATCCAGCTGTCCTCCCTTCCCATCACTTTCAAAATGAGTGATGCATAAATGATGTTCCCCCTTTTTCTCTGTGGATGGAAGAGAAACTGACACGAGGGACTGACATGTCACTGCGATGTCCTTTTAGTCGTCATTATAATGATATGCAATTCATGTTTATGGACGTTTTGGTTAACGTTGCCACAGCAAATGTCGAAGCGACCGGAAATTCTCCCTGGTGTACACTATTATGTATCCCTAAACAACAGTATCTGCTTATCCTTAAATTTAGCATCACAATAAAATTTTGTGCAAACAGCCCCACATCTCACATAATTACGCAGGGTTTTGTTTTCCATAACAATGTGTTGCACTTCTAATACACTGAGCATCAAAAGAACCAGCAAACAAATTGTGATTCAAATGGCATCATCCAGAAAATGACAAAACCTGTTTTGCAACAGGTGCTTCGACGTTTTATTGAATTAATATGCCACAGGTCACTGTAATATGCTAATTAACCCTGTTATCAACAGGGTTGAACAACATGTGGCCACCGTTGAATGCAATACAAACTGCACAAATTATTAATTACTTTAATAGTTATGTAAGCTGTGCAAACAGAAACAAAAATTACATCACCTTTAGCCACGTTTAGAACTTATATCATCGAATATAGTATCATTCAAACATAGTAGGGTAGACAGATCCATGGTTCTCAGAATTCATTATCCGTACATACTTTGTGAATTGTCCCAGCATTCCACACAAGATGACAAAAACTCCACAGGTCATAATTTCATGTATTGGAGCCCTCCATGCCAATGGATACTTACAGGTAAGTGCCAAAATAAATGAGGGATCCTCTTTAAATGGGTGCAATGCCGCGAGCGTCCGTTGGGGGGTGCCACGGCCGGTACTGGCAGTTATCAGGCTGGCAATCTCTCTGCGCTTTTGTCCTTTTCTGCAGCAGGTAAGCCATTGAACCGCACAATACAGCAGAAAGTGAGGATTGATTGCATAATACACTTTTATGAAACGGTGTCATTATGTCTCTACCTTAAAGGACCCTAGTATATGCAGGGAATGGAGCCGTCGCTTTCCCTTTGAGAAGATCATCTGTGTGTTTACCTTCCAATTCAGCTGACTGTCAATGTGGTTACCCAGGAACTCTTATAAGCAACAAAAACACAATTTTATACTTAAACTGTAAGTCGCTGGTATAGACTGAACAGGAAATGTGGCAGAACACAACCTTATGGGTTGGTGTTAGAGGACACGGTTTTAGAGTGGCCTTTCCCTACTTCCTATTCGTTCAAGCATCTTCTAGCATCCCTATTAAGCAGGGAATTATTTATCAGCAGTGCTAGATGGGGAGTTATCTCCACATGCTTCAATTTACTTGTCTGTTTAGGGGCGGAATCGTTTTTTTAAGTCTAGAAATAGACTATAAATAGACTAATAATGTTCTTGGTTTCACTACATCAACAAAACATGGGTCAGTATTGTTATGAAATCATCACTAGCAATCCTTCCTGATCTATCAGCTAATTGGAGAGGATCTGTGAAAAACCTTTGTTTGATCTGCCAACATGTCTTTGATAAAATGCTCAAAGCATTTCCTTGAAACCGATGTGAGTATCACAGGCCTGTAGTCATTGGCACATACATTTTGTATCTTCCGAATGCAGATAATAGTGGCCATTTTCCACACAATTGTAACAGTACAACGATCAAGGGATTAATTAAAAAGTCAGGATAAGCCCTCGGCAAGGGACTGTCCAAGGATTTCATCAATGTAGTGCCATCAAAGTAGGTTTCCATCTACCACCACAAGTGGAGTAGTGTACCAAGAACAGGGGTGGCTGTATCTGTTTCTGGGTTTCATGTGAAATGCTCTTATCTATTTGATAAGTCAAATCATATACTTGATCTGAAATGTCAGCTAAATAGTTAGTGACAGTGCATTGCGTTAATACAGATTCCAACATATCAATGCCACGTGGGCATTGTTTTCTTGATGAGAGGGACATGAGCTGGCTCCCATCAATGTCTTCCTTCCTTGATTTTGAATTGACTTGACATTCAGGAAGTAAAATCACCTCACGACCTATGCCCAAACAACCAATCACAGGCGATGTTGTGCTTATGTACTATCCAAATCAACCAACTGTATTATGTTCAGTCAATAGCATCAATATACAAAATGTGAGTAATTTATGCTTCCTATTACTTATTTCTTTTAGCCATACAAACATAAATGCATACATAATTAGACATGTATTTTCTCTTTTTTTGCTGATTTAATTTGTCCCTTTGTCATTGTTATACCCCTGATCCTCAAAGGTTTCTTGTATTTATTTCAATAACGAATCACTAAAAGGAGTCAGTGTCTTCACAAACATAAGACATGGTGCCCTAAAGCACAACCTCACTGACAATACATAACATTATTTCCCATTCAGCTCTTGACTAAATACAGGAAAAATCATGTCAAATCAATAAAGTCTTCTTATGAAGTAATTTATCAAAAAAGAAATCAGGATTCCATGTAAGAGCCCCTGCACAGGGAGGAGCTTATTGTGTGGGCCTCCCATACAATGGTGATTCGCTGTATTGAGTGACAAATGCTGACAGAAAATGTGCCAGGTGATTCACTGCTTTATTCTACACCCCCTGTTCATCTTTTAGACCCCAGGGCTGGATTTAGGCAATAAACTCACACCCTTGGGCAGGAACAGCTTCATCAGCTGAAGGTGAATGATGACAGTCGTGACAAATGTCTTGTGTAACAAGCTAGATACAGCCCCCTCCTTCCCTTTTTCTCTTTCCCCTTTCTGTCTGTAACTCTCTTTCTTTATCTTTATCAACTCCTTTATATATTATATATATATCTTTCCTAGCTGCCCCCCTTCAAGAAAAGCTATTGTAATATTTAATACATGGAGATTTCCAGTCAGTGGTGCAGTTCAATCACATAATAAATATATTCTCTGACTACTCCCATATTTTTTTTCAGGTGAGTTGATTGATAGCAAGGCATTTCTTAATATTAATAAAACGGGCTAACATCTATTTAAATATGTCCTTATTATGTTTTAATGAATAACAATAATGAATAAAGGACGTTTTTCAGTCATTCACTACAGTGGTGCAGTTTAAGTCTTTCATTTTTATCTTATGTGACTCCTCCCATATTTCCTAATGTCAGAAGGTAAGGGTGATCGATAGTGGGACATTGACAAATCTGAATAACAGGCTGATAGGTATTTAAATGAGTCCTTGCTGTGTTTTAATCAATATCTCAGAGGTTACGTCAAAATATCTCCGTTGATTGATTCACAAAATCTCAAATCTATTCATGCAGTAATCACACCAAAACATTTTCATCAAAGCTTTTTATTCATCACAGGTTCACTTGAGGTTATTGCAGAGTGGCAGTTAAAGAGAAGGACCTCACAAGAGACCACAGCTCTGAGGCTCTTCCCCCTCAGGTTTTACTGTACACAATTACTCTCTGTCAAATAAACACTCCCTGCTTTCTATATTCTGTCTAGCAAGCTGAATCCATAATCGTTGTACAGGGTCAGTCTTTCAATTCTATAAAATAAGTGAACTAAATGTCAAATTGTTAAGTTCAGGAGACATTGACTGAAACAAAGTTCAGTTGTATCAGTCAATGTATTTTGACCATCATATTAATTTATTGTGTATTTTTCAAAACCAGCAGACTCACACATTATTTGGACATTTATTTTAACAGGGTTTATTTAAGCATTTTAGTGCACAAAAATCCGATTTTCTGATTTATTATTATTATTATTATTATTATTATTATTATATTATCATATACAATGGTGGATAAAACCAATACTCTAAAAGTTCAAAAAATTTGGTCAATGTTATTTTGCAATAGTTGTTCATTGAAATTGTATTACCTTCTGTTCAGCCAGTTTTTCAGATTCGACTCTCCCATTTTTGCTCTTCCTTCTCGATGTTGAAAAGGGGCTCATTTTAATAGACCAGTGAAAATGTGTTTATATTTTGTACATCCCCTCCCATTACAAAAATATGCATGCACTCTGCTACAACCAGGGTTAAGCTGTTAGCTATCTAGTGGTCAAAAATCTGGTCAACAAAGGCAATTGCGGCTAACCTGTCTCACAGCAGTGGTTATCAACCCTGGGTTTTCCGATCGAGCTATGAGCGCGTGCACACAAAAGAGGCGACGTTTGTAACACAACCAAAATGAGCTAAACTGTATATTTTTCAATTACAAGTTCAGCAGAAAACCTACTACTACTATTACTGTTAATACAACTACAATTATATTTAGGTAGCTATGTAACTAGCTAAGTATACGTGATAAACATGAACCGAATGAATGAATTGAATGAAAATAGCGATCAACAATACATATAGTAAGTAGTACATCATGAAATTATGGATTTTGGTCAGAGTGCACCTTTAAATAATTTATAATTTAGTATGCAAAAATAATGGAGCCCAACAAATTCCTCTCCCCCATACAGAATTACAATAATTTCATACTCAAATTGAAAAAAAAACTTTATTTAAAAACTGGTTAGTTTGGGTGACCAGCATTCAAAACAGCACCCTGACAGCTTCATCAATAATAAATTCATGGAGCTGATAGAAGCATGAATCAGATGGGGAATCAAAGAAAGGTCACAGAGGAAATGTTAAATACGGAAGCTGTACAGTTCCTGTTTGCTTTGCTGCTGATCTTTCCTGTGGACACTAAGTCTGAGCCAAAATGTTCAGAGACACCTCACTCTCTCTCTCTCTTTCTCTCTTGTTACCAGGAAACAAATGAGCAAACCTCTGTTTCGGTGCACAAACAGAAACATAACAAACAGAACATTTAGCCCACACCCTCTCTCAAATGGTAGGCACAGACATACTGGACTGCCACCTCAATTGCAGTCTCTTCACCGAAAAGCATTTTTAATTCATGTGATTTGATTTATCAGTGCAGAGAATGTTAAATATTTATATATAGGAAAGGAAAAGTGGGCCTGTGTCTCCAGGTTGCAGTGACCACACAGTTTTCTTTAGCCATCCAAGTCTTTTTGTGACTAACTGTTTCGAAGGCAAGACTGTGGTCACATCATTAATTTGCGCCTTTGGTTTGGGTCTCTTTTTAGAGTCTGGTATATTTCAAATTTTTCTTTTTGATTTTGTTTTCTTCAAGCCAATCATCAATGTACAATTATTATATTATTATTATGTTTGTTAAGTAAATATCCTCAAATGTTGCTGGTGTAATTTTGTCTTGTATTGTGCGCACATTGGGGTTTAATAGTCAGTTGTCCCAGGGGTCCTTTCTCTGGGCAGAGCTGATTGGTTATCAGTGCTCGGTAGCAGAGTCAGTATGATTCAAATTAACCCATAATTATTTTAATTTTTTAGGTAGCAGGAGGGTGAAGTGCCCAAATTTGGCCCTGCACGCATTATTATGGGCATTTCTAGATGTCATTTTTCTATTCGATTTTTATCCCATAATTTATTTTTGGTGTGCAACAGAGGGCCCCATGTTTCACTTGGGATGATTATGATAATAATAATAATAGCCAGATCTTTATGCGGGGTTGAATCTAGAGACTGTTTTTCAATTGAGTGGTAGGCCCTGCATGCATTTATTGCCATGTTGAAGCTCCCTGAAGCACTAATCATCAGACCCGGGTAAGTGTAGCTGGTGGTGTGCTCCAGGGTGTTGAGTCCCAAGGTGAAGTTGTACCTGTTTCCCTGAGATCTGGATTTTTTCTAGAAGACCATAGTTTTGGTCTTGTCCATATTTACTGGTCTGACAGAATTGCTGTATGTATCACAGGTTCTGCTGTAACCCATGTTTTGTGGGTGACAGCAGAACCAGGCCATCCGCATGATGTCATAGACTTTACTTTTATTTTTTATTTATTTAACCTTTATTTAACCAGGCAAGCCATTAAGAACAAGTTCTTATTTACAATGGCGGCCTGGGTACATACCTGGGTACATACACCATTCACTCACACACTCACACCTATAGGGCAAAGTAGACTCTCATGACCTGGCCAAGAAGGGTCAGGTAAGAATAGCTACTTTGTCATAGTCTAATAAATAAAAAAATAAAAAAAACAACAACGAATAAACATATAAACAAGTAACAACATATGTACAATTATACACAGAATGTATAAAAGCAGGAATCCACTGATCATATGGGGCACGTTTCTAAGTCAGGGGAAGCAGTGGAAAGCTGAAACACGCCCTACACCATTCTGTAAGATTTTAAAGAACAGTCCTTCAGACCAAATAGAATGTAATGATTTTTGAAATCAACAAAACATAATTACTAACATAAAAACTAATATTTTCCCTTTGTTTGGTGGATATGTTTGTTTATGAGTGTGTGTGTAGGGTGTAAATATGGTCAGAGGTGCGATGATCTGGTAAAAAGCCAATTTGACTGTTACTCAATACATTGTGTTCGGTAATCACGCCATTAATTATACTGCAGAAGACGTTCCCAAGGTTATCGCTCACACATATGCCTCAATAATTGTTATGTCATATTTGTCTCCACTTTTAAATATAGATGTAATCAAGCCTTGGTTCCAGCTCTCAGGGAAACATCCAGTATTCAAGACTGAATTTAATAGTTTGAGGAGGGCCTCATGCAGTTTAGGGCTGCTGTTTTTCCATGTTTCCGCAGGGATTCCATCAGGTCCACTGGCTTTTTTAGCCTTCAGGGTTTTCAGTTGGCTTTTTAATTCTTGCAAAGTGATTGAGGCGCCCAGATGGTTTTTATTGCCTTTAATTTTATCTCTAGGTCTTTTAGTTTTTGGTGTATTTTTTTGGTTGGGTTGCATTTTCAATTTTGTCAAGTTCTTTGTGCATATACTGCTCATTTTCCCTATTTAAAAGTTGTTTGTGTTTGAGGACCTGATGGTATCTGAGGCATCCTTCGGTGGTGCTGGGCTCCGTGTATTTAAGATTTGACAGCTTTCCCAACTGCTTCATAACTGTGAAACATTCATAATCATAACTATTTGTGTTTTGGCTTATTTTTATGGCTTGGTCTCATTTTCATGTTTACAACCCTTGGTTTTATTGCCAAATCAACAAACATACTGTTTGGCTTCCCGCGTGGTCCAGTGGTTACAACGTTCAACGCTGGGGTTAGATTCCCCATCGCGCCAGAGCCGGCTCTGGCCGGGAGTGCCACTGGGGGCGGCAATTGGCTGTCCACCCCAGGGAGGGGGTAAGGAAGCCGACAGGATGTTTGCTGCGCACAGGAGTGGATCTGGGGTGCCGGAGTTACAGTTGACGGCTTGCCGAGTGCCGTCTTGAAAGAGACAATGCCTTCGACACTGCTGGTCACAGGGCTACGGCAGTGAACTCATAATATGAGGGGGGGATTGACATAAAAATAGCAGGTGTAATTGGATAACAAATTGGGAGAAAATGGGAGAAAAATCTAAATTTCCTTTAACAAACATACTGTTTAAATGTTTTGTTGCCAGATTTTTTCTTGCCCTCAATTTTGCATGGGTATTGTGTATGCTGAAAGTTATTCAGCATGCTCTCTATTTCAGCACTGCTCAGTGCTACCTGGTATCCTGCAGCACTGGTCTGGCCCCACTTGTATTTGGGCTCCAGGTTGTATTCCAGGGCCCATTCTGATTTATTCAGGTAGAGTTACCTGGCTGTGGTCAGACAGGGATGTTTGTGGCAAGGCAATAAATGCACTAATACATTCGGGGTCCATGGCTCTGATGGCATAATCTACCACACTGCTACCAAGCATTGAGCTATGTTTGTATCTGCCCAGATAGTTTCCTCCCCCAGTCCTGCCATTAACCATGTACAGACCCAGACCTTTGCAGAGCTGCAGTATCTGCTTGCCATTTTTATTCACCACACTGTCATAACTCTGCCTTTGCGTGGTGACCTGTGTGTGGCTTTCAACACAGAGATGGATATTCCCTTCTGTATGGATGAATTCTATTTCTCTGCAAGTTCTGGCATAGAGATCTCCTATCATCAGTACTGAGCTGAATGACTGGAAATGGAGGATTTCAGACTGAAGATTTTGAAAACCATCTTCTATGTAATATGGGAAATGAGAGGAATACACATTGCACATAAATACATGTCAATAGTTGTGTTTAATATTTATTTTTTATTCAAATACAAATGTGTTTAGCCTCTCATTTCTGTTGAAATGTAATTGGTGAGTTCATTGGTGGACCAAATAATAATGCTCCCTGAATCTTTGCCACATTTGATGCAGTTTTTTTATTATAGAGGGCACTATCAGCTCCTTATAATTATTTTGAGAGAGTGTTGGTACCATCTCCATGACGGCATGTTTTCTGAAGAATTATAACATTAGAACTATTTACAGAATGTAAAAAGTCAGGCTTTTCACTCCAATGCTTTAAGAGCACAGGTCCTGGATTTTCCAACTGCTAATTTCCATGGATGAATTTATTGTTCCATTTATTTATGGTGAATTTTACTAAAGAATATAATGGAATTATAAAGAAGTACTAAATGAGTGTATATATAGCATACATACATACATACATACACATACATGCACACACACTTATACATACATACTGTGGCATCCCAAGGGGCAGGACAAGGAAATGGCTGCCTGCGTCTTTGATTCTTGGGAGCCACTGGGGAGGAAAGAACTGCATTTCCCAGCAGCCCGCAGTCCCTCACCTGAATGAAGTCAAGCGATTGGGACTACGGACAGCTGAAGGCCATTTGGAGGTCTATTTAAGGGACTGACTTGTGTCACACTAGAGAGGAGTAGGTTGGTGTGCTGTTAGTGGTTTGAATTTGGTTTGATTGTTTTGAGGACCCCGCTTGTGTACCGACTTTTGGACCAGGTTGAGAAACTGGATTGGACTTGGACTACGGATCACAGATAACGACAAAGATAAGGATTGTGGACTTTGTGTTTGAATTCCCCCGAAGACCCCGCCCTTTGTTTTGTGTTTTGTCAAGATTCATCTAATAAAGTGTTGTTTTGTTTGTAATACTGCCTCCTCCAGGTTATTTAACTTGCCTGCGCCCTCTGCAAGGTCCGTGAGTGTCGCCCAACCCCAAGGGACTCCACAATACATACATACATACATTTTATTTTGTTTAAATATTGAGTGATTAAGCAATAATTCTCAATGTTAAGATTTAAACAAAAAAATTAACATTCAAACAATACTTTTAACTAATTAGTTTTATGCAGATGAAGTTGAGAATTTCTCTCATCTGACTTAATTCACCAGATGCTGTGTTCCCTGGTCTTGATATTACTGTAGCATAGCTGTCTGACTGAGTTGGGTGCTTCTGCAGACTGAGCACACTGCAGTGTGTTAGCTGGGGGCTCCATGGAGGTCGGGGGCTGGGGGCCGCGTGTAGTGGAGGGGGCCGGGGATTCCATGGTAGTTGTGGGCAAGTGCCTGGTTTCCTTGTCTTGCTGTGGACGCTGGTGGAGGACCTGCAGTGTCCTTTGGACCTTTGTAAACATGTTCATGTTTAGAGGTGGTGATGGTGGATGTTACAATGGTGAGCCAGGTGGACGCTTGGGACATCTCTTTGTTAATGCTGTGGATGACTCGCTGTGGCACGTCTATTCTGGACAGCAAGGTGGAGGTGGTGATTTTGGCTGCTGGGTGCTCCTGTGTGGCCTTACCTGCAACCTGCCTCAGGGCCTTGGCTACATAAACCTTGCATGCGTTCAGGTCATTGGTCCCTGTGCGTATCAGGATGTGTTTGCCATCACTCAGTCTCTGCTCTGACAGGGTAATCTGTGTTGTCGGGCAGCTGCCTTTGTGACTTTTCTCCCATGGAATAGCCACTTCTCATTATGATTTCCCATTAGAGTCACACAGAATGATGACATCGGCACCAGTTTGCTGCACTGTGGGTCTGCTGGTGCTGGAAGTGCTGGGAATATCACTGCTGGGGTTGTCAGTGTGTGTGTCTGCATTATGAGGGGCAGTGTGTGTCTCCGTGATGTGGGGAGTAGTTGGAGTGTTAGCGATGGTAGTGGTGTGTGTGTCAGTACAGGGAGTGCTGGTGTGTGTGTGAGTGCTGGATAAATCAGTGTGTGTGTCTGTGGGTAGAAGATGAATGTTGTGCAGAGTGTGTTTCATTTACTCTATGTTTCTCTGCAGACTCTGGTTGCACTAGTCAGTCTTCGCTAGCTCCTCTTTCACTCTGCAGAGCTCAGTCCTTTACACCTGGTTGTCCTCCTCCAGGTGTCTCAAGGCAGTTTGCAGCTCCTGTATCTCAGACTGTGCTGTCTGAGGAGGCTGGCTATCTCACTGTTAGATTAGCTGCAGTTAGCCAGAGTTTCCTTCCTGAACTACGTGAACTTATGACCCAGCACTGCCAGGCTGTCTCTCAAGGTTCTGATCCTATTGTTGAATTTTGGGGAGTTTTGGGGAGTTGGGGGTACAATGAACAGGATGGTTCACAACTTGTTTAAGTTTCTCTGCCTGCTCTTTCAGGGGCTGGAAACTAAGCTCAAACTGGGCCAGACTCTACCTGTAACTGTGCCACTGTGGTAGATGTTAACACTAGGAGCGTCGGGTTCCAGGCATACAAGAAGATGCCAACCAATGCCTTTTGGGCATAGATATTTTAAAGTAGTAATCATTTAATTTAGTACAAACAATTTCAAAAATAATGTTTTCGTTTGGTTCAGACAGGTCTTAAGAAACATTAAGATACTTAAATTTATAAAATACCTTATTTCCACAAGCAGAATAATATATTCACGACTTAGAGCATGCCACAACGTGTACTATTTATACTGCATACTCATGTCTATAAGAATAGGAAACACATCATCTTTTTTGTCAATTTTATTTGAATAAAGCTTTGACTAAAAATATAAAACAGAATGTACATATAATTGAACATTGTAGTGTAGCGACCCCCTAGTGAAGGGGAGTCAGTTGAGGGATTATACTAGTGGGGAGCTCTGGCGGACATGCGTTGGTGCCGAACATGTAATGAAAGATGTTAATGACTCGTTATGTTACAAACATGTTAAAGCTTCTATTTCGAACAAAAAATAGGTAAATGTGCAGGACACCGATCAGCAAGAGGGCCAAATCTTGGGGAAAAAGACAAATTTAAATACAAATGTAAAACGTTAATGACATTATAAAATGTTGCCTACATAAACACAGAATGTGAATGCAGAAAAGTCAATCGTACACTATGTATTAGTCTATAATAGGCTATAAATATCAATGTACGCATCCATGTTCCAGTGTGAGGAAAACAAAACGTTCTTCTCTCTCATTCTCGTCATGTAAATGTGTCGATATAAAACGAGAATAAATGTAAGGCAATTAAAAAAATAACTCAATCAATAAGTAAATATGTGTCAATATAAAATGATAGACTCCAAGAGTCATTCATTGATAATACTGAACACATTGGTTGTGCCTTCCGCATCTATTTATTTCTTCATTTACAAATTGCTTCTCTCCTCCCTTCCCTACTCGCAGTCAGCACAAACAGAAATATTTGTGATGCTCTTGGTACCATTTCCAAACTTACATCTGTTTAGAAATTGTAATTAGATTACCCCCACAATATTGCATGACCAGTTTTATTCACATTGATAATGGATAATTACATTTACATTTTACATGTACATTTTAAGCATTTAGCAGACGCTCTTATCCGGAGCGACTTACAAGATGTGCATTGGTAGGAACAATCATAGTTAGCGCACGAGATCAGTGCAGTAATACAGCAATAGACATCATTGCAGGCATCTGCGTAGCATACGTGTAACACCAGGAAGGAAAAGGTGTAAATTCTTTTTTTTTTTTTTTTTTTTTTTTAGAGTATAGTGTTGAACAAGTAAACAGTGGTGAAGACAATTTAGCTAGATGGACAGAGTTCAGTGGTAGTGGAGACTGAAGAGGTGGGTTTTGAGTCTCTTGCGGAAGATTGCAAGTGATTCCGCGGTCCTGACCGATTGCGGAAGGTCGTTCCACCAGCGAGGGATCAGGACAGAGAAGAGGCGAGACCTCGAGGAGCCGGCTGCCAGGCGCCCGGAGGAAGGGACAGTCAGTTTACCAGAGGAGGCGGAGCGCAGAGGTCTGGGAGGGGTGTAGGGAGTGATGAGTGACTGGAGGTAAGGGGGAGCAGTACCTCTGGCCGCTTGAAAAGCCAGCACCAGTGATTTGAATCTGATGCGTGCTGCGATGGGGAGCCAGTGCAGAGAGGAGAGTAGAGGGGTGACGTGGGTGAACTTCGGCTGGTTGAACACCAGACGAGTGGCAGCGTTCTGGACTAGTTGCAGTAGCTTGATGGCACAGGCCGGAAGGCCTGCCAGCAAGGAATTGCAGTAGTCCAAACGTGAGATCACCAGGGCCCGGACTAGGAGTTGAGTGACCTCTTGGGTGAGGAACGGTCGGATCCTCCGGATGTTGTGGAGGGAGAATCAGCAGGTCCGAGTGATCGCTGCAATATGGCTCGAGAAGCACAGCTGGTTGTCCAGGGTTACCCCAAGACTCCTGGCAGACTTAACTGGGACGGAGACACTATGGAGCCTTCCACAGTGATTGACGCATCAATCATCGGGGAGCCCTTCGCTGGACATCCATGCGGAGATGTCAGCCAGGCATGCAGAGATCCGTGCCGGGACCTGGGTATCAGATGGAGAGAAGGAGAGAAAGAGTTGAGTGTCATCAGCATAAAAGTGATAGGAAAAACCATGAGCAGAAATAACAGAGCCGAGTGACTTGGTGTACAGAGAAAATAGGACGGGGCCTAGCACTGAGCGCTGCGGGACTCCGGTAGAGAGGGTGTGGGGAGAGGAGAGGGATCCTCTCCAGACCACCTGGTAGGACCGGTCAGCCAGGTAGGACTCAAACCATGTCAACGCAGATCCAGAGATTCCCATCTCGACGAGAGATGAGAGCAGGATCCGGTGGTCCACGGTGTCGAATGCTGCCGACAGGTCAAGGAGGAGGAGGACTGAGCTAAGGGATTGGGACTTAGCCCCATGAAGAGCCTCAGTGACCGCAAGGAGAGCAGTCTCTGTGGAGTGGCCTGCTCTGAACCCAGATTGGTTGGGATCAAGCAAGTCGTTCTGTAAGAGATGAGCAGACAGTTGGTTATAGACAGCCCGCTCTGACGTTTTGGAAAGGAATGGGAGAAGAGAGACAGGTCAGTAGTTTGAAATAACAGCAGGATTCAGAGAGGGATCATAATTACACAATCATATTGCATTATCTTCTCCCCTCCATTCACCCATTCTCACGCATTAGACTAATGGTTCTATGATGCATAACACAATAACCGGGACACGTGAGTTCCATTATCATATGTTTGGGGGAGAGTGTCCTATTTGCATTAGAGAGACACCAACACCCAAAAAACGTTTTGGTGACAAGATGAGCATTGAATTGCAACAGTCATTCCTTTTGTTATATATAAATTCAAACAATAAAAGTGTGTTGAAAAAACATATTTAGGAAAAGTCAGGGACTGTGGGTGACATGACTTGCTCAAGTTATTTTCATTTTAAAATCACCAAATACCTGAAAAATATTATGGTGCTCCTAGGGTTAATAGTTAGCATGGCACTGCTGCGTCCTGCTGAGTCCTCAAGTACTGAGATCTGTCTGCCTTTGATGATACCATTCTTTTTTATGTTGGTATAAGTTTGACTCAGGGCTGTGTGCCATGCAGTGTGGTGCTGAGTGTAAAACAACTTGCACCTGACCCTGTTCTCTTCTGGACCAGAGTAACCTGACACCAACGTCTCTGGCAGTCTTTGTGTTGTTTCCTGGCCTTAGCAGAGTGAATATTCTCAAGGTATTGAATTTCAAAATCCTGCACTGGCTGGGCTGTGCACTCTGATTGGAGCTCTGAGCTGGCTGGAGCTAAGATTGATACATTTGTATCATTCTGTGTGGCAGTTGCTGCTGCTGCTGACTCAGGCCCAACTATTTCAACTGCCACTTTGCTGTCCCCTTTCATGACTGAATTAAAGGGCACCTGACACAATTGTAAGCATCGCCACAGATAATTAAATCTCAATATACATCCTTGATAGTAGTATGGGGCCTGTTTTTTCACTTTGTGAGAAGCCAACATATAAATATGCCAATTTATATGTTCCTGCCTTCATAGAACGTTCTGGACGTGACTTAGAGCCTGACATTTGTGAACATTCTATCAATATGAGTGGGTGTGAAAATGACTCCAATATCTCAGTATGGGCATTGTGGGCCACCAGGGCATTGTGTTTCTCATCATCAGAGTCTGACACGAACTCAGAATCGGGGTCAGATATCGATGCTGTTGCTGCCACTCCTCTGTCATATTCATATTCCAATCGTCTCACAAATACAGACTGGTATACAAGCTAGCTGTCATAGCTAAATGGCAAATGTGAAGTTCCAAATAGCAAGCTCATTGGGTACCTATAGATTCAACACCTTCCTGTGACAATTCAAAGCTGAAGATTGACCATGCTGTTGTTAGTCCACTCTGATGTAAGTCATTCAGTGACAGTGAGTGAGTGTAGCACTAGCAAGCAAGCTAGCTTCTTCACTGAGTGAGAATAATAAGCTAGCTAAATGAACAAACTCAAAATAAAAATCAGGATGTACTTTACAGGAATTTATTGATTTACTCGATACCTCACCATGACATTTAAAATTTAAATGTCTTCATTGGCTTCCCTAATTGCTCATAACTATTTGTGCAAATATTTAGATCGAAAATGTATCTTCCTGCGAAAACATTTCAAAATATGAAGTCATTTTAGGAGCAGTCATCTCACTGCTGAGTGCTTTCTCTCCCTCTCACCCCCCCTCTCTCTCGCTCTCTCCCTCCCTCTTTCACTGAGTAGGTAGCTTACTGTCTCTGTCTCACCTTCTCACCCTCTCTCTGAGAAACTTAAACTTCCTCACAGGAAGAGTTTTTGTATTCCCCTGTTTAATGGCAGCCCTGAGGGGGTCATCAATTGATTCCCAGAAATGTGTGGCCCAAATGAGCAAGTCAGACACTAATTGCTGTTCTGAAAATAAACAAATCATTTAGAATTCCGTTTTAACAAAGAATTCATTAATCAAACTGAGCAAACAAAAAAATAGCATACACCAATTAAACCAAACAAACAAACAAACCTCAGCCTACCCTGTGACACAAATAATAACAGAAAAACTTGTTCTTGTACATTAAGTATGTAACATTATTACCTGCTGAAAATTGAGTTACACGTCAAGCCTGACAACAATCCCTGCCACTGTGACTTAAGGCCCATAACACAGACAGATGAGGAGAAAAAAAAAACCTCTAGTATGAATACTGAGCAGCAGGAGTAGATAACTGCTGTACAGACAGCCTACCAGCCATTCTAACAGCCGATCACGATGGGCTCCCCGTGTCCCCATGTGCAGTCTCGGATGGGACCCGCTCCCTGGCCTGTGGGGCTCCTGGTTGCCATGCGAACGAGCGCCTGACCCTTGTCACTGACCGTCTGTGCCACTGGGCCTGGGGAGCGGCCTTCTCCGCCTTCAAGCACATTCCTTCTGCCGCAGTGAGGTCAGCCGACGGCAGGCCAGCTGGTACTGGCCGGGCCAGGCCCCGCCCCGCCTCCCCAGCGCCAGGGAGGCCTCGTAACCAAGAGGAAGTGCAAGGCCTTGAAAACGCACGCATGTGCTGATGCAACCTGCCGCGGACAGATCGCCGATGACCGATAGCTAACCCGCGCCCTCGAGTGTGCGCGGAGGTACGGAGCAAAAGCACGCAAGCGGCCGATTCATAACGGCGCTGTCACATGTCACGCTCCCCAGCCCATGGATATATGCTGTACGTGCAGTAACCAGCGCACTGTGCCGTAGATCAGGCCTGCCAACCTGCGGGACCATTCTCATGGAAATCAATGCGGATATGGAGGCAGGGGCCGTGTACACGTCTGTGGAGGGGGGCGCGAGGGGGATGTAATTGACGTTAGGGTTCTTTTGATCAGTGAGAGGAGAAACGATAGAGATGGGGAGAGGGGGATAAGACAGTCCCCAGAGAGACAGTCAGTCCCGGTCGGCAGATGGTCAGTGCGCCACACAGGTGTGATATTGATCTGAACTCCTGGCCGTTTGATCCAGAAGCGGAGATGAGCGCGTTTGAACCCCTGATGAAGTTGCGCGAGGCACTGGGTCACGAAGAGGAAATGGGTGGCTGGGAGCCCTCTGACTCCACACTTCATGGCCATTAGGTGACTAACCAGATGTTTTTAGGTCATCCGTTAATATGATATTAACGGCTCAACGGTTATTATCGATACGTATATGCCGATTACAGTAATGGGTAACAGCAGGGAATAGAAACGACTTTTGTCTAAACTTTTCCTCTGAACAGAACTGCACATTTTTTTTTCCTGTTCCTGTTCTGTGTTCCTACCAATTTAAAGGAAACCACCAAAATGAAATAAAAGAACAAAAAAAGCATTATTATTATTATTATTATTATTATTAATATTAATAATAATAATAATAACAATAATAATAATAATAAAATAATGAAGTGCCTTAAATGAAAATAATCCCAAGAACATGCCTCTTAGGCTAACTAGAAAACAAATTCATACATTTGGCACAAATTACATTCATGCTTCACTATTTGAAATCACAGAATTGACAGCAGCTTGGTAATTAGTCAGCTAGTTACATCTCATGCTTTTGTGAATGCATCAACATCAATTTGCAAATGGCAATGGCAAAGTCCAGCAATAAGCAAGCACTGCTGGGCACCAAAAAAACATACATTTCCCAAGTAGATTAGACAATCAGATAGCCATGTCCTGATAGCCAGTCACTTCTTTGACATCCTTTTAGGGATCAACTCCCCACTAAATTGCCTACCATTGTTTGCTACAGAGGGAAATGTCCAGCATGCTATCTTTTGTCCCCTTTTCCGGTCTGTGCGAGACCAAAGACGATTTCATTTGGGCAAGAATGCGGATCAATAACACAGAGATACAGCTCAAAGCAGTGGTGAGCCTCATCATCGGATGGCTTGTGTCATAAAGCAGGGTCTACCACCATGGCCACCAACTAGAGCGACTCCTCTCCCCCATCTCTGGCTGCTTGGAATGTTGCAGGTGAAAGTGCCCTTGTTCACACAGCCACAGCCTCATGTAACAGCATGATGTCCATTGCAATATATTCCCCTCTCTGTTCCAGATCATCTTCTCTCACCTTCTTAAACTCGCTACTCCATGTTTAAAAGATGCTGTGCCTCCTCTTTTCATTTCTTCATGCTAGTGTTTAAAATTCTGCTCCCGATTTCTATGCTTTTGAAAGCATTTTTAATAACCTCTGACTGAGCTGTAGAAAAGCTGATGGAAAGACACATAAGATAGCTAGTCATGGCTACAAGTGACAGAGATCTGTGGACAAATAATGTTTTCATTGTTATAAAGTTTGTATGCTTGTATTCTTGCACATAGAAAGGGAGGGAGTGCTTTAGTTTGCCAACTGCATAGATTGATAATGCCACCAAAATGTTTCAAAATACAGTGAAGCCAATAATTAGTCCAGAATACAGATTTTTAATGCAAGTCACTTACAATATTACATTTTTATTATACATTGTAGCTAACTCAAAACACTGAGGGCCAGATTTACGAAGATAGTTGCAGACGATTGCTATTTTGTTGCACATTAACAACCAATTTACTAAGACTGGTTGTAATTACACAATAAAATGAAACAAAATGCCTTCATTTGCAATTTGTGGTAGGATACACCCATAAAAATGGTCCAAAACAACATGACTCATGTCCAGATCATGCCAAGAAATGGATATGCAGCAAAAGCATGAGAAAAATGAGAAAAATAAAACTTTTACAGATCAGGAAATTGAGGTATTGGTCAACGAGGTACAACTCCATATTACAACATAGGACAATAACACCAACAGTGAAGAAAAATTTGGAGTGACATCACAAAATAAATAAATTAATTCGGCATAATAAAACAAAAAGTAGACAATGCAAAGAAAAGATGGCATGATACAACATAATGCGTGAAAAAGCACCAGCCAGTGGTTTTGCTTTTCTTAGAGGGGTGGGTGTCTAATGCAAACACTTATTGCACGTTGGGCATAAGAGGGTGTAGCCATTTTTAAAAAAACACTGAATAACATCAGTGCGCCTTCGTCTTCCCTCTTCATCTTCGTCTTCCCGACACGTCAAGGTGGCGGTGGTGCTCCAGGCAGCTCCTCCTCCTCATCTTCCTCCTCCAGCTCTTCGGCAATAACTTCTTGTTCCTGCTTTCTGCTTCGTATCGCCACATTGTGGCGGGCTGTAGAGCAATGCTCTGCCGCTGAAATCTAAGCAGCAGAAGTGCAAATTGAGTATTCCAAAGGTTCGCTCAATCACAGCCCAGGTTGTAATGTGTGCCTGGTTGTAGCTGTCTTCCGCTCGTGACTGTGGATTCAGTACCAGCGTCAGCATCCAGGGCTGAAGGGGGTAACCGCTGTCACCTCCCAGATAAATAAAACACTGTAGTAAACAATGCATATTATATATAGGATATATATTTCAAATTCTGACACAGTACTTTCAACGCCTTACCTAACTGCCAGCTTCCTCCGTAGTCCCCATTGCGTAGGTGTCTGTAGATACAGCTATTGCGGAAAATAAAGCTGTCGTGACATGAACCGGGGTACTTTTCAACAACATTTATAATTATTTGCTTTGCATTGCACACAGCCTGTACATTCATGGAATATGTGTGTTTTCTGTTTCTGAACACATGTTCATCATGTGATGGTGGAACAAGCGGAATGTCAGTGCAGTCAGTTGCACCGATGACGTGGGGAAAGTTAGCCACATTGTAAAAACCTTGTTTTGTTTGTTGAATGTCTTGTCTGTCTACTGGAAAATAAGTGTAACGGTATCCTCGCTGGCCCAACGTGTCCAGAACCTTGGAGTGTGCAACACAAAATGCAGGAAAGTGTAGTGGCAGTGTAGTGTAATGGTTAGGGAGCTGGACTTGTAACTCAGAGGTTGCAGGTTAAATTCCCAGGTGGGGCACTGCTGTTGTACCCTTGAGCAAGGTACTTAACCTGAATTGCTTCAGTAAAATATCCAGCTGTATAAATGGATTGTATGTATGTAAAGAATGTAAACTGTCTAAGTCGCTCTGGATAACAGCGTCTGCTAAATGCCTAAAATGTAATGTAAAATGTAAAAATGAAAATCAAGCAATTGTACTAGATAGGACCCTCTCCTGTCTTATTTTGTTTTGTCATTGTCCTCTGTGTCTTCTACTCACTCCAATGGCTGCTGCCATGTTTGGGAGAGATAACTCCTTGCTGAAATACCTTTTATAGAATGTGACCTAGGCTCAGTGCTCAAAATACCGCCTGCTTTCACGGATTCCTAAAATTCCCATGCAAAGAGGAGAGTCGCAATTAAGGCATGCTTTAGTAAATCAGATGGAATACTTAATTGGCCTGATTTACCGAAAAAATCTCCATCTTGTTTTAGCACACTGACCCCAGGTATACATATGCATGAACAGATTTAACTACGCTTTGAAAGTAAAGGCACAGAGTGACGTAACCCCCGCAAATGACATCTTAATAGCGATTTCACCCCTTGCGACCGCTTGATAAATCTGATGTAGATATTTCGACCATGTAGCGACTGTTTTTGTGTTCGAAAAGCAGTAACATGTAAAATTCAATATCAATTATAGTAAAGTATGAAGTAGATGTAAGAAAATACAAGACACCTGTAACTGTATTCCATAACTAATTGGCACAGGGGAGTTTCTACCCACTGCCTGTAAGAGGGTGTGCCATTAGTACCTTTCTATGAGACCTCTTTACGTAGAGACTGACAACAGAGAGACAGCTGCTTTGCTCATTAAATACAGTTGAACTAGTGTCTGCTGTCAAAATTATAGCATATTTCCCATTGATATTTGCTGAGTGCTTGTAGCTAACTTTGTTCCTTTGTTCTCTCTATAATTGTTAAAATTCCTTGGTTCAAAAAATAAAACAATTAACTGGTAAGCAAATGTTCACATTTCGATAATTTTGGTTCAGCTTCTAAGAATGTTTTGTTCACTTCCAGTTATTGTTTCTGTTCTCTACACCTGTTCGGTTTCCTGGGTAACAGTGACAGTGACTCATTCTCACTGAGATTCTTATCAGTCATTAAAGTATTGAAATATATTGCATGTCACAGAGGAGAGACCTGTGCTTTCGTTAGACATTGAGAAGGGCCTTGATTATCCGGAGAGAGGCTACTTATGGTCTATAGATTTTTGTCCATTTATTTGTATAATTCATACTCATATTGTAATAAAATGTCTAGTGTGCAGACAGGTTCCTTGAGGTCCCGACAGTTCTCTTTTAAAGATGAACCTATTGAAAAGGTGAACCTACTCCAGTCCTGTTTGCCTTTTGGTTCAAACCTCTCACACAGACTGTTTGACAAAGCTTGGCTATAAAACCCATCTGGATTCATGCTGGGTTTTTCATTTCTTCACACATCCTTCATCTTTCTGATGTCTTCAAGTCACTTCCCCGTGCATTAACTGTGTGGCCCTTTCTCTGGTTACATTATCACTAATACATTATTAATAACATTATTGTAATGCCTCTTTAAATACATCTGCTCACAATTACTTTCTATTCCATTTCGAATACAACCTTCAGGTGTGATATATTTGGGCTTTTAAGTTAATCATATCAAGAATGATTTAGCTAGGTATCCTTTGCATCTAAGACATTATTTTTCAATTCCCTTTTACGCCTCCTCCCCCACATTCTGGAAATGTATCAAAAATATAACCAAAAAATGAGAATTTGTTTGGAAACTATACATTGTCCTAATGTATTTTATATTTGTGGTCTTTTCAGCTGGGGTCATTGAGACAATGATTAGACCTGAACCAGAGGTTGCTGGGCACCCAATGGTGGAACAAGTCTTAATAAGTCTTAGTAAAACCAATAAATATTCAAGACCTATCATTTTCTAGCACATTTTCCAAAAGAGCCCAGCTCTTCATGGGGTCAATCATTAACAATTTATTTTGGTATTTTGATTATTATTATTATGAATATTAGTATTATTATATCAGATTCTCCTAACTTGGTATAAGAGTTGTTTATTGATGAGATCCAAACCTTTCATTTTTTTCATCTTGGTCCAGCAGCAATGTTCTTACGTTTTATTTATTTATTTATTTGATTTACTACGCCATTGGCCTTTTAAAACTGTAAAAGTGTCATACAAAAGTGTCATACTCATGTGTCATGGGGTATCTTTTTTTCAGCTGTGCTCTGTCCCTCAGTTCATTGCAATCCCATCCCCCGTTGCAATTGAACCCCTTACCTCTAGTCAACTCAGGGCCTTGTTTCTTATCTCTATAAGAAATTATACAAATTTTGTACAAAAATTTTGTATAAATGCTAAATATGCACTGCTTGGTAAAACTTGGGACAGGGAACTTAGTCCACAGGTTGTTAGGCTACATTTTAAATGTGTGCATAGGGTCTGTCTCCTTAACATCACTTTAAATTGAATATTTCAGATTGTGGTAGGTGCTCTCTGTGCTTCTTGTGTACCTTCATGCACACTTTTGGAAATGCTCTTTTCTAATGTGTCTTTAGAGGTTTACCATGGAAGTGCTTTCCTGTTTATTGTGTGTGGCTATGCTGAACCCATATGCGCGGTGCTGATCCCTTTTGAGCATAACTCCCACATTCATTTGAATCTAGAGGAACACATGTGTCTTATTGGCAGGCTTGGCTTCAGCTAAACAGCAATACTGAAGGGTTGGGGAGGAGCCACATATGAATTTAAAATCTGTTTGGTTATTTTCTTTTCTTGATATTTTGATCTTAAAGGGGCTGCACAGAGCCAGTTGTGCCACTAGCCTTTTTCACAGACAATTGATTTTGAAGCTATATTTGTGGGTGTATTTAAGCCCCTTGATGTCAGCATTTGGGTGCACATCATGTAAAACTACACTTTACATTTTACATTTTAGACATTTAGCAGACGCTCTTATCCAGAGCGACTTACGCAGTTTACATTTCTTTACATACAATCTATTTATACAGCTGGATATTTTACTGAAGCAATTCAGGTTATGTACCTTGCTCAAGGGTACAACAGCAGTGCCCCACCTGGGAATTGAACCTGCAACCTCTGAGTTACAAGCCCAGCTCCCTAACCATTACACTACACTGCCAGCTCTCAAACACCTGAGCACAATCTGAATGCTACCTCTACCAATGTAATATTGTGTAATTGTGTAAATAATGTACAAAATGTTGGTTGCGGAACACAATGCTTTATAAAGGCTGTGAACGGAATGGGAGACAGCAGGTTTAGGCAGGCAAAGACTCCAGCTTTGCCAGTGCTCTGGTGATTTAACCAGAAAATAGATCTTACAGATTTACCTGCAGCAGTCTATCCCTGGCAGGCAATGCCATGGCCACAATCAAATTGCAGTCATTGTCCAGCAGTTACTTGGATTAGAGCCTAACAAGCACTGTACTGAGCCAGACCATTCATTATGCATGTCAATAGGCACACATTTCTCTCAGATTCAATAGTAACATGCAGGAGGTATTTATGCTTTTAGGAGCTGGGGGAGTCTGGCTATTTAATGCCATATTCTCTCGTTATGAGCAAACATGATTCCCACCCTTTGAACAGGTCTCTGTGATTTCGTATTTTATCAGCCCGGCTGTCATTTGTGAATGAGCCTCGTTTTCAATGTAAAATAATCCTTCCGAAAATATAATAGCATCTCCTGTGGCAGCGAGACCCACGGGCGAACAGTGAGCACAAGCTTTATTAGACTGGAACGTACAGACTCAGAAATATGGAATAATTAAAGGTTAATTTAAGCCTCAAGCCCCAAAAAAAAAAAAAAAAAAAAATCGAATGATCTAGCTCATTGGTTAAAATAAGTCAACTGGTGTTGATACAGTTGTCTGTATGATGGTTAATGGTCCATATCTGTGAGAGATTAACAGCAGTCGCGTACGCAATGCGCATGTCCAGCAAAGCTGTCCGTCTTTGGTCTGCATGAAGATATTGGGAGCAGTTCTTCTGCACCGCGTGCGTGGCCGAGGCACAGGGAAAAGAGCAAGAGAAAGAGAGAGAGAGAGGGGAGAGAGAGAGATAGCAGCTCCTTCACAGGATAGTGATTCTGTGGGAAGGAGATTTCTCCCGCCAGCCTGCACTGACACTGATATGTCACACACCACAGACACAGCCTTCTCACTGTCAGAGGGGAAGAATGAAATGATAAACCCGCCGAGCGGTGGATTACGCTGACTGTCCGTGATTTAGTCAATTACGTCTCGCCGCTCAATGATAAGACACGCAGCGCAGGCGTTCCTGGCTCAAAGTTCTCATAGCTTTCACAAACATCGTTTGTGTCTGTGTGTGTTTGTGTATACTGTGTGTGTGTGTGTGTGTGTGTGTGTGTGCGTGTGCATATGGAATATGCGCATGCATGTGTGTATTTCTATCTCGCTGTCTATCATAGTCTCTCAGAGGGAATGCATACAGCTCAATAAAAACCTTCATTAATTAAAAGCAGTTGGAACAAAACCCCTAGGACCAGCGATTGAGATACTGTAGCAGAGAACCTGCTATATATAGCTATGTAGCCTCTAAGAACCTTTGAAACCACTTGACTTGAATAATTGACCATAATTACTGCACCTTAGTCTTCATCACTCTCCTCACCCAGCCATTTCACTAAATCAACAGTTCCAATAACGGCACTTGTCAAGTCAACCTGGAGTTCTGTAGGAAAATGTAGATAAATAATTACATCAATCCTCTCTGTCTCCCTACTGGCCATTCGGTGATTGAGTACAGCAACAGAGTTCATTGAAGCCTACCCAAGACATGATATTAACAACTCCCACTGAATGATTTCCAACCCAGTGCTGATATGAAAAATTATGTTTCCTTTTTCATACATAAAAAAAAAAAAAAAAGGTTTCTAGGAATTAATTGGCTCTGTTGAAGAATACAATGTGCATTGTCAAAATTACCTTTATTTCCATGGTATTCCCATATCAAGCAAATGTTACAAAATGCATTCAATTGGCAAGTTCCATGACACCAATTTGGAACCAATGTTCGATATGCCCTCCAGTATGTGAAATATCAAATAAAAACGCGAAATGCTGAAAATATAAAAGACTAATTGCATTGCTTAAAAGGCATTACAATGAATAAGCTGACAGTAGAGAGTCATAATATTCCCATGCAGGAATCATGGGAAGATGGGCAGATTCTTATTTGTTAAGAATATTTGTGTTTGCTGACCTTTTGAGACTCATTCTTTCACTACGTGGTTTGTTTCAGGCAATTGTGAGCTCAGAAGATTAATCCTTACACTGTTTAATGTTACTGAAATCGCATTTATAGGTAATTCATAGACAGGCGAAAATTACAGGCAAAATCCTGTGCTATTTGTTAATTTTTGTACCCGGTTTTGTGTAATTATTATTTTGTTCTGGTTGACAGTTGTACCCTCTGTTGTCCCATGATGGCACATAACAAAATGCTTGGCTGTTGACCTTGCGGGGGGGTAGCACCATAATCCATTAAGGAGGGAGGAATGGACAAAGACCTTCGGCTGAGAGAGAACGATATCCTTTCAGCGCACGTCCTCCATCTTACAGCTGAGTTCACTGAGGGCTTTTCTGAATGTGGCCCTGACCTTGGCTTCACTGTGGCAGGCCATATTTCTGAAAGCAGCCATTCTCTGCCAGTGTTCTGATGGGCCCTCCTTCTTACATTTGTCAAAAAGTACATCCATTTAGTTCTTTCTCCAACAGGAAATGGCAGCTCGAGGAAAGAAAAAAAAAGACAATAACAGAACAGAATAGAGTAGAGAAGAGGAGTGACTGGGCCATCGGGGAGGCAGCAGATGACAACCAATTACAGATGACAGGATCAGATTGTGTGCGGTCTCCGCGCCATTAAAAGACACACGCCTCCCCCAACAAAAGAGCCACAAAAGAGATGAGGACGCAGCTCTCCAAAGAGCGGGAGGGAGAGAGAATAAAATCAGTGCTCCTTCAGTTTTTTTTTCCTTCTTCCTTTCCTCGAAAATGTTTGGCGGAACACTTGGCTGAGGAGAGTGGGTCTAATCCTGCTGCTGACAATGCCACAGGGAATTGGGCTGTTTGTGTCTGACTTGTCCTCTGTTGCAGCGCTCTCTGATCTTCACAGCAAACACGACTCTCTTTAAAGGAGAGGTTTTAACACATCCCCCCCACCTCTGCTCATAGTTTGGCTTTTTGGCTTGGGAGGGCGAGATGAGCTACAGAAAAAAAAAGGGATTTTCTATAGTCAACAAAGCGCTGCGCAGGGTAACACAAACATGTCACGATTTACAAAGGCAGGAGGAAGAATCACATAGCTTGCCACAATGCCATGCGACAACACAGAAGACAAACGCTCCCTCGCTTTCTCCCATACATTCACACGCGCGTGAGACGAGATCACTGCCGTAAGGAGAGCAGCTTCTCGAGTGAGACAATAAACACTCCCTCTCTTCACCCATACAGACACACACACGCACACACACACATGTGTGACACGACCACGGCCGCAACGAGAGCAGCCTCTCGAGTGAAGACGTTTACAGCAAGCATTTAAGTATCTGAAACAGCCTAATATTCCCGACTGAATGAAAGGCTTTCCTGTCCATCGCTGTGTCAGAATAAAGTACCACATCAAAAACAAACAACAATGTAGCAAGGAAATGGCACATATGCATGAACAGGCCAAACGTTACATGGGGTATGGCAAGGCTTATTACACTCAACAGCGCATATTCTTCCAAATTCATTAAGATCTGTGCCTTACCTTAATGTAGAATTTGATGCCTTTTTATGATTCTCATAAATGTCCACAATCCTCTCCTCAACTTTGCTGTTAAAATCTGGCTTCAGCCATGGTTGTTGGTCACAGCCAAGAAATCACAAATTCCTACAAAATTTTCTTGCGGCTCCAGTGTCCACAGAAAGGTAATCCAAGGTTTTAGAGTAAACTGAAAATATCCACAACCGCACAAATACTCTCTCTTATTCTCTCTGATGACTTTGCGAGAGTTTAGCTGGCACGGATCCAGAGGGTTTGGCACGGTTTGAAGCTTTCCCTTTTCACATGCAGTTCAGATGGCCCTGGGACATTGCATGTTTAGTTGATTTCTCTGACAGTTTTCTCCAATCACACACACAATTCCTCTCTGCCGTCAGTGTGGAAATGGGGGCAAGAAAAGCAATTGACTGCATAATTTAGATACAATACTCCTCCACAAAAAACTTTAAGTAATTCAACACTTGTTGTTGATATTCCTCCCAAAAGCCTCTTTTGGAAAATCAGGCAGCTCTGGTTGCTTTGGGCCGATGTGTTTTCCCCCAATATAGGAGGGTGCTTCTTCATCTGCTGCAGGATTGGCGCCACTGGCTGCTGATGTCGCCAGCTGCTGGACAGAGACCGGTGCTGTAACAGACATATTGTCTGTGCCGACGTTAGCTGGCACATCAGACCATGGAACCTTTTGAGTAGACCTATAGGTGGATGTGGACGCAGATGGAACTCTTTGAGTAGAGGTGGACATGGACACAGATGGTGCGTTTTATGTTTCGAATATCCAATACTAGCTGATGAGTTCATGGATGGAATGAATGACAAATTGGATGAAATGGCCGAAGCTTAAGCAAATCAAATGATTGCAATATTACGATCATACGTACAAAAAAACATTGCTTGCTAACGTTACCTGCTGTAATAATAATAAATAAAAAAAGGGTTTATAGCCTTTACATGCCTTATAGTCACAATTGTTTTATTTGTTGATTATTGATCATATTTGCACATATAATTGCACATAATATCAAGGCAATCTGCATATATGAAAGCAAACACATATTTTTTTAAATTGCACGCATTGCACCCCCCCAAACTGCCTCTCACACCAAACACGGAGAGTTCCACATACCTTTTCAGTGATATTATGAAGGTCAAAGTCCCACGTCGTCTGAACATGGAGAGTTTACAGGAACTTCCCTGCGCTCTAATGTAGGGCAGGGGAGCCATTCCAATGTTCGGTGACAGGCCTTTGCAGATGCAAGGTTAGCTTTGTTGAGCTGCTGCCGATGCTGGCACTGCCTCTGTGCCTAGCACGACCATGTTTCTCCCGGGACGGGTGATCTGACCAATCCAGGGATCGGCCAAGCTGGCTGTGTGGGGGCCCTTCCTTGATCCAAGCGCAGCCCCCTGTCACAACCGGGACCTCCATCTGGACACTCCCCAGGGAAGAGTAGGGGCTTGTTTTCATGGGGGAGGGCAGCTCTCCTGGCCCAGCAGTCTTTCCAACTGTCCAGAGGGGGAGGAGGGCCTCAAGGTCACTTTGAGACCCAGAGATCTTGACTTGTGCCCAAACACCCCATCCACTGCTGTGCCACTAATATAATTCTGCTCCTCCACAAAAAAACAATAATAATAATGATGAATAAAATCATAATAATAACCATATGAATGATAACAATTGTATATATACAGGTAGTTACCAAAAAGATGGAAACACCAATATGATATGAAGATGCTATCTTCTTGGTTCTTGATGAAACTGCCTGCTCACACCCTACATTGAAATTGGCAGTCAATTGATTTAGTTTCTCACCTGTTTAGCATTACACCCCAAACTAATGCACAGACATCACAATCTGGGGGGTATGTCAAATGTGGCCCAAAAAGCACCCATCTTTTGAAGTCACAGAGGTCTTGCCTTCTAGCCATGTTAGCCAAATTTATGGGCATGCCGGGATGTTCATTGCTTAATTAACTAAGGAATAACACCAGTGTGGAAGCACCTGCTTTCAATATACTTTGTGTCCCTCATTTACCCAAGTGTCTCCATATTTTTGATCACTACCTATATACAGTATATATACTGTATATAAATATATATATACAGTATATACTGTACACAGTATATACATACATATACACAGAGATTATTTTTTCCATTGATGCTCAGTCATGGACATTAACCACAATGTAAGATAGATCTGTGAATAGTGCAGTGATTTATAATTAATTGATATAAGGCATTTTGCTATGTACATTACTGTATATGAATACATAGCATGACTAGCAGACAATCAGAATTGTTACAAATATATAAATATATATATATATTTTAACACTTTTTCTCCCAATTTGGAATGTCCAATTGTATTTGTAGGCCTGTCTCATTGCTGCAACCTCCTCTGTCAATTAATGAGAGTGCAAGCATGCACTCCCCTCCGAAGCGCATGCTGCTAGCTGCCGCTTCTTTTCGCTATTCAGTCGACCGGCTGAGCTGTGCTGACATCGCGTCAGAGGAGTACGATTCATGTGCAGCTGGAGCCGCCCGACTGAAGGTACTTGATTGTCCGGAGCAGTTGCTGGTGTGTGATGAGTCAAGGACAAACCTGTATCCCTTCCTGAGCAACGCTTCCTGAGGCCAATCCAGATGACTCCCAGGTATGGTGTGCTGCCCATATTGTTCAGCACCCTAGTCAAGGTATATGGTACAGAATGCCTTGGAAATAGAATATGGAGCTAATGCTATACTGCACAGGAGACGATCTTGGCATGATGACATTTGTCCTTTTGAGAATTTTGAATGCAGGTGTATGTAGATCCCAGAGATGCCACTATCAATCTTGCACATGAGGGGGTACCACATCATTACATTACATTACATTTTAGCCCCTTTCCCCTTCCCTCAAGAGGCTTTGCCTTTTGCCAGGCCGCCATTGTAAATAAGAATTTGTTCTTAATGGCTTGCCTGGTTAAATAAAGGTTAAATAAAAAAATAAAAAAATTACATTACATTACAGGCATTTGGCAGACGCTCTTATCCAGAGCAACGTACAACAAAGTGTAACCGTAGTCAAGAACAGTTTAGCTGAAAGCCACCCTAGCGGGAAGTACAGTTCCTAGGTGCTAGGAGCAACCACATAGTTAAACTAGGACCCTGTAGGTAAATCTGTAGCCACAATTCAAAGGTAGCAATAAAGCAATCAGTGTGGAAAATAATGCCAAAGCCTAATACAATACATAAACAAGTAGACATGTGTAATACTAAGCAGCTACGTCCCTAAGTTAACAAAAACCGGACTACAGGGAGAGGTGCACCCTGAAGAGGTGAGTCTTCAGTCGTCACTTGAAGGTGGCCAGGGTCTCAGCTGTTCTGACTTCCACAGGAAGGTCATTCCATCATCGTGGAGCCAGAACCGACAGGAGACGTGAGGAGAGGTGCAGAGGGGGAGGTGCTAGGCGTCCTGAGGTAGCAGAACAAAGTGGTCTGGCAGGTGTGTAGGGTTTGAAGATCTTGAGGAGGTATGTTGGGGCTGATCCCTTGACTGCCTGGTATGCTAGGACCAATGTTTTGAATTTGATGTGAGCTATAACAGGCAGCCAGTGGAGGGTAGTGAGCAGGGGGGTGACATGCAAGTGTCTAGGAAGGTTGTAGACCAGATGGGCTGCAGCGTTCTGGATGAGTTGCAGGAGTCTGATGATGCCAGCCAGGAGATGCAGTAGTCCAAGCGGGACAGAAGGACCCATGTGGTAAGGAAGGGACGGATTCTCCTGATGTTATACAGGAAGAATCTGCACGCCCGGCTTACCGCTGCAATGTTCATTGATAGGGACAGCCTGTTGTCCATCACCACACCGAGATTCTTCGCGCAGGGTGATGATGTCACAAAGGTGTCACCGAGAGAAATAGAGAAATCAAGTTGGGGAGAGTTTAGGGCAGGAATGAAGATTAGTTCTGTTTTACCTGGGTTGAGCTTTAGGTGGTGACTGTCCATCCAGCTCTGAATGTCCCTCAGGCAAGCAGAGATGCCGGTAGAGACCTGAGTGTCTGATGGGAAGAAGGAAAGAAAGAGTTGAGTGTCATCAGCATAACAATGGTAAGATAAGCCGTGGGAAGAGATTACAGAGCCAAGGGAGCGGGTGTACAGGGAGAAGAGAAGGGGACCGAGGACTGAGTCCTGTGGAACCCCGGTGGGGAGGGAGCGAGGCGGTGATACTTTACCAGCCCAGGCGACCTGAAAGGAGCGACCGGAGAGGTAGGAATCGATCCAGGCGAGGGCTGTACCGCAGATCCCTGTTGCTGCCAGGGAGGACAGGAGGATGGAGTGCTCCACAGTGTCGAACCATATAATTGCACAGTAGTGAGATATTTTTTATGTTATCACATAAATCTGCGGACAGATTAAGGTCAACTGGTGAACACCAAAGTGTCCCAATGGCCATTTTACATGTACATCATGTTAATCATGGAATTTCCTTTTTAACCACAATTATTTGGACATCACAGTCAGGACCATGAATATGTCAATATTTCCATGATTGCATCCTTATTTGCATCAATCAAAGTCAGCCTATCTGTCTATCCATATAAACAATTTTGTATTTCAGAAAAATCATTTAGTACTGTAATGATTTAAAAACAAAGATAGTGAACATTGTGTATATATACAAAGACACGTACAAAGTTATTTGTGGTTTGATATACTGTAACCATGTTTCTCAAGAGGGACATCAGTTCAATTCAACACCTGATTCATATGGTTCACATATATAAACCGAGTACAACACCGCAATATAAATTATTACTGGTATGGTGCCAGCACATCCATTGCTGATGTCATTCCATTGTTAGCAGAGGCACTTAAATCAGTAGGAAAACTGCAGATGTACTCTAAGCAATAATTGCTCTCAAATACCGAGGGATGTTACAGAAAGCTCATGCTGGATAAAAGTGATTCAGTGTTACAATAACTGCAATGAACCATGAGGCATGCTAAGTAAATAAATATTTCCCATTACCTTATTGGAAGAAATGAATGTTGTCAGATCATTTTTTTCCAAGCAAAGTAATCAGGATATTACCTTTTCTCCTAATCATGCAAATATATATATATTTTTCCCCATCAAAACACTGTGCTCATATTTTCATTATTTTCCTTTTTAATTACTTTTTTTTATTGATTTAGTGAATTGATTCACTTGCAGCAGTCTAAGTGAGGTTCACATTTGATCTAACCTCAAAGCGCTTGGGCGGTCTGGCAGACTCCGTAATGAATAAAAACAAATACTTGGTGTGAACCAAAAGTAAATTGTCTAAAAATATAAACAGGGTTTATAGCTCTTTGCTAAAAGCTAGGGTCTGCTTGCTAATGTTATTGCAAGTGTTTGCCTAGGACCGTAATCCTCTAGAGTTGTACATTCCCCAATGCATATTTCAACTAAAAGGGGTAAAACCTGACTTAAACTCCAAAAAGTATGGTTTTGTCATATCATCGATGTTATAGTTATACAGAGCACTCTATCCAGATGATTATCAATTGGGTAGGGTTTGGACGAATGGGGAACTTACAACCACAAGTTGAAATTTCAGTCACTTTCAGTAAAGATGCATTTTCGTAAATGTCCACCTTTATCAACAGATAACAAGCCAAATGAGAGCTATGCCAAACTTCCAAAGATAAGTGCACCCTCTAAGCGAATGCGAAATGTAAAGATGAAGTGAACTGGCGTTCTTACGGTTAACACACTCAGAATTATGGTTTTATATAGCTCACACACTTGGGACAGATTTATCACAGCTCTTTTTTTCTGAAAATGTCACGAGGCTCCACGCTTGAAAAACTCTGAAAAGTGATGCCCTGTCTCTCAGCGACAACTTGATAATTGAAGCTGTGAAACTCTGTTTGCTGTTTTGCATTCATTAGTCGGTTGACATGATGAAGCCATCTGCGCACACGCAGTGTTAAAAATAAGAACTAAATAACTGCATAAATAAATGAATTATTTATTGAGCCAGGGTAAATTGTTGTATCGTCTGCACATACAGCATTAACATAAGAAGAAGTAGTAGTAGAAGAAGAAGAAGAAGAAGAAGAAGAAGAAGAAGAAGAAGAAGAAGAAAGAAGAAGAAGAAATACATAAATAAATGAATCCAGCGCTCCATGCCAGGGTAGACATATTTATCATGACCAGATAGATCAACATGTAGCCCATGTATGTATAGACATACCAGAGTGATCAATATGTAGCTCATGGATGTGTGGGCGCACCAGATAGATCAGCCCATCCATTCGTAGGCATAGCAGATGGATCAATACATAGCCCATGCATACATAGGCATAGCAGGTAGATCAATACTAAGCCTGTGTGTGTGAAGTACTCTCTCCATCCCACTCTACTCCCTCCTTTAGGCTCTTACACCAGCCAGTGTAGCTGTGAACTGTTTTGGCACAGTTCTATGGGTACGATTGAGGTGCACTTCACACACACAGCCTACATGCCTATTCTGCGCACCCACTATCTCTAACACGCATACACATGCACATGCACAATCTCACACACATGCACATATGTGCACAGCCACACAAGCATGTGCACTCAATCTCCCACATAAACACACACAGACGAGTGCGCACGCACACACACACACACAGATAAACACATGCACGAAGGCACACGTGTGAACCCACACACACGCACGCACGCACGCACAAAATGTCTACGCATGGAAACGATACGTGAGGGAATGTGCTCAAACAGTCTTATGTTAAGGAGCATCTATTTTTAATGGCCTAACGCTGCGCTGCTTTCCCCCGCAGTGATGTTTACAAGAACATGACATACTTAAATGACTCTTCTTTTCCCCCTCTCCTATATCTTCAGTATTAGCACTGTGTTCTGTGCATGTGGATGCCAGGCTTACCTCGACATTCTCAGCGCAAGGAAGCCATTCTGTTAATGTGAGCAGCATTGCAGTCTCTTTAGAAGACTTAGCTTATAACCAGAAGGTTTTGAGTTCCAATCCCAGGTGGGGCACTGCCGCGTTACCCACGATCACAGCCTGCATTGCGACAGTTCATATCCAGCCTGTATTAAATGAATAATGTGTCAAATGTTACATGCGCTTGTTGCCCTGGATAAGGACAAATGTATAAATCGATGTTGAGCAGTCTACGTTTACAGAACCAAGCTGCTTATTGAAGGAATATGAATTTACTGCAGAGGCACGTTGGATCCTATTCACCACAATTGTAAATGTACCTATACAATGAAAAAATAATATTTAGTCTTGATATTAAATTAATTTCTGTCTCCTACAAGTATTTAAATCTGTGTATGTGACAGAGAGCTCTGTCACCGGCCTCGGCCAGCACTCGCATACATTACGGACGTCGTAAATATACCCGCTGTATGCATGCCAGGTTCCGTTTCCTCACCAACGGCATCATATCTCTGGCATTCTCTGTAGCTGTGTTTTAGCAGGCTAACTCCATGGGTGCGTTCGAAACCGCATACTTAGATACTGCGTACTGCATACTGCACAAGTATATACTGTACACTACATGCTATTTATATATTTGCTAATAATAGCTATGCATGCTATTTTTATATTTCATAATATTATAGAGCTTAGTACCCTGTATGCAACCATTAATGATTCAAATGGTAATATACTTGCTGTTTTTTCACGAAACTGAAGTTCCTTAGCGGCCTGCAGTACCCATACCCAGGGACCAGGGTATGAAAAAAACTGGAACATGAATCAAAATAGCTATGACAAATATTTAATTAAAAATCTAAATTGAATGGAGGTAATCATTTTTTAAATTAAATGTAAAAGTTTCAGTATTCACTTTTAAATATTTACATTTTAAAATATTCCTAACTCTTCTGTAGGGCTGTGGGGATGTTTGCCCAGTTTAAAACACAGCCAATGTGACAACCCTTTATGTTTTCTGTGAAACGTTGAAACGGAATTGTCATCAAAAAAATATGTAATTCAAAGGAATGATTGAGGAAAGGCTCTGTTTGAAAAAACTGAAATGAGAATGAAAATGGCTTTGGACAGATATGGATCTCTGCTTTTTATGAAAATGTGTGTGTGTTGTTTTGTGTGTGTGTGTGAAATCATGCATTGCTCAACCAAAATACTTCATATCAAGACATTGAAAAATAGTAAGGTTTTAAACAAAGACATATAGTACCTATTGTATGGTCTACCAAAAGGGTATCCTATAACAGCACCTATGATTTTCCATACACGTCCTTGAGATGGGAAGTAAGTAATAAAAAAAACAATGGAGCTCAGATAACAATGGACCAGAATACCAGAGAGGCTTCATTGAGCCCCTTTCGCAAGCTGTCAAGTGCTGTCAATCACTGCATACTGTATGATTAGGTACACTGAAGTAACTGGGCTTGTAACTCAGAGGTTTCGGGTTCGATACCTGAATGGGGCAGCGCTGTTGTACCCTTGAGCAAGGTACTGAAGCTCAATTGCTTCAGAAAATATCCAGCTGTATAAATCAAAATCAGTCAATCAAAATGTATTTGTATAGCGCATTTGTCACAATATGCTTTACAGCAGACGCTGGCCTGAAAAGCCAAAGCAAGCCAAGGGCAACAGTGGCAAGGGTAACCCCCGCTTGGTGGAACAAACAGGAAGAAACCTCAGGAGGAACAAAATCAAGAGGGGCAGCTCATCCTCCTCTGGCTGGGTCAGGGTCTGAGTTGTAATGGACAAGATTGCATGCAAAGGAAATGTGAGTCGCACTGGATAAGAGCATCTACTAAATAACTAAAATGTAATATGCAAAATGTGATGCCTTTGCTTTTTATAGCACTGTATTACACTGGAATTGGTTAGAGTCAGTGGGTCTGTTATTACACATATAGTAGCTTACTTTATAGTAACTCACTCTCCCATCAGTTGAATACAGATTTCATTAGTTTGACTGAGAAAGCCCTGCCTCACGATCTTCTCATTAATATACAGGGAATTCAATATAAACACAAATGTGGGTAGGTAATGGGCTTTTTATTGCCTCAGAACTTTCCCAGTGCCTTACTTTATTGCTATGCTAGTGTTTCCACAGTGTACGTGCAACAACCTTTCTGAAAGTGGAGAGAAGGCCAAAGAGGTAATTCGAAGGATGTGTCATTAACCAAATACAATTCCTTTCCCTCAGCTTAATTGAATAGGAAACACATTTTTTTTTAGCAGCAACTATTAGATAGCCTTTTACTTCACGTCTGTGTCGGGCCGGTAGGTAATTTTCACCAGTCCTATGGAATAATGGAAAAACTGATTTGGTGTCCAAGAATTTAGATTAAGCTGGACAGCGCATCCCATACAAACCTCATTAGCTGAAGATCTTTCCCTTTACTCTCCAGCAACTATTTCTTCCTGTCTTCCTCTTCACTGTCTTCAGAAAAGGAAAAAAGATCTTGCCATCCGCTTTGTTAATGGCTCAGGAAATAAATGAGTTCCAAGATTTTAATTACCTGGGGGAAGAGATTGAACAAGAGGACACGGTTTTCTAAATGAGGCCATCGGCAAAATCCTGTGACCACACACACACTCGCTCATATTCCTCTGAGGAAGACGAATAAAACGTTTCTGTTCGAAAATCGTAAAAATAATAATAATAATAAACTGCCACAATGCCAAGTGTCATCTTTACTTTGACAATGATCTGCCACCATTCCAAACCGACACCTAGAAGTGCCAAGTGGTGGTTTCAGCTCAAGCGGCTCGTATTTACTCCAGATAATCAAATCAAATATTATGCTTTTGAAGTTATTAGCAGCACAGTGTTGGTAAGCGAGGATATATGTCAATAACTGCTTTCAAAACATTTGTATAGCCGTCAAGAGCACTCCACGTTCTCATTCATCATCACAATTGGCCCAGAACTAGAGCAAGCTGTCAGAGCGGAATTGAGAAAAAAAATACAATTCAAAGTAATATGCCTCTAAAGCTCGCTGCTCAGTTATTCTTCATTATAACTGTGTTTTCAGAAACAAGAAGGAATTGTTCAACTCATGGATCATTTCAGTATTATGTAATCACCATATTTGTAATGATTACTTTAAAGATGGTTTTGGTTTGGTAAATGTACAGTATACGTATTCTATGGTCTCTCTACACTTTTTAAGCATGTTTTTATCGTCATATGTTTTGTCTTTTTTGACCCAATTTGAAATGCCCAGTCATATGTATTGATATGTCTGAAATATCCTGCCAATAGAAACCCTCCCTCCTTGGGAAATGCTATAACCAATTATCCACCACTCTGCACCACAGTCAGCATTAGCATAGTCAGGATTTGATTCCAGACCGAGGGGCACATCACTAAACTGAGAACCAGTTCTTTAGCGCAGTGGTCTCCAAACCTGTCCTCGAGGAACCCCAGCCGGTCCATGTGTTTGTTAAATTGTTACATTCCAAAACCAGCACTCCTGATTCAACTAGTTAACTGCTTGACCAGCATTGATTACTTGAATCAGGTGTGTTGGTGGTGGAATTGAACAAATACATTTACTGGACATCCCCAGGGAGAGCTTTGGGAACCACTGCTTTAGCGAGATGCCCCCTCCCCTCCCCCTCCCCTCCCCCTTGGACACTGCAGTACCACCCACTTCCACACAAGCAGCACTGAAGCTGAAACATATGCTCTCCTCCAATGCATTTACAAATGTGACAGACTTGCTAAGTGGAATCCATGACAACTGGTGAATATTTATTGATCTTATTCCACTTTGGGGAAGTTTGTAGTGAAAACACACCTAGGCGGTAGTGGAATTGCTTGTTTAGTCCATCGCAAATGGAATGGAGACACATATCTTCTCTCTCCAAATTCAGCTCACAATCCTGGCTGCAGATTATATTGATGAAACATACCACAGTAACTGCATATACCTCCGCAGTGTAAATGTAAATAACTATCAACCCAGTCCAAGATGGCTGCCACAGTAACAGACCACTATTAGTTCACCCTTACCTCAACACTAAGAACCCATGTCTGTATTTTAATACATGCCTCTTAATCAAGATGGTTAGTGTGCATTTTACTGTGTAGGTAACCGTTTCGTTGTGTGCTAGAATCTGTTCGTTAACCCGGCATTAGATTTTCAGTTTAGTGGTTGTGCTCTGTACCCGTTTCACTGGGGTTAGTGTCAGTTAATACTGCATAGTCATTATAATTATAATTATTAAGTTGTTTGGTGTTCCTGTGTCTTAGTGGTAATGGCTGCTTAGAAGTCTTTCTGTCAGAAGTTGATTAGCAGTAAGCTTCTTAGAATCTGTTTAATTGTTTCAGGTGTAAACATCCGTCTCTGTAGTCGAGCGTTCCCTGAGTAGTGGGTGGTGTCTGTTAGCCAGTTAATTGTTGTCTATTGTTATCAGCTGGCATTCGCCACTTAGTGCCTAGCACCACTCAGCTATATAAGTAACCATAGTTGTGGAAAGCGGCAGCTTTTCCCGTCCTAGCCTCCCCGTATGAAGACTCAGTGGACAAAGACAAAGGAGTCTACCTGCAGGGGTCTACCGAGGGGGGCCAGCTAGGGAGTGCTCGTCGCACAGTAAGTATTATAGTTTTGTATCTCCCTGTTCTACTTCCTCTGCATCTAACACTACATGCTACCTCCCTATCCCAGTCCATGTCTCCTCTTCTAGATTTCCTAGGAGAGATTCTACTCACACCCGAAACCTCTCCAATCTCATCCACTCTCCTAGATCTTCTGGTGTCGACGTCGTGGTAGCAGGCGGACTAGGGAACTGTCTGCTGTCCGAAAGGCCGATTTCATCTTGCCCCAGGCCTCCCTACTCTCCCTGCAGTTCATGGTGCTCACAGAGACATGGATCACTCTGCAGAACATGGCCACCCCTGCTGCTCTCTCTGCTGCCTACACCTTCTCACACACTCCACGACCCACAGGTAGAGGTGGAGGGACAGGTATACTGATCTCCCTATCACTGTTATGCCGATGACACTCAACTCTTTCTCTCCTTCTCTCCTTCTCTCCATCCCAGGTCCCAGCACGGATCTCTGCATGCCTGGCTGACATCTCCGCATGGATGTCCACCCACCACACAACTCCTGGTCCAGGCCCTGGTGATCTCACGTCTGGACTACTGCAATTCCTTGCTGGCAGGCCTACCGGCCTGTGCCATCAAGCCACTGCAACTAGTCCAGAATGCTACCGCTCATCTGGTGTTCAACCAGCCAAAGTTCACCCACGTCACCCCTCTACTGTCCTCTCTGCACTGGCTCCCCATCGCAGCACGCATCAGATTCAAATCACTGGTGCTTGCTTTTCAAGCGGCTAGAGGTACTGCTCCCCGATACCTCCAGTCACTCATCACTCCCTACACCCCAGCCAGACCCCTCCGCTCTGCCTCCTCTGGCAAACTGACTGCCCCATCCCTCCGGGCGCCTGGTAGCCGCTCCTCGCGGTCTCGTCTCTTCTCTGTCCTGACCCCTTGCTGGTGGAACAACCTTTCCCAATCAGTCAGGACCGCGGAATCACTTGCGATCTTCCGCAAGAGACTCAAAACCCACCTTTTCAGACTCCACTACCACTGAACTCTGTACATCTAGCTAATTGTCATCACCACTGCCTACTTGCTCAACACTATATACCCCTTCTACTATGATTGTTCCTACCATGTACTGTATTTATGCACATCTTGTAAGTTGCTCTGGATAAGAGCGTCTGCTAAATGCTTAAAATGTCAAATGTAAATGTATTGAAGCTATGCATGCACTGAGTGCATGTTCTGCTGGGTAGTTCCCTATGAAAAGTGGAGGATGCGTTCTCAAAATGAAAAAAAACCTAGTGGGAGTGGGGGATTGGATGAGAGGCTAGATGAGAGCTCTGCCATGTTCTAGCATGCAAAGCCCTGCCATATTCTACCATGCACAACACTGCCATATTCTACCATGCAAAACCCTTCAAAGCCCTAAAATTGTTCACCATACGTAGCTCTGCCAACCTCTACCATACGTAGCTCTGCCAACCTCTACCATGCTAAGTCCTGAACTTCAGCCAAGACAGACAGCTACCCCAGATGAGGGAACGCCAGAGAGCTGGGCTATAAGGCAGTCAGTAAATGGTAAGCATTTTCAATGCCTACTGTTCATCTTATTATTATTTTTCCAACTTACAATGGCTAAGGAGTATAACCCCCTTCCCCAGCAGCAATTTGAGTCAGAGGAGGGACAGCATGGAAAGACAAACTGAGACATGAGACAGCTGCCCCAGATCTGGAGTGAGGATCTACAGACAGTAAAGCGGATTGCTAGGCAGTCACTGAAAGGTATTACCCCACACCCCTTAACCCTAAATCCCCTAACAATATTTATCTCTCTCATGGTCTTCCACTGCCATGACAACAGGCTAGATTACTGTATCGGGGGCAGGAGGTACGGAGACAATATAGCCTGTGGGAACAGTTTTTGAAAAGAAAAAACGCCTTGCATGTCAATTCACATATGATTGCACAGATGCACATTTCATACAGGAAGGTATACCTTTGTTAAAGATGTTCATTAATACGCATTTTACCACAGAAATCTTTATTTTACTCATGACGTATATTTTAGTATACATATACACGCATAGTAGTGAAATAGATGTTCATACTGGTAATATCTATTATTCTTAGTAATTTAATGTACACATTACATTACATACTACACTACAGGGCTGGCAGTGTAGTATAATGGTTAGGGAGCTGGGCTTGTAACTCAGAGGTTGCAGGTTCAATTCCCAGGTTGGGCACTGCTGTTGTATCCATGAGCAAGGTAACCTGAATTGCTTCAGTAAAAAATATCCAGCTGTATAAATGGATTGTATAGAATATGTACAAGAAATGTAAAAAAAACCCTGTGTAAGTCGCTCTGGATAAGAGCGTCTGCTAAATGCCTAAAAAAATAAAAAAAATACCAGGGCAGTAAAATGAGCATACCACAAGTGTTTAGTAAAATCAATATCAGTAGTAAAGGGCAGCAATTCTGGTGTAAGAATAGGTTTACATTCCTAATATACTAGGTCCCATAGATAAGATTTATGTCACCTGTAATACATAAAAACAGATATGTCACTTGTAAAAATCGATTTGTAACTAGTGCCTGTGCAGTACTAAATGTTACTAGACATGCCTGCTAATTTGTACCTACAGAACTTTCTGACAATTTAATTGTAAAAAATGTGCTATAACAAATAAATGTTGATTTATTGACAAAAGTCATCGTATAACAAAGACATCCTTTGTGATAGGCCCCTGAGACAGTATAAAAGGGCATTCAGCATGCTGTTGCGAGCAGCAAACCAAATATCTCTCCGACATACATCTGTAACATTCCAGTAGATTCAATGGTATGTAAAAACAGATTTTCCACCCACCATAAATTTGAACAAGGGGCAACCGTTGAATGTGAAATTATTGCATAAAATTATTTTTAATAGTTGATTGTAAAATGGTTGGTGGCGAGCTGGTGGGGGCCGTTCACCCCCAGTTCAGCGCCGTGGCCGAAGGTGTGCCACACTTTTATTTATCTATACTTACCACTCCCACTGACAACAAAAGCACACAAATGCCTAGGATGGCAGGTAAATATAAACCAAAAGGTCAACTCAAATAGGTGCTAACAAGATTAAAAATGCATTATGGGTGGCGGTGACAGCTTTCATCCTCTAAAGAGGTGCCATTTCCCCCTCCGTCCTGCTCCGTGAAATGGGCAGGACTCAGCTGCTGTGACCTCTGACCCTCTCAGCCTGGGCCTGCCGTTTGATGATCTCAGTGTTGCCTGGACAAAGGCTTCCTCCTGGTCAGCAGCGGCGGGTCTCACAGCGCCCGGCGTAGTTGGATCCGGCTCTTGCTGGAGTGGGTAAAACCAACGCAAAGGTGAGCGAAGCCCTCCGTAATAAGCTTACCTTCAGTGCCCGCAGCACTTCATTATTCACAGCCGTGACTTAATTTTCACACTGCAAGTCCAGTGCCTACAAGCTGGGGTTCTGTTTTTACGCGACCCGCCTTTAAGATGGTTTTATTTCCAGCAAAGCATTTATGTGTATGTGCGTGTGTATGTGTGTGTGTATGTGTGTGTGTATGTGTTTGTGTGAGCGTAAGTTTGTTTCTTGGGGGATGTATTTGCAGAAAATGGGTCGGTTGCATACGCACATGCACACACACACACACACACACACACACACACACACACACACACACACAAGGCATACAAAATGTTACATCATTACATTAACATGTGTGCATTCTGTATTTTTACAGTACTGAATTTTAAATAGTTTTTCCCCCTGCCTTTATGTGGTATCCACATGGTGCAACAGGAGCGAGGCTCTGAAGAGTTTAATGGTCTAAATTGAATTCAGGACACAGCTGGAACAACGCACTCCCCGTCTCTCCTTGCAGTCCGATCAATCCACTGATCTGAATTTTCACTCCCTTCAAAGCACCCCCCACCCACCAGCAGTTTCGCAGCACTGCAGCTGAATATCGGCAGGTTGAGCAGCCGTGCCTTGTGCCCGGGGCGCCTGCTGAGGGTGGGGGGTGGGGTTATGGGTGGTGGAGGGAGGGATGGGTGCAGCAGAGCGTCTGGGAGAAGCGCCGTCAGCCTCGGGCACGTGGGAAACAGATTTTCCACACCTCCATCTGACGAGCTGGGCGGTGCCGTCCAAATCCGGGAGGTTAGATAAACAGCTTCTTCTCCTGTCCATGTTCCAGGCACTTAGCAGGAAACGCAAGACGCATGTGGAAAAGCATGGCACCATCACAACGGCTTCCTACACACACTTTATATCCTTCAGTATTTCAGGATCCGATAGCAAGGACTCCTTACATACAATTTTTTTGAAATGTAACTGGACTGCACTCCTTTAAAAGGATTTTAAAACTCATATAGAGCTGCCAAGGACTGCGGTTTGTATGGGAGATGCTCACCATGAACTGTTCCCATCTTCAAAGGCTTTCTGACCACTCAGGGCTCAGACTGTGGGCGTGTGTGTGTGTGCGTATGTGCAGACAGGTACACACAGGTCCCCATGCAAACACACATAGCCACATGTATACCACTCCTCTGTAATTGTTTAATTGAGTCACAGTGTGCTGGTTCCAATTTTCAGGGGTCATTAGGCATCGGGGTACATGAAAGACTGATAAACAGCACATTGTTTCAGCTTCACTTCTTCCGGGTTCATATATAAATAGATGCAGAGCCGTGAAAGAGTCCTGCCCTTTAAAGTTTCATGAGACATGAATTAAGCATGGGCAGATCTCAGAAAAAAATCTAAAACATGATAGCGCATCATCGAACGCCGCCCTAGAACAGGGAGCTGGCGTGTGATTTTCTTGGAAAGAGAAGGAGCGGCAGAAGGAGATTACGGAGGTAGGACGGAGCTGTGCGCAAGAGTGGAAAAGTGGAAGGGGGGGGGAGGTGGGGGAGATGCAGCACTTGCTAGAAATGGGGTTAGAGAGGAGAGGGAGGTGTCGGGTCTCAGGAGAAGGGCTGGAATTACCCCGTGCGTGGAAGAGCCCGCTGTCGAGCGACGGTTAAGGACAAGGCTGGTACAGAAAAATGTCTTTTTGAAGAGCGTTTTTTCCATTCGGACACCTCCTCTGCAGATGTGATTTCCCTGGGGGCAGGGGGGGGGGACTGAGAGCCTGAACAGGGAAAGTGGTGGTGATGGTGTGTGTGTGGGGTGGGGGGTGGGGTGGGGGCAGGTTGTTGCAGTCAATAGCCCTGCCAGAGGTAAAATCACAATGTCTCCAGCTATAAATTACAAACACACAGAGACGTACTTTGGGGTGAGGCAGAGATCTTGGATATTGCCTTTGAGCCCCGGACTCATTGATCTTTCAGTAGGAACAACCTCATACGTCATAAATAAAAGCATCAAACCCCTAGCGGCTTGCTGGTAGAATGAGATTTTGAAGCAGAGTGGAAAGGAAAATCCAAAATATCCAGGTGCTCTAAAGAGTGAAATCTGCCGTAGGCTGTTTAACTAAGGAAACTCATGGCACAGACGTAAACACGGGGAACTGCCGCATCTTGAGTATCAGAAACAGGACTGAGGGAAGATGAAGAGGCACTTCCCCAACACTCCAATGCTTGGCACTCACACTCCCTGACTCCCTTTCCTCCCTTGTTCCTTGTCTTATGTATATATATATTTTTTATTCTTCAGAGAATTCTTTTAGTAAATAATTCCAATATGTGAATTGTATACCGACACACATGGCAATTCATAAGCTTTTCAGGGAACAGACTCTTGGACAGGAGAGCTGGTGGACAGGTTAGTATTGAGGATTTGGATGCTGTGTGACTGCTGGCTGGCCCGTGTTCATGATGCATGTGTCTGGGTTTAGGGAGATTAAGCCCTGTGTCCTGTGTCTACCTTGAGGCGCCATCAGAGAACAGAGATCCGCTTCACACCTCTTCCATTGTAGCATCAAGCAGCTTGATTTACCAGTATGATACACCGACTTGAGAAGATAGCAATCGCCTACAGGGCCATTCCGCCCACAGTCCATCTCTTAATAGTACTGAGAACAACACAGAGGCTACAATGTTTAACATATTCAGAATGACCATGAATGAATACCATTACCATTCTGAGTTAGGGGAGACTCAAATCAAGAGGTCACCGGACCGCTAAGCGCTGAGGAGCGGAGGTCAGGAAACAGGCATGGTGGCTGAGGGACAGGAGCTTCAGCGTAAGTAAGACTTCTGGGTAATCTCAATCATCGTTTCCTGTCAGCAGCCTACAGTGCAAATGTCATTATATAAAAGGTCACTGACCCATATTCTCTCAGCTAATTCTCCCAAACGCCCCCCACACCCAAAACCCCAGTCAACTGTGCCAGCCGGAGGGGAAAAAAAGATTTAAAACTCTACTCCCTCTCTCACAGGTTAGGGGAAGTAAAATCCAGGAGATTCGATGTGAATGAAGGTGCATGTGATGATAATACCGTGCAGCTGCGGGGTGAGCCAGAGGGCCCCACAGCAAACGAGCCTCGCTCTGATCAATGAAGGCGTGCGAGTATTTCGACTCCACATGTGCAAATTTGCAGAGGTGACACGTGGTAAGCAAGAGCAAAGATGTCGGTTTATCTATCGAGTTAAGTGCACTGCCAAAGGTTAAATTATAATTAAGTGGAGTATGTAATGAATTTAACCTGCCCCCATCCCCCCCCCACTAACTCACGGTTACGTTAATCCAGGTACCCAGATGGATGTTGGGATTATGGAGAGATGAGTAAAACGATTTTGTGTGCTTAGAGCACATCTCCTTCTATAAATACAAATGGTACGACACTTCTGTCAGGACAGACAGATGTGCGCTTACATTTGGCTGTCTCGCTGTCTGCGCTTTTTGATACCCTAACGGAAGATGTGTGGAGCTCTGCCACAAAGGCACACAATGCGCGTTAATACGATTGTACTGGGATAACAGGATGATGGGTTCAGGAGTAGATTACTGCGGTGCATACTGCAAGGTTCCTGTAGTATGCTACTGTTCTATAAACAGAGGCTAAGCTGCCGTAGCTCCTAGTTTATTTGCCTAGGAATTAAGAGGACAAAGTCACCGGATCAGACATCGACTTGGTTTTAAACACAAAGCTCCATGGAATCTTTTGAAAGAATTAAAACTCATTCAATATTCCAGAGTATGAAATAGCACGGTTGTTCCTGCGTCTAGTTTAATAAGTTAATATAATCGATAGCTCAGTGAATCTCAACACCAGTGATGTTAACTTCTGCTATGCATGTTCCTTTGTATGCATATGCTGGCGTGCGTACATGCATTTGCGCATCTGTGTGTGTACATACATGTATGTGTTGCGTATGCATGCATGCTTATGTGTGCGTGTGCAAGTGTTGTGTGTGCATACGTGTATGTGTCTGTGTTTGCTACACACGGCACACAGCTTTTTTTTCAGGGGCAATTGTAAGGCAACTGGGGAATTTCTCAAAGGTAGACCCCATGTGTACAATCGAAGCTCAAATCATCTCTGACACATCTTTCAGAACAGTCCTCTTGGTAATACAGTGGTGTATTTTAAAAGGCGCTCATAAAGGATTCATTGTATTTGCCTTTGGTTGAACAGCATTTCGCCTGCAGTGGCAACATATGTACAGGAACACATTGCAATTTTGCTAGTTTTTGATCTTTTTCCAGACACAAATAGACACAATAGCTCATTATTCCTTTAGTCCCAGCAGATGAATATCATCATCATTTAATTGCTAAGCAGATTGATGTCTGTTATTCACATATTTACCCCCCATGAAATTGAAGCAATGAACCATAATGTGGGGACAGGTTTTGGAGTGAACCTCAACTTCAGGGTGGGGAGGAGGAGGAGGAGGAGGAAGGAGCACAAAGGAATGCTGGAATTAGCTGAGAGAACATGGGTCAGTGACCTTTTATATAATTACATTTTCACTCATTGGCTGCTGACAGAAAACGATGATTGAGATTACCCAGAAGTCTTACTTACGCTGAAGCTCCTGTCCCTCAATGCCTGTTTCTTGACCTCCGCTCCTCAGTGCTTAGCAGTCCGGTGACCTTTTGGTTGGAGACTCCCCAAACCCAAAATGGTAATGGACTTAATTCCCTGGTCATTCTGAAGACCTTAAATATTGTAGCCTCTGCATTATTCTCAGTACTATTAAGAGATGGACTGTGGGTGGAATGGCCCTGTAGTCAATTACCATCCTCTCAAGTGAGTGTACCATACTGGTAAATCAAGCTGGTTTTGCTGCAGGAATGAGGACAAGCTTCAACCCTATGGGCCATCTACAGGCATGAAGATAGCTGAATTTATTATTTATTTGTATGAACTCCATACTTCTACATTGGAAAGGTGGGCCAGGTGCCACCTGAACCCACCCCATCCCACACACCTGCCACCTTGGTACTGCTGCGCAAACATTTTATCATGATTCTTCGTTTTTACCGACAGCAGCACTGCCTCTCACAACCCGGGACCGGTGACCTCAGAGTTATGCCACACCACCGGCGGTCCTTCAGGGTCATTGTGCTTCCACCATGTGCCCTGAGTTGACACCACACTGTTCTGGTGATCCCATGCACTACCCCTCCCCCACCCTTCCTCTACAGGTCCTGCGAGGTACCCCACACCCCCCAGAAATTGAAAACGTAGCCTGTTGGTGCGGTGCTAAGCGAGCGGGGCTGGTAACGCGTGTCCGTGGCGAGAGAGCCGGAGACGGAGGGGGGGATCAGCGGTGGGGCAGACAGACAGCCTGACGTGGCGTGATTGCATGCTTAAGATGCGGCATTACAGCTCACCCCTGGGAAGCCGTCGTAATGGGATAATCCATCATGAGGGGACCAAGGCAACAGCTTCAGGAGGGAGAGGGAGAGAGAGAGGGAGAGAGAGAGAGAGAGAGAATTCCACAACTATCGGACTGAAAACCTCCTGCAGTTTAATCTGAGCAACTTGATTTATTTAAGATGCCTACACTTGTGCTCCATCACTTACAGGTGTAGGTATCTCTGTAACTGGCCTTCACCACTTAGGGTGACTAAGCCAGCATTAGGGATTGAGTTCTGGTCTTGGTCTCAGGATTTGATTTGCTTGGTACTCATCTTGTTGCTATGCAGAGTACAAGTGGGCGTAATGATGTCTCTGGGCCAAATTCAATCTAACAGTCATCTGTGCCCCTAACTTTGAATAATGAAATTTAAGCATTTTTTGGGGTTTTTTTGCACAATTTTCATTAATTTTTGTGCTCCACAGAGCTCATGCATATGGAGTGTAAATTAATTACATTTCTTAAGTAAAACTCTTTACTTAGACTCTTTACTCTTTAATTAGACCCAAGAAACCAGCTGAAGTGAGTTAACTGTGTAATAAACAGCTGTAATTTATCAATGTAGTGCTGAGTAACAATGCAAAACAGCACACCCTGCGGCCTTCCTGGACCAGGGTTGGCCAACCCTGATCTAGAGTTTTAACGTTCAACTCTTTTAAAAATTTTTTTAAATCATATGATGATATTGATACAAATACAAAATTCATGTATTTGCCATCTGCAGAATTGCTCAGAGAATGAATTTTGAAGCTGGACACCATAAATACCACTTTTCATATGACCTCGAACAGTGACATTTTCAAGTGAAGCCGCACGACAGCAGTTTGCTGCTTGCCTCACGCAATCCCATTAGATGAAGGTCCTGAGCAGCAGAAACAGCTCCGAGCCCGGACAAATTGAATTCTCTCTCACAGAAACACAGAGAGGCGCCCTTCGGAGTCATACAGCACAAACTGTAAATTGTGCCGGATGGAGGTGAATATTGTAACGCAGCCAAAGTTATGAAGCAGAGTGATGGAGTGAAGAGAAAAGCTAAAGTCACTTTTAAAAGCCACGCAGATGTGGCGGAGATGGGACAGGTGGCGGACACAGCCAGCGTCACCGCCGGTGTTCCCTACACTCCTCCCCCGACCATGAGCACATCCCTCTTTCTCCCGTCGTCTGTTTGGTAATCGCTTCATTAGTGGCACCGGGACACCAGTTGAGTACCCATGGACCCCTCCGCATGCAGCGGCCCAGTCTGTCAGACACTGAAACTGAAAAAACGATTGTCAAGTATGTATTCATGTAATTGTTTTCCAAAGAAAGGGGGGAGAAAAGTCGATCAAAAGAGACATGTGTAATTGCTGCTATATATATACCCACATACTCGCCCCCACTCCAACCACCCCCCCTCAATGATGGGGGATTCCATCATTACCTGTACACCTGAGCAGAAAACAACACCTGCAGACTCCTACCTGCGCAGCGATGCGGAACCAGCCTCTCTGTCTACCTGCTGACTCGGAGGGTAATTACACCTGGGAGCAAATTACTGCATGCAGATTTGAATAATTTGATTACTTCTCTGCCTTGGGGAATGTTCTGTGCATCTCGATTATGGGTTTCATTAGAAAGACCAGATGCAGGAAAAAAATATTTAAGCATAAATTGTATCATTTGTTGACCTAACACACTTATCCTGAAAGATCGTACATGTTGACAATTTAGCAAATCCACTTACACAGCTAAGGGTCTACTTAATTAGTTATAATTCATTGAAATCATTTCTGGTTTATCTTTAAAAATATATCCTATATTTACACATATGGGTATCAACTGGATATTAGGAAATTGTATTTGGTATAATATTGGACAATTCTATTTAATTGCAAATTTCTACATTATGTGATGATTATACAACCTGATAAAATGCTATGCAAATATGTGAAATATGTATCTGTGTAATTATTTTCTGTTTCAACTCATTTAATAGGTATATATATATAGTTTTAAAAAATTGATCAAGCAAGATGCTTGTAGTTGCTACTGCATGTAAATAATGAATGATAAAATGTTCACTTTTTTAATTTTGTTTTGTAAATTAATTTTTTACTCTTGGCTGCTCTGATTGACAGCGCGCAACAAAGAATTCAGCTGTAGCTTCCATATGTGTCATTCCATCCACATTCATTAAAAGTCTCTTCATTAAAATAATTAAACAGAAAAAGTCAACACAGTGCACTATTTTAAGAAAAGCCAACTGTTCATTTTAGAGCTCTGAATTGTCTTTACTTTCAAGACAAACAACTTCACCAGCTGCTCCATGTAGATTTGCAGCAAAGTCCTCAATAACTCTCTGATGGAGAAGGAGGGAAGAAGAGACAGAGAGAGAGCTTGTGAGATTCACTGAACTAATGGGTTTTGTTTTGCATTAAAGACAGACCACTTGAGGCTCAATGCTAGGTTAGCACAGGGGAAGTTATTAGAAGTACACAGCAGACAAGATGAGACCATTTTGACAAGATAACACTGTCAAACAAGGTAAAAAGATTTCCAACCAAGGCTGTTTTCTTTGATGCAATCGTGGATATGATACACTAAGATCAACTGTAGCTGTCAAATATAATGGACAGGACTACACCATCCCTTCCTAAACATGATGGTGCATATCGCATGTCAGTCAAGACAATTACCCACGTATGGGTGGATGTAACTTTTTCACAAATCCCCAGGCATACGGATATCACAGTGAGAGCACACACAGAGTGCTGCAATTGCTTCAGCAACCCACAGCGAAGCTTTCAGAGCAGCAGGCATTTGAGTTACAATAGGTTTCTTTGCAAGACACTGATATGAAATATGTCCACACCAATGTCTTGCAGATGTTCAGGCAGATGGATTATAAATCTTAGCTGCACAGAATGTAAAACGTTCCACCAAAACATCTGCAAATGTTTACATTTGGCATCTTTACAAGATTTCAATTACCATCACTTGACACAAGAGTAACTTCATTTAGCCAGCAAAATATACTTGGGTAGGATCGATCAACATAGTTTACATTGGCTAGCAATTTAGGAAAAAGTCATCAAATGAACATTAGCTAGCTAGCTATTACAAATTTACACAGAAAGTAAAATAGATTAATTTAGATTCAAAAAGTTTAGCTGCTGCACAACTCTGCATGCTTTCCCAGACTCTTGTGATCACTCATCGGTAGTTTAGTAAAATGCATTCTGCTGTTGATGTGCCATTGTTAGCTTCAGGGAAGGGGGAAAATAAACAAATAAAAAATGGGTTTGGAACAGTTATCGTACCTCTCATACCCAATTTCTTACTCATGGGTCCCCATTAGTATAATCAAAATGATAAAATACAGAATTATTTAGCAATTTCATCGCAATTACTTAGCGATCTGGTCCTCCTACCCAGGCCAGTGGCTGGATAAAATCTGTCCCTGTGTGCTGGTGCCATTTTGTTCTTTAACCCACTGACAAGGCTGGTTCGACCTGGAACCAATCCGCTAGACGCAGAGGCCACTTACAGGCAATATCAACAACCTCCATCTCATGTACTCTCACCACTCCCAAAGCTTGAATCACGTTCGACATTCAACCTGCTCATCTCATTACACATTACAAAGCATCCATCTACTGAATGTTTGCCCAAGGCTCCAATTTCATCTATTTGTTCACCTAGAGCCTGTGGGGCCAACTCTGGTGGAATCAGATTCAATTTATTAATCAAACCTCGTACGACTGCAGGAGGGGGGCGGGTGGGGGTACAATGCTTTGATCTTCTCCATGGTTTGGCAGAACACATTAACTACACTAATGAAATTATGTGCCATGGCTTAAATATGAGTATAGTAATGATGATGTGAAGGTCGGCGCCTGGATTACGATTTTGCATTCCATTCGCAGAATTAGTATTTTTTTTCCAACTATTATCTATACAGGAATGTGCACTTCATTCATTATTGGAACTTTCCCCAATTAAAATAAAAAATTCTCCTTTGAAGTGCTCCATTTCCGAACAGACATCTCCACTCGGGTCAAGCACGATTCTCAACAAGAACATCGACTTCATAACCGTTCACTGCATATATTTTCACTGCGGCCCACATCGTCCTCCTGGGGCCTCTGCAATGACAGGGATTGCGAGGCGATTCAAGTACGAGTTTTGGCAGGCTCATTTCTGAGGAGAGCGCGAGACTGTGAAAGAGCGTCCCGCATCATTGTAAGATCTTTCCCCCCCACTCCTTCAGGATAAGACCTTCCTCTAATTACAGCTCACAGAATGATTGTTTGTTTGCCCAAGATGATAACATCAATAAGAGAGACTGTTTCAACGAATGCGAGTGGAGACATTTTTCATTTAAATGGGAACTTCCCTGCCTCCCAGCTCATGGCTCAGTTTGAGCCAAGCAGAAAAAAAAGCCATTTGCTGGAATTCACCGCTGAGGATATGTTACCAAAGCAGCGGGGAGAGATTAAGAATTGATACGCCGCGCTCTCGTCCATCACACAGTATACTCATGCATAATGACATCGCGTTTACAAGCCTTTCTGTTGCTCCTCGTGCCGCGGCTCTTGTGCAGAATATCCGAGCTGCTGGTTAATTCTCTCTTCTTTTGTGTGTGTTCCAGGATACTTATACCACAGACATAACCAAATATTTTAAGTGATATACTATTCGCCGGCAGTTAGTTTTGCATAGTTGGGCACAGCGGTACAGCACAGGCCATGTACAGAGAGAATCCATAAAACATCCCGAGAGGCCTTTCCTATTCCTCTCTTTCTTTTCCTGTGAATACAGATTTACGTCCCGAGTTTATATTTATTTCCCATCATTCATTATCCAGAACCGCAGCTCCTCTTACGGGCTGCAGGCATGCCCATAGTGCATTGGCAGAATTTGGGGGGGGGGGGCAATGGGTCCGCCCCCAAATGTAATTGCACCAATCTTGAATACTAATATATTTTTCCTTTCATACATGTGGATTGCTTTGAAATGGACAAAATTGCATGTAAATATGATCAATAATCCACAAATTGCAACTATGAGAAAGATCTCTGTTCTGACAAGCTGCCCAAGACATCCATTTTCCCAGCAGAGAGGAGTGTGTTCAACAAGGCAAACACTTGCAAATAACATTAGTAAGCAGCTTTTAGCAGAGAGCTATAAACCCCGTTTTTTTAGGTTAATTATCATTGAATCAGGAATCCCTCGAGCCACTATCAACTTAGAGGTAATAAAGTTTGTTTGGCGCATAACAGTAGGCCTACAAGCGAGCTAACTCATGCATTCGGGAATATTAGGCTCTTACAGACGCTTAAATGCTTGCTGTAAACGTCTTCACTCGAGTGGCTGCCCTCGTTATGGCCGTGGTCGGGTGTGTGTGTGTGTTTGTGTGTGTGTGTGTGTGTGTGGACGAATGGGGGGAGTATTTGTTGTCTTCTCTCTCTTGTTAAGGCAGTGGTCTCATGTATGTGCGTGTGCGTGCGTTTATCGTCTGTCGTGTTGTACGGCACTGTGGCAAGCTATGTTCCGTCTTTGAGGATCGCAATGTGTTTGTATTACCCTTCGCAGAAGGGTGATGTTAGATTTGTTAACTATAGAACTTTTTTTTTTCTGTAGCTTGTCTTGCCCCCCTAAGCCAAACTATGCGCACGTGGAAAAATAGGTTCAATGTACAATCGGTCCAAGGTCCAATGCAGGAGAATGATATGCTGTTCTCTGATCAGTTTGTCTGTACATATCTGTTTAGCCTTCTTTCTGTTAGTCTGGTTGAACATGTAGAGTCACCGATTGCCTATTGTGAATGACTCATACAGACACAGCTGATGCAGAGAGCTTTGACCTTTTCTCATATACCTTTGCAGGATGTGCTATTCTTCTTAGAGTAGACATCCAACTGAGAGGCATTCTTCCTCTTCGATATGATGTGACATGGGGAAAGAATGCTTTCTCGTGTTGTGTTAAAAGCATCCTCTGACAGGAATTTGTTGTACACTGAGACTTGAGACCTCGGACCAACGGACTGATTGCCCACAGAATTCCTGTTTCGTCTAAAGCGTCTCGGCTTCCATAATACCATATTCATAATTTCACAGAAGGAGGAGAGTCTTTCCAGTGCTTCAGATCCAAGCTTTTAATGCATTCATTACCATGCAAATTGGTTTGGGAATCATCGACCACGAGCGTTCGACATACTTCATTTGAAAGTCTGTAAATGCAATTAATGGGACTTCATTTACAGCAAAGCGAGTCGCCTGCAGACAATTGTCATTGTTTGGATCCCATTAAAAGTTTCCAAATAAAAATGCTATTCTGAGATATCCGTCATCATGTCCAGGCTGAAGGGCGGTCCCACAATGGCATAATGGGATAATAAACATCGTTTTATCCAGTCTAAATATGCCAATATCCACAACAAAGAACCTAGAAATGGTTATTATGATTACTTCGGTAGAGTGAGGATCCCTGAACAATCTGACTGAATGCAGATTGAATGATGAGCACCTTCCTGTTGGCTTGGCATGATATTACATTGCATTATTTTGCTTCTTAGAAGTCGTCCTTATCCTGTTCTGGGCAACATATATTGCGCAGATTTTAATTAGGCTGCATGAGAAATAGGCCAAGACTATTGTTATCTGTCACAATAACTTATGGTTATGGTTTCCAACTCCAAAATATTAAACAGAATCTATTTCTACATATTTGGACCAGTTGCTACACTATTTTCAATGTGATATTTTTTAATTAGTTTTATTCAAAAACCTTGTTCCTTAACTATTTAATTATTTGAAAAACAAATTTCCCCAGTTACAAACAGTAATGGAATTATGATAGTTGCCTAGCAATAAAACAGTACTTGTGGGGCAAATGACTTGGAAATATTTACCCTCTGCAGCACTACCATGGCTATTATAACTAGCTGGTTAGCAAGGTAATTTTAAAACTGTACCAATCTGCATAGCATAACTAACATTACTTAATTAATCATTTGGAATACAATGCTACTGCACTGCTGGCTAGCATATTCACAGTCACAATCTGTGACATTACCTGTAACTAGATAGATAAAAACGTTGCTTGAGTAAAATGACTTAACATTCAATTAATCCAGTTCCGGTATCACAAAGGTAAGACTACATACTAAAATGTAATTTCCAGAGGTACTCCTTTATGATGAAGGCAACCAGCAGGATTTGGATGGTAATTAAAATAGATCAATATAAATGAGTCATTTTATTGACATAATGAATGGACTGCAGCATTAGTCAGGAACCTTATGTAGTCCAGTACCATTTAGCTAGTACTTCATGGCTACTTAAAATGAATGCATGAAACGTACTACAATTGCAACCAAAAAGATGATCACGTTGGAGGCATTATCAAATTATCATCCGCATGAACAATTAAACCTTTTTTAATTTCCACCTGGTTCAAACTCATTTCATTAGTGTACTTGGTCTGCGTAGCTTGATCTGTACTGATATATTTGGCTGTTCTACATTTGGACATACATCCATGCAATGGGCAAGTATAGACTGCAATGTTACATAATGCTACATTTAACTAAAATGTAACGGATGGCACTGCTGATGTACTTCTGGGAAAAGTACCTGAATTGCTTCTGCAAATATCAAGCTGTGTAACATTTTAACATTAATACATCTCAAATGTATAATAATTAACAGGAAGTTCAACAGTTTACACTGCACATAAGAGTATTTAATGTAGCCTATTAGCACCACCAGTAAGATGGTTGCAATTTCATTCTGTCCCTGAACAAACTATAAAAGTGTTTCAGTTAAATTTACTCCATTATCTAGAGACATTATGCACATACTGAGATGTAGTAGGAGATAATAGACTGCAATGCTACGTACATGATGGAGTAGCTTTAAGTGTTAGAGTTTATTAGCATTGTTCATAGACAGAATTAAATAGCAACCAATATACTGTTAATGTTAATATGCTACATTAAATACTCTTATGTGCACATTTGAACCTACAATATTTGCCTGACAACTCCAGCACTGCCCCCACACTACTGCAATACAGAAATGGAACATACTTTGTAAAATGCACTTACCCCAGAGAGACGATCATGGGCTCATCATCAAAAAAGGCTCACAGTAATCACAGTAGATTAGGAAACTCATGAGAGACCATTACCAGGTGGCTGGTAATGTGGGCCCCAACACATATACTCAAGGTGGATGCTGGACTGCATCGTAATCCTAGAAAATCTCATTGTTTAAGGTCACCTGCTTTTCAGAGGTGAACCCATGATGCCATTACACATGTATTTGCTGACAGGGAGAAGGACCTCATTTCATTTTCTGCTCATTGCTGCCAGCTCAGGCTTAGGATTTTTGACTCAGGGCTAACCCCTAAAACAATAAGATACTCTGAACTTCATTCTCACAGCAGCGGTCTCTACCACATTCTAATGAGAGCTAAGGTTTCCCCCGGAAGCGACAAGAAAGGGCACTATCAATTTCAGAACAGTCCATGGGCTTTCAGTGATCTAAGGAAGAAAAAAAGATATTCTACCTAAGGAGACAGGGGGGGATGATAAGCAGATTGACATTTACTTCCATACAGCATACGACCAATTTTTTGCTGCGCTATAAAAAGCACATTGATTGCGTGAGCAGAGAGACATGCTGTACCCTAGCCAAGCGAATGACCTGCCATCCATCTTACGAATAGCCTCCCGTCTGACACAGCCTCGTCAAGGGGATGTTAACATCAGGACATCACTACCTTGCTGGATGTTTACAGCGCGCCATGCTGCGTTACTTTAAAGTACACGGACTCAGGCTCTTACAGAAACACATGCTATACTGCTTTCCACCCAGGGTCTCTGTGTGAATGCTCTTCACTGGGTATTGTGAGGAGGACTGCCATGTGGATGTCGAGAAGTCCACGACATTTGGATAATGTCAGTGTCATGTTCCTCACACTATTGGGAAACAACTCTATGGATGGGGCCATTGCCATCTTGAACACACCCCTTTCTGCAGGAAAGAAATGCTTTAAAATGGGGTGAAAATTATCATTGACTATGGTTAGTAATGATTGACATTGACCTTTGCCTTATAAAGGTATGAGTGCACACAAACCATGAAAATGAACCCCACACCATTATGGAACAACCAGAACCCTTCACTGTTGGAACACTGCTGTTTCCCTTTTTTGTTCACTAGTATGTGCTGATGCAGCAGTGGTTTTACTTTACACACACACACACACACACACACACAAAACACTCATATTAACCATAACATTTAACTAGGACATATTAACTCATTTGACTAGGGCTGAGTCCCTTTACTGTATGAAATATGATGACACCTGAAACCTTCAGTTACACTCCTGTGTTAGTAGAGCGGCCCTCATCCTCTATGCATTTGACATGTTCCATTGCCATTAGAGGTCCTGCCAGCTCAGAGCACATACCATGCATCAGCCCGATAATCAGAAAAGAAACCCATGCCCATCCATACCATAGCCTGGTGCACAGGTTGTTCCAGCAATTTTGACAGAGACCCGCAAATATGCTTTTGTATAATACTCTTGCGTAATGACGAGAAGGCTCAAAATATCAGAAACACATATAGTGCATTTGGCGGTTTGAATATGAACTGAAAATGAGACTTGTGAGCCCAAAGAAAAGTATTAATTAATAACAAAGCTGGTACTGGAAAATAATAAGATGATTTCAACTGGGAGCAGCCAACTGAAAACCTTCTACTTATTTACATTAAAAGCACTCCGTTTAAAAAAGCCGTAGGGATTTTCAAGTGTAAGTGATGTCACTGTAAGTGATGTCACTCTTTGCAGTCAGTGATAAGAGCTTGCCTGCTAATCCTTGGCAGAGACATGGGTCTTTAGGTACAGCAGGTAGAATGCCTCTTGTTGGAAGCTCTTTGCTCTGCAATGGGGAAGGTCACTCAGGATGGAACTGCTATATTCCACACAGTCTACCCGTATATTTTCAAGCACTGTGCTGACCTATTTTTGAATTGCTAACCACATACTGTTCAAATAGCACAGTTCATAATCATCTCGATTCATATTATCATTTGACATGATAAGTGTGTGTTTGAAGCACATTGAAATGATGGCACAAGCACAGTTCAAAGCCAATAGACCGATGGAGAGAAATTCGTCTGTCTAAACTGATCAAAGGGAGCGCAGATGAGAAAGGTCATCTCTCAAACAGACCAATGTCGGACATGTTCGAAAAGGGCCCCTAAAAATGGCACATTACTGCTGCAGTACTGCCGAGCACTCGAGTCTCTCGACAGGCAGAGGAAGCAGTCCAGAACCCAGGCCCGTCTTACCATGCCAGGACTCCCCATATAATAACACCCTCAGGTGGGGGTCCACAAAGCCATCCTGGAAATCCGCTTAAACAGGCAGAGCTCTCGGATAAATTGTTTCATCTGAACCAGCCCTGGCAGGGGTGTGGAAGTGCCACAGCGTCTATGCTCACCAGCACCAACCTTCAATCGGGACAAGAAATTGAAAATGGTAATATATTCAGTAACAGCATTTTGAAAGGGGAAAAAACTGAAGCATAGCATCAGACATTTGATTATCAAGAGAACAGCCTAAAAGCACTGACTGGCATTAAAATAGGATAACTGGGGAAATAACCATGAACATATATTGCTAGGGAGCACGGTTGGCTAAGTTGCCAATTAGAGCTCCCTTGCTATCTCCTTATTGATACATAGTACTGCTTTGCCTGCTTCTGTTATGATTGGGTAGGGGATAAATGAAGACTAAGCCCCCATAATCTCCTCATCATAATTGCTGAATAACAATCAGGTGAAATTCATCAAAAGTTATGGTGACAATAAAGTGTTATCATTTTATAAAATAAAAAGTAAAAACAGACAGAGGCAATAATGTGCACATGAGAAAGTAGCACCTCGGGGCTGTGTAACCTCGCTATCTAGATGGATCTTATCTAGCTGACCACTGTTGTACTGTACTTTGCTGCTCTTATAACATTGCCATATCTGCATGGCTTACAAAGTAATCACTCAACACAATAAAATGAGTGTGTTACGCCCGATTTCGTATCAAGAACCAGTGAACTAATAGCTAAATACAGCTATCTATTTTTTATTTTTTATTTTAGATAGCCCTGTATTACATTCTATCCAACTGTGTCGGATTAATTAATTAAATTAATTTACATTATTATCATCACAGGGTGTAAAAATGCTATTTTCACTGATACTATAAATAATAATAATAATAATCACCATCATATCATCATTATCATCATCATAATAGCAATAATATAAAATGCTATATGCGAACAACCTATTTTAACTTTAACCTTTGATACAATTTTAATCTGATAAGACTAATGTTTCCAAAATGTTCTTTACACTGTTTTGCCATTTAGCAGAGTAATAAAGTTCCAAAATCTCACTTAGCCCCCCACCCAAAGTGTCAAACTGAATCAATGAATGAGCATAGTATACAGATTTTTATTCCAGTAAATTCCCAGGCTCATCCAATTAGTAAATTAAATGTATACATCTTAGCATTTTAACACATTTTCACATGTGCTGTTGCCAAAGTAGGATTTGAGTAAAATATGTGTTGACTTAAATGTAATGTATAAATGTATTATGAATAACCATGACTGGACTAATTAAGTCATCAAGCGCAGAGGATAGAGCAGACATCATGTTCATCCCTGAGCCTAATATCTCTGTATACATGTGTCTAATCCTTCCTTAAGGACTTCAGAGTGAATGTGTGCTGCAATTGAATTACTGCTTTCATGGCTTGAGCTCTAGTTCTACCAACAGCATATCCTGGATAATGTGTGTGTATGTATGTATATATACATTCAGTGGCCACTTTATTAGGTACACCTGTACACCTGCTCGTTAATGCAATTATCTAATCAGCCAATCATGTGGCAGCAACTCAATGCATAGAAGCATGCAGACATGATCAAGAGGTTTGTTGTTCAAAAAATCTGAATGGAGAAGAAATGTGATCTAAGTGACTTTGACCGTGAAATGATTGTTGGTGCCAGACGGCGTGGTGTGAGTATCTTAGAAACTGCTGATCCCATGGGATTTTCATGGACAACAGTCTCTAGAGTTTACAGAGAATGGTGCGAAAAACAAAAAACATCCAGTGAGTGGCAGTTCTGTGGGCAAAAACACCTTGTTAATGAGAGAGGTCAGAAGAGAATGGCCAGACTGGTTCAAGCTGACAGGAAGGCAACAGTAACTCAAATAACCATTCGTTACAACAGTGGTATGCAGAAGAGCACATCACGTCGAACCTTGAAGTGGATGGGCTACAGCAGCAGAAGACCACACCGGGTTCCACTCCTGTTAGCTAAGAACAGGAAAGACAAAAACTGGACAGAAGATTGGATAAACATTGCCGGGTCGGATGAATCTCAATTTCTGCTGCAACATGCAGATGGTAGGGTCAGAATTTGGCATAAACAACATGAATCCATGCATCCATCCTGCCTTGTGTCAACGGTTCAGGCTACTGGTGGTGGTGTAATGGTGTGGGGAATGTTTTCTTGGCACACATTAGGCCCCTTAATACCAATTGAGCATCGTTTAAATGCCACAGCCTACCAGAGTCTTGTTGCTGACCATGTGCATCCCTTTATTGCCACAGCCTACCCATCTTCTAATGGCTACTTCCAGCAGGATAATGTGCCATGTCACAAAGCACACATCATCTCAAGCTGGTTCCATGAACATGACAATGAGTTTAGTGTACTCCAGTGGTCTCCACAGTCACCAGATCTCAGTCCAATAGAACACCTTTGGGATGTGGTGGAACTGGAGATTTGCGACATGAATGTGCAGCTGACAAATCTGCAGCAACTGCATGATGCTATCATGTCAACATGGACCAGAATCTCTGAGGAATGTTTCCAGTACCTTGTTGAATCCATGCCATGAATAATTCAGGCTGTTCTGGGGCAAAGGAGGGTCCTACCCAGTACTAGAAAGGTGTAGCTAATAAAGTGTGACTGTACTGAGTATATATATATATATTCCAGACAAAAATCTCTACATGTCATGAGACTGCTTTCCAAAATACAACTGTGGTTATCAAAAGTATGTGGCTTAATTTCAGATAAAATTGACTCATCACTCCACAGATCAGTGGGGTGGGTTCAATGCTGATGATTCAACTGTAAATGGGTTTGATTATTACTCAATTTTGATTGGCTGTCGGCCATGATATGTACTTGTCTATATGCATGGCAAAATGTACATTTCACTACACAATAACATTAAAAATATGTTGAATTTATATTGTTCATAAACCATACTGTTCATGAACAATATAACTAAAGTTAATTAGCTCACAGAAAATCAAAATTCCAACAAGAGTGAGATGTTTCCTTTTATTCTGGATGCAGAATCTTGGTATCATACCTAGTTGCATGTGACTTTTAGACTTTTCAACACATACATAGTTACTAACTAACAACATTTTACCAAAGTCAGTGATGCAAATGAACCAAGTAGACAAGTTAAATAGATTGGGGAATAATCATTTCAACAATACTGAAAGAGCAACAGGAGAATTGCATTTCCTCCACTGTCTGAAGCTAGGCTTTCTTTAAATGAAATGTCAGTTACATGACATGGGTCAGAAGGCAGCATTTGCAGATGCAGACAGCTAACAACAAAACACTTCCATACATGAGTGGTGAGAGAGTTGGATTTCCAAATAGTGATGGAGTTGGATTTTTACCAGGAAATGCATTTAGCTAGGCTATATTATGAAATATTACCTAGCTAGCAATTACAGGAGCAACCCCAATGTGTTGTATATGTACATTATGATTTTCTTCTTTTTATTCTGTGATTTAATGTCTTTTTTCAATTATTTTTTATTGTTTTATGTCAGTTGAAGCCAGGGTATAACATATATAAACCACTCCATGCCTGTGTTTTTACAAGCACATATGGCACTTCTGGAGTGGTTAATGGCCCATAGCGTTTGCCTCAGGTTGTCTTACCACCCAAGGTGTGCCATATATTCTTGCATATTGTATTTTATAACAAATATATATATATATTTATATATGCACATTATGTACACTATGTATACATACAAGCACATGTCTATACTTGTGCTATGTGTGCATTAGTACAGTATGAATGTATGCATTCATATTTATCCCCCTCTGCATTATCATGAGCATTGAGCCCTGAATAATATTTCTGCTTGTCAACTGTTCGGGATTTGGAATTCATGTCAAAATGTAGCAGAGTGAAAAACGTATGTAGGCCACATGGCGTGTCCTGTCTCCTGGTTAGGAATAATAAAGAGAGCGCTGGGTGACTGCATGCCAGGCTGCTGTACCTGATTCACTGCCAGAGCGTGGCTGGCACAGTGCCCTCCCATTCACTGTCTCATCCTACACTAGTGCCATCTGAAATGGGCATTTCACTCCCATATCTCCCAAAGGAGAAATGCTGCCTCTTCGATTGCATGAGAAAATCTGCACACCCGTTATGAAACCAAACCAGACTTAACTGAAAATTCAGTTTGCATAATCATTTCATTTTGTTTTGAGTGGTACGGGGGTAAAAGCAATGATATACATTCATCTGAAAATATGCATATAATTTATTATGTGCTTACAACTGATGACAGATGATGCTTGATAGCATTGCTGGTCCCAGGGTTGCATGTCTGATGTCATGTCTGACATCCCGCTTTAGACATTCTTCCATAATACTGCACTGTAGCCCCTGTATGGGTTTTGGGTAAAAACCATTTCATTGATATTGAGGTCTTCAACCAGAGGCTGATAATTTTAGTAGGCCTTGAGATTATAAAGTTTGGAACGCCAGTCTGTGTCGCTTGTAATACACAATGTACAGTCATTTATCTGCAAGGCGCTTGCAGCTCATCGCACATACAGTAGCCTACTAGACATCAATCCTATTCCATGAGACTGATTTTGTGCAAAATCCAGTCAGAACAACAGCACAACCTTCCTAAACGGTATCTTTAACGATGATTACCCAATTAGTGTTTGTTTTCTTCACTGGTTTCCATGTATGGAGGACTAAGAATAAGATAAAATAAGTATAAATAAACTAAAAGTGGAAATAAATGCAGTAATAGATAACTAAATATATAAATTGAATATTTCATTTATTTCCATAATTGTTTATTTATTCTTTTTGAGCTTTTATTTTGCCTTGACCTGTTGAGAAATAAATAATACATGAATCAATTAAAGAGCTGTCAATAAAGTTGGATGATGCTGTGCTACCCGACCTCCCAGGTCTTGATCAGTCCCTCAAGATAGAAAAGTAATCATTTGAGCTACTTTTAGCTGTCATAAAGTGAGATTGTGGGAAGAGGATAATTGTTGACAGCATGGCAGAGTTCAGAAATTTGCTGATAAATGAAATGATAATGTTAGCCGGTGAAATAAATGGACAAAATGTACACTCAGAGTACATATTGTCCCAGGTGGAAGATTTTATTGAGGGTCTTGCACAGATCTCTGCACTGTCAGACAGTGAGGTTGATGAACTGGTGTGGGGTAATCTAGAAGAGATATGCAATTGCATACGTCAAGGTATACCTAGACACAAGCGTTGGGACAGTTGGGCATCCATCTCTTGATATTCCGAAGCAATCAAGGCCTACACACTGTTGGGATTGACTGCCACATATACATTACCCCAAACATATTCAATAGGTATAACAAGTATTCACCCCCTTTGGCATTTTTCACATTTAGTTTTCTTACTTAAAGGAATCAAAACGGATTTAATTGGGATTTACTGCCACTGATCATCAACACAAAATACTAATAATATAAACTAAAAAACAACTCAATTTCAATTTTTTCTCAATGAATTACTTAAGCACTGTTAAGTGCATCATAAAGCAATGGAGAAAATATTGCACAACTGTGAATTTGCCTAGAACAGGCTGTGCTCCAAAACTAAGCATCTGTGTAAGAAGGGCACTTGTCAGGGAGGCCACCAAGGTCTATGGCAACTCTGACAGAGTTACAATCTTCCATGGCAGAGATGGGAGAAACTGCCCATGAGACAACAATAGCCCGAGCACTTCAGAAATCTGCGCTTTATGGGAGGGTGGCAAAAAGAAAACCATTGTTGAAGAAAACACACAAACTCTTGCCTAGAGTTTGCCAGAATGCATGTGGGAGACTCTCAAACCAGGTGCTGTAAGATTCTATGGTCTGATGAGACCAACATTGAACTTTATGGCCACAACATTAGGTGCTATGTTTGGCACAAGCCTAACACTGTGCGTCATGGCAAGAACACTGCATCCCTACTGTGAAATGGGGGGACTGGAAAACTGTAAAAATAGAAGATGGGGCAAGATATAGACAAATCCTGAAGGAAAAACTGCTGCAGCCTGCAAGAGACCTGTGACTTGGGAGAAGATTTATATTTCAGCAGGACAATGACCCAAAGCATACAACAAAAGCCACATTGCAGTGGTTTAAAAACAAAAAGAATCTATATCCTGGAGTGGCCCAGTCAAAGCCCAGACCTCAATCACATTAGGAATCTGTGGAAAGATTTGAAAATTGCTTTTCCCTAACGGTCCACATCCAACCTGATGGAGTTTGAACAATTTTGTAAAGAAGAATAGGCAGTGAAAATTACAGTGTACAGATATGCAAAGCTGGTAGAGACTTACCCACATACATTCACAGCTGTAATTCGAGCTAAAGGTGCATCTACCAAGTATAAAGTCAAGGGAGTGAATACTTATGCAATCAATGATTTTCTGTTTCATATTTTTAATTCATTTAGAAAAAGCTTTAGAGTTGTTTTTTATTTGACATTATAGAGGATTTTGTGTTTCTCAGTGGCAAGAAACCCCAATTAAATCCATTTTTATTCCATGAAATAAAAATGTGACAAATGAGAAAGAGAAAAGTTTGGCTACAATATCTAGCAAGCTGGCTAAACATACCAATGCTAGCAATGCTATTTGAACAGCTCTTCAGTTCAATGAATAAATATGGCAATAAATAAATACATAACATTTAAAGTGCATGCATAAATAAACAAATACATAAATAGTGACAATGTATATAAACAATGTTTATTTATCTAGTACAGCATTTATTTCCACATTTCTTCATTTTATTCTTGCATTTTTTTAAATTATTTTGTCACAAGTTGTCCTCCATATCCCTGAGGGATACTTAATATTAACTTGAATTTAACGAATGAACCCACTTTTAGGGAAATACAGATAGCTATCATTTTATTATTTATTATCTTATTTATAGATTTTTTTACTTGTATGCTAAACTCGATCCAGAACTTACAGTATGTCATATTGGCTAGCACGTGCGATTAGATAGGCTATTGCTTAAAGTATCTGCCTGCAAATGGCACGAACAGCATGTGATCACATCACAGACAATCTGTTTTTGCAATTTTTTATGGCATTCAAACAGATTCTTGACACAATGGTTTTGAAAATAACCACTTGAAGACATCGCAACGCAAACTGCGGATGCTGAAGGACAGAGAACACGTTTGTGTGTGTGTGTGTGTGTAAAGCATTTCATCCTTTATTTTATACTATTATCAGTTCATTCAAATTGGTTCCAAATAAAATGTGTGCGTACATAAAATATGAAAGTTGCGGGGTTGCAAAAAATAACAATTATTTGGCCTAATATACTAAAACACCAATCAAGAACCTATATGAGAGATTACATGTATGCACATGCATTATTCTTAAAGTGTTGGTACTGATGTAATTTAAAACTAGGCCAATGTAATTGAAAATATTTATATTTATTTAATATGTGTTCAAAAGGAAGTATTACAGTATTACGAACCCCAATTAAATACATACATACAAAGGCACAAAATGACACCGGGTATTATTACTGTATGTGTAGCCTATATAGGCAACATTTGTGTGGGTTGTGGATTATCTAATTATATACGGAGACACAAAACACACACACACACGCACACACACACACATCCACACAAACACACTCGCTTGCTACCTGTGGGCATGCACTTTCTCTGCGTGTTGAATGTGAGGACGCTGCGTCACAAGACTCTTCTCTTCAAGGAGGACAGCGATAGACGGTGATTAACGGAAACTGTATCTAATCGTAATGAAGTTCTCAACAAGTCTATCGCGCTCTTGTCAGCACTCCTTTCTGATTGAGGGCTAAACGTTTCGGGACCATTTGGGAAAAAATCGGACCTTGCGACGTTTTGCCAGTCAAACGCACTCCCTCTCTTGTGTTTGCGCTCTGTTATTATTAGGAGGGATTTCAGTTTGCTTTAGATCCCAAATTCTGCTCTTTTTTAGTCTGTCGTAATTTTCAGGGACTTCTTTGTCTATTGAATACCATCTGTGGTCGGATTTGACAATACCTCTCTGCTTTGCTGTTTTTGTGCCACTGCTCAGGAGTTACAAGCCACTGTCATTCACAGATTCACCGTTGCCCCAGGTGTGTCTGGGGTGTTGCGCGAGGTTGCGGTAATGCTTTTATCCGAATGCTATTTGACAAGCTTTTTTTCGTTCGGGAAACTAGAACCGTTCGGTGTGTTCTTAATCTCAAAGGAATCCTGCGTACAATGTATTTCTAAACTTGTATTAACAATCATTTTGGGGAATAATTTTTAATATTCGCACCTATAGCCAGATATCTCACTAACGTACTATATCTATGTACGCGCAGCTTCTGAGCGAGTAGTATCACAGCACAGACTTTCTACCACGGATCAGAGGAAGGTATTCTCCTTTTTATCGCACGATGGCTGCCGAAGCGCTGTGAGGTTTCTGATGTGCAGCGTATTTTCAAGATGTCTTTTTTAGGGATTACACGTGGCGAGAGGCGCTTCGTCAAAGGGCGAGTGGGCTGGTGAAATAGACGAATTTCTACTCGTTCAGGGGAACTGGTATCGATGGCTTCGTCCCCCAAGTTGAGAAATCGGAAGGATGCCAACGCCTGGCCGAGAATGTCCTCAACTTTCTGGGCTGTGGTGCTATTGACCAGTTTGCTTATCATCTACTGCGGTAGGTACACTGCATTCCTGTACAGCCATTAACTTGTTCGCCTAGTGTTGCTGCTATAATGTTACGGAACATTAAACATAACTAGAGTGGGTGCGGATGATTTCCTTAAATACTGGTCTCTTTGCATTGTTTGATTGAGGTTCAAAAATCGTTTCAGAAAAACAGCTTCGGTGCGTACTTCGTTTACACAGCTTCGTTACACACACACACACACACACACACACACACACACACACACACACACACACACACACACACACACACACACACACACACATAAACACACACACACACACACACACACACACACACACACACACACGGAATTTGGAAATTTGCGCGTCAATAAAGCTAAAATAAACACAATGTCGAGGGGTGGGAATTATGAGAAAGGGTTTCCCCTTTCCTCTTCTTATGGAGTGATAATTCCAGAAATACAAGTTTCCAATTTTCCTCTTGAAGTATACATATAAATAAGACATAAAAATAAAGTTGAACCTTATAAAACATTTATTTATATATTATGCTATTTTGCGTATGCAAATAGGTATACACACACACACACACACACATCACACACACATATATATATACACACACACACTAATAAATAATCTACTAAAATACATATACATTTCCCTATATCACTGTACCTATATATCACTATTTATACACTGCACACATTTATTGAATATTTTAGTCATGACCAAACCCTGTATGAGAAAGTACATTTCAATTTAAAGTTGCGCACAAATAGAAATGTCTTGTCACAGAGCTTACAGTTTGTCATCTTCTAGAGTGGAAAGATTTGGGGCCCACAGTGTAATGCATGATTGAACACTCTTCTTGTGTGTGATAGGGTTGGTTTTGGAAACCTTAGTATTCGGATGATTCTTGCTCCTATTACAGCTCCCTTTGGCAGCCTGGGATCCTGGAGAGTCCTGAATTATGCTTCTGGGGTATCTTCACCCATCCGTACCCTCCTTATTTCACCTTAACTTGTCATTTCCACATGAACTCAAGCTGTTGAGAGAGTGCAGGGTTCAGGTATTCTGCCCCTCCTTCCCTGCCATTCCTGTATACTCTGTCATTCAAACCAAACTGTTATTCAAAACCCACATCGCAAACATCAGTGCCCTAATTGCCAAGATTTCCTGTTACATTGTTGAATATTATAAGATTCCCTGTGCACGCGTGCGGACACACAGAGCAGCAGATCGTTTTTCAAAGCAGTAATGAATAAAACATCGCTCTCTCAGGGACACAAGAGTCCGCGCATTGACCATCTCCACAAATCCCATTGGTCACATGACTTGGTAAAGCCGCGTGTGACACGCGTGGCGGCTTTGTAAAGCAGAGTCCATGAAATTGCACCGCACTGTACAAGCTAGCGGGGGAGCAGCGGAGAGGAGCAGTGGTGAGGGAGTCGAACCTGTGACCTGGTGGTTGCGGGTGTGAATCTCAGGTAGCGTTTGATAATGTACAGTACCCCAGGTGCTTATTGTGGAATAATATATTGTCATATTCAGCTGTCTAACTCACAACATGTAGGACATGCATTGCATTGGAAGGGCATCTGTGAAGGAAATAATATTATTAAAAGAGAAAGATGGATTGCTTGCTGTGGTTTATTTGTTTGTCTGGAATGAGGCAGATTGGTTCAAATTGATGATCCTGTATGTGTGTGTTTTGTTTTGTTTTGCCTTAAAATATTTGAACGTCATCATTCCCGATGCACAAAAAAATGAATAGCACATTAATATTCCTCATGCGGGGGATGAACGGAAGATATTTGATCGTGGTGGGAGTTCAATCTGCTTGGCCTCTCAAGGCTGTTTCACAGATTGGTTAGAGCTGGATCTGTTTGCTCATCTTCTGCAACCTGCTGCAGGTGATTGATCTTCTGTTTGTGTTCAATCAATGTTTGGGGCTACTTCCTTTGGTCAGCAAGCTGAGGCAAATAAATACCTGGCTTTTCCAGCTCTGTCTCCTTTTTATCTTTCATTCTGGGCTGTCTCTCGTCCCCCTATTCCTGAAAACAGACCCTGCTCAAAAGGCATGCTCTCAAACAAATTGCCGTCTGTCTGAGCAGCCAATGTCATGTTTACTTGGTCATTATGTGGGTCTCACCTAAGGTCCGTAGCATCGTCTGCATTCCTCTCAGGTAAGAGGGGAAGGCAGACACTGTGTTTTCATGCGTTGTGTGATAATAAGGGGATATTTGAAGAAACCCTAGGTGGTGCTTTGATTACTAGGGTGATGACAGAGACAGAGGCATAATGGCTTTGTGCACCGTTTTTCTGCACTTAAAGCAAAAAAAAAAAAAAAAAAACCCTCTTCATCGTGGCTTGGGTAATTTCACCCACGACTGAAATGGCATTGAACTAGATGCGTTAGCTTTCAACACCGAACAGACACATACACACATCCCCGTCTATTTTCACCCATGTGCAGAGGCAGGCAAGATGCAAATACAGGGAGAATAGTAGCTGAATGTAGCATGTGTTTATGGCAGTGACTTGTGGTAGTTGCCTCTTCGTCTTCGGGGGCTTCGGATTTTAAGATCGTATGTCCTCAGAAGAACAGCCACCATTGAGAGAGAGAGAGAGAGAGAGAGAGAGAGAGAGACAGAGAGAGAGAGAGAGAGAGAGAGAGAGAGAGAGAGAGAGGGAGACAGAGAGAGCAGGAGATAGAGAGAGGGAGAGATAGGGAGAGAGTTTGGATTCATTAAAAACTAATCTTTTGCAATAGTGCTAGTGCTAGAGTGATGCCTTGGTTGCATGTTAAAGTGTGAGTTGGGAATGGTTTCTGATTATTGCTATTGTTTAATGGATTGTAAAGACGGATTAGGTGGTGGTGTGGGCATGTGTTTCTTCTGTCCACTGGCTCCCTCCTCTGGATACGGACTGACATGCATCTGTTGTTCCGTTGCTGTATTGTTCTCTTATCAGTCATATATGCCACTCTAGAAACTACAGTCAACGAGAGAAAAAACCTCACAGCACAGCAATTTGTTTTGGCAACCTTTGTGCACTGTACTGAAAGGCAAAACGGTTGCAAATACATCATCCATTAAATAGCTCCATTACTTTACATGAGTGTGTAAATAATTTTCAATACGATACAAAGATGTTTGTGAAACATTTCAAGGAATGTACAACATAATTCTTGAGGCTTAAAGGTCAAGCCTTAAAAAACCCTAAAGAGCATTTCAGATGTGTTAGCAAGTTTTGCCCAGGCAGTTACCATATACAGTGCAGTTTTTAAGTAAGTGGACAGTGACACATTTTTTGTTGTTGTGCTTCTGTACTCCAGCACATTGGATTTGACTGGGTTAACGTGCAGACTGTCACCTTTAATTTGAGGGTATTTACATCCATATCGGATGAACCGTGTAGGAATTGCAATCCTTTTTATATATTGTCCGCCCATTTTAAGGGACCAAAAGTAATTTGACGATTGGCTGCTCAGCTGTTTCTTGGGCAAGTGTGTTTCGTTTCATCATTACTTCAAGCACAAGAGAGCAAACAAAAGGTCTAGAGTTGCATTTGCATTTGGAGTCTGTTGTTGTTGTCTCTCAACAGGAGGACCCAAGAGGTGCCAATGCCAGTAAAGCAGGCCATCATGAGGCTGAAAATCTGAATAAATCAATCAGACTTAGCCAAAACATTAGGTGTGTCAAAATCAACTGTTTGGTACATTGTTAAGAAGCAAGAACACACTGGTGAGTTCAGCAATTGTAAACAACCTGGTAGACAGAAAAACACTTGGAATGGTGGGGAAAAAACCTTTTAAACTGTTGAACAGATCAAGAACACTCTCCAGGATGTAGGCGTAGATGTGTAAAATACTAACATCAAGAGAAGAGTACACCAGCATAACCTCAGAGGGTTTATCACAAGATGCAAACCCCTGGTAAGCCTCAAGAATAGAACAGCCAGGTTACAGTTTGCAAAAAAGCACATAAAAAAGAAAGAAGTGTTATGGACAGAAGAGACAAAGATCATCTGTACCAGAGTGATGGAAAGAGGGAAGTGTGGAGAGAAAAAAAGTAACAGCTCATGATCTAAAGCATACCACCTCATCTGTCAAACATGGCGGAGGTGGTGTTATGGTTTGGGCATGTATGGCTGCCACTGGAACTGGCTCACTTGTGTTCATTGATGATGTCACTGCTGACGGCAGCAGCAGGATGAATGCAGAAGTATATAGAAATATCTTGTCTGCTCAGATCCAAGCAATTGCATCAAAACTCATTGGATGGCATTTCACCATGCAGCAGGACAATGATCCCAAACATACAGCCAGAGCAACCAATGAGTTTTTAAAGGCCAAAAAGTGGAATGTTCTTGACTGGCTATGTCAATCACCTGACCTCAATTCAATTGAGCATGCATTTCACTTACTGAAGACCAGATTGAAGGCAAAAAGCCCCCGAAACAAGCAAGAACTGAAGATGGCTGCAGTACAGGCCCGGCAGAGCATCACCAGGGAAGATACCAAGCGTCTGGTGATGCCTATGGGTCGCAGACTTCAGGCAGTCATCAATTGGATTTGCAACCAAATATAACATATGACGGCTTTATTAAAGTTTATGTTCATTTGTTCAATTACTTTTGGTCCCCTAAAATGGGGGGACTATGTATAAAAAGGGCTGCAATTCCTATACTGTACAGGCCTGTACCATTTATTATGAAAACAGATTTCAGGGTTTTGCACAATAAATTTGTTATGACTACAGCTAAGGCATGTGATAGTTATTTAATTTAACCTAGCACTTCTTAATGAAAGTAGATGCCTTGTTATTGTGGATGTCGGAACTTGTTTCTGCTATCAATGGTTATTAAGATTTATGTTTCCTCTGAAGAAAAATGGTTCTGATCACACCTGCTACATTGCCCGTCTCACTTACGGGTTTCTGTCAGATTTGTTTGTTGATGGATCATTAACCCTTGTCTCCATTATAAAATCATTCCCTTGTGCTGGTCCTGGATCACCGTCACCTCACGTTTTATGGGCATGGCGTACCATCAGCAGCAAGACAGATGAACCTTGTGACAGCCTGGGAGATTTTCCCCCAGCAACATGATTACATGCAATGTTTCTGAAAGTGCTGATAGAAGATGCCTAATGGAAATGCGGGGGCACGAATGAGCCAAAACGTTCAAGTTTCTAAAGTCAGGAGAGGATAATGCCGTAGCGGTTTCAGCGAGACCCTGGCCTACCTTTAATCAACATCCATCCATAACTGTGAATTAAAAATAAATTAAGGTGTTCATTCTTTTTCTTCAAAAATGCAGTTTGAGTTCATTTTGGTCATTGCTGCTAACTCCTCAAACTGAATGAAAAAACTAAAAAACTAAAAAAGTCAAAGTTAGGAACAAATGTCGAGTAAATCCTGGCCCCTGTTCCAGTTCATAGGTAAGAGAAATGTTTACAGAGGTAAAAGTTTGGTTATTTTTGTAACTAATCATAACCCTGCCAAGTGGCTTAGCAGTTGGTCCGTGTCCTCTTGTGGGTGTTAGCAGAAACTGGCTGAGGACGTGCAATATACACAGTGCCCCCTGGTTCAGTCATCATACAGCGAACCTGCTCTGTCCCTCCCCTCTGTACCGTCACAGGGCAAATTACAGCATGCACTGACTCACCCCTGCCTCACCTAAGATGTGTACAGTCAGGATCCTACATGCCGTGCAGTCCCACAATGCACTGCAGTGTTTGGCCGGTGTCCCTCACACCCCAAAAGCACACAGTTTCCTTGAAACGTGACTGATGCTTTATTAACTCGCCAATATTTCTCCGGTCCTCAAAGTCAATTTAAAGTTTAAATGAGGTTTATTGGCATGACCATAAAACGTCTTGTCAAAACCCAGAAAATAATGGATTTAGGTTTAAGGTAAACACCGTCCTTAAGATTAACTGTCAGTAAAAGATTTTTAAAAGACAATTTTTAGCATAATATGCTTAGACAGGAAGCAGTGCTTTCAGTCTCTCCATTTGTTGTAGCTTTGGATGCCTTCCTACTGGCCCTCAGACTGTGGCAGACAGACGCATACATTACTTAGCGGCTGGAGGTTTTCTCTCTTACTAACAGTGTGATGGGCTATTACCAAGGAATGGATATGAATATGGGCTATTATCAAGGATTTTTCATATATCAGGGGGGACAGTAATTTTCCTGAAAATGTACTCTTTATCTGTCTGTTTGCCTTTCTTAAATTGGAAGTATTTGGTTTCCATATACATTTATTCCCATTAATCAAAATCTGAAACAAAAGAGTAGCTGAATACGATTGAAAAGTTAAATAAATAAATACATAAGTACAGGCTGGCTTTGATTTAGTATTTTACAGCTCCACAAAAGAAAGAGAATTATCTCAAAATATGGCTCCTATGAGGTAAAGAGCTCCACATTTTGTCTCCATTCTCAGCACAGACTGAATAGCTTTTACATGAATCAGACACTGGCATCAAAGGTATTGGTGCATATTTCATACCCACTGGTACCTCATATGTGATTTTAGAAATCTGAGTGTCCATATAATAAAATGAATAAAAATTCATGTTTGGCTGAAACAATATGGCCACCACAAGGCAAATTGTGGTGCAGTAATTTACATATATAACATGCAAATGATTAAATCGCATAGGCAGTCATGTTTCAGACGCAGTTCAAGGGCCATACATTCTACTTTCTTTTATTTTGATGTGAAACTTTTTTAGTAGGCTATAGAAATGTGCATCTTCCTGTCAAAGATTATCTTCATTGGTCACACAGTGAAATTGTTTGGAATTCATAATGATCCATAATTCATAACACATTCTTAACAAATCCATAATTTAATGTGTATGGCATACACATATTGCAAGCTGGGGAGTGCTTTTGTGGCTAGAGTGAGCCGGATTTGTGAACACAAGTGTGTGGATTTTATTTTATGTTAAGTCAAAGCTACTGTGGAATATGGAATTGCTTTTACTTAAATATTATACATCACATTATTAAAACTACCCACTTAAAATTTCAGGTTCTCAAATTATTTGACGTATGAAGTGGCTACTTTGTGGCTTACACTGTGCCTGGACCCTGGACATAATTGTTTATTATGTTTATCATAAAAGTATATATTTTATTTATATTATTGTGTTTGTTGTTATTGTTGTTGCGTTTATACATTTATGCAGATGGATTTTTAGAGGAGCGATGAAGTTGCATATCTTTTCTCCTCTCAATGTTATCAGTAATAACACTCCAGTTTCTTTAACAACAGCATTTTATATGGGCCTGACTCTTTGGACAGCAGAGTGGCTTGCGCTTTGTTAAAGGTTTAAGAGCGTCATGTTGTCCATTAAAGTGGTTTAAAGACCATAGCGTAGTGGTCATGAGATGCCGTTCGTCTTTTCTTCGATGTGCCCGCGTAGATCAGCAGTAGCACCGGGGTGGATGCCAGGTGGAGTCCGATGCCAGGCAGGATGTGTTTAGAAACAAATAACAAGGCGTACGTGAGAACTGATACAAGTACGCACTTTCTTCATTTATTACGCCCCGGGGTTCAATTGCAATGACTGTAGTAGGGGTTCACTTCCCCGACCACTGACCTCTGTTAGAAGTGGTGCTCGGAGGACTGCAGGCACCTTCTGAAGTCTGGGTTGTAGTTATTCCCCGTGTTCTTCAGTGTCTCTAATTGTAAATGGGAGACTGGCAATTAAGCAAGCGAGTGTTTGTGTGCCCTGATGGCCGAACACCAGAACCAGAGCGTGCGATTGGTAACGGTCCCAGGGTTGCAGGTTGACCAGATGTCCCGCGTTCCACAACTTCCCACTTGATAATATCACCACCGTACCTCCACTGTATCACCACTGTACCCCCAACAATATCGTCAGCATGAATATTCCCTTCCTGAAACCATAACTCCCATAAATTCACCCTGCTTGTCTTGCATTTAGACTGTTTGAATCTGGTCACCGTCACCCTATTCCCAAAACAGAAAATTTTTTTGCTGTTTATTAATTATGTTTGTGTCACTGGCTGTAGAATCCTTGGGGCATGCATGAATTTGATTACTAATTGCTACTTAAAAGCTGCACATCACATTATGAATTAATATGAATTCAATATGGTTGTTAATAGGTAGTGAAAGACATACATAATAAATTAATATTTACAGCCTACGATGAAGTCCTTTTTGCAATACACGTTGATATTGAACTATGTTGACTCGCTGGGGAACATCACAAGACAATTTAGATCGTGAACATCACACACCTGTGGAGTCACACATGAAAGATAAAACAAGCAGACTGATGAAGGACTATAAACAGACTCTTTTGTATTATTCAAAAGCAGTGCTCGGAAGAAATGCCACCACAGCATTTTCAGTTCCTGGAGGGGCACATCGCTGTGAAACAGCTCTTCACATTGTGACAGGATACCTCTGGAACGAGGACGCAGTAGCGAACGCAAAATGGAAACAATGAGACATAAGCAGATGGATGGAATTGCTAAGCCCAACACTCTCCTGTCCAGGGAATAAACTAGTCTGATACAATAAATAAGCCAGGCCCACAGACTAGCTTGGGGGATTTAAAAAAGAATTAAAAACCAAAGGCATAAAAATTAAAAGAGACAGGATCATTTATCTTGAAATCTTGGAGAGGCAGTCTCTTTCTGCAAAAAAAGATACAAAGGCTGAGATGATGTGTGTTGTTATGGAGCTGGCGGTATTGAAGTTGACTCAAAGTTCAACCACATATATCAATCCTGCACTGAATCTCACATTATTTATTGGGCAGATGGCCTTCTCTGGATTGCAAACAGTGGTGTAATCTGTAAAAAACTGAAGGGTTACAGCTTATCTGGAGTGCATCGATACGAAGCCACCATAAGGCTAGGCTAATGTGCACAATATTGTAAACATGAAGAAACAATCACAGTAACTTATGACTAATGACATAAACCATATTGACTGTGGAAACCAAACCCAACTCACAAACCTAAACTTTGGGAAGTTGTCACAGACTTTTGGGAATGATAATAGCTATGGGAGGTGCATGTAGTACTAATGGAGGTTGCAGTCAGGTAGGCAACAAAACAATGAATTACAAAAGTAAGCATAAAGTATACAGACCATGAATATTCAAATGAAGCCTTAACGGCAACAGTCCCTCACCTTCATGATGTTTTGTGAGCGTGGCAGGATTCTTAATGGTATAAATTATGGGATGTAGGCAGGGGTGTGCACTCCGTCACTGATGAAAAAGCAAGCTGGGACAGACCAATTCCCTCACACAATTACATTACTCTAATGTGTCCAGGAACATGCAGGACTCGGTGAGGAAAATCCTAGTACGGAATCAATAGTCGGAGCAAAGGGAGGTTTAAACGTTGCCCACTATGCAGATACAACTTGCAATGGACCCATATATGCAGAGGAGCAAGAACATAAACTTTACTTAACGTGAAAACCGCAAGGTGAACACCCTTTGTCGCTGGCTTCACTTCCAGTTAGTAGTTGGACTTTATTGATTTAACACGATTACACAATTTGAGTCATAGCAGTGGTGAATGGACTAAAACCTGCACACCCCCCCCATCTGCTATTGGCTATAGGCAGGACCATACTTGAAGCATGTTTAACCTTTTGCTTTAATTAATTAAATGCATACGTATGGTGTGGCTTACATATCTGTGGTGGTTGGGTAAGGTAAGCGTTAATGAAAATGCATGCATCTTCATTCTGTGGTCATTAATTTTATTTTGTTTTTTATTTTATATTTTGAGCGGAGGACAGGAAGCCGGGATCTGAAGTGCTTCCTCTAGGCCCTGTGCCAAGGGCCGCATTACTATCTCCGCAGCTCGAGTGAGCTTTATTAGTGTGATTACAGAAGGCGCTATAGACCTTTTCATAGGCATTTTTTTTTACTCCAGCGCTTTAACTCTTGGCAGGCCCATTAATGATATCTGCATTGGCTTCTGATAAAAAAGAAACACACGCACACACCACTCTCGCCATAAGGCCTCAAATGTGCAGCGGACATGCAGCTGGCGTTCATCTGGGAACAGGATACATTTCGAGGCGATGGCAAAATGTTGGTGTGTATTTTTATTCCTCTACTCCTTTGAATCAAAATGAGCAAGCAGCGTGTCACTTATCCATTCATTTTATGCTAATTTGGAGTAAAATCTGAAAAAGATTCAGCCACACAGCAGGGAAAGACAAGGATGTTTTTGAAAACAATCGTGTTTTCTTTCACTGGTATAAAGAACAAATGTGAAGACACAAAGAGACTATTTATGTGTCAATTAGAAATCAGCGCTTTGTTCTGGTTTTGTTTGAAAGGCCTGATAGTGTTAACTTTGTATATTGAATTTAATCTACAGGTAGTGAACAAATACTGTACATGGAAACACAACAGCGGTCCAACAGTGAAGGATTCTGGTGGTGCCGTAATGGTGTGATGTGCATTTTACTGGTTTGGGTGCACCCATACCTTTAAGGCAAAGTCAATGTCATCTCTTACTTAATGGTACTGAGTAATTACCTAACAACCAACTGAGCATGCACTTTTCTTTGAGGAGATTTCTTCTCATCTCTTCTTATGATATAAAATTAATAGACTTCAAACCACACTTCTCATTAAGGTATTTTACAATTTGGTTCTGAGATTTTAAATAAAGATGGTTTTATTTAGAACATGGCTAATTAATTATGATGTGGTCTCTTGGTTATACAGTTTTCTTCCTAATAATGCTGAGGCTTTGTGGAGTGGTAAAGTAGCTAAATCCAATGATATTTTCAGAGATCAGGAGATGTTTATCAAGGGTGGTTTGTTGAAAAGCCACATTTAGGAGCACAATTCAGGTTTTCAGGCTTTTCACTAATCTGTCTTTTAAGATATGTTTGCTGTACAGGGCACAGTGTAAGAATGGACAGAACCAAATGTCAAAGGGCAATAGAAATTACATTTGACATTTTTAAGCAAATTAGAGAGAACAGAATGCTAGTATGTCATATGACAGCAGAAAAAAAGTTGAAAGGAAATAATGACAGCATGTCAAATGTAAACTATGTGATTCACAAATTATGCAGTATGATTTTGAGCTACTAAAACACAATGGATATGTTTGGCCATTTGCATGACTTGTTGAAATACAATGTTCCTTATAATAAATGTGATTAACCAGGACCAGTTAAAAACAGGTTTTCAGTCCTAATGGCAGACAGATATGATCCGTGTCATCAAGTTGCCATTTCAACAAAAGGACAGACATTCACATCTTCAGCAGAGAGGCTCTCGGTCTGACAGGCCCTGACATTTATCATATTCATAAATCCAATGCAGCAGCACATAAACAGCAGTGAATTTGGCGCTGGGTCATTCATTCAGAGTCTGCCCCTCTGTGGTGTCTGCCCTGCCTGCCTTAAGCCCTCAAGATTCTGGCTCTATGGTGAAGGCCTGCAGGCCCTGCGACCACTGCCATCTCACTTCTGTCCATAGGGTGGACGGAGAAGGCCCCAGGCCATGGTGCCTGCCATAGAGAGAGAAAGAGAGAGACAGGGAGAGGGAGAGAGAGCCTCATAAGCACTCATTCTGATGGACGCGACAGGAAACGAACCCTGAACATATTTATTCAACTGGAGTAGTGTAATTCCAGCTGATACATTTCTACATGTGAAACATGGCTTTGTTAAGCTTCGCTGGCAGCTTCAAAATCTCTCTCCCTCTCTTTTTCTCTCTTTCTCTCTCTCTCTCTCTCTCTCTCTCTCTCTCTCTCTCTCTCTCTCTCAATCTCCTCTCTCTCTACCTCTCTTTCGCTGTCTCCACAAAAGCAGTGATAAAATATTTTATAGTAACATTGACAGTAGAGTGTGAATTATAAGAAGGGTACTTCAGGGTTGAAATATTCATTACAGCACTACAACCAGAATCCTGTTAAAACCTGCTTTATGAGTTTGCCAGGAGAAATGAATGCAACTTCTTGATATTATGGAAATTTGTATGAAGTTCTGCCAGCCCCTCCATTGTGTCTGAAGTTTTTCCTAAGTCTACTGAATATTTGAGGTACTTATTATGCAATCGATAAGCAGGCATATAACATTTAATATGCACCGTGGGATGGATCGTGTTTCAAATAGTCTTGGAGTGTCTTCAAATAAAAGAGCCGAAGTTATAGGCTTTATAGTCTTGCAGCCTTGCCAGTATAAATATGTTTAATTGAACAGTATTTGAAAATGAAAATGTTATATTGTCATTTTGAAATATGCCTACAGTTCTTAGAGAGGTTTTTATTACGATGAAAAAAAGAAAAGTAAATGGTGGACTGCATAAATTATAACAAAGCCCACAATTAACTTTGTTTTTTTCCTCATTTGTGCATATAAAATCCTGTCCACTACAGACGGAGGATTTTTTTATCTTGACACATTTTAGCAGAGAAACAATACAATTTGCTCAATGTATTTATTTTGCTTCTTGATTAAATTAGAAGAGACAACCCAGTAGACTCAATACTAAGGCCATTACCCTCCCAGGAAATAATTGCATTATTCATAACCTGACATCCGTGTGTATATCACATAAAAAATATTTGTTTGATCTTATTACCATTAATATTAATAGGACTTAATTCTCGAAGCAAATGTTTTGACATCTGTTGTCATCAATGCTATGCAGTGGGAGGTAGTTCTGAAAAATGACTTCTATTCACATTTAATCCCCTTTCTACACCGAGGACAGATGTCGAAACGGTAATTACCAAATCCTCTGGTATTGTTCCTGAATATTTTAAGATTCTGGCTGTATGGGTATGGAGCATCTCGTATTCTGCGCCGTGTGCCGTGCGCATTTGTGATAAGAAAGAATTGAAAACAACACATGATGGGAAGGGTTTGGTGGAGATAAACAGCATTTCTCCTTTTGAAAACTCACAACAGTCATTTGTTGCAGAGAATGTCCTCATTTCCATAAACAGGTAAACTGGGTTCTCCATGCTGCCGGGAAAGCAACTGAAAAATAATACGTTTTCGCTCGGTGTAGATGTGCGAGCAGTCTTTAACCCCTTTCACCTGAAAAAGTGTGCCTGTGGCAGGTTTTATGGTGTATAAATGTCCATTACGCCTGCTTCAATCCATCTCAAGTATTTCTTCTGTGGAGGCGCTATAATCGCTTGACCTTAACTTGTACTGGAGTCAGGTAAAACATGAATGATTGCTTTCATATTTATGCCATGAATACTTTGATTGCTGGCATTGTCTTGCGTTTGTGTCCCGGTTAGACTGTGATGGATTTTGCCGATGCATCTTGGGACTTAAAATGGAGACAGGCAATAGCGAATCTGGGAAATATTCAGAGGGAAAAGCAAAATAAAACAAGCAAACCCCAACGGAAGGGCAAAATGTTAATTCCGCTGGGAATCTGGTGTGCCGTAAATGCACCGTATTTTTCCACTGCATCAAAATTCTACCGTTAATCTAATGCCCACATTATTCAGCCTGCATCTATTATAGGAAAGCTCTGTGAGATTTATCGCCCAGGTTTAACTGTATGGTAAAATAGCGCATTAAGCAGATGATATCACGATGTATAAAATGATTATGCACACTTGCAGAGAAGTGGAGGAGGCTGGCTTAATTAAATGCAAGGCCCTGGTTATACATCATTGGCCTTCTAGCACAGTCCACTTACCAGCATGGCTGCTATTTTCTAAGGCTACGAACCGAACAACAGCTTTCCTTCACATCATTTTGAAAAGCTATGCTTAAATAATACACATCGCTTGGTGCTTGAGATTTAAAATGAGCTGTTGTTGCGCTTAAGATGCGCACACTGGCACAGTTAAAAGTGTGCTGTAGACTGCTCTTTTCTCCTGGCTGGTGGAGAGGTTTCTGTGAGTCCTCTGCCCAGGCATGGGTTGGGAGTTATTGGCTGACTTTGAGTCATGGTGACATCTGAGGTTGACAGTTTGCCCACCTGATGCAACAGTATTCTCACATTTTTGCCCATTTGGCCAATTAGGACAGTATCCTGTATTCATTTGTCCTTAACATTTGTCCTTAACTTTGACTCTCAATTAAATGTAGCACAAGTCAGCTGGCAATTGTCAAAAATAACTCCTCAAAGTGCATACATCTATTTATGATAGATAAATATATCGCTTCCTTTCAAGTCAAAGTTAAGGACAAATGGACAGAATTTTGTAGTTCAGTTTTTGAAACTCACAAATAGTGAAACACCCTATTGAGCCCACTACGCTCCTAGCACTTTTTGTAGTAACCACCCCACTGAGTTTGCACTTACCTAAGCCACAGTTGGAATCTCTGGCCTTTGCCTTATTGTTGGCTTGCCACTTAGTGTTGCTGAATTGACAGTGAGCTGTCCCACCCTCTCATGCCCATCAGATGAGAGACATTATGTAATATCTTAAGTTAGAGAAAATTCTATACTCCCTCAGAGCATCCTCTGACATTTTTTTCAGAATATGACAGCCATAGGTTACATTTGCGAATAGTGTGATGCTTGGAGCCTTCTATGGGCCCTGGGACCATGGGCAAATCCCTTTGTGTGTCTCATTGATTTCATTTAATTTAATTAGAATTTGTCTGTGTTTACTGTTTCATTCCCCTGGGGGGGGTTGGCGTGGGATAGAGCAGGTGGAGGGTTTGGTGGGGTGGGGAGTGGTTGGGTTGATGGTTTATGTGTGAGACTGGGAAGGAGGGATCTTTGGTTGTTATTATTAATATGTTGAAATGTGTGATTTTTTTAAATATATTATTATTATTATTATTACAGCAGAAAGTCAAAAATATTGTTCAAGTTCTGTATATAAATCATGATTTAGCTGTATTCTGGGAAGAGGAGTTTGGAGCATGGCAATGTTCACAAACTGTATGACTATACCATTTCCAGTATAAACACCCACCCAGCGTTAATTCATCCAGAACAGGCCCGCCTGGTTTTTAGCCACCATTTGGTTTCAGAGGTTTCAGAGGTTTTATCTTTACAGAAAGGGAAAAATAGGAATCCATGCAGGCGATATTACAGAAAATATATATATCAATTCTACAGTAAGGCCTTTAAAAGTGGTCGCCATGCCTGCTTTCTGTACACCATCCATACGCAGTAAACAGGACCACCGCAAGCTGTAATCCACAGCAAAAAGCTCTTCGCGGTTTCATTTTGCAAGGGATTTGCAGTGTGAGACCTGCGATGTTGCTGAAATTGTATTTTTTTCTCAATAGCTGTGTATAGTTGCTGTGCAGCCAGCCACCGTAGCTCTAAGCTTTCACTGCTAAAAAAGAAAAAATCTAATTGAAAGTTAAACATGTGAGCAGTGCCAAACAGGAGTCTAGCATTCCCTGAATAATGTACAGAAATTGCTTCTTTGGCTTGTTGGAGGACCTGCAATGCTGAACTAATTTAAAGAATGCTTTCAAAACAGTTACATAGCTGTAATGGCCACAATTGTGTGTTTGCATTCTTTTCAGACTCAATTACCCTCAAAACAAATGACAACATCTAAAAAAGCTGACCTTTCTGCAGACTCTCATTCATTCATTTATATTTAGAATGCTTTTTTCCACCCAATTTACAAGCCCAGATTACTCTTCAGTTTGCACACTGGAGCACATCCCTGGATCTTTATCATGATTTTATGATGTTGGAAGTCTTGCATTCAGCTAGAAAGGGCAGGCAGCATCAGTCAAATGTTCTGTTGTCCTTGATTGCAGGCTAAACCTGTGTGTACACAAGTCTGTGTGTGTGTGTGTGTGTGTGTGTGTGTGTGTGTGTGTGTGTGTGTGTGTGTGTGTGATATGTGTGTGTTTGCAAGCATGTATGTGTGTGTGGTGTGCTTATATATGTATTTGTTTGTGTGTGTGCATGTGTGCGTGTGTGTGTGTGGGTGTGGGTGTGTGTCTCTTTAAATATGTGTGTGTGCAGGCATGATTGAGTGTTGTCTGTATGTGGTGTGTTTATGTATGTATGTGCTTGTGCCATCTGCGTCTGTGTGTGTGTTAACAGATAGTCCCATACCACTGCGTTCTGACTATTGGTGCGTTAACCATAAAAATACAGATTTATACCAAGTTGGATCACACTCTGTAACTTTTCTTTGTGTGGGCGAAAAAGACACATTTCGGCGGTCAGGCCATCGTCAGTGTCTGTCAGTGTTTGTGTGTTTAAAAATGTGTGTGTGTGCAGGCATAAATGTGCATGGTGTGTGAGTGTGTGTGTGTGTGTGTGTGTGTGTGTGTGTGAGCGCTTGCCTGCTCAGGGCACAGTAAGCCACACATTGTGATGATTACCACTGACCAGCTCACTATGTCCTGAAGTTGGTCTCACACTGATTCCACGTCGACACATCTTCGTCCTGCTCCTCTGTGGAACTGGAGCTGTACTCAAAGGCATTACCTAGGGGACTCCATTGAAACGCAGTGACGCCCAATCCTTAAGGCAGACAGTTCCCCTGAGCATGGCAGAGCTCAATGCCACAGTCTAATCCTCTTTTCCTCAGCATTCTGAACGATTTCCAGAGCTCTATATAAATCACACACATTTAAACGCATTATATTCAGAGACTTCTGGCATCCACTGCGCCCCAAGACTAATGTGTCTAGTCATGCAGTTTAAATATCTGCTGTAATTCCCGTTGCAGAAATCACCTGCTGTCAAAGACAGCCTTCTTCTGATGCCATTTGGACTAAAAGCAAATACACATTGTGCTCAATTATTACCTCCATTCTCATTTTAACCTAACTTTCCCCCCTCCCCAGAATTCTTCTGTCTGATCATTACTCCTGTGCCAGAATCACAAAGTGATGTGTGTGTGTGTGTGTGTGTGTGTGTGTGTGTGTGTGTGTGTGTGTGTGTGTGTGTGTGTGTGTGAGTGCGTGTGTCTGTGTGTTGTGGGGAGGGGGGTATAGCAATTCTTGGAAACAGGCATACATCCTAAGCTGAAATCAGAATGAATGCATTCCCATTTGACCTCTGGGCCATACAATGAATAAAGTGTCCTATCTGTTACTGATGTCATAACATTTGTGGGTGATACTTTGATGCGCTTCAGGTAATGGAGTCTGTGAAACACTAGAAGGTGATTTTACTCCAGCCCGAAGTATATTTTATTACCAAACCTACAATACAGTATGTCCTGAGTTATTATTTCTAATTTTGGCATCTGGGCATTGTTTTAGTAGGGCAGCTACAAATGAATCACAAAATAAATTACATTTAAATAATTAACTTCTGTACTGACTAAGAATGAAAATGTATTTTTTCATGTAAATAGCTTGCTAATGCTTTCTGTAAGGCTGCGGATTGGCACATTCTTATAGGTTTACTTTGGAAGATGTGGGATATGGTATCTTTCAGACATTTCAAAGCATTTCATTTTTCTTGCAAGTTTAGAGAGGGATTGTGCAGAATTATTGATTTTGCTGCCATAGCTGTCAATTATTCTTTGATGACTGTCTCAGTACTTTCCTCGGGGCAGTGTGAATATTTGATATCAAACCACTGTGGGGAAACTTCTCTGAAGCATTGAACCACTTCTGCTTCAGCAGAGCGTGGAATGTTACCCTTGCATGTTGGGCACTTCTTTCAAAAAACACTTGATTTTACACGTTGCAAAACTATGCAAATATGCGATGAACAAGGCTGTTTGCCCTAGAGTTCTTCGAAGCGCAGCTCAACCTTCAAATGTTTTTCTTTTTTTGTTGCCTGGGAGTGCTGTTGATGACAGCCCTAATTCCCACTAATGCAAGAGCATTACTGGAGCATTATTGGGATGTCAGTCTTGGATGTCAGTGCATGCCATTTCAGGACACTACAGTTAAATTGTGAACAAAATTCTTGGGATATAAGAGAAGCATTTGTTTTAGAAACGTGGCGGATTACAAAGACCACAGCGGCTGTAACTTGGGAATAAAAATCCGATTTGAGATCAAAGGGCTTCCAGGGATGGCCTCTGAATGCCACGGACACCAAAAACGATCTGTTCCGAAACAGAAAGGGAACTGAGATTTGGGAAATCTCCTTTTGTCCCATAAACAAAAGTGATTATTGGTCTTTCCTCAAATGAGTTCCCATTTGACATATTATGTATTTGTATAGCTGGATATTTATGTAATGACCTCAGGGTAAATAGCTTGTGCAATGGCAATACACTACTTAGGAATAGAACCCACAACCTCAGGGTCACAAGGTTCCACTGTGCCACACAGGCAACCACACATGAGGCTGGATTGACTCAATAACAATTTCCTATAAATATATAATTTTACACCATTTTTTTCACAAATGAAAAGACTTGAATGTCTTGTTCCTGTGAACAAAACAAATGTCTAACAGTCAGCTGCCATTGATTCATCTGCGTCTGTCAGTAACCATTCCGACACATCCCCTCCACGATCCATGGTATTTAATGAGGAGAGGACACTGGTGTAAAGCCACAGTGCTGCCCAGAGCTCCTGTCATTAGCGTTTTTACTTTGACAAGATTCTACACTAGAAGCCTGGCAAAGTGGCCCTGCACCTCTTTAATGTGGCAGGTTGCTCCATCCCCCAGGGGAGGACAGGGTGGCAGGAGATAGGGGAGGGGGGAATCCTCTCTCTGTGAGACTTCTGATTGGCTGGCCCAAGAAGCACCTGGCACTGTGTTGATAAAGGTTCAATCTGTGTTCAATCTCCCAGGATGCAACCGCCATTGTGTTGATTGAGGAGAGGCTGGATCTCCCAGCATGCCGAGCAGCCAATATTAATATCAGAGTTGATATCATGTGGCAACCAGGTCTCAATGCAGGCCGTGCAGGATTTGAGTGTCCTGTCGGCCATCCAAGCTATCTCTGAAGATGGAGCTCAACCCCCCCCAACATGTAATACCCTTCCCGGCCCAGATTAGACCAGGTTGATTGCAGTCTTTGTGGCTTGAGTGGTGGAAGGGCTTGGAACTCTTATCGACTCCTTCAGCACATCCGGATCTGTCACGGAAACTTCATCAAAGTCACTCTGCAGTCTTTCGATTGTCATCTGTTCCATCCATTCTCACAGCTTTGCAGGAGTGATATTGTGGGAGTTATTCTTCATCGATTACCTTTCCAGGCCTCTGGCCAGTCTTCACCCTCCCCATTCCTGCACTGCTTCTGCAGGGACCTCTTATTTCCTGTGGGCTTGTGTAGGGGGCACAATATCGCAGGGCTGTTCTTTTAGCTATATCGTTTTTTTCCTTCAAATTTTTAATATAGGATGTCTGTATGGTAGGTGGTTGTGGACTTCACCAAGTCCTGTAACCCAACTCCCAAGTCTCAGAAAGTGAAATGTCGAGAACACGCAAAATCTGCGATGGATGTAAGCGTGCCCCGTTAAAATAGTAGGTAGCTAAATATTAGCAAAAAAAATGAAAATTAGACTGGAACTCTCTTTGTGAAACTGGATTTACTTCAATTGCAAGACTCTACATGAGGGGCTTAGAGGAATATCTTCATCCTCAAGGCTCTTCCTCCATCGTTTGCACGGGTGTGAGATTCCTCTCGACTAATCGCACATAACCGGCATGTGCTTTTCAACGGGAGGCATGGCCACCAACGGAGCGCACCTGTCGGAGCGGAGCATCTGCTGTGCGACGGAGGATCCTCACGCCTTCCCTGCTGGTTGCCTCCGGAGGCCGTATAAGGGCATAGGATGGAGCAAGGCCACACTTCCGCTCCTCAAACACGATTTTCAGGATGGAGGGAAGGTTGGGAGGGATTGGGGGCTTTGAGGGGGATTGGCAGTTCGGGGGGGGGGGTTAGCAGGTCTGACTGAGGCGGCTGCCAGGTGACTGTGTTCTCAGCACAGATGGAGCTGCCTCTTTGTCCTGCTGGAGAGCGGCTGCCAGCTAGCGTGCCGACTGGGGGCGAGGGAAGAATCTGCATACAAATGTCTTTTAAAAAGGCAATTTACACATCACCACGGTTTGTTTACCTTTTACACATTACTGCTCATAAATAAGTAAATCAATACATTTATGAAAAGAAATGCAGAGTTGCATATTTGAAGCAGAAAGGCTCTATGCTGAATATGTAAATTGACAGCGCTCTGCACAACATTAAGCGTAGTCCCTGAACCATTTTATTCTGTTTCAAATGCAAAAGTCTGACTTATCATTGCCTTGGTGGTTTGATAAGGCGGCTCCACGCATTATCTCTGTGGGTTCCTCGGCTCGAATGGCCCTGTGTCAAAAGCGTTTTGTGGCATTAAGCAAAGTGGGCAAAAAAAACAGAGTTAAAGGCGCACGATGCACACACTCTAACTCCGGAGTGTGTCCCAGATGACGGGGACATGTACGTGTGCCCTTGGACAACCAAGAAGATGGCTATCAGGGGAGAGGTAACTGGTAAAGGAAACATGATGAATATGCTAAAGCCCCCTGTGCGTCTGGCGAAGGGGCAGACAGAGCATATTGGTGACCTTGGAAACACTGATGTTGTGACATTCAGCGCCGCTGAAGAAGCTGTGTGCTGTAAATCCTGCTCGAGACCCCAAGCGATTTCACCGTGCTCTTTATTCACGGGCTCTGATAAATATCCCAGTCGGGTTGAGAAACTGACCTGTACTTGGTTTGAACAAATCATGCACAATTTGGTGTAATTTGTGCACAATAGTTCATAAGCAAGTTTCCGTTTTTTCCTATTTTTCCACCTGATAATTTAGGTGGCAACATAAAAAATGGTATGGTGTGAGTGGGTTATTCCTCTCAAAAAATAAATTGTCGCAACAAACTGTCTGAGAATTTCATGGGTATAATTTAGTGGCGAATGTAGAGCACCCAGTTGTATTTTGGGAGAACAAGTAAAGAGGAAATAAGCATCCACAAAACTATCCCTGACATTTTCATTCAGTGTGTTATCATTTACTGATGGGACTGAGGAACATCTTTCTCTCGCCAACACTTAGGGAAACAAAGAGTGAAATCTTACTTAAGATGTCATGTACTTCCTTGAAAGATATGTCCACAGCACATACAAAACAAATGAATAAACAAAGCGACCAGTTAAAATGTGCTTCGCCCCAAAACAGATGTCATATTTATTGATCCTTGTGGATCACCAACCGTATTAAAGTGCATACCGGATAAAGCATCAAAGAAAATATCGAGCTTAGGTCTTCGTCCATTTATTGCTTTCAATCCAAAGCTTTTAAAGAATTACATTTTTATGAGAAAGCCATTTTCATTGCATTTTTAACATCATTCTGTGGCTAAATCTTTTCAACTTGCATCAAAAAGGATATGACAAATTAAAAACCTCATTCAAAGTATTCTATTGGCAGCCATTTATCATGTAAGATTATGACTACATCCTCAAACCTATCCATCCCTCTACTTAAATGTATGCTAATGCCTCCCAATTTAAGAAAATTGCTGAATACAGAATATGAACAGTTTTATGATTCCTTTTTGATGCTGCAATTTAAGCTTGTTTTACAGTTGTGTGGTGCAAAATTGTTACACCAACCTCAATCCATCACAAACACAACATTAACTATAAAGATGAACTGCTTTAATTTAGGAATATACTTTTTGAACTTACAAGCGCCAGTAGGCACTGGTATTTTTCACCGAGGTGAGACACATGTGGCAATGTGGTCCTGTGTGTAGCAGAACCCCACCGTACAGACCTCAGATACGGTAATGAACTGAGCGGGGCAGGGATCTCCATGACAAAGTGTGCCCGTACTGTTCGGGACAAACAGCCTCATTATTTCAGAACCTGCATGCAGCTGTAACCCTTCTCACATTATGTATCTATTCCACCGGCAGGCACCCTTATCCGGGCTGGCACTCTTACATTTTTCAGGTTCCGTAACCCCCTTTTTACCCGGCCCGCTATTTACAGGAGCATCTGGTAAAAAAAGAAAGAAAGAAAGCAGAAGCGGTGCCCCACCTAGGATTTAATCCCACAAACTCACAGGGTTGTGGGTTGGAAAGCCTGGATCTGTGGATCAGTTCCAGTAACAAAGGTTTCGCTCCGTTATAACCGTTACAAAAATACAAACGGTATAACCGTTCCGTTACATTCATAAACGTTTATTAGGTGTGGACATAATGACTGGAGGCAGGTTTAGTGCGTGCCCTTAACACCAATCAGACCATGTATCTTAACTAGGATATTTCCACAGTTTCAGTTTAGGGCAGGGGAAGGCGAGACCTAGAGCCCTCCCATTCACCCCGCTGCTAGGTAGGAGTCAGTAAGCTGGTGGGAGGAGGGAGGGACCCAAAGCAATCAAGCACAGCAGGGAGAGAGAGCTCAGGTGACATATGACCGCACCCCTTGATAATCAAGCCTCGGCTAATTAGAAGCCATGGTGATGGAAAGCATATCCTGATGACAAAAAAAAGGTTTCTGTTGGAGCTTCCTTCCAGCTCTCATTTCCAGCATTTACACTGAAGCTGGATGGCATCTGCCCCTGTTTGGGAAACGGGGTCCCATGAGGTGACCTCTGGATTTTAAACATTATAAACTATTTATTTTTTTGCAGAGAGAGGGACAGGTGAGAAATAAATTACCTCGGTGTGTTCTTTTAGAGATAAAGGAGGTGAAAGGCTGTACAGACCCAGGTTGGGCCAGGTCATTAGATGGCACACAGGCCTAGGTGTGCAGTTGCGACCCATTATGGCACATATGCTGGTGGAGATTACGTTGTTATCAGATCGATTTCAGGTGTGTTTTCCTGTTTCTTCTTAAAGGCCTGCTGTACCACCGCCAGATATATTTCTCATGATGGCTTATCACTCGCAGTAAAGCCTGACAGGTTAAATTGAAGGCTACATGTTTATAGAGAAATTGAAACTGAGTGATGGGAGCAATACCAATGCAATACCAGCTGTCAATCATGTCACTCTTATGGAGTTACCAGGAGCGGCATGCCCCAGTCTGATACACCTGTAAAATTACACATTAAAGGAACATTATTCAAATCTGCTTCCAAGCCACCCTCATTCGCACGCCTCAAATCACTCCCATTTTCTTCCTTTCAGTGTCAAACTGTGAAGTCTGACAGTCTGGATGGCATTTTTTAAAACAATTAAGTAACAGCAACATAAGGTGTACTGAGAATGGGAAAATGAAAAATGCACTTTGCATTTAAAACAATGCATTTTGGTACTGTCTAACTAATGTAATATACGATTAACCAGAATAGTCTTGGATTGCAAGTCAGTTTATTTATTCTGTAGTTTATGAATTTATTCTATAATTTGGAACATTTATCTGCAGTGCGTGGTGTCCAGTGGACAGTCCCTTTTCTATAAAAAATACAAGAGGTGACTTATCAAGATATTCATCACACAGGTAGTGTTTGGCTGGGTCCAAATTGTATTAATGAGCTTTTAAGGACCATTAACTTGGTGTGCGCAAAGTATGCCCAAATGCTTTTATTGATGAATGGGATTAAACTGAAGTTAGATGTGTGCGCTAAGATTTAATGGTAGAATAAACATATTTATTTTCCTCCTCCCAGAAACACTCCTCGGTGTCCTTCACCCTGCCAATATGTTCCTTTTGTAAATCTTTTTGTTTTTGGCCTCGCAGGACTGTCGGTATTGGAGATCTGCCACTTTAGATTCCGCAGCCACATTTTCCATCTCAGCAAAAAATGTAAATCATTTAATCCATCTTTCTGACTGTGGGGATTTTTGCATGTTCTCATGCATATTTGATTGCTTTAAGAATGGCGAATTTTGGGGATCTCATGTCCTTTATCGTCTCTGTAAAGATAACATCATGCATTGTTTACTCAAGGTAAGCCAGCACAGCGACGATGACTACGACTATCACAGCAAGGCAAAATATTTTCTTATCATGTAGATCAGTGTCTATTGTTTTCTCTGCAGCCGCACTCCACACCCCAACCCCCCCTCTGATTTACATATTGATATTTTTCTTTCAGTCTTACAGAAATGTTTGCTATACTCAACCAGTCCATTGTTTGGAGAAATATGATACTCAATACAATAAAATAAACAATGCAGGTAATATTGTTTGCTATTTTGTATGCTCAAAAAAGTCTATATTATTGTATACTAATACAATTGCTCTGAAAGATTTTGTTTAACAAGTAATATTTTTCCCCCAAAAAAGATGTGTCAAAATTATTTAAATAATATCCGTTTTCAGCACTTTGTGCACCCATCCCCCTGCAAGGATAACACTACTGTGCCATCTTCTATAGTGTTTAATGAGGTTGGTGAACATATTGGGGGAGTCTCTGACCATTGCTCCATACAGAATCATGCAAAAGCCTTCAGATCCTTTGGTCTGCACTTGTGGACATTCCTATTCAATTTAAACCAACAATTTGGGGTTCAGCCTTGGAGACTGAGATGGCCATTGTTAAACATACATTTTGTGGTCATTTCTTGGTTGATTTTGAGGTATCCTTGTCTTGCTGGAAGATACATTTGCGGCCAAGTTTCAGCTTCCTGGAAGAGCAAACCAGGCTTTGGCCAAAATATCTTGGTAGATACTTGCTGGAATGGAATGGAATTAATGATTCCATTGACCACAGCAAAAGCCCCGGGGCCAGTAGATGCCAAACAACCCCATTACACCAAAGCTCCACCACCATATTTCACCGTATGTATGACATTCTCTTCAACTTGAGACATTCTCTTTTCTTCCAACGCCAAAACCACCGCTGTTGTGCTTGGTCAAATAGTTCAATTTTGTTTTATCTGACCATAACACCTGATTCCAATCAGAGTTCCAATGCTGTATAGCAAATTCCAGATGCTTATTTTTGTTGATTGCCCTCAAAATAGTTTTTTTTCTGACATCCCTTTCAAGAAGCATATTAGCATGTGTCCCCAAGATACAACCAAGTTTTGAAGATCTCCAAATGTGGCCCATGCGTTTTTAATTTCCCCAAAACCATCTTCCTCACTGTGCATGTGGGCAAGATGCAATTGGTTTATCACTGTTCCAGTGGTTTTAAACATCTTAATTATTAACTTAATAGTGGAAAGTGGTATATTCAGTTATCAACCACTAATAAAGTATTATAACCTTTGGTCTTAGAAATATATTTTCTGGACATAACCCTGGTAGAGCAACACCATTAAATTAGGGAAAAGAAGGGAAACACTTGAACATAAGATGGGATTTTTCTTTGTAATAACATCAGCAAAAAATATAAAGTTTTTGAATTAAAAGTACCCTCATTTCATTTATATCCAACTGTATCCAAACAAACAAATAAAGGTACCAGACCAGCTGGTCATTACAATTGAAATTGGCAATATTTAACAACATCATAAACATATAATTATAAACATATTTACAGTGTAATATTATTATGAATATGGAAAAGACTACACGAAGAAGAAGGAGCTTGAAAGTTGAATAAATAGGATAACATCAGAATCCAAACCAAAAAAATATTTTGAAGAGCAAAGGATTGTCTGTAGACAATGACCTTTCAGGGACGACTAATTTATTAGGATTTATAAGGATTACCTCAACCAGGGTCTCAGGTGAGAACCGGATCTGTCTCCTGAGCAATTGTGTTCCTAGCTTCTGTTCTTAAAAGTGAGAGTTTATCTTATTGCATATCTCAGTGCTTCAGTTTACAAGGAAGAAGCCTGCAAGTATGCTGGCATAATTCCGAGAATGTTTTGTCCTGAATAGAACTCTGAGATGGGCTGATTTTATTAGTATTTTTTAGTCCTCTGTGGACCAATGATTGTTCATAAAAAGGTGGACTTTATGTGATGTTGAAATCTATGCATTTTTTGACCATATGTAATGGTCAAAATTAGCATATTGTCATCATTATCCATTTTCATGAAATCATCTGGGCATCGTCAACTTAACAGAATGAGGAAGATGGTTAACTATCCGCTCAGAGACTGAATCATTTTATATTCTGCCATTTCATATATTCAGCAGCTATGTTTTTCATGTGCTTTTGAATAATACACGTTTGTACTTTCTGCCCCTTTGTTTTCTTTGCCATTGGTTTCATATAGAGTAAGACAGTGTCCCTCTCTTTGAAAAAGCAGTCCTCTGTCAAAAGCTTGGAGCAATTTAATGTTATACATTTTCTGCAAGTGAACTCAACACCTCTATGAATACTCTTGGTAAGAAAATGAGTGTTTGTATTATTGACAATGTGGTTATAAACATTTATTCATGAACAAGTAGCTGGATGTGCCTTTTCTGGTTGCAGGTGCATTCTTAAAAGCTTAATTGTTATAATTAGTTATAATTGTGAAGTTCAAATAACAACAGCCAAAACATTGTAATGCATTAGATGATCTTCAGTTAATTATAATTATAGTTATATGAAGCATATTTCAGAATTTAGACCACAACAACATCTGCCTCAGATATCTTCCCGGTCATATCTTCCCTGTATCTTCCCTGTTTCCGATAAAAAAATTATGCTATAAAAAATTAGCCAATCCTGTTTTAATGTCAGCAGATTTTATATCTGCAAAGAATCTGTTGTAGTAGTTAACAAGGCATTAGTACTGTATTTCAGTAAAACATTTCAGTCAATTTTTAAAACTAGCAGCCAGGCCATATCTTGGAGAAATAATTGATCATAAAGTTCATAAAGTGGATCAAAATGGGCTTGTTCTTTCTTCTCTCCAGCTCTGGCCTGGATTCAGTCAACATTTGTCTTTGACTTTGATTCACAATTAAACATGGATGTTCAATCTTTTTTCTCTCTCTTACAAACACAGTCTGGTCAGTTCAGCAGTTCTTACCACAGGTTCAGGTTAACAACTCACCACATTAGCTTGCCAAACTGTATTTGTGAGTAAAACAGATTTGCATTTATTTAAGACGAATAAAAATATTGATTGAATCCAGGCTTCTGTGTTCTTTTCAGTGCATATTATGACACTGGACAGACAGCAACTCAATGTGGCTTAAGAAGACTGCAATATCTCCTTATATATATATATATATATATATAAATATAGATCATGGACACAATACAATTCAGGTACAATTCAAATCAATACAATCTTGCCACACATACATATGTTCACTTCTTTGAGTTAATCACATAAACGTTATCACAACCTAAGGCTCATAAATACTGTTGAAAACTATTATCAAAGAGGTCATTCATCTTACATCCCTTGCGAGAAAAATGTTGAATTTAAAAATAAATGAGCAGTGCTTATAAAGACTTGGGGGTGCTTTCCTTGAGTTTATGGATTTAACAAGTCTACTACGACTTGACATGGTATATTGCTAGTCTTGAGGGGGTATGCTTAACTTGTCCATTAAGCAAAGCTGTTGAATGGGGTTTATGTGTTATAAGCCTGGTCTATACTGAGCCTGTTCCTAGTCAGTATTTAATTTGATGTCGTTAATTAAACTAGCTCTAGTGAGTTTTTTTTCTTCCAAAAACCTTATGTATACTATTATAAATATTCCCTTGATTATATTTAAGGTATGTTCGATTTATTTATTTATATCCTTACTGTCGTATTGTGAGTGTTGTGTGTCCTGTTGTGAGGAAAGTCATGATTGCAATTGATGACTTGCAATTATGAAATCAAATATAAAAATTGACAAGAAATATCTATAAATATATATATATATATATATATATATATATATATATATATATAATCTTTTTAGATTCATGATATATATATATATCATGAATCAAAAAAGGTTCTTATTGTATAGTCTTCAAGTGTTTCATTAAAAATGTAATTTCATTAAAAATGTAATTTTCATTTATATATATATATATATATATATATATAAATAGAGAGAGAGAGAGAGAGAGAGAGAGAGAGAGAGAGGTTTAAACAATGCTGGTTACTAAAATAGTGCTTACTTTAATTCAGATTAATCTGGTTATGTAGGTGATAGTACCAATGGATTTAAAATTGTGTTGACAATGCATAAATACAGGAGACAAAACTGACAACACAAAATATGTATATCTCTGTAAGTGTATTTTGTGCCATGGGACAGTGTGGGCATTACAAAAACAAATATTTTGCACTTGCTACTTTTATGTCATCATTCATTTTAATAAATTGTCCATATTCATTTCAGTGACATGCACTAAAAAGGGAGTGCAAATATATCATGTTTATGTTACTTGAGATTGGAAAGTTCTTAAAACACTTCAAAGTAGATATGGTATTTATTTTCACATTGTAATTGCAAAGCTCTGTTCTTACTGTATAATTGCAGTATACCATCATAATGAACATGCTCAATGCTTTTTGTATTAGTTGATTTCTGAGGACATTGTGGCCTTCTATGTCCTGTTTCCATAGAAACATTCAATCATGGATGAAACGAAGGAATCTTTAATCATGTGAGACCAAATCAAATCACACCTGAGAGTTTACCAGGCCCCTTTTTCATTGCATTTCTTTTCACAACCCTTGAAAAACAGATGGCAGTTATGGAAAGACCAGTACAACCCTGGAGTATTTCATAATAAATACACTGGTTCTTTTCTAGATCAAACTGCCTTTAACATACCTTCTGTAGAAGAACTATATTTTGATTTTGTCAGCAAACAAAAAATAAAAGGTTGTTTCTTCAAGGTACCAGATTTGGTTTTCTTTTTCATTTTTTTAAATATTTTTTTTATATGAAACAAGCACAGGGCTAACCTGCTATGCAGTTTCATTTCCACAACAATTCCAATTCAATGCCCATGATTATCAGGTGACAAGGGCAAATGACAGATCACAATGGTGTTACACCTGCTTCATGGTCTAATAATATATTGTAGACCTACACAGTGGATTGCATTGTACTAAAGCTACATTTCACTTGCTAATTTATTTTGTAAAAGTAAAATAGCATAACAGTTGTATGCTTACATTACTCAAAAAACACTACTACTCTATGATTAGAGGTCTTAAATAACAGCTTATATTGTAACAGGGGTCTGCGGTGGGCTTGTGAGGACTGTGGCCTTTGCTGTCAGCACACCACAACGAGAGACACAGTTCACTCGCCGAGCTGAAGACCAAAGTCAACGGCTCAGGGACCTAATAAGGCTCTTGCTTTGGCAAGGAGTGTGGCATCACCTACAACACCATTGTATTGTATTGTCACAGCGCTTGGTTTGTGTGATCTTTGTACATGCATCTATCTAAGCTGGAAGAGAAACCAAGCAACTACTGCTCTGTGCGTTTAATGTTGGTAAGTCAGTCTTCATAAGCCCCAGAATTGGTGGAGGTACAAAGAGCTATCAATCACTGACTCAAATGATCAGATTATAGGACTTCTGCTCTCTGGTTTCACTCTTGGTTTTTGTTGGAGTTCCTTTAGACCACATGTTGGTAATGAATGGGTGATTCGTCGCTGGTTTCTTTAACACAGGCTCTGTAAGGTGAAGGACTAGTAATCTGGATTGGGGTTTCAGCTTTCAGACTGATGGCAGAAAGACATGGGCTTGGATATAGAAGGATGGTGAAAACCCATATTGCAGCAGAGGATTTTGGGTGTCGTTGACCATGGAGTGGGTTTGGTGTCAATTTTCCTCCTGCACCCCCCCAGTTTCTCAACACCCCAAAAACCTAACGGAGAGATGTTACTGTTTGCAGACCCTCCTCCGTGAATAAGGAAGCAGAACGCTTAATGACAGCTGGGGTTTTCAATATGTAACGTGAACCGTGCTTTCCCCCCTGCCCCTTGTGGACACGTCCTGGACAGGTCTCCGTTAATTGCTGGCCTTTTGATTGATGGAATGCAGCATGAAGAGGTTCTGAGCTCGTGGTTCAGTTATGGCAGATGGATGAAACATGGGCTGCTCCCACCAAGAACACTCCTGTACACCGATAATTAATACAAAATTAGCTGCACCCAATGACAGATGGAAACCGCTTTAATTGTTTGGTTTTGCCAAAGTTGTATTGTCAGTCCCTCCCCGTCAGTGACGTATTACTCCATTTTAAGATAACCTCTGAATAATATTTATGACCACAGTGAGCAATGCTTTGACAGGGGTGTGTAGGTTTGTAGGACAAGCCATAGTGTCTATGAGGGCATCACCATAATATTTTACGATAATAAATATGTTTCCATATATATTTTTCACATGTTGGCGTGGCTAGTTTCATTCAGGAAAGCTCCAGAAGGTTTAAAAGATACAGTAAGATTCAATCAACAGCCGAGTAACACCTGATTAATAACATGTCATTAATTAATTGATTAAATAATTTCAGAAAAATAGCATTCTATCATCTTGCAAATGCACAATGCCATTGACCCTTGAGAATCCCTCAACAGACAGCAGGCAGTATAAGAAAAGTCAAAAACTTGAGAACCTGCAGATTTGTGTGACTTTTCAAATAAATACAGACAAAAATATTCACAATCAATATTTATCCATCAATTACATAAAAAGATACATGTTTTAATTACTTTTACAACCATTAAACAATTCATAGGACAATACTCATATTCATATTATTTGCACATTAAACACACATTTATATTAAATGGCTAACCACTTGACAAATCAGTAAAATCTTTGTTAATGATGCCAGTGATTGTTTAAAATTCAGACCTACCTTTGTGTATTGAAAGCTATTACTGCAACAGACTATTATATTCATAACATAATTACATCTAGTTGGCTGTTTCTCATGGGGAGGGATGAACAATCAATGCTTGTTGATGAAAGAGAGAGCCACTGTTCTTCCTATATTGCTATTATAGAACACACTGGCCCTTCACACAAATTGATATCTTTAAACAACATTTTACATTACAACACTGGCTACCAGAAAGTGTTATGTTTAAACCATATTGGATATTACATGTTTATTTAATTTTACTGGTCATGTCCTTTGGTCAAGTCCTCAAGGACCATCACACTTAACAAATAATACTCTCACACTGTTCTTGTGGGGTTTTTTTGTTGCTTCTACTGCACAAAAAAAGAATTCTGGTAACATTTCGGGTAACATTATTTATTAGTTAGGATATTCACTCTTTTTTGTTGTTTTTTTGGCTTATTGTGACACCCCAAAGGAACACTGGTTTATATAGAGGGATCAATGTAGTAAGACAAGTAAGACAAACAAACAACCCTAAAATAAAGATGGATGCATTAAAAAGTTGAAACATCCTGATATTTACTGTGCTGTAAAATTCAATACAATTGTATTTTAATATCAGCATGAATTGTCCTCCATTTAAACTACACAAAAAAAATTGCACATGTATACAGTTGTCCATTATGAGGAAGATCAGTGTTAGCACACTATATCAAACTTAATATTGTGTGTGTGCGCAAAGGGAAGGAAGCTTCCTTAAAGCATGCACACTATATTTCAGTATTTCAAAAGTATGTTTAGGCAATTTCAGTAATACATGTGCTAGTGCTAAGTATGCACAGGCATGTGTGTTTCTGTATTGTGTTTGTGAATACAAAGTATATATTTGTGTATGCAATATTTATGTGTGGATGTGTGAGTATACCATATGTTTGTATTTTGTGTGAAAGGCAGTGGTGAAGTATGAACTGTATGTATGAAGGTTTCATATGTGCTTGTGCGGTTTTGGCAAACAGTATGTGTGTCGTTTGTATGAAAGGTTGTGTGTGTGTGTGTGTGTGTGTGTGTGTGTGTGTGTGTGTGTGTGTGTGTGTTTTGGCAGTGAATGTGCAAACTTGCAGAAAATTATTTGCTGTATGTGTATGCTTTAGTTTGATTAATGCCCCATAGGGCACCTAATTATATTTACACTAAATACCAATTGAAAGCCCTGCAGGGTTAGTTATGGGAGCTGGCAGACATGCCACCCAGGGGTTAAGTATATGCTTTAAAATAGCAACTATCTCTAATATCTGTGATATAGGATGAAACATTTATTCATAAAATCGATTATTTAATGTGAGAGATAAGATAATACTTTCTAACAGCCTCTGCTCTGCCAAAAAAGAAGAGCAAAGAATTATGTGTGTATATATATATATATATATATATATATATATACACTATATATATAAATAAATTATTGTGTACCCAATGCAATTACATAATTGTGTATGTAAGTGCTAATACAACCTGTGAGCACTGTGGTTGGATGGAGCTTAACATGTATATTAGCAAATCATTATGTCTTGAATTTGAAAGCTGGCAACATTATTTAAATTGGTACATAAACCATTACAGAAAGCGTGATGTTGACATAGCAGCCGTTCGTTTCAGGTAACTGTTTGAAACAGTTACCCTCTGGTCGCTCAGAGTCGCCAGTTTCCTGAGCCTCCCGAAGAGACACATTTTGAGGAGCAATGACGTCACCAGTATAGCGGAGTGAAAGTCGCGTCTGTATCTGCAGCTTTTTAAAGAACAGGGGCAAGCCTCTAGGAGCTGGCACAGAACTGGAACCAGTGCTTGTGGCGCGGATATAGACTGAACATTGATTACAAGTTACTGTAGGCTATCGTAATTCTTAAAACCGAGAGTCCAGCGGATATGCGAGGACAGGAGCCGAGATCCAGTGATTAAACGGTGAAAACCTCATTGTACTTCTAAAATGCCCGAAGAGAAGGGATTTTCGAGGGAAAACATTCAATGGGAAGGAGTCTGCAAGGATCTTTCAAGGCGGTGAGCGGTGAAACTAAGGGGCAGTGATGTAGCAGCATGCAAAAGAGGCAATGCGTTGATGAGATACCCCCATGCGGAAAATAGCGACACGAAACTATTTTTTTTTTTTTTGAAAATTGCTGGAAAGACACATGATGGTGTAGCCGGATACTATTTTACGCCCGATATATGTATGATATGCGTCGGAGAGAGTGTTGATCGGCGCGCCGAGTCACTGTGCTGGCAACTCAAAGAACATGAGCGGAGATCCGCGGTTACCGAACCAGAAGCAGGTGACTGAAAAGTGACCACGAGAAATTCCATCATTTTAATGACACCACGAAGTGCCCTGGAATTGCACCAATGTTGCTGAGAAGTTTCTACTTTTATTTGATTTAACTACCGAAAACCCCATTAGGTCGATTGAAACTATCAGGATCATTCCCATGCATGGATTGTTATTATTCTGATAACATTTTTTCATTTCGCGAACACAGAAAAGGGGGATTTTGCATTCCGTTTTTAGTGTTTTTGCTTAAGACGTCGATGCACAGGAGCAGAATGGATTTGTCAGTTTTCTTCTGAGGATCACGGGCTCCGCTGTCCGGGTGTTCCGAGTGTCTCAACGATGCAGATTCTCCGAGTCGCGTGGGCTTTCGCAGGAGCGGCAGTCTGCTGTTTTGTTATTTTTTTTATCCACTCTCACTTGATGAAAGAAGGTAATTGTTTACTCCATTGATTTTCTTTTGTTTATCCAAGCTATTGCACAGGCTTTTGCGCGTCTCTTGTTGTATAGTTGGCCTTTCAATTGTTCTTCCTATGCGTTATTTCACCACGCAAATATATTTAATGTAGCCTATTACATTGGCATGGACTGCGTCTTCTGCGCTATAGTGCATAATCATCAGAATTATCGCCAGCATTATTTGGACATCTCTTGTTGACTCCAACGACGAAAAATACACAGAATAATAATGTTATAATCCGTAGGCAACTTTCACTGTCCGGTAAGGAAGATAAATCGGAATAATAAAATGCGTGTATTAATCTCAACAGGTAATTCACTTCATATTAAGTAAATTAAACGCATTTTACGCCTCACCGGGTTTCGATGTCAGAATTGGTCTTTGTCATTCGCAAATAATGATTAATAGAGAATTAATAATTCTGATGAAATTGAAATAGAGTAGCCTATATCAAAATGGAATATTTGAGGAAGGAAAACGACACACAATTGTTACAGATTAAATTATTTATCATGGCATTCTTCAATAGATGGCACTAGAGTCTTGCTGAAGGGCAACGCCGGGGTCAAACTGTAATTATTTTCTTGTTATTAGCCGCATTTCCAGTTGTCAGACTTGCCCCTGGATTCTATCGAGAACCGCTAATGTACACGATTCATGCAGTGTTGAAAACCCAGCTAATCTGGCAATTTCAAGATTATTTGGCAAGTGTTGAAAAAGTTGTGTTGCGTTGTCATTCCATTGTTACTTGAACTTTGGCTAAAAATTTGCGTTGTTATATTAAGCTATATTCCACTCGTTTGCTAGTTTTAAACTATGAACAGTAGCCTACCCCAAACCTGCGTTTCGACCCAATACGTAGAGCGTAATTTATCAAATACTCAACTGTCTTCAGCAGTTCCAAAATAAATAAATAAAAAAGCAACAGAAACATTCTAAACCTTCTAATGCATCTGCAGTTGATCACCGAGAATCCTCTCAGCCTGGAATATAGCTGGAATATGGAATATAGATACAGGTGATTTTAGAAATAAATAACAAAAAATCAAATTTAAGGAGGTGAAATGGTTCATATGCAAGTACAATTTAACAAGTGGATATGGATATCCTGATATTGCTGGTTTCTCATTTCTGATTTAAAAAAAGGATAAGGAAAGAACGCAAAAGTACACGGACCTGATATTAATATTAAAAAGTAAACCTCAATACCGTGTTAGTGAGGTTGGGAGGGAGTGTGTCTGTGTGTGTGTGTCGCTATATGCGAATAGAAAGCTGCTGCAAAACACTACTTTCATAACGTAATTACACAGGCTGTTTCTCGAGGGGTGGAGTGAACAATCGACGCTTGTTCACGGTAGAGGGGGAGGTTCATTGAGAAGGCCGCTGTTGTTCCTATGCTGTGGTGGGGCCAGAGGAAGAGAATGGGCGTCGTGGCATTTTGTCACTTTTACACACTCGACGCTTTGTGTGAAAATACGGGTCAACCTGTGGCTAATCCTCTTCATCCAAATGTCCATTTCTCGTCTCGCGATGAAAAGGAGCTGCCTGCGGAGAATGCTCCATTGTAACAGCATATGCGCTCCCATGCCCGTCCGCGTTTCACACATTTAGCAGGGTTTCACAACTTTGTTAGGAGAATAAAACAATCTGACATTGAACAGTGTTTTTTGTACAGTGTAAAAACATATGTGTATGCATTAGATGTATTTGCCCTCAGTTATGAGCTTGAACCACAGGTGCAAAAGGCATTGGCACACAAAATGCATTTAGCCTTTTTTTGTGGCCAAATTAAGTGTGATTCTCTCTCCCCCCTTGCACTTCCCACACAAATATTGTAAAAGCCACAGCACAATATCACCACATAAGTCTCAACCGATTTCTTTCTAGAATATTTGTGTTGCTGTTCACTGCTAGTTCTTCCATTGCTTCACATTAACTGAATTTGTATGGTGATCAGAATTATTAAGTGTTGTGTTGGTTCCATTCTATCAGACTGTTAGATTGTGACTATTTCACAGGAAGTGTTTGTGGCGTAGAAAGAACCCCCCAAAAAAAAAAAAGAATGTTCTATTGGGTGGCTCTCACAAAAATACAGCATATCTTCGGGCCTTGTGCTTCTTACCATCCAGTTTTTCTCATTGTTGCCATTGTTTCCAAGTTTTTTGTTTGTCTCTGTATGGGATGTTTTTAATAGAAAAGTGCAAGCATAATTTATTTTAGGCTTGTCTGCCCAAGGTCACAGCAGACTATGGCGGACTAAGTGTGAATATAATGTGAATTCAGATTTGTGCAAACTGTGTTTGAAGCAAAATATAAAACAACTTATTGTATTACTGACACACCTTAGTGAGCTTTATTAGTGTTTACATGGTCAAGCTATACAGCAGTGAAAAGCTGCCTGTACCAGGATACAGGGCTGAGCAGGGCACTGCGGTTGAACGGACGAACGGTCAAATGTTTGTGTGGTACTGAAACCAAATCTTGTCATACAGTACATACACATTACCTGAAGATATATATGTGTTGGGTGTGGTGTGTTGTATCTCTCCACATAACTGGTTGGAATTGGCTGAATTAGGCCCTGTGTCATGTGACAGGAACTCACCCCTAGATTCAGTCATTCAGTGTTTGTCCTCATCTTCACAAGCACAATTTTCCGATCGCCAAAATTTTGAGCCAATGTTAAGGACAAATGTTAATTAAGACCATGGTCAGTCTCATTAATTCATTGTGGGTGGTGGTGGTGGTGTTGGGAGATTACATTTAATCGTACAATTTTTTTTGTCAAATTCAGTGGCTACAGAAGTCAGGCTAATGTGTAAAGATAAGCAAGATTCTTTACTCAAAGGACAGAGTGCCACAGAGGTTAGATTGAACACACCCCTAAGACATCCTTCTTCAGTTAATTGTTATTATGTCTATTCAGTTCAAGTCATAACTGGAATGGAGAGATGCGGGGGTGACACACACTGCATAGGCCTGGATTGAATAAAAATGTGTGTCCATTTAAGTTAAATGCACGTTTTTACAAGCACAGCTCGGCGATTTTAACGACCACCACAATGATTTAAGAAAATGGTTGTGTTTTTATTTTTATAAGGGTGACACATACTCTATATAGGCCAGGATTTACTCAACCTCACTCAAGATTTATGTATAGGTCAAAGTTAAGGACGAGGGATGGTTTAATCCAGGGGCGAGTCAAGGTGTTGGTCTGAGAAGCAGACATTTGGAGTAGCAGGAAATACTGGAGTGAAAGCTTGGTATTGCGCTTAAGGTAAGAGACTCCAGCAGTAAAACCAGAAGGGTTCAATTCCCATATGGGACACTGCTGGTGTACGCTCAAGCGAGGCGCTTAACCGGAATTGCTTCAGTAAATTATCCCTGCTCATAAATGGGATCATATGTATAAAACACGTAAGCTGCATCATTCACCCTAGATAAAGGCTGCCTGCTAAGCAAATACATAATGTAACGTTAAGTAATGGAAAGTGCCATTCTAGGGACGGACTGTTTGCATCCATGCCACTGATAGCATAATTGCAGCGAACATGTGTGGGGCACTGGAGCACCATGGGTAATTACGGAGCAGTGGCTTGTGTGACTTAGAGGCGGACGGCTTATTCGCCAGCGCTACGCATTCACAGCCCTCTGAAAGACAGTTGTGGAAACTGCCGCTCTTGAGCAGTGCTCCAGGCAGACGAGACGCACAGATAACGCTCCAGAGCTGACGATCTCCTCCAGTGTGTGAATGCAAATCGGCCGATAGTTATTGTGGCTGAAAATCTCTTTGTGTGTGTGTGTGTGTGTGTGTGTGTGTTGTGCTCCAACAACTTTGGTTATCAAGGCATCATGTCAAGGACCAATTGAGCATCACATAACAAAAAAGGATTGGAAATTATACTTTATACTGGGAACAAAAGGTACGATGTAATTACCACCGCAGCTGATGAAATTGCATCAGTTGAAAGAGCCAAAGAATAAGAGTTATTACGATTTAACAAGTTGCAAAAAATGTGTATGCGTGTGTGCGGTTTCATTACACGTATATATATTATATTTCATTTCAGCTGTTTGATTATCTCATTTTGAGCAATATGGATTTGAGTGTGCATTGCTGGAGCTGTGGAATAGTGTTGTCCTCATATGAGCTTATGAAGCCATGTTGTGCTCTTGTACGGAGGATTCATTTCGATGCACGTGTGTCAGTTGCGTAAGTACGATGGGATAGCTTTGGGGCGCACCCAGCTGGGGCAGGTTTGGGGGCACGGGGGCCAGTGGGGCCAGTGGGGCCTCATGTCGGCATGAAACGCACCTGCAAGGGTAGTGGCTGCTATGCGTCCATGATGGGACACGCCCATTATCTGAATGGTACTGGGTCCTCATCCCACATTTACATTTACATTTACATTTTAGGCATTTAGCAGACGCTCTTATCCAGAGCGACTTACACAGTTTACATTTCTTTACATACAATCCATTTATACAGCTGGATATTTTTACTGAAGCAATTCAGGTTAAGTACCTTGCTCAAAGGTACAACGGCAGTGCCCCCACCTGGGAATCGAACCAGCAACCTTTCAGGCTACAAGTCCAGTTCCCTAACCATTACACTACACTGCCATCCCCTGTGATCTTGTGACTTTCCCCTGCGCGGAGTAGCCTCCTGATTCAACGTCCAACCCACCCCCTCCACACCAAGCTTGGTCACGCCTTGCCAGCAGACCTATGGCCAGACTCGTTGAGGATCTGGTCCAGGACAGGGGGGGGCGTGGCCCAGAGCGTGTGCGGTTAGAGACCGGTAGGGTCGTTTGTCTACACATCTGTCAGCTGGTGAGGACGTTCTCCTCCGATCAGCATTTTCCTCCCGGGAAGGAAGTGAGGAGACGCTTCTGCTTCACTGGCAAAATATCAATCATTGTAGTATAAAGGGCACTTTTCAGGCCCTCATAAATGAAGATCATGTCCTGTACGCTTCTCTCCGATTACGACACATACAGGATCCCCCGAGAGCGTCTGAAATGGGTGAATCATTAACTGGTCCCTTTCTTCGTTTCAACATTTTCTATATGTAAAAAGGCACCATTAGTGGTTCTAGTTGACGATCAATGTGAATGTTTGGTTGGACCCGCTAAGCATTCATACGTATGGATTGTAAAGGCCCTATTGTCTCGGTGCACGCCTGGTACGTCCGGTACGTCCGACACATTCCTTGGGATTTTAAAATACTCATCGGCATCCTCCAGAGATCTTAATATTAATTTCACGCCCCAATTGGAGAAGCGATAATTGAAAGGTGAACTACTGATGATTTTTCACCCTACAGTCCTTGGGCCCATTTAATGAACATGGACATGGAACATGTCCATCTCTACAGTCTGAACAGAATTGAGATACATGATTCAAATGTCTGGGGTTTATGGTGATGCCAGTACTTAAAAAAGGAAAAACACACAAAAACGATCTCCATTGCAATTCGTGGTTGCTTTTAGGAACATCGCCTCGGTGCTACAGTAGATTGTGCAGAGGCCTGCATGTTTTGTTTGCTGAGCAGAATAATAGAGAAATTAATGATCCTAACGGGGCAGCGCTGGCCTTTGTCTCGGCCATCAGTAAGTGCCTAAAGCAATTTAAATCGGATTCCCATTTCTCTGTCACAACCTGAAGCAAAACAAGGTGCTCCTCGTTTCTGGAGTCTGCGCGCCGCACGTCGCATTATTGTTATTCTTATTTTCAATTTAGAAAGAATTAAAAGAAAATGGCATTTAATGAATATCTTATATCAGTGAATGTCACTTTCTCTTACTCTCTCATCCTTGAATAAATTGCATGCCTGTTACGATTTAATCTTGACCGTGTTGCAATTGGAAAATAAGCATCCGTCGCCATGGCGGGAAAAAGAAAAAAAAGCCACAAAGCAATATCACACTTTAACGCGGACCCTCATTTACTTTTATAATTTCATTATTTGTGATAATGGATGAATTTTATTATGCCCGAGACACTTGTCTTGCAATAAAGCAGCAAGTTCTCAATTCGTTCACGAGGGGATTCCTCCTAGTTCTGCCCTTAATCAGCGAGTGCAAAATGGAGTGCGAGGCGATTTGGCCATTATTTCACAGCGATAACCATTTGTCCAGTCAAATATCACAGTGGCAGGTTTGAAATAATGGCAATAAACTGGGGCGGGGGCCATGTAGGTACGTAGTGTGAGTGGGCAGGAGCTGTAGCTCAATTAGCTGTATACTTGCCGAGAACAAATGGCATGTCGTACTTAGTGCACATGCACCGTTACTGGCCACGTTCCACTGTCATCTGTTCATGGCATTCATTATCTGCCTGTGTTCCAGTGAACCCTCAATCACCATCAGAAGATTACTTTCTGTGCAGAAATATTTCAAAAAACTACGTCTGGAAATGCAATTGACAGCTGCTAACATCATAGCTTTTTTTCATCCTCGAGGTTACCTTAAAATGTCCTGACATGGGTTTGAGGACGTTTGTCTGGAACGTGTCCGGTTCCACTTCTTTATTCTCGTCAAGGTCAGTTAAAGTACCTGCGGATCTAAACTGGTTGCAGGCAATAGTGGGTTGACATTTCACCGCCCACCCGGTTGTCAACCCATTAAGGCAATTAATTTTCACTACAGCACTCATTTGCGGAATGTCATTTATAACTACCTTTACGATCACGGTTACATGCGGTTTCACTTCAGTGTGAAGCAGCTCCTTCCCTAACCTAAACTCGAATAGATGGCGATATGCCTTAATGACTACAATTTTATACTAGTTGCTAAAAACTGCAATTTTTCAGTGAGCCAGTCTCTTGAAAGATGATGTTTCACTGCTGATGAAGTAAACATGTAAATTATCCAGCATTCCTTCCCTCAGACACCCGAAGGACCTTTTCTGTCAGAAGTATGTCTGAAACAAATGAAACATGCAAATGTACTGGTGAGGCTGTCAAGACGCAGATCTCCATTCCTGTAATATTTTAAAATCTGGAAGATTATATGACTCACACATTTTAATACACTGGCGTATACTTATACTTACAGTACAGAGGCCATATGCACTGTAAGTATGATTCAATTTGCCACCTTCATTTTGGATCCTGATTCAGTACCTGCTTGCATGTATTTCCTCTTAGTCTCTGTGTCCACAGATATTCTCCAGACATTTCTCACATACAAGGGCAATCTTCATAGAACCAGTGATGGAATAACAATACTATAAGAGCATATATATATATATATATATGCAGACTTCTTATTTTAATAATAACATTTATACAGCAAATGAAATATGCCAGGCTTGCAAATTCCCCTGCTGAGCAGACAATAAATTATTCCTTGTGTGCTACACAAGACCTGGGATACTATCACGCCCAGAGAATTAGACTTGGGAGAGGCAGGAGTGAAAGTGCCTTTGCCCGACAGGAATGTGAAAGGGAGAGGTGGGGGTGCAGGTCCGGCCGAGGCGTTTACTGCGAAGCTGCATAATCACCGAGCAGCTCAGCTCAGCACACTGAGGTCACTGTAAACACACACCCCCACCTCCTGTGTATTCCTGCTCCTCTCCATTTAGGTTGATCGTCATTTAAACACGCACGCACGCACAAGGACTAAAGGAGAATCTTTAACAAACAGTGTCACCCAGAATGCCCTCCATAACATAAAATAAATTAAATTAACATTCATCAGAGTAAGTATTGTGCGAATGTCTTGTCACTGTTCACTGGGAGAAACCACTAAATGAGTTAGAACTAAAACTAGAAGCCTTAAAAAACAACAATGTTGTATAAGTATACAAACCGTGCCACCATGTGGAGCACCACATGTGACTATTACTTGTGTTTCATATGTGTTCAGACAGATTGAGCGTGTATCAGAGGAAACACTATATTTTCAGTTGATGAATAAAATACAGTGTCACAAAGAGCTTTGTGGCTTTTGGAGATCATGTGACTGTGTTCATATGTCTGAATCACTTGACTGGATCATTTTGAGACAGTGAACATTAAGTATCATCTTGTGAACATACTGCATGTAAGCACCTGAGACAATAGATAGACACACACACACACACACACACACGAATGACCTATGCGACACCAAAGGATCTGGCTGGACACAGAGATCGACCCATAGTGCGGGAATGAAATCTGACAAACCAGGGATGGGAAAGTGGAGCTACAGAAATCCTCCAGTCCAGGTGTGACCTTTGACCTGATGGCTTAATTAATTGGTGAATTACAATCTCTGTAAGACTTGCTGTGGAGGGGAAAGGTTTGAATCAGTCACCCACTGAAGTAAAGGATGGGGGAACACCTGGTTGCAGGATTGAGTGAAACCTGCATACTTGTCACTGTCGATTACTGTAATAGTGAACAACTTGGATTTTAAGTAAATGAATGAACCGGAAAGACAGATGTACATGTGCCACTTGCCGTGACGATGAATGAAGTGGGCAAACGCATGGACATATTTGTGGTGACAGTACTGAACGAGTTTGCCGTCTGTTTTTGACTTCTGCTTCTTCAAATGGGGGGAAAAAGGGGGTTGCCATGGTGATAGTAAATTTAAGAAAGATAATGAAAGAAGACAAAGTACAGTGTAAGTCAGTGTTGACGCAATGACGTAATAAAACAAGGACTCCTTTTTGGCCATGGCCCCTGTTTCAGAGTGTCGAGAGCTGATTTATTTTGCTCTTTGGTTTGGGCGATTTTTGTCTTTTGTGATACCAAAGCACTCTGTGCTTGTAGGTTTGCTTTTCAGCCTCTGCTTTTCACCTGGTGCAGTGTGAGGTGAGAAAACAGGTGGCTGAGGTTATTCAGGCGAGCATTACCCTATGATGGACCCTTGTGGACCTTGTGTCCCTCCAGATAGCCTTGGGGACTCTGGTAGGGTATTGTAACTGGTAGGTTCCGGGCTCCACTCTCAGGCTGGGCACTACTGTTGGATCTTAACCTTGTTTCTCTGTAATGAAGGCCTGGATTAAATCAACATTTGCCCTTAAATTTGACTCACACATAAATGCTGTGTTAGCTTTTTTCTTAACAAGCATAGTTTGGATTGATTGAATCCAGGCTGATATCCAGATCTATAAGTGGATCATTTGTAACATAATAAACTAAAATATTTCACACACCCTGGATAAGGATGCTAGTGAAGCATTTTAACATAATGCAGGTGTGAGTGTAACCAGGGTATGTGGCTGTGCATACAGTCGTTTTGCTGGGAGAGGCTCGTTGGGGCTTATTCCTTCCCAATTAAATTGGAAGAGAATGAGAGTCTGCAATATTGACCAATGAGGAGGAAGATAGAGGAGGAACTCCCACAGCGAGAGTTGGAGAGAGAGTATTGACAGAAGGCAATGATTGGAGAGGGCGTGATTGCTGGAGGATACAGAGAAGAGGGAGTACTTACGGTGCTGACCAATGGAGAATGGACAGGAGAAAACAGAGAGAGCTGTCTGCCAGCAGAGGGGAGAGAGAGAGAAAGGGAGAGAGTGCAGGCAGGAGTGCATGCTGGAGGAGAAAGATCGTGGACAGTGCTGTGCAGCCAATAATGAGCCCAGACTGCAGCGGGCCCAGCAAATAGGAACGTTGGGAGATTCGTTGTGGTTGCCGTGGGATACAGATAACCCTTGTTGATTCTGTACATCCCGTTCGGAACTCCTGTTGGTCGTTTTCCATGGGTTTAAAGAGGTGCATATAACAGATTGAAGATTGAATAATTACCCTTGCCAGAATGAAATGTGATCGTCATCCCCTAACAGCTATGCCCGATAACAGGCCTGGTGTTGAGAAAACATCTACAGTACATCATTTAAGGAAAGCTGCAGTAATGAATTTGCAGCTACCTGACAGAGTCTGTTTGTCCTTTGTGCTTTATGTTAATGGTGTACCTGTACTTTTGCACTTTTTGTTGATGTACTTTTTTCTTAAAATGGTGGGGGAGGGGGAGGGTGCGTGGGGGGTATTTTCGGGACACGTGTCACTTTTGGAAAAGGAGATTAACATCACCAAGAGGGAGAGAAAAACTGTTGCCTTTATTCTAGCTGAAAAAGTACCTATAAAGGTATATATTCAAGCTTTTTTAGTTTTAATATGGAAAAAGATGGCACACTGTTTTGTGGCTGATTGGCCACTGGGTTATAGAGGATTCAGGCAGGATGGACTTTATCACACCTTCCTGACCAAGTTTGGCCTGCAGGGAAAAGTAAGTCTGCATCTGTGAAATTAATAAATCTGGAATGACAAATGAAATGTTCAAAGAGTTCAATCAGCAATACAACACATTAGAAGCAATACTGCAATGGCCCTTTAAGGAATAGAAGCAAAATCAAAATCAAAGCTTTATGTTAAAGGTCCACTGTAATGGAAGTGATTTTCCTGCATTTCTAATAATAATATACGCCATTTAGCAGACGCTTTTATCCAAAGCGACTTACAGCAAGTAGTGAATGCATACATTTTCAGTATATGTGGCCCCAGTGGGGATTGAACCCACAACCTAAGCGTTGCCAACGCTGTGCTCTACCAACTGAGCCACAGAGAACCATTTCTCAATTTAAAAGGATGATGGGGCAGGATTTTACAGCATGTTTTAATATTGATCAAATGGGGAAAAGTTGCTGTGCAGGCTGATGTCATTGGCACAAGATTTTTTGTTTTCCCAGAATAGCTCATATTGTACACTTTGTGGTCAAATTTTACATAATAAAATTCTAATGTTAATTTTTGGACAAATTTTGATATGCATAACCACAAACAAACATCGGCTTAAAAGCATTATACGTACATTTTCGTTGCAGAGGATATTTGCTTGGATGGAACTCTCGCCATCACTCTCCATCAGGTGCAACTGAAGACAAAATCATATAAGTAAGGTACCATTACAGGCATTTAGCAGACGCTTTAGCTCAATCAAGTTAATTTTGTCTTCTTATTTCAAATAAATGTTTTAGTTTCTTTTGTTCAGACAATGAGATAATAGATTGTAATTACCTGACAGTTTTGACTGACATCTGCAGTCTTCCTCAGAAGCGTCACCTGACAGCTGTGATGCGTCGTCAGCTGTCAGGTGACGCTTCTGAGGAAGACTGCAGATGTCAATCGAAACTGTCAGGTAATTACAATCTATTATCTCATTGTCTGAACAAAAGAAACTAAAACATTTATTTAGCAGACGCTTATCCATCCAAACCAAAGCTGGATAGACCATGGATAAACCACACCCCACCCCTCCCTCCCCAAAATACCGATCTGTTGCACCAGCTGAAAGACTTGTTAAGCAGCTCACATTCGTTTCACACATTTTGATACATTAATGCAATGCAAATACCCAGAACAGAAAACAGGCAAATATTCTATTTGAAAATATGAAAGAGTTCAAAGAAAACATTAATCTTTGAAATAAAGACATATATTTCCCTCATGCAAATGCACATGAAGGCTAATTTCAGCCGTGCTGGAGGAATTACACCATATTAGTAAGCAGCGGCATGAATACCAATATACAACACAGTATAGTATATATGGATTCAAACAGGTACTGTATTCGTTAACAGACGTTTTCAGCCATAGGACATAAAGAATTACATGCGGAACAGGCTTATAAAATTGGCAGTCTCTTGATATTCCTTTCAATGTCTGAGCGCAACCCGAGTCAGGGAGGGCGAACCCCTTCATCAGTGTAAAAAGTTGGCTTTCACTGACGTTTGTAAAATTCTTATTTTGCAGCCAGGGCGGGTGCGCCAACATCATCAAACTCTGTAGACACAAATCAACTGGAATGAAGCAATAATACACCCGACTGTTACCAGTGCAGAATTTTCTTTGTTGTATTCACCTCAATACTGTGGATTATTTTTCAACTTTACCTTGCATCGTGCCCACAATGCTGCGCTATGTCGTTTTGATGGAGTTCATTGGGGCTGATCTGGATCTATGTACCTTCCATCCCAAACACCGATTAGGACCTGGCAGCTACAGCTACACACACAGCACAACTGTGTGGCCTATAGGTTTCTTGGATGTATTCTTTCCACGGGCATGGTTATTATCTGGAAAATAGTCTCGGAACCCAGATGGTCAGATCTCTCGAGAGATCTCAAGACAATCTTGCCTTCCCATCTCGGAAGAACACTTACTGCAGAAGTGATGGGGCACCAGGGATGTGGTACCTTAGACATTGGTCAGATTCTCAGAGGACAGTTCCTGGAAATGTGATGTATTTTCACACATGCTTCTCACTATTCAATGACTTACCTGTGTCTCGTAGTTGATATTTGGATCTGGCCTTTAAGTCAGACCCACCTCAACTGAGTTGATGTGATTGGGTGTAAAATATCGGTTACGTCCTGAAAGTTGGTGGGTTTATTCTATAACATGTAGGTAAACTGACAAGCCTAGATGTGCTGAATAGCCTGTACTTATCATAAAATATTATTATGTTCTTAGATTAACTAGTCTGTGTTGGGCCTATATTGCATGTGGTCCACTGGATAGTATTTTGGGTGGTATGTACTGATGGTTATGGGAGATACTGAATACTGTATGCCTGAGTTCTCATCAATACAGGAAATGGCATCTGTGAAACAGTAGTGGATTCACAGGGTCAAGACGGTCAAGAAATCCATGTTTGCATCAGGAATGGGGATTGTGATTGAAGGAACGCATGTAACCATCCTTAATGCACTATGATGGAAGACTGTCCAAGATTGGAATGTCTGGTTTTGTTGTTCCAACATGGTCTCTTCTCAGCCTCGGTCAGTCCATCCCAGGGCACTAGCAGCCATGTAGCACTATGTGGCCCTTTGACTTTACAGTGAATACATGTAAGACTGTATTATATATAATGTATTACTGTATGGTCCCAGTTATCCGATGTCGAGACTTGGTCCCACACATGGCAATACTGCCTCATCATTGACCTCAGCATCAACAGCAGAGCAATGACCAATGATATTTTGTCCACGTCTTTCTTATAATGGGTTGGATTATAGCCAGCTTCAATCACCTTTATATGGCCAGGTTGAGTTACACTGGCATCAAGCTCTGTAATCTCTTGTGGTGGTGAATGTAACAAACTGCAACATCAAGAGTGGATGCATTTCACTGTAGGTCGGCTTTATTTATGTACCGTGAATAGTGAACATACAGTGTATAAGGCCTCGATAAATATTGTATTTATTGAACTTGTGAACTATAACTCTTATCCCGTCATAGATCCTCTCGTATGTTGTCCTGTATAGTTGTTCCATACAGTCTCTCAAGTTCTCTTCTATACACAATCTGCCATTGCCAAACTCAGCCCTGAGAATATTGCAAAGCATTCCAGTATCCTGAATGAATTGTGCATTTGTGAATGTCCTTGAGGTGGGCAGTGTTCTCAGTCTCACCCACCATCTCATGTTGCTCTGTGAACAGACGTTCACTAACATCACTCAACCTTAAAACAGACTGCTCCGTTCACATATGCCCTGCACTGTACAATATGTCAAACTCAGTACAGTACAGTGAATCCACTGTAGTTCAAATGTGCGAATGTGTTCAAAGGGCTGCTCACCCGCTGTCCCTGCTGAAAATGCGCATGATAGATGGAATCGTTGATCTCTCAAGATTTCATTGCACCTGCCGCCTGGCTTGTTTCATCATGGACAGTGCGTGACGCGACGGGCTCTCGCGGCTCGCATCTCATTTCAGATGCCGTTTGTTCCTCTTCGTCGTCGGCTTTGAGGCGTTCGCGCATCTCTCGCCTACCTCTCACATGCACACTTCCTCTTGGTCCTGGTTTTCCGCCGAGTTCTTTTTCATTCGGATTTGTAGTCGGCGTGAAGAGAACAGCGGAACTTGTGCGGTTTTCCCAGAGTTCGTCGTTTGTCGTTCCCTTGCTCCCGTCATGGCGCTGCTGCTCGTGACGCCTTTGACCGTGGGTTCAGCGAGTTTGCATCCCGGGAAAAAAATCTGCTTGGATTTAAGAGGAATTAAATTAAAGGTCTCAGGTGCTACACGTTTCGAGCTGTTGTGTTTTTCAGACCTTGGGGGACGCAGACACGCCATACCTCTCAGACAGCTTTTAAATCAAGTCTCACATGCGTCTGTTCATCTGCTCTCAAACATCCCTTGACATGTCAGGATTGATACAGACACATTACAAAGCCATTATCTAGAGGCCGCGTAAGACTTTTGTGCGATTCCGCACTGAGCGTTTGTGTTTTGTTATTCCTCGGTTGCTGCGATCCATTACTACCTGTATTATTGCCAATAATGTTGACAGTTCCTTGGATTACCTGCAGTGCCTCATCTTAATGCTGTGTGCATGCATGTGTGCGTTTGGGTATGTGAGTGTGTGCGTGTATGTGTGTGTGTACATATGTGTATGTGTGTGTGCTTATGTCTGAATGTCTTTGTGGCCTACTGTTTTTGCTGAAGGTTACAGTACAGTGAATCCATAGAATGTTTATTGACTGGCAGTAAAACTGATGAACATTTATCTATGTTTTATTTGTTTGCTCCCAAATGTCTGAATAGCCTGGGTTTGACAGAACATAAGTGCTCCTGCTAAATAAAGCATGCTATTCTGTCATCTGGTGCTGATTGAAGTTTAATCATTCCCTTTTTTGACTCAGCACAAAATGAGCGTTTCCCCTCTCACAGACATTGACAGGTTTTACTCACATTCCAAGATCGTACCTTAGTTTTAGCATTGCAACTACGATATATATTCTGTTGTACAGCACAATAACAGCATGCAAGTGCATGCTTGGTAAACAGGTGAGTAGTTCCATATGACCCATTGGGAGGCATGAGTCGGAACACCCATGAGAGATATAAGTGTCTATGAGAGATCACACAGGGGAACCCTCGTGGATGTTAAACTACCCCATAAAGTCATAAGGGAGTCTGTTTATAAATGGTCGTACAGCTGTTTTCATGTGGATTAGGCATCTTTACACTTACACTAAATCACAACCTCAAAAGCCTTTATGAAATGCCTTCCAAATTTGGGGCAATTCATGCACAAGTCTGCTTAACTGGCATTTAGCTGAGAGAGACATTCCAAAGACTGGCCAGTTTTCTCTTGAAATGTGCAGATATACTATGAAATGCTACTATTATGCCAGTTTGTTTGCAGTACTTGGCAGTATGTGTTGTTAAGTGGTTACATGTTGGGCTGTGTAGTATGAACATGGCTGTGTTGCGTAACTCTTGTGTTTGTAGTGTGTGGTTTGCACTGCTGCTTGTAATGTGTGTTGATGTTTGAGTTGTGTCATTTATTTTTGCTGATCACTCCTTGTCCTGTGCAGTACAACATTTGTTAGCATATTGTGTCTGTGCAGCTTGTGCTGGTGCTTGTATCGTGCAGTGTGTGTACATGATGTGATTGCTGTGTGTGTGTGTGTGTGTGTGTGTACAGTAGGGTGATATTTGTGCTTTGCAGGACAGCGCATGTCAGTGTTACTTATTTTGTGTGGCTGTGTGCTATTGTGTGCGTGTTATTGTAGGGATCATCATTTGTGTGGGACAGCGTGTGTAATGCCTGGCCAGGGATGTACATGTGAGGTCGCGCACAGATGTCATCCATAGTGACCTGGCAGCAGGCTCGATGGCTGACAGACTGTCACCACGGTACACTACGGTCCCCCCGGAGTCACCCCTATGACTTCCTCCCAAAACCTGTCCTCTTGCCACTGCAGAAGCCAAGAGAGATCGAAAGAAGACATTCATCAGCTGAAAACCTTTGCCAGTGCCCGGTTCTGTAATTGTAGCTTCACACAATGCTGTCTCTGATTGCTGTAGTCAGTGCAGTGGATGTTTATAATGATTATTCATCTGTAAAAAAAAAAAAAAAAACATCTTAAAAGCTTATTTTTTGTCTTTTGACAACACAATGACATCTCTTGCAACAGATATTCAGAAGTAAACTTGGGCCATTAAACCACATTACAGTCAGGGACCCAAAGCCCCTATTTGTGATGCACAGATGCACTTTGTTGTCACTCATACATTCCATTGAAGTCCACTGAGCAACAATCGGCCGACAGGAGCTCTGCTCATACGCTTTATGTATTTCACTGTCATTTAGTCGTCTGACACAGATGGAGGAGCATTACTAATCTGGTCAAAGTCATTGCTATCATTCATCATGGTTGAGGGTGCTTAGCGCAGCTCAATTTCATCATTCACTGGGGTTTGGCTGGATTAGTGTCCGTTTGACAAACATCATTGTGTGCGGGTTTTTTTCTCATCTTTTTAAATAACTGGGGTCCTTGACTAATACCCTAACAAAAACAGATTTTCTCTGGGAGAAAAGTTCAGCCTAGTGTTTTATCTTCAGCAAGTTGACTTTATCCCATGTTTCTGTCAGAGAAACTCCTCTGAGGGAAAGGCCTGAATGGTGTGTTAATATAGAATGTGCGTGTATGTGTGTGTGTGTGTGTGTGTTTTCCCCCCAGATCCTGTGTTTTACAAAGAATGTTTATGAACCTCCTTGGTATTATATGTTTGTATTGGATATTGTTCCTCAAATCCCTTGTTTGTTTAGCACTAGCGACAGATCCCATGTTATCTGGAGCTTTGCTCCACATATGGCTGTTGTTTGTTTGGAGTGTGCAATTGGAACTCCATGTTTGGAGCCTGCTCACTGATCCAGTGTTTGTTTTGAGGCGAGCTCCACCTCACATCCCACTTATTTTGTTGTTAATATATACATACCTAATGCAAATACCCATGTCACCTGATTGATAGTAGAATATGCAGCTCGTTTGGGGGATGGGGGTGGTGAGGGATGGTGGTATCTGATGTTCTGAAGATGGCAGGATCTGAATGGTTTGGGGTGGGGTGGGGGGAGGGATTTGAGAGACGATCTGAGGGATCCAAGTATAGGTGGCAGGCACGAATGTTAGACCGGAGGGGTGCCGTCATCCAAGTACAACTGCGGCCCTTTTGTTATCTGCTCTTCAAACCCCCTGTGCATGGTAAAATAATGTTCACTGTCCAACGCGGCAGTCTTCCGATTGCGAGGATGGTGGCGGTGGGATTATAAGAAAAAGAGTGAGCGCGGGGGCGGGGTGGGGGTGTTGGGGATGCAAGGGGCGAGGCAAGTGAGAGAGAGGTGGAGAGGGGATGCGAGTGTGTTTATCATACAGCTGAGCCAAAGCGCGGCGCCGAATGAATGAGAGTGAGATTAAAGCTGGGGCGTTAGAGTCTGCATTCAATCACTGCAGTCAGAGAGCGTGCATCCTGCATGCTGATCAACCCCCATGAATGGCCTCATGGACTTCTCCTACCAATATATTTCAGGCGGCAGTGATTATTGCTTATATGCGGCTAAGGTCACAGATAAATTGCAATACTTTGCTTAGCGACAGAGGAGACAGTCGTGGCTGGTCCCCCACTTCCCCCATTGGGCCCCAGGGGGTGAAGAACATGTTTTACTTTCACAAGGGGTTGTAAACGGGGGGGAAAACGGTGTGAGTTTAGACCCAGTAAGGAGTGCGCGTCTTGCAGTTCTCTCCCTGGGTAATAAATACGCTTCATTACGGTGCAGGCGTGTTCACAAGCAGAGGAGTTTAGTCATTCCCCTCCAATGTTTCATCTAATGATGATGACTTTCAAATCAGAGTAGAAAAAGAAGAAAAGGTGTGAAAACCCAACCGGTGTTGCACAAAGCCACGTGCCAAACTGCAAACAACGTTTTACAATGTTGATTGTAAAAAGAAAAAACAAATCATTTTTCCATTAAAAGTATAATTGTACAGTCAACTGCAAAAAAGGCTACTTCTTATTATAGGAAAAAAACTGATTTCCTGAAAGTGGAAGTTTAATCAAGTAATACAATTAATTAAGCTTGAACACTTACACAGTGCATATAGGCACACAAAATGGCTTTAGGCTATATGATATGGAACTAAACACCGCAATAACTTTAAAAAGGCATGAACATTTTAGTAGAACTCTGATCAACTCTTTCTAGTGAGCTCTGATGTATTTGCACATTGTGAACGTGAATGTCACCTGAGGAAGCCAAGCAACCAAAATGTGTTTGAAAGTACTTTGAGTTTTTTATGACGAGAATAGTAGCAATCAGCGTCGTCTAAATAACATTTCTGATTTGTTTTGCCCACTTTTGGAGAGATATAATATATGTCCCCGCTGCCATAAATGTAGGTTGAAATATGTTTTGTAATAAAAATGCAGTTTGAATCCAGATGAATCACTGAAGGGAAAAATGCCCTTTCACAGTGAGAGGATGTCTTTGAATTGGGGCCAACACATAGTTTCTCCATTGTAAACCAGGGGTCCAAGAATTTAGAGCTTGAATACAGAGTGTTTTGCACTGGCGTTCTGTTTACATGCAGCAAATTAAGTTAGATTGCATCGGAAATTGATTGTTGAACCTTGTCCATAAGCACTATAATGTGTCTGAATTCACAAGGCTAGTTTGGAAAAACAAATCACAGTGGAAGTGATTATAATCTTATAAGTTATTCATTCACTGGCCACTTTATTAGGTACACCTGTACACCTGCTCGGTAATGCAATTATCTAATCACCCAATCATGTGGCAGCATGCAGATATGGTCAAGAGGTTCAGTTGTTGTTCAGACCAAAAATGAGAATGGGGAAGAAATGTGATCTAAGTGACTTTGACCGTGGAATGATTGTTGGTGCCAGACAGGGTGGTGTGAGTATCTCAGAAACTGCTGATCTCATGGGATTTTCATGCACAACAGTCTCTAGAGTTTACAGAGAATGGTGTGAAAAACAAAAAACATAGAGCTCTGTGGGTGAAAACGCCTTGTTAATGAGAGAGGTCAGAGGAAAATGGCCAGAATGGTTCAAGCTGACAGGAAGGCTTCAGTAACTCAAATAACCACGCTTTACAACAGTGGTATGCAGAAGAGCATCTCTGAACACACAATACATCAGACATTGAAGTGGATGGGCTACAGCAGCAGAAGACCACACCGGGTTCCACTCCTGTCAGCTAAGAACAGGAAAGTGAGGCTACAGTGGGCACAGGCTCAACAAAACTGGACAGTTGAAGATTGGAAAAACGTCATCTGGTTTGACAAATCTTGATTTCTGCTGCGACATGCAGATGGTAGGGTCAGAATTTGGCGTAAACAACATGAATCCATGCAGCCATCCCCCTTGTGTCAACGGTTCAGGCTGGTGGTGGTGGTGTAATGGTGTGGGGAATGTATTCTTGCCACACATTAGGCCCCTTAATACCAATTGAGCATCCTTTAAATACCACAGGCATTGTCTTGTTTCTGACCATGTGCATCCCTTTATGGCCACAGTCTACCCATCTTCTAATGGCTACTTCCAGCAGGATAATGCGCCATGTCACAATGCACATGTCATCTCAAGCTGGTTCCACAAACATGACAATGAGTTCATTGTACTCCAGTGGCTTCCACAGTCACCAGATCTCAGTCCAATAGAGCACCTTTGGGATGTGGTGGAATGGGAGATTCGCAACATGAATGTGCAGCAGACAAATCTGCAGCAACTGCATGATGCTATCATGTCAACATGGACCAGAATCTCTGAGGAATGTTTCCAGCGCCTTGTTGAATCCATGCCATGAAGAATTTAGGCTGTTCTGGGGGTCCTACCCAGTACTAGAAAGGTGTACCTAATAAAGTGGCCACTGAGTGTATATAAGGGATTTTATAAGGGAGCCAATGTCTTTTCTGAGTGTGGTATTTTATTTGAACAAGATACTGTCGGAACAACTGATGATGCTTTGCCCATTCTACAATACACATGGAACTTTGTTTTCATCCTTGTCCTTATGTCTGTGCCAATTAACAAAGGACATGTGGAATGGAAATCTAATGGAAATCTCACAAAGCAAGACTACGGACAGTATTCATGAGAATTGTGTTTAGCTGTTTTGGGTAGTGTTGAAAATCTTTTCCATAGGCAACAGTAGAACAGCACCCCTAGAGGGAACAGATTGATCGACCAAACTAAAGCAACAAAATGATGACTTTGTTTTTATTTGAGCACATAGACATTTAAGTGTTTAGAATGATACATTTTGAGAAATGGATTTTCTTAATTATATGAATGATGATTTTGTTTCCGCATGGGTGAAACATTGTTAAGGGATCAGCACTAAATGGGGAAGCATTAAGCCGTACACCTGTGCCTTATCTGAACCCTTGAGACACGAGTACGATCCCTCCAGATTACTCACAAATTTACACACAAATTTATCTTTAGTTGAGGGTCTATAACTTCTATTGTTATGATTTACCTGTCCAATAAGAAATGCTTATGTCACCGTACAGCAATTTATATTTCTTGCATCTTTGAAATGTGCTTTCCTTTTTTTCTTCCTCTCATGAGCAAGTAATTTATATGATATCTTATTACATGAAACGGTGAGGTGTTCCACTATGAAATCTCTGTCTCAAATCAGGCATATATTGATCATGTCTCATTGATTATATTACTGTTGGTGAACACAGATAGAGCATATTGCCAGCTCCAGGCATTTATTTTCCTCTCCTGAATCGTCATTCCATCACGATCGCGGTTACGGAATACAGTCTGGGAAGTGCTCTGTGACGATTCCTTTGTTAAGAGCGCCGTATTAAACAAAATTTGATTGAGTGATGGCTGCTGAAATTAAACCGTGTCACAGTGGCTGCTTCCATGGGTCCTGTGGGAAACAGTTTGATGCACATTCTCTTCTTTTGTTGAGGTGGAATGAGCAAGAAAGATAGTTATGGAGTGAAGGATATATCCCAAGATTCTCTCCCCTCCCCTGGCAATGGAGGAGATGGGGTTGTAGAGCTATCCTTGTGTAATGTCTCTGGGAAGAGTGCCTGTACTTACCGATACTGAGATATTTCAAGGAAGGCGATGGAGTGGGCTTATCTACCATAAAACACATTGTTATATTGGTGCCAAAGGCTGTCCGTTGAGGAGGCTTATTAAGGCATGGTGCATTCATGTAAATGTGCTCAAGATCGACATTTTCCATTTCAACCCCTTCAAAGCAAACATGAAATCAATCTTGTGTCCTCAGCCGTGCGCTGTTATTTTCATGTTTATTCCGTCATTTATTTATTTATTTTGGGTGCGTGCGCGCACACGTGTGTGTGTGTCGCTTTTGGACATAAATCAAATTACCCTATGAAAGATTGACTCTGATACCATTTGAGAGAACACAGAAAAATACAAAAGCAATGTAAAATGTCAATAATGATATTGATTATGAAGTTTTACCATAGTGCGCATTCATCATTCTGGTGTCTTAGTTGAAGCACGTGCTCCATCTTGACAAATATGTCTTTCTCAGCCTTCATGCAAGTGTCGCAGCTGAATTTAATACGCAAAAGAAATGGAATATGTACATAATATATAGAAAATGTATATAACATACATTTCGCTAATCTCCATTCTGAGAGAAAGCATTGGTAACCTGCTTGCATTAAGATATACAGCACACCTCACTTGCAGCGTTATTAATGAGACGTCCCTGCTGGGAGCCTGCATATCACCCGATTGACGGCGTGTGGGCTTGTGCGTTTAGCACAAGGCCTGGATGCAGCAGGACTACACGCAATGCGCGCCTCTGGATGTTTTATTATGCATTTTATTATTACTTATTTATATGGCAGGCGCTCTTATCCGGAGCAACTTACAAGGCCATCCTGGCAAGATACATAAAATGCGTGTCGTGAGTGCGGTGAGAACAAGGGCGTAGGCGCAGAATGGCACAGAAACACCTCGGTGATGAAGCAGCGGGCTAAAGGCAGTGCTAAGTTAAGCGTGCGGCTAAAGCTATTACAAGCATATACATAGTGCTTAAAATGAACATAAAGGGGGAAAAATGACATTCACACAGCATAGGTATAGTTTAATAATGATCCATAAGGGCACCGTAACCTTACATCACACTTATGTCCAAAGTGCCTAATAGTGATTAAATGGGAGCTGCGTAATGGGTGCTAAATAGATTATGAGCCACAGTCACACACTGTCACACGGATAGCCCTGTGTGCTGTTCAGAGGTGCAGGATGATCCACCGCGCACCAACGATCTGCAGCACTATGCGTACGGTAGCCCTGTTCACGCGGGACTTGTTTTCCTGGTGTCTCCATATTTATGGACAGCATGTTATTTCCTCACCTTCGTAAGTGTCCTCCCATTTGATTCTGCCAGCTTAATTGTTAGTGCCCACTTTACTTAGCAGTGAATCTCAACAACAACAACAAAAATTATTCTTTTTTTTCTTTTTGCTACATTTTCTTTTTTTACATTGATTTCCCGCAGTCTTCTCCCTGTCAAAATATATTTTTCAGATGCCAGCATCCACTCAACGACAATCGTTTATTATTCTACTGTCGGTCTTAATTCATCACCTAAATGGAAAACCCCACCCCTGTCTAGACGGTGTTTCAACACAATTGTAAAAAGGCAATTTATTTATTTTATTCATAAATCGTTGCCATCCTATTTTAGCTCACATGTACGTCATAGGCCCCTCCAAACCCAACTTTAGGAAACTGGCAAAGATATTATAAGAGGTAATGTCATCGATTAAAATATGCCTAAAATAAAGGGAGATAAAAACAGCATGCTTGAACTAGCTCTTTGGCAACTATACATAGAGGAACTACAAACCTTTACCTGTGAAAACATACAACCTTAATTTAAAAATACCATTAAAAAATCCATGATGAGACTGAGGTAAAGACATTTTTATTTGTATTTATTTGACCTTTATTTAACCAGGTAAAATAAGTTGAGAATCAATTTTCATTTACAATGATGACCTGGCCAAGAGGCGTCAGCAAGAGTGTATGAAATAAACACAGTCAACACAAAACTACACATACAGTACAGGTACACAAAAATAATATATATATATATATATTTTTAAAAATAATAAATAAATAAACCAATGAATAAACACTAGGTGCAAGAGAAGGTGAGTTACTGGATATTCTTTATAAAATAGTTGATAAGCCCGGCAAATTTCAGCTTGAAAGGCACAAAGGAAAATCAGTCTTACATATTAAATATGATACGTGTACACTACATGACCTCAAATAAAACTTTCATAGAATTAGTAATTCTTTATTTTATGTTGAAGAATGTATTGCTACCTACTAATTATGCCTAACTTATTTTTTGGCAGCTAGCAAACACATGGTGAACAGAGTGTTATAGACATCCAAGTTAAGATGTCAAATATTTTAAAAATAATTGCTCATTATGCGTTCTTGTTTTTAATTAAATTTAAGGCTGTTAAACTCCATATGTACATACATGCTATACTTTTATATCCCTCCCTAATAAATGTGGCACTGTATCCAGTACCAACAACCAAAAGTGAAAAATGTAATACCAGTGTAATACCTGCTAACTATCTGTTTTTAAAAAGGTCTTCCTTGGGTGTATCCAGCTGAGGTATTGGTCCGTAATGTGATGCACCCCATGGTCCGGATCAAATCCTGACCATGCGAGTGCCAACTGTAGCCAGTTTCACAGTCCACTGCCACAGTAACTGCTAACTGCTGTGGTCTCTCTCCCGAATGTTTGGAGGATATTGCAGAGATGGGGTGGGCCTGCAAGATGGGGCGGGCCTGCAATTTTGATTTAGCATTGATATGATTTAGATTTGAAATGCAGGAGAAAAGAGAACAACAACAACAATATAGTTCACTACAACAAACAACAACTGTACAGGATGTTTTCAGTTACATTTCTGGCTTCTCATATCCCCCCTTGCTTATAAGAATGGCTGATGATATTTTTAGACAGTCCTGTTTTACAGTTGAGTCTCATGGCATATACTGTATCTCTCCTTCTAAAACAGTAAAAAAACCGAAAAATATATAATTCCTTATACACCCAATATACACCATTTTCTTCCATCGCTCCTGAACAATAGTCTCAAAATCAAACTTATTGAGCCATCAGAACAGAATCTTAGTGCTTTTGTTAATCATCCTGGTCCAAACTGGTTTAACTGTGGGCAGACAGTCAGACAACATATGCCGATGTTATAATTCGATTCATTACTCAGGAAATAAAGACATACCCGAAGCTAGCTGCTTCCCCAGACACAGAATAAGTGTCTCATAGAGTTAATTGGCGTATTTTATTGTCCACCTTTCAGTAACTTAGTATAGGTAAATCGTTCATCAAATGGATTATGATATTATATGATGCGTTCCCTGCCTCACCAACAGATTTGCATCTCAACCTTTCTAACTCTCTGGAGGAATAAGGCAAGGATGCCCACTCACACAATTTCTTAATTATTGCAGTATTCATTGAACTACTTGCAGCTTCAGTCTTCCAAATGAGAGCATAGTCTTTATCACAACCTTTGTCGCCTATCCACAGAATGAATTAGTGTGGCAACGACATTTAACAGATTTTCCCTGGGTCAAAAAAAACATGCACATAATAACAACACATGCCTACAACCTCAGGGTTTCAACAACTAACAACAGTAGCTGGATATTCAATTAGCAATAATTGAAAAAAAAATGCTGATCCAATTACTCAAGGCTGCTGTTAAAAACACATGCGCGCTAGTCTGCACACCGCCCAAAATGAAGGCGGATGTTGCAGCAATGTTGCAGCATATTATCCACTCACAATTGTGGTTTGGCATTCCAAAATAATGGAATAAACGAAATCGGGGATAACAAGTTTGGGATGCCAATTAAATAATGATATACTGTTGTGTTGCCATGAAAAGTTAAGTTTATGTGCAAAGGACAGAGCACAGCTGTATTGTGCTTGCTCCAATGTCTAGGATTTAGTAGACCTAGCTGATTTGGACAGACATTTGGAAAACTTGTTAGCTACTAGCTGATTTTTTGAAGTGTATGACATGCATTTTGCATTGGATTTTTAATAAGGGTATGGTATGACTGAACCTACCAGCTTATTTCACCTTCCATGTTCTGCAATCTACCAAACCACAAATCACTTCCTTCAATATTTGAGTTCCTTCAATATTTTTACATTACTTACAGTATGCGTTAGGCTTGAAGCATGATGGAAAATCATCAAAGTATGTGATTTTACGCTCAGCTCTCACAAATACACCTCCATCTGGTTGAACTCAGGCTTTTTGAAAACATAAATATTCCTGTCAAGCAAATTAAAGTAAATTACCATGCACACCTACACTATGTTTTCAGTGACAAAGCTCTAAAGGCATTTGACAATTTGCAAGAGAAATTTCTCAGCTTGAACCAACACCCACATCTGAGGACTTTAAATTTAAATCCATAAAAATATATCCATCAAAACCCCAACAACACAAAATATATACCTTCTTACTTTCCCATAACAACCTATCTGTACCCATAGGAAAAAAGGTATATTGATATTAAGCGGAGGACTAAAATCCTATTCTGGAAATAGCAATATTTCCTCAGCAGTACTTCAGATATTTATTTTTGTATTTATGTTTATTATTACAAACAAAGAAGCCTGTCTTGGCCTCCCGGGTGGTGTAGTGGTAGAATGTCCGATGCTGCCCACTGTGACCGAGGTTCGATTCCAGCAGGTCACGCATGTTTCGACTCTGGCCAGGAGTGCCACTAGGGGGTGGCAATTGGCTGTCTGTCCCAGGGTGGGGGAGGGAAGCCGATGTGAGCTCACTGTGTATAGGAGTAGCTCTGTGTGCATACCAGAGTTACGGTGACGACTTGGCGGGTTCCGGCTCGGAAGAGGCGGTGCTCCACCGCATGTCACTCCCGGTTTCAGGACTACGGCAACGAGCTATCAATATGAGGGAGAGGATAACTGACATGAAAAAAAGGGTATAATTGGCTACTAAATTGGGAAAAACAGAGAAAGAGAGAGAGAGAGAGAGAGATAGAGAGAGAGAAGAAGCCTGTCTTCTTTACATGAAGCTGATGGATTTATTGACCTTTTCTTGTGTTCTGATCATTAGTATACTATGCGAAAATGCAAGACTAAATAATTTAAGAGAATATCTCAAATTGAAATGCATGCACAATGACGATGAAGTGCGTCTTCATGTCCTCATTGTGATGTGAGCTTTATATGCCGTGAATATATAAACTGCCGCTGCATATATTGGAAAATATACTTTTTCCAGGAAGAGAAATCACAGTGGATTGAATGTCAAGTGCTCTCGATCCAGTTCCTGTAATAAGAGCTCCAGGAGCAACCAAAAACGAAAGGCTTGCTTTTTACAGCTAGGTTTTGCCTGATCTGCAGTGCTTGTATTACAGTACGATGCTAAATATCGAATGAACTAACGTTGCAGAAATGTTTCGTTATTTATCATAACAAACACAAGTTGTCGAAGATTGCAGACCCTCGCCCCTGTTGCTCAATCTTGGCCTCTAGTGGCGAAACATTGTCACTGCACCATTTTGATGTGTACAGACAGACACACATACCAGGCAAATGGCAGTACACTCGGGTGAGGGGCAAAGCATACTGAAGGGGCAAAACAAAAGTCAGTATTCAGACACCACCAGAGGGACTGAAAGCACTGAACACACACCACTGATGCAGCGCGCGAAAAGCCGTAATCTATCATCCCCCAGAGACACACAGGCGAGGTTGAATAAGAATTTAAATTTGAAAAAGATGGAGGAGGAGGGGAAAAATGAGGGAAAACCATCAGTTTCCCCAATCTGCTTCAGTTATCGGTACCCAATGAGAGCGAAACAGGAGATTAAACGACCTACGGTACGTCGCCAGGGAAAGGAGCAAGGCTGATATTGCAGTACACCTCTCTCTCTATCTTTCTCTTTCTCTTTCTCTTTCTCTCTGAGGATTTGCATCCGTTTGAAAGCAGTTTCAGTAAACACATGCCTGATGGGCCCAGCCCTGCTTTTCTTTTCTGTCGTGAGTGCGTGAGTATTTGTTTATATCCACAGGAAATGGCAGCTAACACCAATCACAGATCAAAAACCGTGGAGGAATTGATTGAATGATTTCAAAGTCAAGGGATGAGCAAGCGACATGTCCTACTCTGCTTCTCGCCATTTGGGGCTGAGCGTGGTTTGGTCCTTTTTAATTAATTTTAAATTTTGTTTCAGATTTTCTCCCAATTTGGTAGGCAATTACACCCGCTATTTTTCAAGTCAATCCCCCCCTTGTAATGCGAGTTCACTGCCATAGCCCTGCAACCGGTAGTGACGAAGGCGAAGTAACGTCTCCTCCGAGACGGCATTCGCCAGGCTGTCGACTGCAACCCGGTACTACAGAGCCACTCCTGTGTGCAGCGAACATCCTGTCGGCTTCCCTCCCCCCTCCCTGGGGTGGACAGCCAATCGCCGCCCCCGGTGGCACTCCCAGAGCCGACTCTGGCGCGACGTGGAATCAAACCCCGGTCGCCGTGACCACGCGGGACGTCCCTGGTCCGGTCTTGTTTTGCTCTTCATCTTTAGATGAGACTGAGAAAAGTTAGCTTGACTTAAAGTCCTCCTAATAAATTCCATGTTCAAGAGTATATCCTGTTAAATTAGACAGATGTAGATAGATTCACATAAATACAGAGGTGCCTTAACAAAGGCAAATATTAACACTCACATCCAGTACGCGCACACATACACACACACAAAAACACACACACAGGCTGGGCCTTTTGAGGCATATAGGGACAGTATCAGTGGACATTACGAAACCTGTGAGAGCACATAATCCACTGCACCTCTTTAACGCTCCCGTCCTGACAGAATGGCATTAACTCAAAAGGCAGCCCCGCTGTAAAGTTAATTAACTTCACCCAGTCGCTACACTGTGACTTAGGGCCAGATTAAGTCACAACTCTGACCCACCCGCTGATCACAAATGACAAACCGGGGGCGTTTAGAGCGTGCTCCCTCTGGAGGGGGCCAAGGGTCGCCCCCCCACACGCAGGTTAATTTGTAAGCAGCTGGCAGGTCAAAGGGTAAAAGGTGCTTTGATTAAATAGCCAGGCTATGGCTTTCACCTTGACGCTCATCTGTATTTCTGCACAACACATGATGTTTACTGGTGTAAATAAACACCTTATAGCCTGGGAGCAACCAGTCCAGTACATGATTGGACACTTATTATAGGATTAGTAGTAGTAGCAGTAGTAGTAGAAAGTAGTAGGAATTTTCTGTCTTATTTCTTTCTCTGACAGATTTTTTTGTACTACAGTAGGCTAGTTACAGTGCAGTAGAAATTGCAGGACAGAATAAAGAAATAGCAAATGAGCAACTGTTATGTATGATCAGCACACATTCAACCACCTAAAAGGCAGCACGTAACTATCTCATTCTATCCAATTAAGACTAATCCCCAAGTAACTCCAGTATAAATCATGATCATAACTAGCTATTGGCTACCAGCATTCATACTGTAAGATTGATTCCTTACAGCGGGAGTCTACAGTGCAGAAAAACGACTCTTCCCATGAGACAGCTTTGTAAGAATACTCTTGGGTAGCAGGTAGATTCGTGTATCAGCTAAACCACACCCCAAAACCACAGCTTTTTTGAGGGTAACAGTGATACCTCAGCCATATGTTACCAATGGCAGTATATTGTATTTCTTGGTAGTATGTGTCATTGTGGGTCCTTAGGAAGCATTTTGCGGCCTGTAACCCTTGAGGAATGACTTCCTGATATGTATTTAACCTTCTGACATAATATAATATTGCAGTAGTCAATAGACTGTGTAATGTCTGTGTGTTTTCATGCTTTTTCCCTCCACTCTTTGGCTCCTGGCGAATCGATCCAACCCGGTGCTGTTTAATTTGGTAATTGAGAAAAAAACGAACAGAAAGGCGTCTATGATTTTGAATTATTAACGACCCATACCACTGCGTTGACGTCGTTTCCTCTTTCTGACTGACTTCCAGGGCAGCTTGCGGCGGGGACGTGCGAAATTGTCACACTGGACCGCGACAGCAGTCAGCCGCGGCGGACCATCGCGCGACAGACGGCGCGCTGCGCATGTAAGAGGGGACAGATCGCCGGGACAACGAGAGCCAGGCCAGCTTGTGTGGACGGTAAGATCCAAGCTCCGTCTCCTCAGCCGCTGCGTGAGAGGACTAGACCACCATTATCATTTGCTTTGTAGGATGACTCAAAAAGCTACGATTTCTACGCTAGATAGGATAGTCTTAGCGGCTCCCCTAAAGAAATAACAGTACCTTTGTCTGACCACTAGATGGCTAAAGCACACTAATACACCAATGCTCCTGAACAGTGGCTGTACTTCTCTTTCCCATATGATCCATTTATATAGTTGGGTATTTACTAAGGCAACTCAGGCAAAAAAGTTGCTCACTGAAACACTAGCAGTGCCCCACCCAGGATTTGAACCCACAACCATGAACTTAAAATCCCAGATTCCTAACTGCTATACCCACCACGCCACCACCGGATTTAAAATAAACACACAGGCTGGTATCCAGCTGCCGGCTGCTTTCCATTCCCCCAGAAGGCCTCCTTGTTGTCCCAGATTATCCTCTTGTCCCTCTTAAAGTGGTGTAAGCCCTCAGGTACGGGATGTGAACGTTGCACTGGCTTTCATCATATCCCATTGTGATGGTGCAGCGGTTTGCCGCACAGCCACCGAATTTAGCTGACAGTTAAAACCTTGGTCGTTGGGGCGGCCAAGGCCCAGGCCATCAGGCTTGCTTTCGGGGTGGCGTCCAGCTCATGCCAACCAGAAGCGTCCGGAGGGGTGACAAAGAGGTCACGGACGGCTTGAAACACCTTCCTTGTCTACGTTCACGATCATGATTTCCTTCTACAACAACACAGCTGAATGTGTATTTGTTACTCCATACGCCCATCGTTGTATTGATAGGCACGGTAGTCCCAACTGTTGGGATACGTCAGTTATTCGGCACCATTGCAATTTTCTTTCTTCTGTCGTTTTTTCAAAAGTTCCCTAAAGCAACACAGAATTGGCTGTGGAAGCTGAGCACTGCCAGTCACTGCTGGGTCTTTCAGCTCTGGATTCGTCACCCTGCCTGGGAGGTTCTTCCATTCCCCGTGACATGCTGTCATGTTGTGCTCATTTCAGACTTGTTCATCAGACAGATACTCTACGTTTATTGCGATACCCACAAAGAAACTATGGCTAACAGGAAGGCCCATTCTAGACTTTAAAGAGAGGCTGCTCACAAGCCATACCAACCTTCTCTCATTCAGTACTGTGCAGAGCACACAGGGTCACAACGCCGTCATGTCTAACGGAAGTAGACGGCTCCACAACTGGTGTTTAATCGGCTGGAGCAGAAAAGCGAATGAGATTTCAATCATTTCTCATCCTCTGCTTCTTCTCAAGGTGCAGTGGTGCAGTGATACTTCAGGGTCTCGGTGCAGTGGTACAGTGGAGTGCAGTGCCATGGTGATACTACAGGGCTTTAGAGCAGTGCTATTGTGATATTGTAGGGTCATTGTGCAGTGCTAAGGTGATATTGCATGGTGTCAGTGCAGTGGTGCAGTGTTACTATGGTGATACCCTTCTTGGTGAAACTACACCATGGGGAAACTGGTCATATCTGGAGTTAAGGTTCAGAATGTATTTGTTTTCGTGGACACATTATCATTTTGATCACAGACCCAGAGGGCTTGCCTGTAAAATAGACAAGGCTACAGCTGTCACAGTGCACTCCCCTGAAAATAATCCACTGGGAAACTATGAGAGAGAGAAAATCCTCTATGGTACAAATTCTGTTATGAATACAGCACCGAAAATAGCATTCGGTTCCCTCAGCCGAAAAGGGGACTGTGTAAGCATTGCTGTGTCTCTTTCCGCTTAAATATACTCTCCTTATCGGTAAATTCATGCTCTCTGGCCCTTTCATCATCAGCAACAATGCGACAGGGTGCTGATATTGATTTCTATTAAGGAGAGGGAGACAGAGAAGGTGCTATTGTGAAGTAATCTTAAGCGCTGCAGCCCCCGGACTGATTAGAGTGCCTGTGGAAGGCTGCACAGGACAAAATTATATCTCTTCAGGAGCTTCAGAGACACAGAGGCAGAATACATTGTTTATCCTTCACTGCAGCCCTGCAACCGCTATTGATACTGTTTTAAATCCGGCCAATGGCAGAGACGAAGACGGAGGGAAGGAGAGTCAGATCTGTCTTTATGGCCGTGCAATCGGCCCTCTCTGTGCATACTTAGCCGTTTGTTTGAGAGCAGATGCATCCGTTTTATTTATGAATGTGTTTTTTCTTCACTTTTTTATTTAGCTGGAGTAGTTTACTTAGAACAAATTGTCTCAGGACGATGACCTTGCAGAGAGGCTTACACAAGATGGGAGGTCGTGCATTAAGTAACACCTGGTATGCACAACATTTAGCAATGGAGAAATCCACAAATTCACATATCACATTACATGAGGGTTAAAGGGGGCTTAGCATTAAAAGGTGACACTGGTAGGGTCCCCGGATGGTGCAACCGCTAAAGGCACTAGTCCGGATTGCAAGTTGCCCAATTGCTCTGGCCGGGAGCCACGTTCAGGAGTGCGATTGGCTGTCCGCCCCAGGGGGAAGGGGGAGGGATAGCCAGCAACAGCTCACCGTGAGCACAGAAAGCTTGGGGAAAAAACGAATAGGCAAGTTCCATCTCAGAGAAAAAAGGAGACACTGGTAAAAAAAAAAAAAAAAAAAAAAGGTGTTGGCATAGTTTCTTTAGACAGATTAGGGTGTCCGCATGCTGGAATGCTTTGTAGTGCACGGTGCAGTGAGGTTTGGGTAGCACTAGGTCAACGGAAGCGTTTGAGGTCGAGGTTGGAAGGAAAGAGAGACATAGCTGGGAGGCAGGTTTGGTGTTTCCTAAGTAAAACTCATACATAGCAGTGCACCAGTAAGTTTCACACGTACTTTGAAGTGACAGCGAGCTTATCAGTCTGTTAAGTTCACAGTGATGGGTTTTGGTAAAAGGCTCCTGCGGGAAAATGGGTTTTGAAGAGGGGAAGAGGCCATCTGGATTCACCAGATAATCCTTTACACGCTACTGGTGTTATCTACACTTATCCACAGGGTGTGTCTCTTATATGTATATGTATAATTCATTTGAGAGAGGCAAAAGCAGCAGTAGCCATGTGGAGGCTGCTAGTTATACTGCTGCTCTTAAGAAATTAAACCTCCCACAGTAAAATGCTTTGATTCCTAAAAAGCCTGGGTAACTGAGCATGCTTCCCATTCATGAAACATGGTGCCCTGGATTCCATCAACATTTGTCCTTTACTTTGATGCACAAGTCAATTCAAATGTTTCTCCCTGCAAACCTAGTTCAGCGAGTTCACCAAGGTAACTCGCCCACCTGTGTTTGTGAATAAAAAGTATGGAATTCTTGTATTTGTTTGTAGGTCAAGGTTAAGGGCAAATGGTGTCTTGCAATCCTTTGTTGAATGGGACATGAGGAATGATGGGGGTTGGGTTTGGGATTTTCTGATGAATCCCGACCGCTCTGCATTACGTGTGTCTGAGAACATCGTGGCTCGCGGAAGAAGCAGCGCGTAGGATAATCAGTGTGGGGGCGAGGGACTGTACAGTCTGGAGGAACTGCTGCAGCACCTGAAATGGATGCAACACTGTGGCAGCCCATGTCTCTGAATTCGGAACAGCTAGGGAATGTTTGGGGGCGACTGGTGTGTAATTTAGCCTTGCGGCGGCATGCGTAATCAGCTGCCGGCCTCTGAGTTGGAGAGGACCGCAGGGACATCAATCAAAGCCCCAAAGTTATAAACAGGGTATTACATCATCTCTGTATTGCTCAAATGTACTTGTGCTCGTGAGACGGTAACGCTGTGCTGTTCAAACAGAATTTCCATGGAACTGAAATTAAGAACTCAAGTGTTTCCTCAAAGAATTTAAAATAAGAAGAAGGGGGAAACAAACTGAAGTTTCACAAGATGGCTGATCAGAGACTGTACATGTGTGAAGGTCATACAAGGTGTAATGGTGATATGTTTGCAGAAGACTCATGCTTGCCTACGTACTGCACTGTGATTAGTTGTTACAGTTCAATTCACAGCTTATTCTCTCCAAATCATACAAGGGTAATGCATGAGTACATTTTCAGTGAAGATTTACGCTGAAGTCGCAGCTCACCTGAATGCCCTTTTTTTCAGGGACACCATTGGAAAAATATTGAGGAAATGTTGAGCCAAACAAATTCCAGCCCAGCTGCCAAGCAGTGGAGCTGTATCCAAAAACTTAAATAAAGGGCCACGGATTGACAACAGATTTGTTGAATACAATGTAATTTCACCAGAGAATTGTTTGCAAGGTAGTCAAGGACTATGAACATGTTCAACATTTTGGTACGACAGGCTAAGAAATAAAAAACAGTGACAAAAAGCAGCTCGCACCTGCACGACTACAAATCTACGGGCGACACGAATGTTAGCATAACAATAAAATGCTGTGAAATGTTCGCTTTGATTTCAAGACAGAGCTTCACCTCCTTCTAAAATGTTTGTATTATCATTACTATTATGTTTACCCGTTCCCTGTTTTCAGGTTTTCTTGTTTTTATCATCAAGACATTATCAAAAGATGATGATAGAGAAATTAAAATACTGAAGGACTTCTAAATAACTACCTGTTTGATTTTAGTGCACATTTATCCCCGAGTCAGCTGCTGGTTGGGCGTATTGAGGATATACTAATCAAATCTGACAAGGAGTGACAGTACAATGTTTGCCTTATCCTGTCAAATACACCTGTCAAATACAGCCAACTACCTATAATTGCATATTGGATAGTTACATAATCTCCTTTCTAGTATAGAAAGCAGTCGGTTATGTTTTAATTCTATGGCCTACTTACTCTTTATTGACCTCCATTTGATGGACTGCCCGTTTGTTGGGATAATTTTACTAAATTAAATGACTAGATGATGCCAATGTGTAACCAAAACACTGTTATGAGCTTTGCTTCTCTGCACTCCCTAATGTGGATTGGTCCCCTCTCCCAGCCTGGCAGTGACATCCATGGTGCCCTGAGTGGTGCTTCTCTGATTGGTTCAGCGGTATCGGGTGAGTCTTCAGGATTCTATAGGTAGATTCTTGAGACGAGTCCTGTGATGTCCCATTTACACCATTCTGTTACAGCATTCTATTACATGTCCCGACAACCCCATTGTATTCACTTCTCGACACTCCTGGACAAATGCAATTAACGGTTGTATGCCCCAACAGCATATACTGTATATGCAGGAGCAGACTAGGGTATTCTCTAATTTACTGCAATGCTGAAGCTACAGGTATTATTCACTTTTACTGTATTAAACCTGGCTTAAAAGTTTACTGTGAAATTAAAACAATTATCTAAATATATAATAAACAGATTAATATATACAGTATTGTATATGAAGGAAACAGCAACCTAAAGTCTCTTAGTAGGGTGTTGGCCCTATTAAGTACAGAACAGCTTCAATGCACCTTGGCATAGATTCTGCAAGTGTCTGGAACTCTATTGGAAAACACCATTCTTCCATGAGAAATTCCCTCATTTGGTGTTTGTTGATGGTGGTGGAAAACGCTGTTTCAGGCACAGCTCCAGAATCTCCCATAAATGTTACATTGGGTTGAGATCTGGTGACTGAGATGGCCATGGCATATGGTTTACATTGTTTTTATGCTCATCAGACCATTCAAACCCCTGGGGGGTTTGTCATCCTGGAAGAGACCACTCCCATGAGGATGAACTGATCACTCAGAATGGCTTTGGCGTTTATCTTGCCCTCTAAGGGATGGAGTGGACGTAAAACATGCCAAGAAAATGCACCCCACACCATAACAGAGCTGCCAGAACCCTTCATTTACTCAAGTGTTTCCTTTATCTTGGCAGTTACCTGCATTTGCACCACATACCAATACACCAGGGAGTAAAATTATAAAGTGTGCAGTTGTTTGGAGGGTTGAATCAGTGAATCAGTTCAGTAAAGAGGTTATGCAGAACTGATGCAGTGTTTTTTCATTATTCTTTTTCCAATGTCTATATTTTGCATTTTACTCCATGAATAGCTTATATGTTTACCCTTTCTTCCTCTACCTTTCTGAAAACACTTCAAATGAGTCTGTTTTACAAGCAGTGAATACAAAACCATTTTCTTCACCTTGTGTCTCCTTTTTTGCCTTGCAAATGAGTTAATCATGTTGTCTTCTGTCATCCCCGTTATGAGAATAAGAATTCAACAATATTGTATACCATGTATTATCATGGTTATCAGTGATATACTTTGTATAACTGCTTCTGCTCAGAACCTCTCCCATTATCCTCAGTCCTCTGTGAAACATGAATGAATTAAAAAAAATGTTTAACATTAGCTTCAGCACCCACAATGCACTCTGAAACCCTCTACACATCAAGCTGATAACACCAGTCAATACATGCCAGGGACAAAGGTCCATTGGACCTTTCCATAATTTGTTCTGAGTCTGGACAAGGAGAACAAAATACAAACCCAAGACCAGGGAACAAACATGTACAGAACTTTTCCATTCATTTAATTCTGACCAGAAACATTTATTTTTAGTTATTGTTCCTGCCATCCTGACACCTACGAATGCTCATAACTTGAATATATTTTAAGTGTATCCTACTATGTCTATTTTGCTTTAAAAATTATTGAGCTGACATAAGCCTGGAGTATTCACAAAGGCTGCAGACGTTGTTTCTGACAGGATTATCTGGGGCAAGCTTGGTTGATGTTTCCAAGGCAAAGTGTTTCAAGCAAGCTAACCATACCCAGTAATCAACGAAGGGTAGCGAGCCTTCTGCTTATTGACAATTGCAGCACCAAGCAATTGTCAAAAGTGCCTCTTGTCCAGAGACACATGAACAGCTGCATGTGTTTGCGATAACTACCTTCATCAATTCTTCATGTATTTTAATAGATTTTGCACTGCTTTGTTGCTGAAGAGCTATGAATGTGTATCTAGGCTTTACAGAGTTTTCGTTCCATCTCCATCAACCACGAGTGAAAGGATAAATTCAAATAGAATTCTAATGCTGGTCCTGGTACTAGTTTCCAACATCCAGGTGATAAAGATACAGTGCTGGCAGCTGGCAGAGTTGCATTTAAAGCACACTGAAAGCTAACTGCGTTTCAAAGATATTTATTGGTGACAGATTAGTAGCCAGCTGTATGTAGCTATTTATTTAAAACGAGTGCATTCAATCACAAGGTTTGTATAAAAATGCGCATTAAAATAAACAGATAGCCCTACCTCTAATGCTGTGCCTTAATAAATCAGCGTCAGTGTGTTTCGATCGCTGTTAGTTAGCGTTCGAGGCTAACATTTTAGTTTTTTTAAAAGTTTTTTTTTGGGACTACACTACTTACACAGCTTACACAGGCAGGTTGCAGGTGCACCATCGACCGGAGGAGTTGCTCTTGCGCAAGAAGGTGCCCAGGTGGTTCAGCTGGCACCTGGCACTCTGGACAGGTGTAGCCTGGGCCCTGTTGTCGTAGGATCTGGCCTGGTCTATGTCGGATCAAGATTGTACACTACCAGTCAAAAGTTTGAGTACACCTGCTGGAAACTAGGTTTATCTCATAATTTACAATGCTTTACACCGTATACATTTCTGTAAATACTTTAAAATGACAAAAAACACATGTAACAATGAACAAAATGTAGAAATGTTCAAGAAAATTATATTGAAAATTGAATCTTGGATTCCTCAAAATAGCCACCCTTTGCCGTGATAACAGCCTCACAAACACGGGCCATTCGGTTAATACGTTTCAGCAGGAAATCACCCGACATGTCTTCCCAGCTCTCCTGCAGCAATTCCCAGAGAAACTTGTGGGTTGCTTTGCTTTGACTCTTCTGTCCAGTTTGTCGCATACAATTTCTATGGGATTGAGTTCTGGACACTGGGCAGGCCAGGTCATCAGTTTGAGTTGTCCTTCACGTTCCTCCTTCACCAGGTAGTTCTTGCACAACTTCAAGGTGTGTTTCGGGTCGTTATCTTGCTGAAGAATGAAGGAGTGCCCGATTAGCCATAGTCCAGATGGAAGGTGTACTCAAACTTTTGACCGGTAGTGTACATGTAGGACCACGGGAGACGACTGCAACACATTTCCATTCACAAACAACTGGCACAGACATTCTAAACTGACCGCATTGTCCTCCGTAGTGCTATGCATTGACCCCTAAGAATGAGCTGCAACAGCTCCCTCCTGCACAGACAGGCACCTCTGTGGCGTACCTTTAACCACATTATTATATTTTCTGTACATTGAGCCTGGGGAATGAATGGGCTCCCTCATCGTGGGCAGTGGTTTTAAACATGCCCTTGAGCTACTCTGACGCCTCTCACTCCGGTAGCAAAATCCCACCAACATCCCGTGAAGCAGACGTCTCTCAAGATACATTGTGTTAACTGCAGATCCTGTGTTTTCTCACTACTATCTAGTGTGTTCTCACCAGATCCAGTGATGTAATGTGAATACTTCATTTAAAGGCTTGCGATGCTCTTTTGTCTGTGTGATCTCTCTCTACATGTAATGAATGGAATATTTCCCTCTATACTTAGTTTCTTTTAGTAGTTTTTTTCACTGTGATATGCTTCAGTGCAGTTGCATTGCAGAGTACAGATATGATGCAATTGCTTGATAATGCTGCTATATATTTTTTGTTTTATGAATATTCCACCTTGGGAACTACAATCTGGATTCATTTTGCATTTGTCGTGCACTGCAACTGCATAGAATATCAATTGATGGCAAATATACAGTGCCCCTTTAAAGTCTACACCCCGTCTCAAAAATGTCACCTTGTGTCGTCTTACAGCCCAAAATTAAAACATATTAAAATCAGACTTTCCCACCTTCATTTACACATTTTACCCTACAATGTCCTAGTGAGAGAAAAAAATTCAACACATTTCTGAACATTCATTAAAAATTTGAATGACTTGGATTGATAAGTCTACACCCCGCATATCATACCAATTACTAGCTCAGGGGTAATCAATCACCTTCCAGATCACACACCAAGCTAATTGGCCTCCACCTGTGTTCAATTGTAGTGATTCTGATTACTCCAGAATAAAATCAGCTGTTCCTAGAGGATTTCACTGCTGGTTAGTGCATTTCAGAGTAAAGAATCCACAATGAGCAACAAAGAGCTTTCAAAAGAACTCCAGGATAAATTTGTGGAAAGCACGTATCAGTATAAAATGGGTATAGAAAGCCCTTAAATATCCCGTGGAGCATGATCAAGACCATAATTAAGAAGTGGAAGGTGCATGGCATCACCAGGACCTTGCTGTCCAAGCTAGATGACCGAGCAAGAAGGAGACTGATCAGAGAGGCCACCACAAATCCAATGGCAACTATGAAGGAGCTACAGGACTTTATAATACTTTAAGAGTGGACAATGTGTGCATGTGTCAACAATACAGAAAGCTCTGCACAATTCTGGTCTGTATGGTAGGGTTGCAAGAAGGAAGCCACTGCTCAAAAAAGACCACATTCAGTCCCGTTTGAGGTATGCAAAAAAACCACTCTGAAGATTCTGAAGCCATGTGGCAAAAAAGTGTTGTGGTCAGATGAAACCAAGATATACATTTTTGACCTAAATTCAAAACATTACATTTGGTGAAAACTCAATGCAGCACATCACCCAAATAACACTATCCCTATTGTAAAGCATGGTGGTGGCAGCATTCTGTTATATGGGTGTTTCTTGTCAATGGGGACTGGGGCACGTATCAAGATAGAAGGGAAAATGGGTATAGCAAAATACAGGAACTTTATTGAGGAAAATCTGCTGCCATCTGCAAGAACATTGAAATTGGGCAGGAGGTTCACCTTTCAGTGTGACAACGACCCAAATCACACAGCTAAAGCAATAGTGTTGCTTTAAAAAAGGTGAATGTCCTTGAGTGACATAGTCACAGCCCAGACCTAAATCCTATTGAAAACCTGTGGAATGACATGGAGCGCAGTCCATTGACAGTCCCAACACAATCTGACTGAGCTTGAACCGTTCTGTGAGGACGAATGCAAATGTTGCATTCATGCATTACATGACTCCTGGCTGTAATTCAAGCAAATGGTGCTTCAACCAAGTACTAACTCACTCCAAGTTCTTCTAAGTTTTTTTATTTTTAATTAATGTTCAGAAATGTTTATCTTTTTTTTTCACTTGGAAGTTGTAAGGTAAAATGTGTAAATAAATGTGGAAAAAGTCTGATTTTAATGTTTTAATTTCAGGATGTAAGGGAACAAAAGGTGAAAGTTTTGAGATGGGGTGGGGATGGGGACAGACTTTAAAGGGGCACTATATATATATTAATATTACTATCTGTTCTTACATTAATGGCTAATGTACTTTACAGTAAGCACTAAAAGCTGAATAAATGTGCACTTTGCGAAAAAAACACAGAATATTTTCTGTGCGAGAAGTTGTAATTTGTTGCCGTGATTGACGTATGTATGCGTGTGAGTGTATCGTTCCATGTTCTTTAGAGGCCATCTAATGGAAACACAGGTAAGAGAGGAAATCTTGGAAGGCCCATCAGCTTGTTCTCCTGTGTGATTGCTGCTCTTAGCACATCTCTGAAAGGGTTTTATCAGGGATTGCATCCACACCCTCCTTGAATGTCACCTCCCCCCCACCCTGTCATTACGAGAAAATGTATTTCAGCACACCCATTACTGGGGTGGGCTCCATCTCTTTGCATAGGAGTGTGTCGCATGTTTTAGATGCGATGATGTATGTGATTATTTACCACTGTTTGAGCGTCATTTAAAGATAGTGACAGCGGTTGATAGGCTGCAGGTTGGATGAGGAAGCTGGTATGTGAATATCTCAAGAGGAGGCTGTGTATGATGATATGATGGTATAATGACAGCGTGTTTTACAAAGACAGACACACACCCATAGTTTTGTGCAGGTGCTTGTTAACAAAAAGAATACCCGCACACTGCTGCTATGCTCCCTAGTGTGTTATCTGCGTTAATCCGCGAGCAGTGATAACGTTTCCACCATTAGGATATACAGTATACTAGTTATACATCTAGGGGTCATGTCAGTAATCCAGGGAACAGATTTATGGCATAGGTGAATATATACCTGAAATATAATAAACATGCAGGAAGTTCAGAGCAATACATTTGTGTACCACTACCTTTTAAATATAGTACGTTTTTAGACTTATTTTCTTACTTTGGATAATTCTAGTGTGTCACTGATATTTGAGCTGGGCTGAGCAGGAAGTGACTTCAGTGCTGCAGACAGGCTGCGAAACTGAAAGGAACAGCGGTGTCACACACGGCTCAACGAAGAGAACTTTAAAGACTACACAGTTATGAAATTAATCATATTTATTTATTTGCAGACACTTTTGTAAAGGGAATCTTACATAGCTTACTTTTTGTGAAACATTTTTTAAACATGTTGCAACAACAAACAGCAACACAGACAGCCAAATGTAGGAGGTAAAGAACACACACACACACACACACACACACACACACACACACACACACACACACACACACACACACACACACACACACACACACACACACACACACACACACACACACACACACACAAAGGAGAATACGTTTATGTTTTTATGATTTTTTTTGTGGGGGTTGGGGTCTAAAATAAAGGCTGCACGACTAAACTTTGCAAAAAAGGTTTGTGAAAAATGCACAGGTCCTGACCAACTGTACGTGATACAGCTCGACCTGCACAACCTTGCAGTCGACCCCTTCATTAATAAAATCAAAGGGAAATACGGTAACCAAGCTGATTTTAAGCCTTTTAGGATTGATTTCTTGGAAGAAGTCGAGCCTGCCAATAAATAACATCTAAATTAATTTTAATTGAACCTGGGTGTTATCCCAAAAAGGTGGGCGCATGGGCACATCCACATGCATAACCGCCAATGCATTTATGCAACAAACTTATTACTGCGGCAAAATACATAATTGCAGCCCATTCCATGAACATGTTTACAACACACCCAGAGAACTGGAAGTACAGCTTCAATTTAGTATACAATCCATTTGTGTTGCCAAATATTTGCCAGGTAAGCTTTTGACGTTAAATACCTTGCCTAAGGGTATGACAACAGTGCCACACTCAGGATTCATACCATCAGGTAATGTTCCCTAAGCATTACTTTACAATGCCGCTCAGCTCAAACTGCTAATCACACGATCTAAACACAGTGCGTCTTTTTCAGTGTGTTTCAGGTGATCACCCTAACTAGATGGTGTTTAGTGTGTCTATCCCTTGCACCCTTGTGTTAAACAGATATTATATGACCACAGCTCCATAGCATACCTACCTAAAACGACTTTGTTTTGTACCATGCACTGTAGTCCATGTTTTATTTCACTTCAGGCGGTCAGAATGTTAAATACAATCTGTTATTTATTTGTGTCATTTGCAATTTCCCAGTCATTTCCAGAGTTTCCAAGAATCTATCGCCAAATAAGTTATTTTTTAAATAATTTTCTGAAACAGTTTTTAAGATATTGCCTATATTATAGTTTTTTTACCCTTCTTGTATTCTCTCAGAGTGAATGGTGGCAGTCTGATTGTAAATGACAGTATACTAAATCAAAGTATACTGACTGAGAAAAAGCTCAGGTGCTTGTAACACTCTACTGCCTTCATTCAACAGTGTTTTCATTGCGGCCACTGCTAATGTGCTCCTTCTGCAGGAGCTCAGCCGCAGTGTGCCTCTCTCAGAGAGAGTGAGCCCTATTTTATTCTCTCGCTAATGAAACATGCCAGGGAGGACTTGATGGGTGGGAGAGGTTGAACTGGTGCGTGTGTGTGTTTTGTGTGCGGTTGTGCGTGTGAGTGCACGCGTGCATGCGTGTGCAACACAAAACCCCTGACAGTTATGCTTCTACATTCATCTAATTATTCTCCAAAGCGCTGTGTAAAATTATAAGTCACAGCATTGGTTGTCCTTGGGATTGTGTGGTATTGCAGTAATAAAAAATGATGCCCGCTCACAGTCCCACGGTGGAGGAGGACATGCATCATTATCACACCCCCTCCACCCCCTACCCATCCATCTGGGCTGGGGGGACCATTTACGCCCATACGCCAAAAGTGCGCATCCTTCCTCGTTGTCATGTAGGGCAATTTTCATAAGAGGGTGTGATGGCACATCTGCCTGACAAAATTACCATCGTGACAAGCATGTTTGGAGGGGGACGACAAAAACTTGTAGGACAAAGAAAAGATAACAAATGATGTTTTCTTCACCAAGGAAGGAGAGTGAATTAAGGGGGTTATTAATATGCATTAATAACAGGGCTGTTCCCTTGTGCTGCAGTGCCTGGGGGCCACACCAACGTAGCGATTGTTTCAACATGCACTGTCGTGAGCACCTTGTCGCTTGTGTGGATGGTGACGGCATGCCCGCATCATGTGTTGGAGACCGTGAACCAGGCAGGACAGACCCGTGAGAGCAACGAGGAGGCAGCCCTGCATGGGAGCCGTTAGGGTCGGGACCAGAGGGCCACCGGTTCACGTCTCGCACCCTTTCATTAAAATACTTGACCTAAAAAAGGTTCAGCAGAAGTGTGAATGCATTACTACGCACGTTGATGTCACTAAAATGAGGTTTGGTTAACGGGAGTTACGTGGGGTAAGGCTGCTTGTCGTGAGAAAATAAAAATTAGCAATGACCTTAGTAATGAGGACACTGTTCACTGCAGCTATCCTTCTAATCATTGCCTGGGCCGACAGTGCTAAATTACCTCTCCTCTACAGTCCAAGTGGAAAATGGATCAATTTATTGCGGTGCCCCATAATCTTGAAATATTGGAGTGTGGTCGCTTTGACTGTCGGGGGGGGGGGGCTGTAAAAATGGCATGAGCATCAGACCCCAGACATCTGTGAATCACATTCAGTGGTAGTAGTACAATAGTAATTGTAATATTAGCCATTAATAGTAGTGATAATAATTCATACAAATTGTCTGTGGTTGCATAGAGTTGGAATATTACTGATATTTGGGAAAGAAGACCAGGAAATCACCACGTGAATGTGTTCATGTAGACCAGGAAAGGAAGTTACTTGTACATCTGCTTTCAGTGGTTTTCTGCAAGGCTGAAACAATTATATTCACTCATCTCAAAATGACATCCACTCTGACTCATGTGCTATAGTGCATGTACTCTGCAGTCTGAATTTTCTTTGCAGTAGGGCTGTGCAGCGTTGGGTTACTGTGCTGTTCTGAATCCTCTGCCCTTTTTAAAAGGCGTCTGGGTTTTTTAGAAATGGATGCTTCATTGCTTTGCCAGTGGATGCTTTTTAGAAAAAAAAATGGCCCCTTCATTGAATTTTTGGGAGAGGTCCAGTGAGTATAAAAGTGTATTTGTTCCAGGAATAGAGGATCCAGAACAGGACATGCTGTATCACCAGTACAAGGACCATTAAGAAAGGTAGAATTGTCCTGAATTCCCTGCTGTAGATCTGTGCACATTGAACCAGAAAGACACATTTTGGAGAGATACTCAGAACAGCCTGCAGAGCAGAGGAGTAGTGGGTTGCCAGATACCCGTGACTGTAATGACGGTGATCTAATAAGACCAAGTAAACAAGGAGGGGTATGCAGCCTGATGGTGCGTTTCACAGCATAAGATGAAGCGAGGCTTTGGACTTGCATTTCACAAGGCTCTTCAGAGCCCTACTGATGTTGGAGTCATACCTCTGTTGCAGTAGTACAGTAAATGTTGTGCTGTTGCTAAGACAACGGGGAAGGAGGGCCACTGATTGGGTGAGATCAAGCCCAAACCTGTGTTGAGGATTTCATGAAGAAATTGCCGTGCTGCTGTAAAAATAACCGCCTACCTCTCATCACGCAGGCACATAAACAGTGTCTTTGCCTTAGGAACTGTGTAAGGAATTTTGAGTGAATCTACTTAGAGACTCCTTTTCCTTGACAGGCTGTGCAGATAGAGGTTGTTTTTAATGCCAAAGCATCAACTTATGAAGAAATGACAGTGGCATACAAAAATAATATTCTCAATGTATTCTCACTGTATTACCAAAATAGGTAATACAGTGCTGGAATAAATCTGCTCTTAACATAAATGTGCGCACACACACACACACACACACACACACACACACACACACACACACACACACACACACACACACACACACACACACATACAAACACAAAAACTGGACATCCTAAATGTGGTGACTGTTAATTTTCCCACAGATCATGACTGCTGTTTTTTTCTTTAAGGGCAGTGTGACATCACAGAGGTATTTGTTTTGTGCGAAGTGGAGAAGAAGGGTTCGGCAGTGTGCTTGGGAGCCCCGCTGATTGCCAAGTCTTTCAAATATCTTTGAATTTGTCCAGGGACAATACAGCCCAAAGAATAATACACCTGCCAGCTCCAGTCAGCCTCAGGTTTTGACAAGAACACTGTGCTCCCCATTTAAACGCCAAGCGCCATCAGAGCTCAGCAGGCCCGGCTTCACTCTTTTACCCCCTCTGTGTATTTTTAAAACCCGCCGTTTTAGAGGCGAGGGAAAGTTACTCTGTCTTTCTCTCTATCTTTCTCGGAGCTATCAACCTCTGCCCGAACGGAGCTCCGCCTCCCTCAGGTCCCGGCACAGCCGAGATTGACTGGTTCATTTGGTCTGGAAAAGCATATTCCCTAAACTTGCTTCCTTTGACTCAAAAGACAAATGAACTATCGATTAGTTGTTTGTGATCCGGTGGAAGCGAAGCTCTGATTGTGCATGATTGTGCATGACGGGTGTTATTATAGAAGCTTCCAGAGAACGCAGCTGAAGCAGGGTGGCCATAGAGTCTTCCTGAAGTGTTTATGTAACCCCCCCGGATGAGTCGTATGTGACTTTAAATGCTGGAACTGTAGACATAGACAGGTAAACGATATTAGCGCAACAACAAGAACAAAGAAAATATCCAGGTTTAATATTTCCAGGCTTTTCTTGCTACGGCATAATAACAATGTTTAATCTCTCTCCCTGGCAATATTTACCCCGCCCCCCAAAAAAATAAAAAAATAAAATAGAAATGTCCTCTAAGACCTCTGTTCCATGCTGGCACATTGATCTTGATGGCAACCAATTTTTAGACGGCCAAGCAATCAAGCACACGGAGGGTTCAGTCATAACCAGTCTGCCTCCGTTTAGCGTCAACAAACCCTGCAGCGTTGTTTCTGTAACCTTTGGAATCGATTGGAGCTGATTCTTTTAAATGTCAGGAGCAAGAGTCGGGCAGTCACTGTCTACAGATGTTTGTCAGCTTGTTAAATACACGGTGCTGCAAACTCTTTGAAGAGGAAACCGATAGTTATCAAATCTTGTAACCACGTGCCGCGCACATCCGATTTTGGCGATTAACTTTTTATGGCACACTGTGTCCCAGGCACTTCTGTGACTTATCAATCAAACTTTCGCCCTTTTACACTCATACTTTGCTATCCTACTATTTTGATGGCACAAAGATATTCAGAAGCAAACCGATGTCCTCAATTGTGAAAAGCTTTGGGTTTGAGTGTCCGTGAGTTGGAGAGGTGTTTTAATGCTACAACTGCTATCGTAGTTTGTTTTACCTGTAAGCTTAGTAATGTGTTAGGATTTTTTCATGTACCTGTGCTACCCTTTATCACTAAGGACTATGGTCAGTGAAATGAACAAATAATATTGTGTAAGATTCAAAACTATTGTAATATTTACTTGATGCCTTACTCAAGGTTATCTTTTTCAAGTGCCTCTGACTGTTTTCATTTGAATTTCATAAAGGATTTACCATTAAGGATCGGTAGTAGTAAGGATGCAAATGTAAAAGAAATAGGCACGTATAAGGTAGAGTTATGTAAAGTGCTTACAGTTGAACTTTTTGCCTGGTTTGGAAAAATGAAAAAAAAACATCCCAGCTTTTCTTGGTAAAACTGTGTTTCCAAAGAAGGATTGCATTCCCTTCTCTGTAAAGTCAGCTTTGACAGCCACGGGCGATGGGATACACAAAGCTTAGCAAAGTATTACTCTAAATATATAAATAATCTGCTCGGCTACAGTGAGAGGCCCCCTCATTTATTGTCTCAATAAAGCCTGTCTGCCGTTCCGGGCGCCGGTCATCAGTCAGCGCCTACTTTAACTGGGTCAAGACCGCTGGGGCCCGGGAGACTGGCTCCGCCTCTCTGTCTTAACAGCATCACCGGGACACACCTGGGACCGCGGCATCGCTCAAATTTAATGGAGACCCTAGGAATTCAGAACGGAATGCTTTTAACCGCTTACCTGTAAAAAAGGTGGGCGCAGATAGCGCCACAGTCAGAACCTGTTTCCCAGCTTCACCGCCAACCACCAGCTGTATAGCTGTGGAGCGATGCCAGCCCGACGAAACTTCTGAAGTTTCGCCCCGATCCAAGTTAACGCAGAGGCACCGAGCGCGAATGCCCGGCTGCGTACAATTGTCAAGAGACGAGCGTCGCGCACCTGTGCTCATCAGTGGTGTCTATTGACGAAGGCAAAGCCGGAGATGCATTCTCACGGGGAGCTTGATTAAGGGAAGGTACCCCAAGAGGATCCACAAAGAAAGCCATTCCCCTCTGTCAAAATTCATTATTTCTTCAGCGTTAACAGATGTGAACACAACAAAAAAGACACAAAAAGTGCTTCTCTTTCGTAGTTAAATCTGGAGCGGAATATTTAATTTCCCCCCCCGTTTCTTTGTGTCAGCTATAAATCTTGTGGTCTGGAATTGTTTAAGCTGTCAAACAAATAATGTATTTCGTGATAACATCTAAGATCATTTTATTTCTACATTATCATTAATGTATTTCTTGTCAGGGAATGGTTTACCAATTTTTGGTGTGCTTGAATGTAAAGGTAGTTGAGCATGACTGAATAGTGTGAATGTAGCGGCACATCCTTTGATGTATCGATGAAAAAAGTCTATCCTCTGTAAAACAAACAGGGTCTCTTCCTGGTCTTCACTGCTGGTGAAGGACAGGTGATTGGAGCTGTGGAAAACAGGGATTGTTTCCGCATGACTATTGGAACATGGTGCTTGCTTTTTTAATTGCATGACTTTATTTGTTCTGAGCTTTGTCATTTTTTACAATTAATAATTCCAATGTTCAAGGAGAGCCTAAAATAACGTAACATTATTTGATATTATTCATTGTTCCGTGTATGAAGGAAAGCAGTTCATGTTGTAGCGAGAAATATATTTATGGACAGATGTTTTGTATTTAGTCATTGTCTTTTGGGAATTTTTTAATTACATATTATAATAACAGGAAAAATCTATGTATTTTTTTTCATTCATTATTAAAAATAATAAGAAGAAGAACAATACAGAATAAAATACAGAATAATCACATATAAATGTGTACCAGCTGACTTGTAATCACAACAGACCATAACAGTTAAATATGTATTATTTATATACCTTAAGGTATGGTTGATGTTATGTTTTTCTGATGCAGAGATATTGCACGTACGGATATTTTCCAGCCTGCCGCTCTTGGGTGGAGCTCTAACATACCTTGTCCTCATACAGGACCTTGTTTGTTAAATGATCCTCCTGAACAACGCGTTGGTTGGGGCTGGCATTTCCTCTGTTCCCTCGCAGTGTCTGAGCCGTGGGAGAAATGTCAGAGATGCTCTGAGTCTCGTTGATATCGCCCAGGATCTGTGCTCTGCACTTCTCTCTCTCCGATGTGCCTTTCACGGCTCCTAACAGCCGCTCGGGCGTTCCGAACAAACATTCCAGCACCTGCCGGAAAATCCAGGCCTGAAATTGCATTAACCAATCACTGTGGGGGAAGTAATGTGTGGAATGGAAGTAAAATACTGAATGTAAAACCTAAAAGCATAAAGAGAGGACAGGCAATTTTTCCATAAATGTTTTTGCTTTCATACAGGTGGAGTAATGGCATCTATTGGGCATTGTCAATGTCCCTGTTGAGTCAGAATGCTAATTTTGTCATTAGTGTACCTGCAAAGGCAAGCAAGCACCACGCCATTTCAGTAACAAATTCACTTTTGTGAAGGCTAGGCCATTAAAAGGTTTACAGGTTTTTAATCGGACAGTAGGCTGGCCCACCAAACAGGTGAAATAATCGCATTAAGATAATGCACTTGACTGAAAAATGCATGAAACCATATGAGTAGTTATTATGCAAGGGGATTTTTTTTCCCATATTGCAAATTCAGCTTTGGTGGCCAACTGTGGAAGTCTGAAAAATAAGACTGGTTGCACAGCAACACTGTTAATTAAGAAGACACTGTGCACTCTACGCTGTACAGTACAAGAAGCGTCTGAGGGGATTTAAACAAAAGCAGAACATAGTGGAATAATGTCAGCCATTTGAATCTTTAGAAGCTCTTTTTTCAGTCCATGTCGCTTTAAAAGCATTTTTTTTATTTGATCCTTCATGAAATTGGGTTCTAGGGGGGCAGGGGGAGGTTAAGGGTGGAATGGGGTGTTTTGATGCGTGGCAACCCTGCAAGCAGGAATTAGGGCAGCATAGCGGCCCGTCGGGTCCTGAAGTGCCGGTGTGAAATTAAGACGCACCGAATTTGCTTAAAAGGGTCTTTGAGCTGTCATTACCGTGCGGTGGCCTGCCCAGAATCTTAATGCAGGAGACCAGTGGGCAGGCCCTGTTCCAGTGCCTCTGCAGAGCAGAGAGACATCAGCTACCAGCTCAGTGCTGCAGGGAGCATGAGCCATGCGGAGGAGGGGGTTAGGGTGCGCTTTCTCAAATGTAAAACTTGTTTGCTTTACCATCACAACATGAGAAACATTGACATGGAGTCCCCTGATTTATTACATTGTCAGAGGCAAATGTGAATTACAGTGGCGCGCTTCTTAATATCAACAGATTTCAAGATGAAGCCATTAGCCGAGGGAGTGTGACATCGGTCTAATTTACAAGTGGCACTTAAGAAACACAGTCGTAATAATATAAGCACTGAAAAGATAGCCACTTATATTTAATAGTGGCAGTTTGAATCGGTATTGGAGAGATAACCGGATGAGAGCTTGATTTCCATAATAATATAATCAGACATGTTTCATTTCCATGTAGTACGTAGTACATTTGTCTGTTTTCCGCTGCGTCAGTTAAACGATTGTTCAAAACAGCAGTACGGTGTAATAGATAAGGGTCTGTGACCAGAAGGTTGCAGATTTGAATCCTGAGTCACGACTGAAGTGAGACACCGCTGTCATGCCATAACCCAAATCGTTTCCGTAAATATCCACTAGATTACATGTGACACTGCGAGCAACTCACCGTAGGCATTAATTACATTGCTAGGCAACCAAATTATCTAATGCAAAGAGTGCTGAAGTTGCCCCGCCCCCGTTTCGGTTTATTTTCTGCAAATATCGTTTTTAAATCAAGCCCCTTCCGAGGGAGGGCGGCCCCCGTGTCTGCAGCCTTGGAAGATAAGCGTCGCGGGGCCCTCTCCTGCCACGCCGTGCTTTATATGGCATTAAGTTGAATTTATTACCCAGGGTTCCCAGCTGTTGACATGATTGTGATATACTATTTCACAGAGATAGTGTCCCACCGTGGGTGTAATGATGTTATTTCTGTCTTATCTTCACAAGATGAACCATGTGCCGATACCTTCCTGGAGGTAGATTAGATCCAGGTTGTTTTTATTTCATAACAGAAATTGCCTTTCGAATTCCGTTCCTCGCTTTCTGTCTCTATTGAGCCGCCGCGACAGAAACGGCCGGGTAATGAAGGACACAACAGCATCGAGTGTGAAATTGATTCAAATGTTATCTAAAGCTTTATTTTTACCTCCAAAGGCCTCATGTATCAGTGATATATAACACTTCCAGTGGCCATATCAGATAAGACGTGTGAAACGTAAGAATTTAATTCAATCCCATCGCTGGCTTGTAAGCAGGTCTCTTTGTCTTGTTTTATAGTAAATTGGATTAATAATTGGGGCTAACAGGCTATCACAATCACATTGCCAGTTGCGAAAAGCTCCGGGAGGACGCATTACCTTATTATGCAGGCCGTATAACATTTAATTTTCTTTATCAACAGTGGTCTCTCTGGCAAGTCGTAATTTAGCCTCGGACATCAGCGAGCCGCTTGAATGGCGTAAACGATCAGGGGCCGCCCTCATCGCGCACGTGCATTTTTTCTTATTTTTCCTCGAGTGCGCCCTCAGTTTCAAGAAGGCCTCGTCGTCCCTGACGCGCTCTCGTTTCCCGCTAGATGGACGGAGATGCGTTTTCATCACTTGTATTTTCTTAAGAACGTATTTATATATTTATGTCTCCAGGCCTGAGCTGGATTACACTTACGCTGGCACGTGTCAATCACTGGACATGCCGGGTTACATTGCTTTGATTTATCGGCCTTCGCCGCCCGCCCCGGTGAGAGCGTGTAGCGAGTCGTCGTGGGAATAATTGAGTGCCTTTATGAGGTCACGGAAACCACAGCAACACAGCAAAAGCAGCAAAACTCACACCTGCCTTGATTAGCTGAGCTTTATATTTCTCCATTAGGGGGATCATCACCCGGATCATCCTTTCCTTTTTTTTGCTTTCAAGTAGGCTATTTGTATTCCCGTGTGGCCGTGTGTTTGCTTAAAGCGCATCAACCTCGTCAGATTTTACCCCTGCCCCTCCTCTCACCCGGCAACGGACTGAAACAAGTCAAAGAGCCTCAGCTCTACTAACAACTAACCCAGAAAAGTTGGCAACCGATCATCTCAATTGTTCAGAAGGATTTCTAGCTCATGTGAGCTAACGAGCGCAGTCCTCACAGTGGTATGTGCCTTGTGTGAGATCGTCAGAATAAATAGCCAGACAGGCAGGTGCTGCGATGACTCCGAACACCAGCGAACTAATTGTGAATCTCAGCATCGGCAGGTCCAAAATCGAGAGTTTCAGGAGAAGCAACTCACTCAGCCCCACTCTGTTCTCAGCTCTCTGAGCATGGAGCAATTTATGGTCACAGTGGTAATGGGGTGTCTGCCACAACACACAGCCTGATTTTAAGAGTGTCTAATTATGCCTGTACCCCATTGTGAAGTATTTAAACAAACAACCAGCTAAACATGTAAATATATGCAAGCCTCTTTTTTTGTTGTTATCTGTAATACTCAATATAGAAATGAAAAGAAATGGCGATAAAATAATCCACACCTGCCGTGAGCCTGCTCTGAGCTCTGTGCCTGTGCCCTGTGAGTATGGAATTGCCTTTATAGTGGAGTTGTGCTGACATTGGCACAGTCAGGTTCCTCTGTGGTGTACCTTTCATCCAATTATTATTTTCTCTGTAAAATGAGGCTGGGGAATAAATGTACCCCCCCCATCGCTCTCTCTCTCTCTCTCTTTCTCTCTCTCTCTCTCTCTCCCCTTCTCTCTTTCTCTCTCTCTCTCTCTCTCTCTCTCTCTCTCTGAGGGCCAATTGGGGTGCCACGGTATGCATGGTGAATGCCCTAGTTTTTATAAATAGACATTTGTGTATGATAAGATATAAAAACAATCTGCCTCAGAAGAAAAGGCTCACAGATTTTACCAGATTTTCTGAACAAGGGATCTGCTATTAGCTTCAGTGTTTCTTTTTTCAAAATTGTGTTGTTGTTTTTTTGTATCATTATGAAAAAGACTCCGGTCTGTTTCGTTACCTCTTGGAGCACACGCAGGTGAGTTTGAGCTTGGCGGGATGTCCCGCCTTGCTTGTCCTGCCCGTTTGTCCCGCGTCGGCTTGCGCCGGAGTGGCGCTGGCGCCGCCGCACTGGAGGGCCCACGTTCCCGGGGTCGGGGCAGGATGTCACACCTGAGTGATCCGCCTCCTACCTGATGGCTTTCGCCAGAGAACGTTGACAGGGTGAGAGAGCCTGGCTGCTGGCGACAGCAGCCCCTCTGATGGTGTGCTGAGTGGCCAGTGTTCCAACGCTCACGCGTTCTGCAGCAGGCTCTGGCCGCTACTATCTCTCTCTCTCTCTACGGTGCCCTGGATGTTATATTCCATCTCTCACGTAGTGTCCCAATCAGAGCTCTCCCCTCTATAATTCTCCTTCTGTCTCAGTGGCAAAAAATAAATAATAATCATAATATTATTATATTTAAAATATGCATTGTATTTTATTCATCGATTTATAGTGATTTTTAGTCATCAATTTACAATGTAAAAAACTGCAGATAAATGCAAAGTTTTAAGGCTAAGGCAAGTAATAATAATAATCATAATAATAATAATAATACAAGCTATGTTACAAGCTCTGTTACAGATGGTATTGCTTTCCATAATTCTAAAAACATAAATACAGTTTAATGTAATATTTTAGTTCTGAAAGATCTTGAAAGATCAAAGTTGGTATGTGACAGAGTGTACATTCAAATCTGAGCAACATAATTCTGCACATATCCCAGTTAATTTAGAGATACATTTATACAATACAATACAATACATACAGTACATTTTAATCTTAAAGTTAAAACAAACAAACATTTCATAAAACCTTAGCAGTTCATACATATCTGGAGTTCAAAAGTTTTTATAAGCTTTGAATTTGATGTTTGAAGATTCTGACATGCTGGAGTTGCCTTTTCTTTGTTATATAACAAAGCCCATGAATAGACTCAGTGGGCCAGGTGCAATGCAGTAAGTTGCAGTATTTAAAACTCAAAGACAGTGCACTAGGACACTGAAAACTGGAACAGCTGGTCCTGATCCTCACAGATTTATATTTATATGTTTTTATTTATATAAGGTTTATATCCCCGCTAAACTGATTTCAGAATCAAATATCATTGAATAAAACAGTCCTGAAGGAATTTGAATTTGATTACAGCCTCGTTTTTTGAGGGTAATATCAATGTATAATGCATTTTAAAATAAAATTTTTAAATATATTTTGATGTCAAACATTGAAAAGATTTAAGTTTCCATTGTATGCACTCAAGCTGAAGACCTATTACAGATGTTGTGCACTAGTCGTGATACTCATTGGTAAAACCATGTACTAACTTTTGAGCGTCAGGTAAGGATTAGGCAGGCCTGATCCAGGTGATATTGTGACGGTGGAGAAAGTAGATCTACTGTATGTGGCACATTTAATGCAAGGGCATTGTGGAAGGGAACTCCCAGTCCTCAGGGACCCCTGATAGAGAATACAGGGGGAGACAGACACACTTTCATTGTCAATGTCCGGATTAAAATGATCAATCTTTTTTAAGGAGGATTAAGACACAATTAAAATAACAGATGAGGGAGATCAGGCCCAGGGTAAGCTCATTTCACACAGCTCTGTGTGTGTGTGTACATTTGTGTGGTGTGTGTGTGTGTGTGTGTGTGTGTGTGTGCGCATGTGTATATGTGTGTGTGTGTGTGTGTGTGTGTGTGTGTGTGTGTGTGTGTGTGTGTGTGTGTGTGTGTGTGTGTGTGTGTGTGTGTGTGTGTGTATGTGTGTATGTGCACATGTGTATATGTGTGTGTGTGTGTGTGTGTGTGTGTACGTTTGCGTGGGTGTCTGTGTGCATGTGTGTGTTTGTGTGTGCATGTCTGAGTCTGTGTATGTGTGCATGTGTATACGTGTGTGTGTGATTGTGTGTGTGTGTGTGTGTGTGTGTGTACATGCGTTTGTGTGTGTTCTGTTAACCCTCTCTCCGCTTGTCCCCACAGCTCGCATCGTGAGGACCAAGCAGTGGTGTGAGATGATGCCCTGTTTGGATGACGAAGGCTGTGACCTGTTAGTGAACAAATCTGGCTGGACTTGTACACAGCCCGGGGGCAGAGTCAAAACAACAACGGTAAGTCACGTGATACAATGTGTGCGGGGGTGTAAAGGTACCCAGTGTCCCTAGAGCAATCTCGTGTGTGCCAAAGAGCTTTTAACAATCTCTTGGTGGTGCCGCTGTCGTCGCTGTTGTAGATTGGGAAACCGTGGCAGGTGTGTCTGATCATGCTCACGCGACAGGGTAGCGACTGGCTCCACAAGGAAAATCTCACATAGCAGCATTGGTTGGAAACCTCAACTGTATTAGCGTAAGTCTCAAAGCAGTTGCAAACTGGGTGCAATCAATCCTCCTGAATAGAGGGTTTCAAGGTTTACAAAATTAAAGCTGAAAGCATCATGGGTTTGACTCAAAAACGACATAAATGTTCGACCAGCGTTCAGTTTGTTTTCATTAGAAAAAACGTCGAAAGCTTTTTGTTTTTCATTATTTACACAGTTACACAGGCAGCACCAAATGGTCTGCTGTAAAAAGCATCTGCCACAATTGTGTGTATTGAATTTGTTGTAATTAGTTGTGACCAGGTTTGGTTCTTAATTGTTCTCTTTTCGATTTTTTCAATATAAAAACAACTTATAATTGTTAACAGACACTTGCTTTGTACATTTCGTTTGATTTCTTGTCAACACATCTTCTGTTCCAGGTTCTGAGGTTACGTATCTGTAACGTTGAGACGCAGCTCACTTTCTCCTGCCGAATTAGTTGTAAATGCTCACAGCATTTAAAAACTGGTTGCAGCCAGTTTCACTGCAATGAGTTGGAATTTGTGTCAAGTGGCTGTAGTGGGAAGAGTGTGTGAGATGTTGTCCTCAGTCATATGCAGTGCTTCACATGGGGGATGAATCCAATACAAGCTTCAGCAACATTAGGAAAGAAAGTACTGCATTTCAGTATGTTCATTACGATAAGCTCCTGTGTGCCTTAAAGTCCATTTAAGTTAAAGCTTAAACAATCCTTCATTCAGTGGTTCTTCTTAATTGGTTTATGCTACTGAGTAACCCGGTAACTCGGTTGCTCCTCTCATTCTATATTATTGAAAAGGTGTTGCATTTTTAATTCTGATATCAAAATAGAATGTCCTATTTATCATGTAGTCTGCTTTGTAACAGCACTATCTTTTCTGCTAAGAATCACCCCCTTCCCAAAATATTGTCTGGATTGATTTTACATGAATTTGTATTTAAACTCAATGTTTTACCTGCATAACCTGACATTTTCAGACAGCGCAAACTGAAATATATTCATATATTTTACATGAAAGATATGAGGAAAATATTTTTGAGGTGAATTAATATTTTTTTACCAGGGTACAAATATCATTTTGTCAGCAGGCGGTCAGTTGAGGAGTAAAGTCATCTGCTTGTGAAGAATTCCAGAGTTCCCTGTGACCTGCAACCACTGTCCAAACTCTTACTGACCTCTTAGAACATATAGTGTTGGCTTTAGTATATGTGCAGTGCCACCTTAAATGGTCAGTATCATTTGGAAGTGGGTTTTTTTCTGTTGTTTCCATGGAGACAAAACTCAATCTTGTGTAGACAGTGAAATATAGCCTTGACTAGTGATAGTCCTGATACAAAATAATGTAGAAAGACTATCACTAGTCAAGACTCAATTTGACTGTCTACACAGAGGCTCATAAAACCATTCCATTAACTTCCGAATGATTCATCTCATTGCTTCTGGTGTGGGTCACACTGTTTCGCTGCAGTATTTTGAAGCAACTGTGTTCAACCATTTCTAAACTCCTCAATGTTCATCAGTAGCTTATTGGTAACATCTATTTTCTACTATAAATATGAAATAATATATATTTGAATGATTATGCAACTGGTACAATAATCACTTGACTGGTGATCCACAATGAAAGCTAATTCTCCTTCCCAATACAGATTGTTGTAAATACACTTCATTTACCAGAGGCAGTATTGTATTGTGTTGTTTCACATGCTTTACAGATTGACAATAGTCTCTGATGTCCCTTGATGATAACGTTATATTTTGTTAAAGAAGTCATCCCTGAAACCGTATTTCTCTGTAATTGCTTATTGCTTTGTTTTCCCATGAGCGGCAAATGTTTCATATTTTATTGTGCCCACCGCCGGTTTATTGGTAGATTAAACAACGGAAAACGCTATTTCTCCCTTAGTGTGCTGTTGCTTGGAGCAGCTGAATATTATCGGAATGTTCAATAAAACGACAGCCAGTAGAATGCTGAAATTATCTTGGGATTTCTGCCGATATTTCTGACAATTTAATATGCTGACAATTTCAGGGGAGTTTGCTGTTCCCTGTGAAAAAGAAAAGCGAAACATCACTCTTTTTGACACTAGCCCTCATTAATGTAAAACAGTATATAGGTATTCTTGTCATTCCTAAATCAGAATGCAAGTTGTGATGATTGGATGATGTGATCTACAGTACGTGATGTTTGGATGATGTCATCTCTCAAATGGATGATGTAATATGAGTGATGAGTGCTTTATATGCAGTAACAGTGCATAGTAACAGTGAGGGAAGATAAAGATGGAGCTAATTGTAGACATTGGCACATCCTCTAAACAATAGTATTTATAATGATAGTGTTGCCCCAGACAAAGTATTTGCCTCTTTTATATATGCATATATGTATGGCAGTCTGTAGATTAGTTTTGGTTCAAAACTAGCATTATAACCCAACTGATTATCACCCTGGAGTTACCAGTAGCATTACTACTGCACATTGATAGCCTTTGAGCACACTGTATGACATATGAATACACACAGCTCTCAGGATGTCCTTATGCTGTGAGATTATGATTGAGAATGATATGATTGCAATATCTATTTGTATGCAGTATATATATATATATAAACCCATACCTCTAAACTGATGAGTACTTTAACCTGTTTCTGTTACATTACTTGATTATCAATCAAACATTTGTCAATTAGCTGAATAATCAATACCAATAGGTATATTTCACCATTTTATTTATAGATCACAATGTCATGTAGCATTTTTTATGTACAGATTATCTGATTTTGTGGATAAATGTGCTCTTTGTTCTCCAAGATCGAATTCAATATTGACTTTGTAAATATCCATGAATCATATATGTGCAGATCAGGCAGTTTAATGCTCATGAAAAAGTACCAAAGTTTAATTAAACTGACGTTTGCTTGCTAGGCTTTATTGCGTGTTTCTCAAAGCTAGTGTTCTATACAGTTAACAGGATTTAAAAAGTGTTGTCTATTCTTTGAAATGATTCAGTTGATCAGTTTATTTTTCTTGTCAATTAAACCCCTTATGCGGCACGGTGGTGCAGTGGATAGCACTGTCGCCTCACAGCAAGAAGGTCTCGGGTTCGAATCCAGGCCGGGGCCTTTCTGTGCGGAGTTTGCATGTTCTCCCGTGTCCGCGTGGGTTTCCTCCGGGTACTCCGGTTTCTTCCCACAGTCCAAAGACATGCACGTTAGGCTAATTGGAGAGTCTAAATTGCCCGTAGGTATGAGTGTGTGAGTGAATGGTGTGTGTGCCCTGTGATGGATTGGCGACCTGTCCAGGGTGTATTCCTGCCTCTCGCCCGGAACGCATGCTGGGATAGGCTCCAGCCCCCCCCCGCGACCCTGACCAGGAATAAGCGGCTTAGACAATGGATGGATGGATAAACCCCTTATTGTCATTTATATTCTAATGTGACGTGACGAAAGAGAACACTACAAAATGAGACACAATTAAAAGGAAGCTCTTTGATTACCCACCAATGGAATATTCAGTTAATTGGCAAGCTTGCTAATTGAGCAAAATAACTGAAAACAGATTGAGACCAATGGTTTGTTTAAAGATTTAAAGATTTCAACCTCTAATCCCAGCTCAACAGCCACCACTTATATACAAAATAATTATAGAAAAAGCATAAAATGAAAAATGTCTCATACTTTGAAATAAAAAATAAAAAGGAGTGTGTTTCATATCAATCTGTATTTCATATCAATGTCATGACTAATTACCAATGTGTTTCTGCTATAAAATACATACATTTTTTAAAATATAAAACACTTTTATATGTAAATATGACATTCTAATGAGAGATTTTGAAAGAAAATGTATTTAATGGGTCAAGGGGAAGAGTGTCGAAAATCATGGCAGTATATGCCAAACAAGTAAACACTGAGGAGCAGTGGTTGCAAGTCACAGCTCACCGATAGGGATAGACAGACACTTTAATAGGATAGTTTAATGGGATACGTTGTGAGCTTCGCAAAGCTGATATTTATGGTAGGGCTGCCATTAGGGAACCGCTTGTAACCAAGGCCAATGCGCAACAACACATAACCTGGTCTAATAAGCACAAAACCTGGACTTCTGAGCAGTGGAAGAAAGTAATATGGTCTAATGAGTTCTCTTTTACTTTTCTCTACGTCTGGGTGTGTTTATGTTTGGAGAAAGCTGAAGGGAAGCTTCCAACCCACATTGCCTGCTCCCAACTGTTAAGCATGGTGGTGGATCTGTGAATGGTATGGGAAGCTATCTTGTGGGAGTCAATAGGTCCGATTATTACTCTACATGGATAGAATTATAGCCAAGGAATTCAAAGCCACAAGGTGCACCCTATAGCATAAACATTGTTTCCTCAAGATGTACTCATATTCCAAGATAGGAATAGGATAATGCCCCTATTACCCCACAACTCACTACAAAATGAATTCAAGAGTGGTTTCGTGAACACAAGGATGAAGTCAAACACTTTCCATGGCCTCCCCGATAACCAGATCGGAACATCATTGAACCTTTATGGGAAGCTCTTGAGCACAGAGTGGAGAGTAGATTTCCACCGCCTTCATATTGCAGAGAACTGGAGGCTTTCCTTCTTGAACTGGTCCAATATCCAATATATCCAATATTATCCAGTTAATAAATATTAATATATTGCACACACACACACACACACACACACATAGTAAGACGCAGCCGGTGTGGAAACTCCTGTGCTGGGGAGCTGTTAAAATGTTTGTCACACTCTGTGCTTCTGATCAGTCTGCAGGTGATTTGACCTAAAACTCAATCCCAAATTGAATCTCAGTGCTAAAAAGCCTGCATGTTATATTTCAAAGGGATGCAAAGCCTGTGTGTTACATCTGCATCACAATTCTCCCCATTTCCCCATACTTCCAGCTATTTCTACTAGCAAAAAGTATTTGCACTTGCATACAACATAGAGGCCCTTATGAAATGCTCTAAGGTGGTGTTGAATGATACACATGACAGATTTTCTTTTTTCCTTTTTTTAATGCACCTTGATTATAACATATACAGTGTAGGCACTTAATTGCCAGAATAAATTACATTTTTATTCTATTATCTTCCTGGTGATTGGGTGTTTAATTAAATAAGGGCTCTTTATCTGTTCAGTGAGAGGGGGGAATGGTGATTACTGCAATCAGTAATATTTCTCAGCAGAATGTATTCTGGACATGTTTGGGGGGGCGCTTTTCTGATCCCAGTGAGTGCAGTGTCATGTCTACCATTCACTGCTCTATCTGTCGGAGTACTGTTCAATCTTGAAAAATTAAGGAATTAAGTATTTTTGCACAGCTTTTATCCGGGCGAATCGTCTCTCCCTAAGCCATGGCCGAGGTATTATTAGAGACTGCATGATTATACCCTTTCGGGCACTTCAGAAACAATATCAGTCATGGTTGGGATAGCTGGATTGATTGATAAGATGTTTCTGCACACATATTTTTGTGTTTGTGTGTGTATGTGTGTGTGTGTGTGTGTGTGTGTGCGCTGTTGGTATATGGTGTATATATATATTTGTGTGAGTTTGTGTGCATATGCTTGTGTATTTATGTCTATTTGTGTGTTTATGTGTGAGCGTGTTCATTGGGCTGTAAAAAAGCTCATTTGATTGGAGGCGTGAAAACGCTTGGGCAGATAGCGAGGAGAGATGCAGATGACGGGCGGCCGGGTGATGCTGCCGCTGGTACTGACACCGCCTCTCTAATTGATCCCATTGGGCCAGTCGGCACCACAGGCCACATGCAGACAAGGGTATAACACAATCACCAAAGAGAGGACAGCTGCTCCGCCATGCAAACAAGTACAGGGCTCCCTGGTGCTGCCTAGTCCCAAACTGTTACTTGATATTCCTCAGGAGACACACGGGTTAACTTTGTGTCTGAAAGAGTCAATACAAATGTTCCATTATGAGGGTAAAAAAACAACTGGGACATGCTTAAGAAATACACAATATATTTTGTGTGCAAGTGTTCGTGTGTGTCTGGGGTGTGTGTGTGGGGGGGGGGATTTTACATGGTAAAACACTCAAATGACTTTCTTTTGCACCTGCTTGTCTTTCCCTTCTGACTGATTTGAGCTGCCATGTACAGTGCCATCTGATTATATATTATTTTTATATCTGCACTGTTGCATCATGAGTGAGATCTGAGTCACTGCTTAATCCTGGGTAAATGTAATGCCACTCACTAATCAATCAATCAATCTTTATTTTTGTATAGCGCCATTTACAGGTTGTCACACAGCGCTTCACAATTGGCATTTTCCAGAGGGAATAAAAAAAACAGAAAACCATTGGAGCCAATGTGGGAAACTGGAAAATTATTCCCTGACCCCTTAACAGGCGGTCGAGGTGAACTCCTGGAAAATGGTGGGATACAGAGAAAAACAAAAACAAATAGTCCTTGAGGCTCATGAGGCTTAACAGACCATGTCAATGCCATATCTGGGGACCTGTGATTAGCCAATCACATTCTCCCTCACAAGTGAACTTAATTTCATCAGCAGAGCTGCCTCTGCTGCTGGAGTGGTCAGAGGTAGCCAGTGCGGTCAGACTAGGTAGGCAGGCCTTCCAGAGCTGTGTTGTTATGATCAGATCAGACTCCTTTTACCATAGCCAAAATGCAGTCAGGAAACATTCTGTCCTTCAGAGAAACAAACAAAAAGTGTTTTGTTGTCCCATTCTCTTATATCTGTTTATTTATTCATTGAATGTGCTACTGGTGCTGCTGTTACAATCGGGATTATATTAAATTATTTATACCAAATGTAGACCCCCCCTGTTATTAGTTGTCTTTCCTTAAACTGTCAAATAATGTCAAGTTCTGTTTTGTCTTATTGCTGTGCTCTTTGGTGAAAGTCAGTGTTCATGTTGCTTCATTCCATGCTCAGCACATGGTCATATACGTGCAAAAAAAAAAAGACAAATCCCTGTGATTTCAGGCCCTCTGACGTGCCCGGAGTTCCCATTCAAATACACACAAACATGGCGGAGAGACTAGCAAACCTGACAAAGAGCGAAAACCAACCACTTGTCAAGAACAGACACGAACAAAACAACAAACTGCAAAACCACAGCGGCCCTTAACGACACTACAAGGTACAAAATACTCGTAACTCTCTTTCACGTCAGCGTCGTCGCCATGCATGCTGTGCCAATGGGTTGTGTACTGTATGTTTTTAGATGCATATCTACGTTTAGAATGTGGTAGAATAATGATTTTTAAAGTACAAAATTAAAACTGAATTACATTTGCATTTTGATTCACAAACCTGCTTTTCCCTATTCCTGGACCTAATCAGGATAATTATGTATTACCTTACCAGGCAGTCCAGCATTTAACATCGAGAGTCTATGAAACTATCGAGATAGTTTATGATGGTTGTTTAATAATTTGTTGCTGGTATCATGGCTGATTCTGGCAATAACAGGCAAAACCTCTCAATTTCCTGATTCGTCTTTCAACATAATGCTAGTTTTTGAGACTGGTAAAGAGGACTGATCAGTGCTGTGTTTAAAATATAATTAAAATTCCGATCATTTGGGGGAAATTGTACCGAGACAGGGGTTGTCAGACGAGCTCTCTGTTTGAATAGAGGGGAGGAAGGAAGCGAAGGAAACTAAAATATGTATGTTCTGTGTGGTCTGTTCCTCACTGCCTTCAGCGCTGGATCCCAGAGCGTGCTCGCCATACAGCCGCACGCCGTATGAGAGACTGCCATCGATTCCATCCCTCTTTAATTGCCTCGCTTTCTTGCATGGCGCCCTTGGTGTATTCGTGAACCGCCGCGCACAGTGCACATATGCTGAGAGAAATGTGTGGAGACATCACAACGCTGCGTTAAGCCCATAAAGCAAATGTCATCGCATCGACTGTACGAATGTTGGCACTTTTCTTTACTAAAGTCCTTTTTTTCTTTTTTTTTTCATAAGAGACAGCGCTGACTTGTTGCCATGGGAACGCAATTTCAATGCACCTTCTTTTAATTTATTCTCATCCTTTTGTCCACTTAAGAAACACTTTTAGATCAGGAACGTGTCGTGGATTTTATAGGCCTTTATTTACATGAAGAGGTATGATCAAAAGTTATTTCATGCTCAGAATACTAAATAGAAAGCAGAAATATGTATTTGAAACAATAATTAGTCTTCACATTCCAATATTCCAATTATACAATATTTGACCATGATAACAGATTGGTGTTAACATTTTGCTAATTAACAAAAAAGTTTTTTTATAAATTTTACCAGATTTTACCATAAATACTGCTGATCTCATTACAGTGATTCATTGTTTGCATAGTAAAGTAACCAAATAAATGAATAATCGGGGGAATGCTTATTCAATTATTCAACCCAAGAATATTCAAGTACAAAACTGCATCCTTACATAAAAGTGCAACTTTGACATAGCTTTAGATACAGTTATTTGACACAGCCAAAACGTGAATCCACCTTTTACTGAGCTTCACAATTTGATATCTAGAGGCAGTTCTGTAGCATATTGCAAACATAAGATTTATTTAGCTGGTGGGTCATATATTTTTCTGAATATTTTTTTTTCTTAATTACACATCACAGTCTTGGTGCCAATGTGGTGTTCACTGTTATTTCAGAGGGATGTCGGTTTTCCTGGAGAAAACAAAAAGCCTGTAGAGCCCGCAGTCTATGTGATGTTCAGTTGACGCTGTGCACATTTGCTTAATTCGACTTAATCAACTTAATCCAATAATACCTAATCGTCTTAAGTATTAAATGCTTAAAAGTGTTGACACAAACCTGCTTTTTGGCTTGGACTGGTGCATGGGGGTGTCATATCATACATCGCATCATGTCACATCTTTGCCACGAACAAATAAACAGCACAGCAGTATAACTCCAGCGATGATTTGTAATTAAAATAGTCTAGCACTTCTAGATCTCACCCCTTAATCTGACTGCAGCACGAAGAGTCTATATGTATTTCAAAACAGGAGGTGCGAAAGTGACATTATATGCACTGAGATATGTGATCTATATTCTATTTTAATTATCTCACTGATGACAAATGTCTACAAACTTTATATGAGAGTGACACATCGGCATCCCTTAAAATACATTGAATTGACAGATCGATAGATGGATGATAGATACTGTAGATGAATGGATAGTGTTTTGTGATGATTTTTATATCAAAGCCATTGCAACAAGTCCAGAACGCCGCTGCATGTCTGCTTTTCAACCAACCCAAATTCACACGTCACTCCACTACTCACCAAACTTTACTGGCTCCCTATAGCAGTCCACATTAAATTCAAATCTCTAGTGCTGGCATACAAGGCTGGAAGGGATACTGCTCCCTCCTACCTCCAGACACTGATCACACCATAAACCCCAGCTATACCACTCCTCTCAACGTCCTCTGGCCAATTGGGTGTCCCATCCCTTCAGGCATCGGGCAGCCTCTCGTTGTGGCCTTGCCTCTTCTCTGCCCTGGCCCCCCAGTGGTGGAATAACCTTTCACACTTGGTCAGAACCCCCCAAATCGCTGCCCATCTTCTGCAAGAAAATGAAAATCCACCTCTTCAGACTACACTTCCACTGAATATATTACTTTTTTAAATTGTACTAACCTTTCTGTTGTTGTTTTGTAGGTGTGATGCACATCTGTCTATTGTATTGTTCCTGTACTGATCTCTTGCTCTAGCTGTGATTATTGCCATTTTAAATGCACTTCTAGTACATTTCCCTGGATAAGGGTATCTGCTAAATGCCTATAATGTAAAAATATAAGTGAAACAAAAGCATTCGAGTCATACAAGTTCACTCTGGTCTGAGTCTGTTGATATCCTGTGGTTATATTTTTTGTCCATGCACTCAGGTGGAATCCTCTGTGCTGTAAAATGAACTCATTTTGAGTTATAGTTCATACTCACACAGAATGGGGACACTGCATTCATGTATTTTATTAAGGTGAAAGGGTGTCATTTTGTTTTGAGAATTTGCATCTGAATGCAAGTAGAATTCAAACTGTTCTTTGGGTTATTCTTCAGGATCTCTATGCTTCACTGAACAGCTTGTCATACAGCCGTTGATCAAGTTAGATCCATAGGCTTGTATTCTTCTTCAGTGATATTTCGTACTATTTTCACTATCACTGAGGTGGCATGCATACTACAAAGTGGCAGCCAATCATGAATTTACGCACATAGCATTATCTGTGCCAACAGGAGACACTCTTTCAAAATTGACAAAAATGTAATGTCTGCCATTTTACATTTTACAAATTACTTGAAACTAACTTGCTAAGTAATGTGTGACTAATAATACAATATATAATCTCAACAGACCTGACAATAATAAATGCACAATATGCACATCACATTTTTGTGGGATTTATGGATCCTACCTTTGCTGATATACTTTAGCATACATTATATTGATAGATATTGAAGAAAGTGCTGTGTGTATTTGGTTGTTTTAACCTGGGTCCAGTGATATACTGCATGCTGAGGTTAATAGTCCAGCTTCCACAGACAAATGTATGACATTACGAAGAAGTTGGTTGTACTTCACATACCCAGTTGAGCCTGTCATATAATATTTACACTAATCTGTAAGTGTCACCTCCTATATACAAATGCATATAATCCCATAACCAATTTAACACTTTTCCACTTATCCACTTATAGCATTGCAATTTTATATTAAAGTGATTTCACATAGGCTATAAAACATATATATATATTTAATATATAAATATTAAACTTTATTATTCTATTTTTTTTCCTGTTGCACTATGACAGGGTAACACCACAAGCTCTTTCAAGTAAAAAATATGTTTCAAATATATGTTAGCTGGAATATTTGTATTTCTCTTCAAATTATGCTTAGTGACATCTGTGGACCTTTCAGATGACCTTGTATTGTATTCCATTCAGAAGACAACACTGTGAGAACACACTGTGAGAACTGACATTACGGTTACGGTACTGTACAAGACAATGTTCCGTCTGGGTTTTCTCAGGACAGTGTTTAATGTTAGTCATGACCACACTATAGAAGGGCCTTGACTCATACCTGAGTCTGTTTTTTTTCCTCTATCTTACTATCCTTTGTAGTTCAGCACTGAGGTGCACTACAAAGGATAGTATGAGAACCCTATTTCCACTGCGATAAGAAAAGTGAGATACGATACATTCATGAGATCATTAAAGAATCTCTTCCAATTGTTCCATGAGTAATTATGAAGTAAATTATTCATTTATTTATTTATCTAATCAAATAATTTAATCAAGAAATTCATTCATATAGAAAAATGGTTTACAGTCACTGACCAGGAAACAGTCTGTGTGGAGGGACACAAGAGAAACCAATATCCTTTTAGGAAGACAGCGTGAGACGGAGGAGGGGAAAGAGAGAGTACCAAGGCTGCCAGCTCCAGCTGCCTAAGGACTGCCTTAGTTCATTTGCATTTTAATTCCCGGGAGATCGGACTGAGACATCTTGCTAAGCATTGTCATTTTTTCATTATTTTGTGTTAATTCAAATATAATTACTGCTGAATCGCTAGAGGGCAGTGTCGCTCCCATTGCCGAGCTTGATAACGAGCGTGACATAGCAGTATGGCAGCATGTGTAATGATCCTGATTACATGAAAAGGCTGTATTTGTTATATGAGAAATAATATGTCACGGTTCTTAACCTCTCCAATCCTGGGTCATCTAAAGATTTTTCCTGCAGGAGCAACTGTTTTATTCTATTAAATCGAGGTCTGTGTCTATCTTCACACATGCTTGTGTTTAATATGACAGCTGGCCCTTGCCAGCAACCAGCACCTGAGTAATTATGAATAGTTCATTAGGATAAATGAAGTGTCTGGGAAATCCTCTGTGATTTTATCAAGTTAGTGGAAAAACTGTCAATTTAACAGACAAGAATGAGCAAACAGAACTGCTTCCATTTTAACTTCATTATCAAACAAATTCAGTCAGAGCGATGTGCAGTGGCTGTTACCTCTTTTAGTTTGGTACATCTTCAGCATTTAAAGTATTTGGATTTCAGTCAGTCAGTCAGTCAGTTTGCAATAAATTGCTGTTTCTTAAAACAGAATTCTGGTCAAAAACCTTCATTGATAATTAAATATGTATCAAGTGCTTGCATTAATTACGAGCCTTTCAAAGCATATTTTCATATGACATGGTTGTCAATGTAGAAGACAGTATTAAGATTCAATAAATAATGTGTAGCACTACCATGAATACAAATAGCAAATGAAACAAATCATTTCCAACATTATTTTATTGAACTTTAAGACAACTTTGAACTTTGAAAACTTCAGTTATTATTTATAAATGTCTTTATCTTAGATACTAATGATGCAGACTGAGAAATTAATTATTTTTTATGCATATTATGAAGTAATACTGTATTATTAAGTTATTGGGTAAGTTGGCTTTCTCGAATAGGTTGTAGTGTTCACCCTTTGACAAAGTCGATTAAGGTTAACTATAACTGTTGCTTCCATTAGCAAACTGTCAGGGATTTATATGACTAGGCTAGCAGTTGTGTTTACAAATTCAGTCATTTCAGCTAGTAGCAGTAGCTAGCTAGCTAATTTGGTTAAATTATCTGATTAGACACTTTTTTAGTTTACACTGGAAAATTATGTGAAAACCAATTCATTCTTGAGACTGGATTTTTGGGCATACTGAAATGACAATGTGAATGTCTGAAACTTGGGAGTTTAGAGAAGATGATAAAGCGATATGGAACAGGAAACCACAGTATATTATGAATATTGGCCCCCTAGCAGTGCCAATATTCAGGATATACCACTGGTTCAATAGCAATTGTAATATTGCAAAAATTGAGACAACAAAATAATGACAACGGAACTTTAAAATTAATGTTTTTAATGGATTATATGGTGTGCCCTTATGCTGAAGCATATACTATATCTGGTAAGCAACAATATAATTGCTCTTTTGGACCTGGTTTAACTGATTAGTTAAAGCGAGCTAGCTAATGGAATGCTAGCTAGCTAGTGAAGCTAAAACATGGATCATGTAGTAGTTTTTATCAAACAACAAAACCAAAAGTGCATTAGTTAGCTAGCTAGCTACATAAAACAAGATCAAAATGTCACTTTTCCTTACTGTTCCCATTAATTTGGACCTATTAATTTGCCAATCAAGGTGAAATTATTTAAGTAACGTTAACATTAGCTATCAACGCAGATGGAGGTGGTCTTATGGTTTTGACAGTGAAGTTTTATGCTGCAAATTTTCTGCCAGAAGGTTGCTCCATCATTTCCTGCTCCTGCAGCTGCGATGGCTGGTAATAGCTTTGGAGAGAGCTCTCTGATCTGGGGCCACTCACTGTATCTCCTAATGCCTTACTTGCAGCCCAGCATCAGACAGCTTCTGAAATCTGAACAGTGGTGCTAACGCGAAATAATATTGAAATGATGTACGAAAATTCTATTTACCCATGGTATATCAGGGATTATGGTCACGGCTAGGACGCAAACCGACCAATAGGAACAAAGTACCGCAACTATCCATCTTATAATATGTGTTTTAAGGTGGAATTTATAGAAGATGGAATAAATTGATTGGACTTGTTCTCTAATTTTGTCGACAAGGCCTTGAGGCACTGTGTGCATAGTACTTGAAGCTGCAATACCCAAAAGCAATCAAAAAAGAATCCCTCTTTGGCACTATTTCAGCCATTTTTTTTCTTCAGCACTCATTTTCATTTTGTAAAAAATGCTAATGCTACCTCTGAGAAATTTACCTCAGGCTCCTGCAGTGAATAATCTTGGAGCATAGGGGGAAAGCTTGTGATTGGCTGTTGTAAAATGAATTTGCTGTGCATGCATAGGCGGGGGGTAAATATTGCAGATTCCTGACATTGCAAATGCCAATATTGCAATAACAACAGTTTTGAATATATATAGTTCAGCCCTGGCCTCACCCATTCATGTGTATGTTTGTGTCATTTCATATATGGCGGCAGTGTTAGCATAATGGTTAAGGAACTGGGCTCGTAACGCAAAGGTTGCAGGTTCGATCCCAGGTGGGGACACTGCTGTTGTACCCTTGAGCAAGGTACTTAACCTAAAAATTGCTTCAGTAAAAATATCCAGCTGTGTAAATGGATTGTATGTAAAGAAATGTAAACTGTGTAAGTCGCTCTGGATAAGAGCGTCTGCTAAATGCGTAAAATGTAAATGTAAAATGTAATATATATTAATTGTGGAATTAGTCCATTTAGCATTAGTTTTATAAGGATTTTACAGGAACCAACATTTTATGGCAAACCAGCACATTACCAAACCATATTTTACATGCACAGGAGCAATTATTGCAGAGCAAGATGTTGAGCACTGGTATCTATTCACTGGTCTCCTGATGGGCGTTGTGTTCTCATCAATCCCCAGGTGTCCTGACGACCATAGAAACAGAGACTCCCACGGTGAGGTGCAGTCCGGACGCAGTGACAGCCGCCTCCCATCATCTGTCTTCACCGCTGTGGATCGCCTGTCGTCTGTCATTTGCTCAACACGTCTGTCCATCCGTCCGTCTGTCCGTCTGCATCATAAATGGACAGCGCCCCCTTGTGCCGTGATGAACTACGTCTGAGCTTGCGTCTGTGCACCTCACCCAGAACACGGGAGCCGGGGATGTAACACACTGCAACTGTGACTACTGCAACCCGCGTCACACGGACCCCCACTTTCCGCTCTCGTTCTGCTGTTGGGTTTTTAAATTGCCAGAAAGGGAGCCCCCCACCCCACCTGACCTGACCTGATCCAACCCAACCCAACCCAACCTATCCCTGCCCTGAGGACCTTGGGGTACTGGCTCGCCATGGACTGGACCACAACACAAGACCATGGAGAAATGGACCCTTCTATACCCGTCTTGTGTATATGGCATCTGCTGAACTTAATATTTGGCGCTTTCTCAATATTTTTACAGACCAAAGAAAAACAACATCGTTTTAGGTGGACAGGATGGACCAATTGAAAACAAATGGCATTCTGGGAACCGTACAGATTTGGCTGTCAATGGACAGCTGGAAAAAACACATATACAAATACATACAAACAGGCACATACAGGCACAAACACTAACACATGCACACACACACATATGACTGCTGCTGAACGGAGCAAAAGGCTTGTGGACATAAATAAGTGACCTGTTAAAACTGAAGATAGAGATGACAGGAAATATCAAAGGACCTTTAATACTTGCTGATGTTTTTCTTGGACTTAACTCACTACTGTATTTTGAACCTGATTTTGCATATGCATATACATATATATACATATATGAAATCAGATTTGCATTTTCCAATAGCTATATCTGGACAATTTGCAATAAGCATGGTTGGTTACAGTAAAAGAGCAAACCATTTCACCAGAAGAGAAGAAAATGGTTAAAGAATCGTATCAGTTTGGGGAAGAAAAAAAATCATTAAATGTATTTTGAAAAGCCTAAAGTTATATATTTAACAGTTTTATATGTTGTATCTTTGTAGAAAACCTTATTTAACACAAATAATGTGGTCACAATGGCAGTCATAAACAGTGGACACAAGAAGAACTCATCTCGCTGGTATGTCCCGCTCTTTTGTTGGCCTGCTATTGGCCGCTCTACTTTTCTATCCATTGAAATTGTTTCGATTGCAAAACATGACCAACATTGGCTATATATTAAAAAGAAAGGGAAAAAAGTAACAACTAGCCTTTATACCTCATTAGCATCTGGACCATGGAATTGTTTGCCATTGTACTGTATAGTAGTGTGAAAATCTGATTCATTCTGACTCGTATCTCTTTATGGCTTTCATTTTATTTTGTGCGTGTGCGTGTGTGTGTGTGTGTGTGTGTGTGTGTGTGTGTGTGCGCGCGAGTGTGCGTGTTTTTTGCACAGTGATGACCTCAGAGTAATGTTACTTGAAGGCAGCAATGTCTTAGAAAAGTATTAGAATCATTTACATGAAGAAAATATTTTATAATAAAAATTATAAGATTAAATTAAATACATGAAAGAAATGTCACTTGCTAAAATAGAATGTTGAGTACACAAAAAAACATGCATGATATGAATCTTAGAGACTACTTTTTTCTCTAATTTGATTTTTTTAAATTTCCTATTTACTGAAAGAGTGTTTTTTTGCAGCATTTTGCTTTAGACGTATCTGGTTAACCAATGTGTAATGCAGTATACACATCCAATACAGTGTAAACAGTGAGGTAAACATACATGGTACATACTTACATACATACACACATACATGCATACATGAAAGGAGCCAAGCAGAATTTTTTTTGATACAGTAGAGTGATACATATATGGGGATTTGATTCCAGCTGTCAATGGCATATCCCAACAGGAGTTTTCTTTACCTGAAATGAACATTAAATGGGCTGACAAGCCAATGTCTACAGAAATGGACCGATGGGTTTGTGTTTGTCTGGTAATAAAATAAAAAAGTTAGAAATATTTCCCCTCTGTCCCCTAATGGCAACCAAAGATAATGTTTTGAGTAAATATACATTATTTATTTATATTGACATTTATTTGGTAGATCATAGGTCAGGTGCTGAAGTGGGTGTGGTATTTTGACACCATCCAACAGAGTGAACCCTGTGGAAAACAAACAAAAAGAGTCAAAGGAAGTCTGTTAGATTCACACACCAGTTTGATTGGACAGTTTTGAACAGCCAATGACAGATGAAAGTAACACACGAGGGGCATGGATGTGTCTGAAATTTCTTCAGGTCCTGCTGGTCCAGCAGCGGAGCCAAAACTGGGAGGTGATGAGGGGTAAGCACCTGGTACGAGACACGGGGCAGACAGGAAACACCAATCTGCAGGCCTTTTACAATAACCGACATCACAGGCCAAGCTGCATGACAAATTCTCCATCCCAGCAGAGCGTTTCAGGTGATAATGTGTCAAAATCCACACCGGCCAGGGACGACGCGTCCAGGGCGGGTTGCCATGGGAAACGTGCCCGTGGCAGTCCACTGATTAAATCCGACGGGCAGTGGAGGAGTCTTTCTGTGAAAAGAGGGAGGGACCCTGACGACCAGAACCCCATGCTCCTCTCCACTCTCGACGCGATTTTAGACGGAGCGACGGAGAGCGGGAACAGGTGCCTACTGACGGACCCCCAGTTGTTTACCTCTTCTCCAGCCGCGCTGCCATTCCAAATCACGTCCTTGCAGCATTTGCTGTCATGACCGGCCGTCATAAAGCCACGTTCACTCCACCGTTTCTCTAGAAGCAACTGAGAACTGAGGGGAGAACAGGAAAAAAACTGCACTTCAGAGAGCAGAGCATTTCTAATGGCTGATTAGCAAGAGGGCTGGAATATTTAATTTCCACCTGATTGAATTCCAATAGTGTGCTTGTGCCCTTGAGGTAAATGTGTTAGTCGTGCTTCTACATATTTAATTTGATTATAAAAATATAGCGTGGCACTTCCTGGAGCTATGGTACACTCAGGTAGAGAAAAAAGGCCAAAAGTAGTACAGTTTTATGCATCACAGGGAGATAAAGTGGGTCATATGCTAATAGATTAATATTCATACCTGACACACACACACACACACACACACAAGTGATTTCATGTGTGCACCAGAATCTATATTCTCTGGACAAGAGAAATGTCCCATTCACTTCTTTATTAATTATGTGTGTTCATTATGATTAAGCTTTGGAATAACTAGAATTCTGCATACCATATATGTGTTATGCATGCATGCAAAAGAACACAAAAGTTTCAAAAAACGTCCATCCGTATGTACCATCAAGTATTTCCATGCATCTACAGTATCAAGGAAATCAAGCATAGTACAAGATATGAACATATTCAGGAGGCCAGCCTTTAGGCCTGGGAACCTGTGAGTCAATTTCTTTGACTTCATTTTTCCACCTCTGTCATTGAAGTCTCCTACAGCAGAGGGAAGTAGTCAGCCCTCCCCTGCAATGCCGTCAGCAGTAAACACTGAGAGACTCTGTGCGGTTTAATGCGCTGATAAATCTAAGCAATACCAATACTACATCAATAGTGCACAATATTATTATTTAGTTTGATGGATAACATTTGGCTGTTGATACGAATTTCATATTGTAAGTCTTTGTTTATGATATAAATCTAATTAACTCGGCTCACGATGATTTGAAGGAGATCAATATGTAATATGGCTCTCCCAGCTGCCTTACACAGTGGGGCTAGTACCACGATTGCCAATATTTTCAACCCCGTAAAACTCTTTGGGGTTTTTTGCAATTCCAATAAGTGTCAAGGTCAGGAAAAAAATGAAGCTGGAAAGACTAAAAGGGCTGACAGTCCAGTAATGCAGAAGAAAGGGTTTGAAAGCTTGCCGTTTAAACAGCAACAGCATCATTTGTATATCGTTATTTCTGTTGACAGCGTTTTTAATCATCTTTATCGCTGTGCGTGAGGAGAATGGTTATAAAGTTTGCGAAGAATTCTGCTGAGTGTAGACCAAACTAGCCACACTGCTAAGAGAGATGGGCCTCTTTCTCTCAGGGGTAATGTTGGTCTTGCACCACTTTGCTGAAGACCTCACCAAATAAATTGAAAGAAACCTTTAAAACCTACAAAATTACAAATGTACACATGGAAATATTGACCCTAATTGCACAGCTCCTCAGGCTTGGTTTTGAAGTTTTGAAAGTAATGGCATTAAAAGCATGCCAAATCTTTGAAGCAACACATTTTAAAACCCTACTGGAGAGACAGAGGCCAGTCGGTTGCGCAAGGCTACTTTCCACATTGCTTCAGGGTTGCCAGGGCGAAGGATTGTCTCCCAAACATTATCGAATTTTAAAATTCTATGGGGAGGAGGGTTCAGTTCAATTGATTTTTAAAGGAGTATTGGGTCCTGAGCATTCCTGTTGTTGTAAATTCAAGCGCTTTTCAAGATATATTTTTGGGGGTTGACCAGAGGTGTTCTCCCATTGTGGTGCAAGATTCATCCTTCCTGTTCCGATTCTACTGCAGATCCATTCTCCTGAGGATTCCAGACTCCTTCTCCCTGCTGAAGTTATAGATCCGTCATCTCTCTTCCAACTCCTATCACCCTCATCCATTCCCCTGCTATCCCCCCCACCCACTTCGTTGAGTCTCTGACCTCACGTGGCCCCCACTCTCTCCTGACTTTCCTCTTAAGCGAGTCCCCTGCTCCCACTTCCGGCCTTGTGGAGACATGTGTCTGTCAGCTGGGCTTCAAGGTCCATTAAACCTTGCTAACGGCCTGCATACATTAATGCCACTCATTAGGGGGGCACTTTGGAGCAACACAGCAGTGTGCAGCACCGAGGACACGCTGTGCCAATGATGTGCAGCCACTGTCACCGTGAAAACAGCACTAGGGCTCCAGGAAAGCTAGTTCTTACCATCTGAAACCACTCACAAGACAGAAAATTCTCTGTATTAACAACATTAAAAACACATTCTTATGTACATAATTTAACCATGCCTACAGTGATCTTGCATGCCCACACATGCTAAAAGTAGAAGATCAGCAAGCAACCCATGGCACTTTGCTGATCTATCGTAATAATTCTCCTTTGTAGGAGATTTTATTGTAATCTTTCAGTCAGGGATTTTAATTATCATACATAAGGATGCCATTTTTCCCTTTCTTTTTCTTTTTTAGTTAAAATAGTTCAGTCAACCAACCCCTCCTACACAGAGCAACTGCGGGACCAGACGTAATTTTTTACTGGATAGCCCAACAGTGCTCTTGTTAGTTTATTTCCATAGCATGCAGGTTATTAAGAACACTAAATCTTTATTTTTTATTTTTAATAAGTGTGAACCTGACTTAAAAGAGAGCCCAAGAGAGAGCTCAGTTATTTTGTTTGTTGATCATCTGAAAGGCAGAATAACCTTTAAAATAATGAATAGGTGTGCTGTGCCTTTGTTCTAGTGAAATTATTTCTAGTAAGTAAATAAATAAATACATTCAGCAGATGGGAACCATTAGAGTTCCTTAAAATGGCACTGCACACTTTTAACCCCATTATTGAACACAAATGAGCATAGCAAATGTGAAAATGAGTTCATTCTGTGAAAACAAAATGACCCAGAACAAATAACGTTGCATACGTCTTTGTACCTACAGCTTTAGAGAGAGCCAATGAGAGGGGAAAGGGTTTGGATATCTGTGTGTATGAAATTGTGATTCTTTTATCTGTCAGCTGAGGAGGACTTTAGCATTAAAATTCCTTCCCGTAGTGAGTTTGCTTACTGTGATAGAATGCTTCTCATCACAAATAATGCAGTCCTTGGGCAGGGAAGAACAAACAGTGACCTCATCCATCTCCCTGAATAGAAGCTGCATTTGGCAAACTCAGAGCTTAGTTTATAAACCAGGTTTTCATTGACTAAAAGCTATTAAAATGTTACCAATGTCTTGATCAGAGAGTCCCTCTCTCCCAACTTTAATTTAGTCCTCAAACCGTCCTGCACCGAGCTGCTAAAGATGCAGGCCACATGTGCCCACAGAAAGACCTAACCGGGACTTTGCATAAACATCTATGGGTAATGATCCTCTATTTAGGATGGTTTCATGGCTCCTTTGCTTTTACATGGGCACTCTGTGTGGGGGGAGAATACTTGGTGAGGAGCCAGAGCAGAGACAGGGCAGCTAAGAGAGACCCACGCTGATCGCTCCTACACGTTTGCCAGGAGCTTTTTTTTTTTTTTCATTCAACAGATCTGCGCCACAAGGTTTTTTTTTTCTTCTCTTTCCTCAGCTCTGACAAACCCCCTGCTCTCAAAACTACCCCACCTAATATTCCACCACTAATAAAAAAGAACAATAACGAGGAAGAAAAAAAAAGCACAAAATATGTGTAGCCTATCTGAAGTTCATAATCGTGTGTACAATTTTGTCTGCAGAATCCCACTGAATCCCAGCAGCTGGAAGCTTCGCGAGCTCATCTGACGACTAAATGAGAAAAATTATCACCTTGGCCAGCTCCCTTAAAACCTCATTTACATTCTGTCAGCTTCCATTAGAGACGGGGACAGCGAGAACGGACGGGAATAGGCATGAGGGGAGCCTCGGTTCGGCCCATCACGATCATTTTGACCCCGCTTACGGAGCTAGTGGCTGATTTTCTGCTCTCCAGATTTTTTTTCTCCGCCAAACACTGGACGATAATCGGAGTGCCTGGAAATCCCACTTTAGCAGTATTATACAATTATGTGCACCTATGAGTATCAACGGAGGATTAGAGTTGCTAAGTGCTGAGCTATGAATAAATTATCTGCTTGGTTTTTGCATAAGCAAGAGGAGTTATAAAAAAAAGATGAAAACTGCGCTTAGTGGAAACTGCCGTGTGCTCGCTGGCCTATTGGCTCAGTCAGGAAACAGTCTGTCTGGAAATACCTCCACATTTATTGCCAATTCATGAATAATAATTCATAGATAAATCAGCAAATGTTTTCAGGAAACTTTTCAGCACAATCAGTGCATTCCCATTATTTTAATAGTTTAATAGCATTTTCAAAGCTCTTCTACATTTAAATGTAAAAGGATCATGAGAGATTTCTGCAGGGAGGTATCATGATTATCTCAAGAAGCAATACAATATACAAAAATAAACGGAAGCATATTCTACAAAACAAAATATGCATTAACCTAAACCCAAATTTATGTTTGAAATTGGCTCAATACAATATAAAAATTATACATTTTTTTTGTTCATAATTACAGAACACATCTTTGTTAATGATATTTGATATTATGTATATATTAAAAGACAGGACACTGGAGAGTAGGTATTATGATATATACAATTACATTGCTTTCATGAATACCTCAGAGTTAATTATTGTCTCTTTTTATTTACTGTTTATGATTTTTAATATTGCATCAAATCTGAAGCCAAGTGGTTTCAAATTATGTTGTCATTTTCCTGCCATCACAGGTTCCTGGTTTCTAAACTCTTTATAAGGTGTGATATGATTTGCAATTCCAATAGGAATCAATTAGAACACACTCAAATGCACAACAATTATTAGGCCTTATTGTCTCCTCCATAAAATGTCAAACTAAATTACTGGGACTCAGCTGCACATATGAGCAGCAAATTTACTTTTACAGAGAGAGCCAGTGGCACAAAAATGGTTGCACACATAATGGTAATTATATATCCAAACCTCCTCTCTCTTTTTATAGTGCAAATTTCTATTACTGAATCACTGAATTACCGTCACACGTGTATAGTAATAGTGTTTGGGCAACTATGCATTACCATTATAAAATCCTAGCTTTCATTAAGGCCAAAAGTTCGAAATAAATAAATAAATGAGAGATATTTTAGTGGGTCCCACAGTAACCATCTTAACCTGACTGCTTTCAAGACTCTTTTTCTCCAGTAGGAAAAGACTCTTCACTGAATTTCTGTTGATAACCATTGAAGTCTCTGTAAAGAATATGAATTTATATTCCATATATATTATACATTTCAGCTAAAAATATCTCATGCGAGCATACCAAGACAGAGGTAGAAGCTGAGACCAAGAGAGAAAATAACGACGTCAATCCTAGCGTGTTCATCAGTATGATTTTTTCCTTGCAGTAAGAGTTTTTTTTCTTCTGTTATCCACCCTAGCCAATGAAAACGAGTTTCCGACCACCGCTGCTGACTTTGAGAATTAGACGGCGCAAACTTTTTTTCCTGATGAGCTCCATGAACAGAGGAAATGGTGATGTGCCGCAAATGAACATGATCCCCTGATTAAGGGCTTCACCTCAGAGAGAGCGATTCCTCCTGTGATCCCATGGTGTTAAGTGGGCTCTGCGGGAGGCCCTGTTTGTGTCGCATCGAGGACCAAATGATGTTTGAAATGTTTTAATCTTGTCCTTGTCTGTTCATTAGTTTAACAATGAAACTCTGGCGTGCATTCTCAGCGGTCGAGCATCTCAGTGTCCCCGAGGGAGCGCTTTTGATGGAGTTTTTCACGACTGCGCAGGGAGCGAATTGAAACCAGGGGTGTCCTATACATTTAAATGGTCTAATAAGAGAAGCTGTTTCTTGTCATGTATTGTAATTTATTTAAACAACGCTCGAAAAGGCATATTATAATATCTAGTTTTGAAAATGACTGTGGCATTTTATGTGTGGATGCATTTTGAAGATATTTTCCTGTAGGTTTGTTTTTTATGTGAACCACAGATATCTCTTTGAAGAAAGAAAATGGATAAAAACCATTCTTGGTTCCTCGGATATGGTGCAGTCACAACAATCACTCAAATTCCAAAATGAAACACCATCCATCCCTTACTGCTGAACTGCTGAACTGCTGAACTGCTGAACTGACCATAGTTAATCATGGCATTGCATTTCCTCTTCCTTTTACTCTGGGCCTCTTTCATCTTAAAATACTGAAAACACCACCTGTGCTGTTCAGTGTGTTAAAAGAATGATCTGACATTGCATATTATTATCTTCACTGCAGCCATCTTAGAAGTCTGATTGTGAATCTGTTGCATAAATGACATGAAAAAACATTGCATAGTTTTCTCAACTTCATATTTAAGAATTTTCTCAACTTCACATTTAAGAAAAGCTCCACAGACTAAAAGCATAGATAGTGGTACCAGGGCTGGTGAAAAGAACACATACTACATAACTCCAGTGCAAAATGTGAACGATAAAAAATAACATTAGGTGAATGCGGTGGCCAAACCATGTAAACACAAATGTAAAGTCACTTAGGATGCCTGGCATAGAGTCTACCAGCATGTGGAATCCTGCGGGAGGAATGTAACAACAGTGGAGAGACACAACACGAGAAAGTAAACAAACTCATGCTTATTTGATGGAAGTGCAAAACACTGGGCGACTACTCAGCTCTGTGAACCTTAGGACATTGTCCTCTTGAAAGACACCCCTTTCTGCTGCAAAGAAATGCTTTAACATGGTGCTAAGATTATCACTCAGTACCATTTAGTAACAACTGACATCGACCTTGCCTTCTAATGGTATGAGTGGACACAAAACATGACAGAAAAAGTGGTCCACAGCATTGCAGATCCATCACAAGAATTTTACAGTTGGGACTCTTTTGGGTTTTCATTTTGTGTGAAACTACCTGAGTCAAACCCACACATAGCTTATATTAAACACAAAAATAACAACTGGAATGTTCCAAATTGCTGAATATGTGTTCTATTGTAGCCAGACAATATTTAAAGTTTTTTGGAAAATCATCAATGCATTTTTCTACCAGGTACTAAGTTGGCTTATTGTTGTGACATCAGGCTAATTTGGAGTGTTTATGTATGTACGTAGAACATACAGGTATAATGCTATTGAGAATATATATTTTCTTTCTTGTATTAAGCACATTTTGCTGATGTTGTTATCTGATTTCACTGGTGATTGAGGATGTCCAAGAATCGACACTGTAAATCCATGTTATGGTGTTATTTCTATGTGTCAGACACATTGATCTGTGGATTAAGACGAGACAATGAATAAAACAGGCCTGCGAGCAATATGTCTTGATTCAAAGTCTTTGATTCGTTTTTACAACAGACTGAGGGTCAGAACTATAAAATGTTTTTTTAATTCTCTGCAGCTTGGGTAAGCCACCTAACAGTATGGACAGTATTATGTGAAATGGTCTGACCACTCAGAATATATCCTCCGCTAGCACGAAAATAAATGGACCAACCAAAAAACAATGTGTAAACCTACATAACTGGTTCATTTTTGTTCACCTAAATAGCATATACAGTCATGGGCAAAATTATTGGCACCCTTGCATTTCATGTAGATAATGTTCAATATCTTCTGAAATAATTGGAAATTGAAACAACTTTCGGTCTTCACACGTTCATCTGTTTGATTTACAACAGCACACGATCAATCAATAATAATACAAGTAAAAAATATTTTATGGCTTCAAAATTGAAAAGTGGTCATGACACAATTATTAGCACCCTTTAGAACAATTTAAATAAATTTGGGAAAATAAATAGATTCTCATTTGCAGTGTAATTCAGCTCACTTCATTCAACTACCCTGTTCCTCTGTGACAATGGCAAAGAGAAAAGAGCTGCCTAAGGATGTCAGAACAACTATTATCACAAACCCATAAGCATTCACAAGGCTATAAGGCCATCTCTAGAGACCTTTACATTCCTGTTTCCACAGTTCGCAATATTATCAAGAAGTTTGCCGCTCATGGAATTGTTAAGAATTTCCCAGGGCGTGGTGGTAAAAGGAAAATTGATCTCAGATGTCGTCAATGGTTTGTGCGAGCCATTGAAAATGACATCCAAAGATCTGACCTGGAGAGGTCTGGGGTAATGGTTTCAGCTTGTACCATACACTGAACCAAGAAGGGCTTTACGGTCAGCGACCAAGGAAGACCCCACTGCTGAAAGAGAAACACAAGAAGGTAATGCAGATCAGCGCTTTGTTTACAGACGATGAAACAAAGCTTTTAAAGAAAAGAACACCGTACCTACAGTCAAATATGGTGGAGGTTCCATAATGCTGTGGGGCTGCTTCACTGACTCTGGTACTGGATGCCTTGAACACATTAAGGGCATAATGAAATCAGAGGATTACCAAGGCATTTTGGAGCAAAATGTGCTACCCAGTGTCAGAAAACTGGGTGTCAGTCGATGGCCATGGGTCCTGGCCAATGACCCAAAACACACATCCAAAAGTACCCAGGAATGGTTCAAGAGAAACGTTGGACTGTTCTGGAGTGGCCAGCAATGAGTGCTGATCTCAATCCTATTAAAGACCTGTGGAGAGATCTGAAAACAGCAGTTGGGAGAAGGCACCCTTCAAATCTGAGAGAACTGGAGCAGTTTGCAAAAGAAGAGTAGGCCAAACTGCCAGTAGAGAGGTGTAGGAATCTCATTAATGAAGTTCTTGATTGCAATTATTTTTTCCAAAGGCTGTGCTACCAAATCATCACCTGTTAAATCAAGGGTGTCAATACTTTTGTCAATGCCATGTCTGTTTATCTTATGATTTAAAGGGATGTGTTATGTTCTGAATCAAAAACAAAATTTCTGTACTATTAACAGTGAAATAAAGAATTGTGGAGACCAAACACTTTTGTCAATTTCAACTTAATTTTGAAAATAATTTGAGGTTTTTTTCAAACGTGCAAGGGGGCCACGACTGTAGGAATGCATTGGTCAGTTATTTTCATGTAATACCCTCCATACAGACCTTTGACTTTGCCATTGCCACCCACTGAATCAAAATAAAAGCATGTTCTACAAGAATGATTACTGTAAATGGGTATTTCTGGAGCCAGATGATATGAACACATTTCCCCACAAACAGCCAGGTACCTCGCGCAACATAAAAATAAAATAAAAACACACACAACAGTCTAGCCCTGCCCTTAGAACATCAGTGATATATTACATGGAGGAAGTGGCGGGGAATCGGCTATGCTGGAAAAATGCCAGGGCACTTAACGCAAGGATGTAGGCTTCTTATCAATAAGGCCTTTAGCATTTAGCACCTTAGGTACCCCCACATAAGGGAGCATGTCAGCTTTGGAGGCTGCTGTCTAAGAGAGCTGGACACTCGCAGTGGGTTGACCACCATTTCACCTCTGGAAAAGCATGCATTCCCTAAGTGCCTTTCATATGCAGAATGATTACTGCAAATTGAAGACCACTTGTCAGAGTAAAATGTTTTTTTTTTTTAAAGGCCTGCAGTTACCAACAGCTTCATCCTTGAATTGCGGATGCATCTGCATATTCATCATAGGATTCTAATTACAGTTTAGACCCATAGACCACACGTTTATGGCAATTAGTTTGTTTAAAAAAAAACGAAACAAAACACTGAACCAACATTGACAGTTTAATGACCATAGATTATTAGGTCTATTATTTATATATAAACTGGTGTCTGAATGTATTTTCAATGTAAAGAAAAATATGATTGCGCATCTCGTAAATGTATGTAAGCACAGTGAGCTATGTTTTTTCACATATATTAAGGGACTGACCTTATGTCCTCACACAGTGTGAGCTTGTTTATCGCTATTTCTTCATCTTGTCAGTATTTTCACATTTTAAAGGTAAAACCTATATAAATGTCATTATGGTGGTTCACAAAGCACAAAAAATAGCCTTCACTGCTTGCGTTCGGTCAACTGCTCATCTGAAACAAAATGTTTTTCTTCTCAGCTAGGTATTTCACCACAGGTTTTGAGCAACTAATTTAGGCAGACAACAGTGTTGTTTTGATACTATTTCATATTATATATATTATGTTTTTATAAGTGTTTGTTTTAGACATTAGAGGATCGCATTCAACTCTAAGAGATGCTATTATAAATATACAGAATTCATAGTGTCAATTTCCTCTTCTCTGCTTTTTAGCGTACAATACATACTTTCAGTAAAGGGGGGGGGAGGGGCAATGCAGAGGATCAGCCGCAACAACATGACCTGATATTTCAGAGTTGCCGAGCCTGTGACAGCACATCAGCCAGATCACATTCGCTCCTATTTGGAGCTGTGAAGTGTGGGGAGGCCTCTGCTGTCGAGGCCTTTGCTTCGCCATCGGCAGGAACGCTCCCACGTGGGGTCATTTGCTCCGAACTCGAAAATCATTTAGCCCATCAAAGTGACTGCCTTTCACGCCAGCTAAAACCCAGAGTGCCCCGGCTCCACATACATTTGACTGCCTTTAAGCAAAGGCAAACATTACCGCCCAACGCCTCGCACCACGGAATCGCAATCCTGCGAACAGCGTCTGCAGGGAGCAGACAACCCACCCCTGCTGATTTACATGTTACACGATCCAAGAAAACAGGCGTTTTTTATATCAAATAGCACCGCGCCTGCTATCTGCACTGTGACGTGTCAATTTGTAATAGAAGATAAGCTGTAAAACTTGTAATCTTATAGCGTTCATCCAAATGCATTATGTGGACGTTAAAAATTAACAAGTGTGGACACACCGGTTAAGAAATAATTAGGTCATCTAAAAGACAGTTAGCATATACTTTCATTTTAATTTGGAATATTTTCTCGTTTGAAATGGAACTTCTTTTCTTGTTAGGAACAGATGAAGCAGTCATGCTGAAAACTCCACACTGTAAACGTATTAGGCATAGTAGCAGCACCCAATATTGGCTCATTTAATAAGGTAGTAAATTTGAAATTGCTCTTGCATTAAAATGGTGGAAATTCACTCAGTGGAGTATTCTGGCTAACCCCAATGGCATTTTGTCCTTAACTTTGAGTGGCACTCTTAAGGATGTATCATTTCCTTTTGTCTGTCACTGTTATACTCATCAGATTTATCATATGGCTAGTACTTCTGGTTTAAAGCTTTGTGTGGGAAGGTGAAGAATAAAGTATTTTTAGTATCACCAACTGATAAATTATTTGAAATAATCATAAAATGGAACTATCCTGACAGAATTTTTGGCTCATAGGTAATGGAACCACTGGGGACAAGTGATCATACTGCAGTCACTTTTGATATTTTTTGGCAAGTTAAGACTGCCTCCTCTAACTCTGTCATTTTTAACTTCAGACGAGCTGGCTTTTAAAAAATGAGATTTAAGGAATATAGATTGGGAAAAACTTCTAGACTGCAAAACAGTGAATGAAAAATTTAGTACATTTAAAAGGGTTATTGTAAATTCATCCCCAAATTAAGAAAAACTAAGATGAAAAAGCAGTCTGCACAGTGGATAAATAAATATTTACTGGAGATTTTGACACAAAAGAAGAGACTGCACAGAACATATAAAAAGACAATTCGGAGAGAAACCAGATAGATTATTGTAATATGCGGGCTAAGACTACAAATAAAATAAGGGCAGCTAAAAGGCGCTTTGAAATAAAAAATTTGCAAGGTGCAAAAATGAATCCTAATCAGTTTTTCAGTATTACAGAGGAAAGTTAAGGAAGAGGTTAAGTGCATTAAGAATAAGGAACGAGATTTGTTTTATCATAATAAGCACATTGATGATACACTAAACGGTTACTTTGTTGAGAGCTTTATCAGAGAAGAGGTTATAAATATGCCTAAAAGTACAGCTAATATACAGAACACTTTGGAGGACATTGAGATAAAGGATGGAGAAGTACTAGAAAAACTACAAAACTTTAGATAAATAAGGCAGATGTCCCCAATGGCATATATCCTAGACTACTCAAATAACTTGGGGAGATTATTCATAAACCACTGACAGATATTTTTAATGCAATTTCTAAACACTGGAGAAATACCTGATGAGTGGAAGCAAGGTATTATAATTCCAATATATAAAAAGGTGAAGCTTACTGACCCAGGGAACTATAGGCTTGCATTTCCAGGGGGAGGTCATGTCTGACAAACCTCCTGGACTTGAGGAAGCTGCAGTGTTTTGACTTGAACCTCATGAAGTTATATATTTGGTCCCACATGAGAGGTTCATTGTCAAAATTATTTCAGAGTGGGTTTATTATTGGCTGCAAGATAGAGTACAAAGAGTAATGGTATCTAACCTATGTGCTGTTGGCAGTGGAGTGGAGAATCAGGGGAGAATCCACATGGATTGGTGCTGGGACCACTGTTTTTCCTCATTTATAGAAGTTATCTTGATAGTGATGTTAGTAGCAATATAGTTACATTTGCAGATGATACAAAACTTAGGGGTTTAGCAAAATGTTTGGAATTGACTAAAGTAATCCAAGATGATTTAAACAAACAAACAAAAAAAGTCCAGTGCAGAAACATGGCAGATGACATTCAATATTGCTAAATGTAGTTATGCATGTGGGAAACAACAGTATAAGACTATAAAAGTATATAAAAGTATTTTATATGAGGAGAAAAATGAGAATTTGTTCAGTTTAAAAAGGCTTGGGTTGTAGTCTAAGTCTATCCACATTGAAGCAGTGTGCTGTAGCAATGAAAAAGGCCAACAAGATGCTGGGATATATAGCAAAAAGTATTGAGTATAAATCAAAGGAGCTTATGATTTTATATAATGCCTTTGTAAGACCTCATTTAGAGTACTGTGTGCAGTTCTGGGCACAACAAGAAAGATATAGAAGCTCTACAGTACAAAGAAGGGCAACTAATTTGCTATAAATGGTAAAAGTTAGGAGGAAAGATGCTTAGTCTATTCAAGCTTAGCAAAAGGAGACTACAGGGGGATATTATTGAGTTTTTTTAATTCATAAAAGGGATTAACAAATTGAACTACCAAATATTTTTTTAATTGAGTTTAGTTAACAGAACAAGAGGGCACAGGTGGACATTTTTTACACAGAGAGTTGTCAATACATGGAACAGCTTGCCAGGTCATGTAGTGGAGGCAGAAACACTTTGGGTATTCAAGTCCAGGCTTGTTGCAGTACTGGATATTCTATAGATGAGGAAATGATGAGCCTAGATGGGCCAAACGGCCTGTTCTCATGATTATGTATTCATATGTTCTTATAAACAAATCAATGTGTTTTTCGAATTATTAGAAACATTTGGTGTTTACTGTGAATGAATTTTATTTTGGATGGTCAGAAATGGCAAATGACAAATGGCAAAAATGGTTATAACTGTAACAGTTGTATTGACATATGGTATGCCAAAGGGAAAATTAAACAATACTGAAAAAGACCTGGAAGTCCACATCAAAATGAAAGTATGGGTTACACCATTGCAAAACAAATATAAACTATAATGTTGGTGAAACCATAAGGACTTTCATTACAAAGTGCAACAACAGGGTATATTTGAACTCACTGATCCAAATATGTACTGCCCAAATAAAAGATAATGTCAATACATTTGTGTTTCAAAGGCTTCAGTAACCCTGTATTTGACCATATTAAATATTATTTCACATCTCATGAAGTATACCTACTTATTCCAAATGTAGAAGAATGACAATAAAATAAATCTGGCTTTCATGGGAAGGCTCAATCCTCATCTCTCACAAGCGCATGCTGTGGTACAAATAACATCCCACAGATCTGTGAGTGTGGCTGAGAAAAGCAATTAAGAAAATCAAAAAGCCATTTCCAATTTAATTGTGGTTGTTAAGGCTGAGGAAGAAAGGGCCCACATGGTGGATTCACATCCATCACATCCACGGGGCACGCCGAATCCCGACTGGATGTCAGCAGTTCTGCGGAGAAAGCCTGCGCAACAAAGGAGACGTGATAAATGAAGAAATAATGACATTATAGCATGTTTCTTTTTTACGTTTATTTATCAGTTTGTTTTTGCTGCACTGCCGTATTGCTGCATTCTGGAGCATGAGAGCGAGAACCAGGCCTGGCTCTTGGGTTGCCTTAGTGGTACAGAGCGCGTCCGAGGCGGTGAGCAGAATTATGCCCTGCCCTTCAGGTAGTGCACAGGCCCAGTCATTAATCATCCGCAGGTGGCGTCTCCGGTCCTCCGGGGAAACACAGAAAATCACCCCCTTCCCCCTTCCCCCACACACATCACATTGTCCGCAGAGAGACCCTCCACTTCACCACACCTGTCCACCTGAACCTCAAGGGCCCCCCCAACCCTACCCGCCTTAAAAAGAAGAAAAAAAAACCTGTGTCTGCAGAATGACCCCAAACATCTCCAAAGTCATAGTCCTTCAGGGACACAGTAAGGCCTTAAACAGGGTCCATCTCTTCCCCTGAGTGGCCTCTTCCAGAAGTGATTCTACTCAGCTCAGGTAAACCCAGGCTTGGCCCTCTTGCAGCTTGGTGGGTTGCATACCGAAGACTCAGGGGGTGAAACAATCTTCTGAGCAATAGCAGATTCTCCATACCTCCATTATTCAGACCAATCACTGAACCACTATTACACAAAACAAGGGACATACATTTAGGCACATACATTTTTGCATTTCAGTGGGTAGAGAGGCAAACAGAAAATCGGAATTGCTAAATGTGATGGCTGTGTGAAGGCATAATGGTGGGCATTTATTCTGTCATGCTCCTGCTATCTGAAAATTTGTGCAGATTGATGCCGCATAGGGGGTGGGTGGGAATGTAAGGAGTTCCTTGAAAGCCTGGGGAACAAGTATTGTGATTGTGATTGATTCAAGATGGTGGAAGAGTGCCTAGATTGTTGACCATTATATACTGTTTTTATGAACCTGTTAATAAAACCGTATTATTCCTGTTAAGCACTTTGGGCTGCTAATGTATGAAAGGTGCTCTACAAATAATGTTTATGATTATTATTATAAGTTCATTACCTACTACAGTACATAAGTAGCTATTGGGAATGCTCCAGCAAATAGAGATTGGTGATCACTTACCAAACTCTTTCAGGTTTTCTTCTCTCAGCAATTGATATTGAAATTTGACATACATACAGAATGTGTGTATGTATATATATATATATATGCACTGTATATACACTACCAGTAAAAAGTTTTAGAAGACCCCCATTTTCCAGTTTTTACTGAAATTTAAGCAGTTCAAGTCCAGTGAATAACCTGAAATGGTACAAAGGTAAGCGGTAAACTGCCAGAGGTTAAAAAAAATAATGTATTTTTTGGCAGTGAGTAGTTTCCTACACCATCAAAAGGCACTTGGAAACTGAAGGAAGCTCTGACAGGAAGAGGTCTGGCAGACCCAAAACCACCACAAAATCAGAAGGCAAGTTTCTGAGAGTCAACAGCTTGCGTGATAGGTTGCTCACGGGACAACGGCCTCAAGCACAGCTTAACACTGGTCAAAGTAAGGAAGTCTGTTTCAACTGTGAAGAGAAGACTTTGAGCTGCAGGTTTGACAGGTCGAGTGGCAGTAAGAAAGCCATTGCTAATATGGCAAAATAAGAAAAAGAGGCTTGCCTGGGCCTAGAAGCACCACCAGTGGACTACTGAAGACTGGAAGAAGGCCTTAAGGACCGAATCCAAATTTGAAATCTTGAAATTTTGAAAGGTTTTTGTAGGCCGTCGAATAGGCAAAAGGATGGTTCCTTAGTGTGTGACACCAACTGTCAAACATGGAGGAGGAAGCGTGATAGTCTGGGGCTCTTTTGCTGGATCCAGAGTCGGTGACTTGCACAGAGTGACTGTTAACCCACGTTAACCCATTACTTGTTCCCTGAAAAGGGCCTTTTTTTAATAACCCTGAAATGTACATTATTTTTCAGTTTTTGGGAACCTAAACTTTTTTCTTCTTTTTTTTACCTCTGGCAGTTTACCGCTTACCTTTGTACCATTTCAGGTTATTCACTGGACTGGTAAAATGGGGGTGTTCTAAAACTTTTGACCAGTAGTGTATATATATATATGTGTGTGTGTATGTATGTACAGTATGTAGTACCCTCTACAATTATTCACACTTTTGATAAAAATAAGTAAAGAAAGCTGTATAAAATAAACAATACTGGTAATGAGCTATATTGTATGCTCAAACTAATGCGATGATTATATTATTTTATTGTAATACAATTACAATTGATAAATTAATATAATAGTAATATTTTTTTTCCAAAAAGATGTCACAGTTATTCAAACCCTGAATCATATTTTTATAAGAATATCCAACAACAATAAATCTGCATTAACATGCTACTTTTTTAAGTTCATCTCAGTCTTAGGTAATTGTATCTTCCCATGGCTTCCTGTTTCACTGGGGTATAAAAATAAGGTAACACACATGTAAAATCCATTTGTCATTCATCACCATGGCAAAGAACCCTCAGAAGAAACACAAGACAAAGGGTTGTTGACCTTCACATATTAGGAGATGGTTACAAACAATTACATAAAAACTAAAGACACCACTTTCCGCAATTAGGTCTTCAATTAAGAAGTTTAAATCGCTTGAACAGTGGTAACCTGGCTGGTAGAGGATGCAAGTGAATCTTGTCTACACGCACAGTGAAGCAGATGGTTTGGGAGGTGAGGAAAAGGGCCACAGTTGGAGATCTACAAGACTTGGTTGTATCTTAGGGACAGAAATTATTCAAATCTACCATCAGATTCTACTTCCATTACAAAAGGCTTTTTGGAAGGGTGGCCAGAAAGAAGCCTGTATTGAGAGTAATCAACAAAAATAAATGCCTGGAGTTTGCTAAATGACATTGGACCTCAGATTGTAACCAGGTATTATGGTCAGATGAGACCAAAATTTAGCTTTTTGGCTATGCACACCAGTGGTGGGTTTGGCATCAGAAGAATGACTTATGTTTGAAAACGTCATAGCTACAGTGAAATATGGTGGTGGATCTTTGATGTTATGGGATTGATTTGCATCCACTGGCCCTATGGCTCACAAAATATGTGGTTTGAATTGAAGACGGCAGTCCAATACAAAGATTTTGTATTGAGGAATGGTCAAAGATCACCCCAAATATGTTCACCAATCTCATAAAGCACTATAGAAGATGACATGTAAATGAAATGTATCGGATAACATCTAAATTGTTGGATTTTATTTAAAATAATTATTAGGGGTGCTAATAATTGTGACATATATTATTTGGGAAAAAATCTACTTAAAGAAAATATTTTTCTCTGAACAAATGTAATACATTAGCATACAAATATAATTTGAGCCTACAATATAGCTCATGACCTGTATTGTTCATTATATGCAGCCTTTTTCCTCATCTTTATCAAGGGTCTCAATAATTTCAGACTTGACTTACACATACAAATATCCAGTAGTAGGCAGGTGAAGTCTGGGGTGTCGCCTCCACAACTGTGTTTACCATGCCTGACAGGACTGAAGGCCCATCACCACTCTCTGTCCGTGAATGAAGTCCCAGTCTCCCAGTCCCACACAAATAAATTGGGTTTCCATCAGAGGAGAAGCTCTATTTGTGGCAAGACTGTTTGAAACGCAGACCTGTAAATAAAATATAACCTGACAATTTAACGATGGGTGCAAATTCGTCCAAGGTGTCTAGCCTGGTGTTCAGAGATGGCTTGTCTCGTTGGCTCTTACAAGAACAATACAATTCCTACAGGATTTCAGATGCATTGTCCATGCTGTCCTGCTCCTGTTTAGACATGACGGTATAAATGGTTCCATTTTTAAACAAGGATGGGTAATGTCTTCATTTCCAGACAAAGATATTACAGAATAAAGCACTTTATATGTACAATGCATTATTCCATTTGGCAGGTGGTGTTTATTAGAGTATACAGTAGAGTATACATGCCTGTCACAGCCAGAGTAATGGTTGACAAAACAAAGGAACAAATAAAAGAAAAAATACATAAATAGAGAAAATAAACCATTACAATTACACTTATAAAATCCAGCAGCATTTGTCTACCTGGACTGGGGATCCTGCCCACATGAAGGCTTGTATTCAGTAAACATTTGTCAATAAATTTGATTCACAACTAAATGCACTTTTTGTATTTTCTTCAAAACACACCTAGGCAAGTTCAGCAATAACCAACATGAACTCGACAAACTGTATTTGAATTGATTAAAAAGGAACACTTCTGTTTAACTGTAAGTCAAAGGCTGATATGTTACATTATTTTGAGAGCATTGTCCACAATGTGTGGTGCAATTCTTCTAACTTATGTGTTACGACTATAGTGTTCTGTCAGCCCGTTCTCGTCATTATGTATTCTCATGTTCTTATGTTCTTGTGAAAAAGACATAGCACAGGTCTGCTAATGGTAGTAAGCACAGTGAGTAATATGCACTGAAACAGCTGAAACCGGTAGAATAGATTTTTGAGGCTGTTGGTGGGTGGTGAAAGGTGCAGTACCTCTTGATCCCATGTACTCCAAGGTTGGTGACCACTGACTACTGTTCATTGATGTGCCAGTCACTAATCTCAGGGGCCACAGGGGCATGTGGCAGTATGCTGAGAGGTTCTGAATGCTGAGAGGTTCTAACGCATACAAAGCCCTCTCATGTCAACGCAAGTGTTAAGCCGGTAAAAGACATTTCCATTGGCACGTAAATCAGGATCGATCGATCGATTGTATACAACATGGTGCTGTTAACACAAGAATTGTCATAAAGTGCTGCACAGTGTGCTCTAAAGAAAATATGTTTGTGTAATTGGAGTACATGGTTGTAAAAAGAGATGTGATGTGCAAAGACAATAAAGATACAAATTGAAATAAACTATGCTATGACTGATTACAGGTGAAGATATCTGATATGGTAATATATAATTCAGTGATAGTTGCTCTTGAGGGGCTAAAAACAATTAGAACATAAAAACATGTGGGAAACACAAAAATATACCCCCTTGTACCACAAAGTTACCAAAGTCAGGCTTTAATAGCAAAACCACCTTTATGTTTTGCAGAATGTGCAGGTAAGCTTATCTTGGCAGACACTGGGATGTGACAAATGCAAGTAATCACAACATTATCATTGTTGTAGCACTCGGAGCAGATAAAAATAAGACATTGTTTATCGGTTTGGACCTTGACATGAGGAACACACTCATATATTAAACCTGAATATCAATTGAGACAGGATGTGACACAGAAAACAGGGCCCTTATTCATTGGCTATGTGCATCTACACAGATTGCATTCTAAACTGCCCATGCACACTTTCACACAACTTCATAAGTAATCAAAACAGAAAGCACAGTGATGTTTGTAAATGTATGCATACTCCCGACCATATAATGTATGTAAAAATATTTTGTTGTAAGTGAATAATGGAACTCCAAAGCAGAAGCACACTTTTGTTTCCATTTTACTGTAACTGCTTGAATACCATGCATGTTATGAGATAGTTTAGAAAAGACTGATGTCTTCAAAGACTGATGCATTTACTGTACACAAACATACAGTACAAGCCTGATTTACTGAGAGAGATGTATACATATCGGCTGCATGTGCCTATTATGAATCACAATTGATGTTTACACCCATTCAAAAAAAAAATCTTATGTATACATTTTGTGTCATTTTTCAGAATGTTTGATAAATGAGGCCACAAATGTATCTGTCTGCAATGAGCCCCCCTCTCCTGAATTCCCTCTCTCAATGGAGAGGGTATGCTGCTCTTATGGGGACAGGGAATAAAGTGGGGGTTCTGTCCCTGGTTTATTAAAAGCTTTGGGAAACAGGAAGCAGGTGTAAACTGAGACCCTCCCCCCTTTCCGCCGGCCTGTGTCCCCCGGCACCTTGCACACTGATAATGGAGGACGGCTGAAACGATTATCGCGCTAACAGCATCTCGCGCAGAGATGGGATTCCTGGAGGAGCGGGAAGCAGTCTCGCCGGGGACAGGCGAGACACTGCCCACCAATGCAATTCACACCGTGCTTCGCTCCGACATTCCTGAAGGGCAGGACTCAGGACCCTCAGAGGAAGTCTGTCCTCCCAGAAGGTCTGTCCCGACAGCACTGCGCACGCCGTGAATGAGCAGAGACTTGCTTGCATGTGCGTAACAGGACACTGCAGATAATGACAGTTGCGGTCCCAGACCTCTCTATGCAGTAGATGAACTTCCTGGACTCAAAAGATAGGTTATTTGGTTGACTGAATCTCCCTTCTTTACAGAGTCTCAATCTGACAGGAGAAATGTATTCTACCTTAAATGCCTCCCGAAGCCATTTGTTGAAGAAAGGGAAATATCTGTGACCGCGTTTGATAATTTCATGACAAACCGTGTAAGCACTTTTAATGAGCTTTGGATGAAGGCTAGGTTCAAGACAGTAATGGTCTCGAGGTCTAACCATGAGTACTTCTGTCATTCACAGTAATTACTTTAGTATGCCCGTTTTTCCCATTATTAAACATGCGTGTCTAATTGGATGTAGAAATTAATTAGAAATCATGTTTTCATGTGAAAATCAGAAACAAATTTAAAACAAGCATGCAGGGATATTGTTTATTTAGACATACCAGATATACGTAAATTATTATTAAGAGGAAGATGTTCAACTTCTTGGCACATCCAGCCAAAGTCTGATACTGGGTTGATACTAGTATGCTACATATGCATCTCTTCTTAAACACAGCTCAAAAGTCTCCATTCTCAATCAGTCAAATTTAGCAGAAAGATGGTGTTGGGTAAGTGTTACATGTTCTTTTATGTTAAATTTTTTTCTTCTTCTATTTAATACACCTGAACCAATATAAACAAGGACAAATAATTGCATATAAAAAGCTATAGGGCCCTATTTTGGTGAATTAGGACGGTGTCAGTAACGCAGACAAAAAGCAAAGATGGTGGCGCTTTGGGGCGTGTCTAACGCAATTTCTGTAAATTTGTGATTTAGGACGATAGCGCACCTCCGGCGCAGTTGTAAAAGAGGTTGGATTAACTTTTACAAAATATATGTGGGTGTGGTGGGGGTTTGGTTTCATAATGGCCAATCAGAACACCTATTTTTTACCCCTTTAAATACTAGTGTGCTAACGCTATAGCAAATTGGCAAATTTCCTGACATGACAGTTTTGAGCGGCTGCGCCAGGAGCGCTTTTCAAAAGAGGAAAAGTTGGGGCGCGAATCATAGGAGGAAAACAAGGCGCACATTAATTTGTTATTTTCATGATTTTAGTTTATATTTTGAGACCTACATTGTTAAAAGAAAGTTTTATTTTACCATCTCTTTGTTTCCTTATTTGTAGGCTTTCCAACTTAAAAAACAATGTTTCTTTTCTTCTAACCTAATGTAATTGTTAAATGGAAGCAATAAATAACAAACTCACAACTGCAACTAGGCCTGTTTCATTTATGTTCGTCATGCAGTAGGCCTACATGTGTCACCCTGGAGTGTGCATCACAAACCACCTGGATATTAATGGAGTGGACCCCCTTCCGATTCACATGTGTGCAGACCCCAGGGAATCCACATTGCGTATAAAAATCCTGTTTAGTTCTCTGCTGGCTGTCGGGTGTAGGAAAAGTAATAAACTAATTTGCATGTTGGACAAGACTGGAAGAAACTGCATGTAAAACTGAACTGATAGCCGTCTGGCAAACACCGGCTACCAAACCCAGCGTATTGCTCACGGTATCGCCTATCGCATTTTCTGTAGTGCAAATGGAAAGAATAAAACCCTTTCACATAAGAAAAACAATGTGCATACAAACATATATTTATTTAACAGGTGTATCTTACTGAACGGTAGCAATGGATGGCCTGCTGGCTTCAGTCTTTCATGTCCGTGCATTGAATAACCACAAGCTGTGGTGAAATAGTTTTTAGCTTAATTGATTACGCTTGCAAGTTACCCATGGATTGGACGATTTGCCTCAACGTGGGGGGAAATTCACAATATTCACAAAACATTCTCATGTGATTTCAGATAACCTTATGTTCATATATGCGCATCAATAAAGTCACCAAATTGCACAGAGCACCAGCGTTTGCGCTAAGAGGTGGTCTAGTTAGACATTAACGCAAACGCATTATTTTACACCAAACTTGCATAGCGCCCAACTGTTTTCATAGTCACACCCCCTATTGCGCTGCCAAACCCATAGTCGCGCAAACACCTTCATTGCCAAATTGCCAAACTCAGCAGAGACGGGAAATATTCCGTTTGCGACAGACGAAACTGGCAAACTTCGTCTGCGGTAGGGCATAACGCCGCTTAGCGCCGGCACAAAAATATGGCCCATAATGTAAATAAAACATAGAGCTGATCCTCTATAGGAAAGGAATCTGAAGAGTCATTGCCACAATAAATAAATTGTTCCATTCATGGAAAAAGAGGACTAACGGCTTGATGGAAGAGAAAGCTTTGATCAAGCACATTACACTGTCCCCCAGGACTGAGAGTGAATTCAATCCCTGAGCACAAAGCCTCATAACCTTTGATCACGGGGGATCCCATGTGATTCGGCAGGTCGAGGTGTTAACCAGCCGTCGTGTTTAATCTTTCTCCGTCATGAGGAAATTGACGTGCGATATTGACAGGGGAGACATCACAGAGTGATTAATTTGTTCTGAGGCTTACACGGCACAAAAGAATCAAAGAGTCGTCATAATCAATGGGGACCAGTGAACGCCTTTGTGTCACGTAGACTATTCTCAATTTTCAACAATAATCAGACACTTAGCATACACTTAAAAAAATGCTAAAAAAAAGCTTATTTGCTAATCAGTTTAAATTATGTAACCTTAAGATCTCTATATATATGAGACAACGAATAAAGTTTTCAAAACTGAAAAATATAAATATCTAAAAACTAAATATCCTTCCTGGAGGTTTATTTTTTGCATTTCTTTTCTTGCATTGCATAGAAACGTTTTTTTCTTCTTCTATGCAATCATACATAATTGAATCATAATTGAATCCAAGTAACCCCATATTCAATATCTCAAAAGTTATTGGTATTCGGTATAACATTTTCAAGATTTTCTGTTCCCTTTCTTTCAGCAGTCCTCCAGCCTCAATAGCTGCACAGCTCAGCTGGTGGAGCACAGACTGAAAAGAAGCAGTGGCTGGCTGCGGGCATTTCAGAGGATGCACATGCTAATCTGTGCTCTGCCAATTAGACAGAGGATGTCGCAGCGATGGGGTGGTCGTAGAAATGCGATTGGCCATTCTGAACGAAATAATACAAAAAAGACTGAGGGACATAGTAAAGAGTAAAAACTGCATCATCCTCAATCATAGCAAAATCCAGGGTCACATAATCATTCCATAACTGTCTCATAAAGATATTTCTAGGGGTGATGTTAGTGATGTATTACCAAAATTATAGGTAGGTTTAGAAAGAATATCATATGTTGAATCATTTCTGCAATAGGACCAGAGCATGGACATTAGCATAAGTATACAGACACAGTCTTATCAGTACTTTTAAACAGTCGTTTACCCTTAAAATCAACACAACAAAATTATTATGTATATTTGTTCACATTAAACACAGCCAATTGTCTGGATTGGCCTGACTGGTCCATTTTCAATAGTACCCCCTACGCTTTCCAAGGTAATCTCTTACCGTCCTGAGTGACAGATCTCATTTGTTATTGAGGGATCAGGGGTGAGTTGTTTCTTTTATTTTCCTGACAGAGAACAAATTGTTTGGATTATGATTATCAGTTGGTTGCTGACAAGAGAGAGAGACAGTGCAGGAATATAATGACTGAGTGAAATAAAACAGCTTTGACCTTGGGAGAGGAGAGTACAGGAACAGAAAGTTCAATACATCTTTTTACATGACAATCGGAATGGCATCAATCTTCTTGACATGTGTGTCTATGATGCAAGCTTGATAAATCTGTCATTATTGATCTTCAATGGATGGGTCTTTAAAGTGTCAATGGAACCCGAATATCTAATAAGACAAGGCGTGCGTCTGCGGCGGAATGCGTTTTGCATTTCATTATGTTTGAGTTAATGGTTAATGTCCTCAAACTATATAGTGCAGACGTACACTCTTGCTGGCGAGAGGACAAGATGAGGACGGTCAGATATGATACATACCTTTGCAGTGTTGACATCCAGCATGTGTCCCAGCTCACCCTGGCCTGAATTAAACATGTATCCTTCAATTCTACTCACAGTAGATTGACATGCATGTCTGTGCTTTTCATCACAAACACAAATCAGCTAGCACCACAATTAGCTTGCCAAAGCATGGGAAAAAATGAATCCAGGGACCTGAATGTGAAGACAGATTTAAAGGTCTGCATTCAGTGTGGACTGTTATGTCATGTCATGCACAGGCAATTGAAGCCTGCATGGTTACAAAGGCTACTTCACAATAAAAACATTTAAGCAATGTTAAATGCATAACACATAGCATATTTGAAATGACCTTTGAAAATTCCAGAGCCAGGTCAGCCAGAAGATAAGTGCCCCCATTGACAATACTAGATATGTACTCTGGATAAGGATTTGAAATGAATATGTCATATACAGTCCTTATCTTCCAGCCCTAACATTGCTAGTACTCAGAGAATTTCAGAGAAAGTTCAAAGTAAAGGGTTTATAAAATGGCATTGCAATTTTACCATCGACTCTTATAAGTCACTTTGGATGAAAGTGTCTGCCGAATAACAAGATTGTGAAATTGTCATTTGTAACAGTAAATTGAAATCCCTCCTTTCCAGGCCAAACTCGGTACGTAAGGGAAGCGCACACAGAAGGTGTCACACATGGGGGAGGGAGATGCATAGGGAGCTTTAATGAGAAACACAAGGTGATCCACGAATTTCAGCACCACACATTGGCCTCACGGGAGCAATAGCCCTGGAAGAGGGAGAAGAGTTGCAGAAGGTTCCGGTACCCAGCACAGAGTTAATGCGGGATGCCTATTGAAAACCCATTCCAAACCAGGATTCCATTACAAAGATGGCTTCTCCAATAGTCTCAATTAGCCTAATTAATAAGACACCCAGTGGGGAGGAAACCCAACTCTCACAGGAGCTCCCTGACACCCACGATTGGGGAAAACCTTATGCTAATCGCATCACATGGGTTTTTATTTCTCATACTCTGCCAAGAACAATGATGCAGAAAGAAATCTCCACAGAATAGCATCCCAGTCAAATATATCCTCACAGACATGATGGCAATTGATATCAGGGGATACATTTTTTCAAAAAACTCTGGAAATGATGGGGTCAGCAGCCCAGCCCTCTACAAACTAAAAGAGAAACAAAATAAATGTCACACTTCATTTCCTCCTGTTTACCCACGGCAAACCCAAAAGTGAAAAAGGTCACGCACAAGCAGTAGAGGTTAACGCCAAAGAACCCAGGGGTAAATGGCGCCAAATTTCACATGGCCCATATTGCATTTTATGACCTGGAAACAATATTGTTGATTTCTGGCTGATAGCAATTTACGAGCTTATACAAGGGAAGGATTACCTCATGAATAATTAACTTGGATTGCTCTTCCACTTTATTATACTGATATTTTCATCTTTTGATGAAAAAAAATGAGTCATTCTTGAATTTAAAAATAAAAAATGAATTGGAGTAAGGCTTTATTTAATTCGTCACTTCCTTGAGAGCAAACAGACCCTGAAATAAAGCTGGCCACAATTCAAGGATTAAGTCCACAACATAGAGGATTCACTTAAAGAGGTTTTTTCAACTTCACAAAGTTGCACAATGTTATACAGATACAGGGGCCTCATTCATATTTCACAAAGACAAGTACTGTCAGTAAGAACAAATCTTCTATTTTCAAATTCTTCCTTCATTTTATGAATCTTGTGATTACAATTGCAGGCAGTTCTTAATTAACATTTCATCCATTTTAAATACCCCCTATACATGCAGACATCCTGACTACAAGCTACTTGGTAGGAGTACAATCTGAGTACATGCTTGTTATTAATACAAATTTGTGGGGCGATCAGAGATGGCCCTGACCCATTTGGTGCCCTAGGCAAGATCTTAGCTGGTGCCCCTTGCATCACAGCCAATTCCACTACCAATCATTTTGTTCACACACTCACACAGAAACTACTGCATAGCTTTATTTTTTTGAGACTTTATTTTTATTTTAGAAACAAAAAAATCACAGAATTACAACAATATTAAAGAAACCAGTGCTAAATACACTAAACATAACAATAATTATAAATATAATATAAATAAGAGTATTGCACAAAATGCAAACCAAATTGAAAATATTTATGGTTTGTGCAGCATACAGCAGAAAAAGTGTATTTCTCAAAATGATGTTGTAGGTTATTCCCCAAACACCTGACTAGTCATTCCCACTTTCCCTACGTCAATTTAAGTAGGAAGTAACTGCTAAAAAGCTATTTATTAAATTAGCCAATGTTACTGTCGTCCAAAGTAAGCTAGCTAACAATAGAGAGGACAGCTCGGCTCTGCTCAAGTAATGCTAACTAGTAGCGTTTTTCCACTGGACGGTATGGTACGGCATGGCATGGTTACCAATCCATGCTCCCTATTTTTCCACCGCCAAGTGACCCATACCCAACCTAAGTACCCGTGCTGAATTTAGCTACTGTTCTGTTTAGGTACTACCGAGGGCCTAAGGGTGGAGCCAGTAATACTGCAGACCATCGATTGGTCAAGCGCAATCGTCACAGAATCATCACACTGAATCTCAGATCGACTCACATACAACCGCCATTTTTTGCTTCATTTTGATTATTGGTAGGCTATTGTCCAAAGAGTATCATATAGAGTTTGGCATTATTGTCAGGTTTGCATGATTCTATGAGTTAGGTTTGTGTTAGGAAAACTGAAATAAACAGGTTTTCTTTGAAAGGACAAAGTATAGTATTGTCATTTTCATTCACGTAATTAGAATATACATTTTCATAGTACAACATTTTCATTCCTCACATAAATAGATTTTTTTAAAGATATAGGAATCGCTTCAATTCATTCCAATGGTCGAACTAAACCCAGGCCTTTGAAACAAAAGGATCTGAACTGGACAGTGTGACATGACAAAGCGTTTGAACAATCTTGCGAATTCATAAATCGACATTTGCTTTTTTTTTTTTTTGCTCGTAGCTAGGGCTGCACGATATGGGCAAAATCTCATATTTCGATAATCTTGCTACATTTTGCGATTGCGATATGGTACACGATGAAACAAAACACATGGGTGGAAAATTGATCATTGATATATGTGTTCCAGACATCATAGAATAGGTATTATATTAAATGAATTAAGGGAACCCAAACAATACAGTTTTCCCAAACGCCTACGTAGAGGTAAGGACATTGTAGCTAATCTTATGGGGAAAGCTGTGTTCTGGTTTTGTTCATTTGAGCTGGAATGTTTACAATGTCAATATTAATGTCACCACAGCGGTCGCATTCTCTTTTGTCACCTCAGATAACTCCTCCTCCTGGAGCGGGGGGGGGGGCAACCCAGAAAATAGGGCCTATTTAATAGGCTATGTAAATATGTTGTTGTGGGCTTTTTCTGTAATATTTGGAAATAGTATTTTAATGAAGGACATTTTGTTTAAAGAAGAGTGACACTGCATGTTTTTTCTTCTCTTTTTCCCTTTTACATTTTTCCCTCTCCCTCATTTGGCATGTCCCCTATGGATGGACGGCGCCCCTAGCATTTGCCTATATCGCCTATGCCACGGGCCCGCTCTGGGGGCGATGCACAATTGGGAATAGCGTCCCTCCAGGGAGGGAGGTTTTCAGTTGGCATGGATTCCCAGCCACATGGCACAAAGAGGACAGCTTGGGTTGATTGGGCACCTGCAGTCTGCCTGCCCCAGCTGAATATGGACTACAGAGTGAAACGAAGGGGCACATGGCTACATAGCAATGGAACATTTTGATTGGGAGAAAAGTAAAAGAGGGGCTAAAAAGTTATTAATAAGATAATGTGTCAGCGTACACACACACACACGTGCAAAATCTGAAGAAATTGGAACATAAGACATCATGCAGGGAACGATTTCCAAGTTAATATTTTTATGATATTTATTTTGTAATGTCATGTATTTGTAAGGTAATGTAATGCTAGCCAGACTTTCGCTAGGACAAACTTCAATTGGGGACCCAGCAGAAACATCTTCATGGGCCATTGAATGCTAAAGATCTAACTGGTCAAATATCTTCCTCATTTTATTCATATGATTTGTCGCATGATCCCATACCTCTGCGCATTACAATTTCCTCACAACACATGAAAGTGCACATGTCACTGTGTAGGAGGCAGAACGTATGCACTCTGGCTGGGCTGGCGTCACCCTCAGTGGGGTTAATATGTACCAGTCAATATGCACTCGTGTCTGAGTAAAGCCCAGAGGAGCAGGGTGAGAAGCCAGGCTTAGTTTAACAGGATTAAGGGGACAAGCAGGAAATGAGCATTTGTTGACTGTGAGTTGTTCTGGACCCACTGTTACCAAAACCAATTGATTTACACCGGGTGCTCATCGTCAACACCTGAATGTCACCTTTCCAGATCACTGGAAGTCACTGAAGAGACAGAGAGAGAGAGAGAGAGAGAGAGAGAGAGAGAGAGAGAGAGAGAGAGAGAGAGAGAGAGAGAGAGAGAGAGAGAGCACCAGTGTGCACTGGTGGGTATGGTGAAGAGAGAAAAATGACCCAAGAGAACTATAATTGCAGACACAGATGTGCAAGGGACTGCCTGAGCTCCCATCTTTGGAGCATTAGCCTATGCCACACACCCTTCAAAAAACGCCCTGTTTCCATATAATCACTTTCCCACATTTTACCATCAGTGTCTTGTCCAATTGCCACCTGCCATGGTGATCGCGTACCGCATCACGGCTTGCTTTGTTTGCAATATATATTTTCTTTTTCTCTCTGGTGTCACCAGTGTAAGATTCCTGGCTTTGGAAAGTTAGTGCGTTCCCTCCTAAAACCACCCCTCCTTCCCCGTCCAACACAGCAGTTTATCACATGCATTAGATCAAATATACACAATATATCAAACTATACATACTGTTGGCTACCTCACTAGCTACCAATGCATTTTGCCTCATCTAGTCTATGAGCCTAGTGGATTTTCCAGCCTGGTCCATGCTAATTCGGAGCAGCTTGTTAAAAGTCAAAATGTGTATGCTCGACTGCAATTGGTCACAACGACTCTTCTCAGCCAGACAGCAAATAGAGCCTGTAGTACCACTCAGCTTCCATCCCAGACAGGGTCGGATTAAATGATTTCAGGGCATGGACTGTTTCGGGTCCCCCCCACCCACGGATAGTGACCTTGCATCCCATTGTGTTCAGCACCATTGATAGAGGTCCACTGCACCCCACGAGACAGCTGTCACGCCAGCGAGGCTTTAAGTGCCAAATCTAACTGATAAAAGCTTGACACTTTTTACAATCTTTCCTTTTAAGGAGCGAACAATGACCAGCTGAACCTGGATGAATTCAGAGTAAAATAACTGAAAACCCTATACATTAAGCGTTTAAAATGCTGAATCTAGTATCTTAACATAGCAAAGGTGACATATAGCATAGCAAATCCCCTCATAGTAGGCTTGGTACAATTATTTATACAATGAAAATCACCAAAGTATTTCCAGTAGAACTGAGTCAATACAGCTTTGAACACATCATTATACATTATAACAACAGCACTAAGCAACTTCAATGCAATTTAAAATTAGATTAATAATCTCATCGGTCAAGTTTGACTCTTTGTCTGTCATATTTCTTCCCTCCTAAGAGGTTATGAGAAAGCAATAAGCAGATAACACTTTCCATAATGCTTCAGCCAATGTAAACAAGATGTATTTACATTGCAATATTAAACAATATTAAATATTAGCTTCCGCTATTTTTTAAATATATTTTAAATACAGAAACATGAAAGCTGTTTCTGCTCTTAATACTGTTCTTTGGTTCGAGTGTGGAAAATGTCATTTTATCATGTATTAGTATAATTACAGCAGAAGATACAAAGTTGCCCTGCCAGTTCGTTCCCATGGCAATGACTTGATACATGACTATAACTGCTATAGGCCTACTCATGTGTTCTATGTGTGTTTACAATAAACTCATATTAGCATACCACCAGTGACATCGGTTACTGCAATCTATTTTAATTGCACTAGTCTTCCCCTAAACTCTAAGCCTCATGTAATTACACCTCTTTTGGACTGGCACGGCTCAGGTGGTCAAAGGTACCCGTCCCCCTTCTCTTCTCGGCAGAAGGATCCATGACTGCACGCTAAAAAGCGCACCGCCGCCGATACAAACAAGCGTGATTCATCGCGTATTTCAGCGAACTAGAGGCGTGTATGATTTGATTTTTAATCTGTTGAACTCGCCGCGGTTGCTGTCCATTAATCATCATCTCTATGCAGCGGTAGTCGCGTCCGTGACATTTCCTCCAGTGCTCTTGTTTGTGTCCAGCCTGCCGAATCCTTTCCCCTCAGCCTGCTAACGCGCGGTGGTGACAGCTGACTGACGACACTAACAATAGCGCAACTGGACGGAGCGACTGCACTAAAGACCTTCGCATGATAAATTACCCTCATCAGTTTGTTTTTCCAACAGTCCTTGTAGGTCAGCGAAAAGCTCGGCTTGACATTTTTCCTGTACTGTATATGCAAATACCTGCCAATCAATTAACAAGTTGTTTCTCTTCCCTCCCACAGCTGCACATTGTGATTACAAAAATTGATTGTGGAGCAAAATCAACACAATAGCCTGCCAAGAGCCCAGGGTCAAGAGGACAGAGAAGAAACAAAAACACTTTCCTCACTGCCATATAACACTTCTCTCTGCTCTCTCTCTCGCTTTTTAATCTCCAAGGCATAACCCCAAACGTAAAACTTCAAACTGTTATGAAACCAGGAAAATGCAATGTAAAAAGAATGAATGATGAAGCATGCGGTATTGTCAAGCATTGTAAGTTATCGGAAAATCTGTATGATGTGCGAGTTATGAATTTTTATGACAGCAACAGAGTGACGCAGTCCTGGAGGATTCTATTTAGGTACAGCAATGAGTCTATAGTGGGAGGAAGTGTGTGTGTGTGTGTGTGTGTGTTAAGAATGCCAACCTTGCCTTACACCAAATAGGTGGGCCTGAGATGACAAATCACATTAGATCCAGGGACAATAGATGAAACAGAGCTGAATCGAATGTCAAGCAATACCCCACCCTAGAAATGGAATTAAAAGTGTTCCCCTCCATGTGTATTGCTTTGGCTTCAGAAGTGCTTGGGTGGGGGGAGAAATAGGAACCATAATTTCTGTAGCTCTCAGAAAGGTTGGAGGGCTGTGGACATGAAGAGAGAGAATCAAAATCCAAAAAAGCAAGGTCAAAATCCTGAGTACACATAACTTTGTACTACAGGTGCGCCTTTTGCTTTTCTTCACAACATACAGATAAATATTGGACACATACAGTGCATATGGATAGCTATGAATATGACACCGTAATTTAATGTCCTCCAAAACTGCAGAGAAACTGATAGCCTACCCGCAAGGTCTCTCGCTACCACAGATCCAGCTAACAAAATGACGTTCCTGGGACGTCCCCTGAACATCCCTGTATGTCAATAGGACGTCCCAAGAGAATGTCCCCTGGATGTCCTAGTAAAATTCTGATTTGGGGACGTTCAGGGGACATTTCAGGACGTCCAGGGGACATCTTCAGAATCGGTCATGAACGTCACTGGGGACGATCACACGACTTGTTGTGGTTTATTTCTTACATATAGAGAAGGAGACGGAAACAAGTTATTCTTTCATGCTTCTTTTTTTACTGTGAATAGTATTACTTGCTAGTGATAATTTATAGCAGTATTGTTTTTTATAATATCAAATTATAATTGTTTTTTATAATATCAAATTATAAATGTGCTTTGAAAATGCTGTAGTTTTTATGGCCGTGCCAATATGGAAGATTTGAATTTGAAATGGATTTGAAAAGAGAGAGAAAGAGAAAGAGAGAGGGAGGCTGTGTGTGTGCATGTGTTTATGAAAGGGACAGATGTTTGCATATATCATGTTTATATCCATGGCAGGACATGAGCACATATTGCATTCATAAAGCATCCTTTAAGCTCCTGACAAAGGAAGCCCTCCAGGTAACTTCTTAATAAAATGGTCACATACGCTGTTTTGAGTACACAGACATTTGTCATACAATTATGTCTGATTTGGTCTATTTTCACTTTTCTAACTTGAAAATCATGGCTATATTGGCTCCCTTTCAGTCTGCATGCGTGGGTTTTATGTCGGTGGCTTGCAGGACCGTGTTGAAATACGTGTTCCAATGCGTTAGGAAGAGCAGCTGAATGTGGGGGCTCTGGGCACTGTGGTGCATGCCCATGCATTATTCATGCCTCTGCAGTGAGCCGTAATCTTCGCTCTATGAACTAATGAGAGTCATTGGACTTTTTACAGCATATAAGTCAACTGCACCGGATAATGCAGTAAGGACCAAAATAACATCATTTTCAAGAACTCTTCCTCAGAGCGCCCATTTCCCCCTTGTGTGAGGCCGTTTCAGTGCAGTTCCAGTGTGCCCTGGTGCTGTTGATAGAACATTAAGTATATAAAGGCAGATGAGGAACACGCTGGTGCCAACATCAGCGTTACAATACTGAATGCATGGAGCAGTGAAATTCCTCCTGCTCTAAATGTAGTGAATTGTTTACTTCTTTAACAAAAGAATAGACATAAAACGGATTCACTGGTCAAAACAACTCATTTATTCATTCATTATCTAACCCGCTTATTCCTGGTCAGGGCCGCGTGGGGGCTGGAGCCTATCCCAGCATGTATTGGGCGAGAGGCCAACCGAGAATACACAGGTCGCCAATCCATCGCAGGGCACATACACCATTCACTCACACACTCATACCTATAGGCAATTTAGACTCTCCAATCATCCTAACGAAAGTCTTTGGACTGTGGGAGAAAACCGGACTACTCGGAGGAAACCCACGCGGACATGGGGAGAACATGCAAACTCCACACAGAAAGGCCCCGGCCGGGATTTGAACCCAGGACTTTCTTGCTGTGCAGCGACAGTGCTATTCACTGCCCCACCGTGCCACCCCAACTCATTTATATCATCAGTAAATCAAAACTCTGGGCTGATTAGCAAAATAGGATTTGAATGCTTATGGTACAACACCTGATTCCTGTAAGAGTAACACCAGGCCAAGTCTGGACTCCAGACACTCAATCTCTCAGAGAGTGTCTGGGTGACCTTGTTAACCTCTCTGGCCTGCAATCTGATTGGTGGCAGCAGATTTCTGATGGTGGATTTGGTTGGCCTGTTTATCATTTCACGCACCCACTTTGTTGTGGGATTTGTCAGACGTAGTAACTGACCAGTAATTTATTAACAAACCACATCACCAGACGTTGGGTGAGTTAAAAAACAACGTTATACCAAGAAATTAGTCAGGCTTCATAGTTATGATTCTGACAAATGAGGCTAAACCAGGTCTAATTGCTGTGAAAGTGGTGGGAGAGGTAGGAATAGAACAGCCCCCCTGCCCCCATGTGTCCAAATGCCTAAAGGTTAGTAGTGTTTGTTCATTCAAGGAGGAATGCTTAGAAACCCAGCATACAGCAACAGGCTCAAAAAGGCAAGCGATGTTGACAGATTTTGCACTGTGTGCAAGGTTACATTTATGGTCCAGTTTGAGTTGGTGGAGGCTATTAGGTGTCAGTCAGAGACACATAAAAAAGATGAGCATAATTTAGATCCACTAGAACTGACCTCTTTCATACAAAGGCCAGCACCTCTGAGGAAGACAATGTTAGCAAAGCAGAATTATTGATGACTTTCCACAATGTTAAACACTACCACGGCTATCTTTCCCAAGTGTGAATAAATTGCCCAGATCAATCTTTCTGGAATCCAACACTGTGTCACAGATTCACTGTGGAAGAGCAAAGGCTGAAGCTATAGTTATTAAGGTGTTCAAAGCACACTCTCTTATGACGATGCTTAATGAAATTGGATCATTCCCCTTCTCGATTGCCACTGATGTCTCTACAAAGAGAACACTGAATCGTTCCTGTAGCTGCCAGATATTGTGCTTAAAGTGTGTAACAGTAGCCTCTAAGATTTGTATCTCCTCTGTAGAAGGAAGATATTGGCTGCTTCTAAAACAGAACTGTCTAATCAACAGAAGCACTCTTACTGCAAATTGTAGTAAATGGCATACTTTATGTACTTGTGATTGAGCCTTTTTTGTTTTGTATGGTGTGTGTACATATCGGAAAATCAGGAATTCTTGAAGCATGCTCATTAGAGTGACTTTTCTCTCTGTCTTGCTCAGTACTTTATTGTTCATATGAAATTATGAGCGGAAGAGAGAACATTGTGGTTAAGCACGGTGAGATTGGATCAAATTCTGCAATTCCAAGCTCACTGCAGCAGAGGAATAATGGATTTGATCATGAGATAAAAAAGGATGTCAAAATCTAAAATCTGTGGATGGAAAAACCAAGATACCATCACCCCTGTCCTTCCCCTTCTGTCTGGCGTTAGCTCATTTAAAATATGGCAACCCAAAATCAGACAGCACTTGCAGAGAAGACATTTTGTCAGGGTTTGAACTATTTTCTCAACTCTTCTGGAAGAAACAGCACACATTTTTATAAATAGCCTTACATGGCAAAATGCTTTTTAAAAATTGAATCCTTAAAGAGTTTGATCTAGGGGGATTTGATTTGTAAATCAAACGTAAGTAAGCAGGGAATAAGAGACCAGGAAAATCTTCCTCTGTGGGCCTCCATGACCAGGGTTCCATTCCCCTAACTGTGTGGGTTGCATTTCAATGAAATAGTTCTCTACTTCCCTGTGCCTGTTGGTTGCGCCTCAGCTGCAGTCTCCCCTATGCTCTGTGGGTTTCCTTGATCTGCGCAGTCGAGTGTAACAGCTGCACACCACTGCTTTGCTGGCATGAGTGTACTGCACCAGAGAAACACATTGAGACATCAGGGTGTGGGTCTTTCATTTATTTTAATTATTGATATTTCACTCTGATCGGATCTGAGGTGTTTTCTCACCAAAAGATTGTAGATTCACATTCAAAGCATGGAGTTATCTGTAAAAAAATGAAAGTTTTTTTGCCTTATGATATTGCTGAGAGAAAAAGGTCTTGGAGGGCAGAGCAAACCTTCAGGTATAAGAAATATGATATTCCAGGGAGAGAGAGTGTCTCTTTTAAATGTACCGATAATTATCGACACACTCCAGAAATTCAGTATAATTAATCCACATTTTATATATGTCAAGATATATCTTTCATAGACATGTTACTGCTAGTTTAATGCATGTAAATGTAGGCATATAGTGATATTGTCTATGCATTTCATATTTTTAAATATATTAGTTTCTATTTGTGTCAGAAGCACCATGTTGTGTTTGGGTTTTCAGGCTATTAAATTCTGTTGTGTTGCACATATGTAATGCTTCTCAGCGTAATAATCCAGTCATGCTCTGCAGGTAGTAAGATCAAACCACTGCAAACAAAGTGCAAATGGAGAAAAACAGCAATTTTCTTTAACAAAGGGCTAGCCTGAGGCATGCTGGGCTGCAGGGTAGACTCTCCTCTGAGAGAAAAGAGAGATAGAGAGAGAGAGGGAGCAAGACAGAGAGAGAAAGGGGTTTATTTCTGCATTTCTCTCCAATATATCCGCTATACTATTTTTGCCATAATACATTGTTGTGCTAAGAGATTTTAATTTGTGTTGATACTATTTGAATTTGACAACGCAAGAGAGGCAGAAAGACAGACAGAGAGGAAGAGGTGTTAAGGTGGGAAGTAAGAAAAGGAAGCAATGAGAAAGCTAGAAACACGAAGCAAGTGTATGTGTCTGTGCTCGTGTGAGACACAGAGAGAGAGGGAATGAAAGAAGGTGACGATGTCTGCAGAGGAGGTGTAGGTATTTGAATGCCATTGGAGAGGAACACCTGGCACCTCAGGAGAGAATACTGCTGTGAGAGAGAAAGACAGGGAGGAATACCTTTCTTCGTGAACCTGTGAAAATGAGTGAGCTACTTATACAATATGAGAGAAATCAAAACATATCCTGATATATTCTGTGAAGTGTAGTCATAAATTAAATAATTGAAGAATTGCACCCTAATGCATACCACACTGTAACAGGTAACTTGTGTATTAGTAACACGTTCCTTCTTCTTCTCTTATAAATGCAGCTGTGTGATGCTTTACATCATAGAAAGGACAGGTAGCTGTATGCTTAGAAACGACACAGTTCTAAATAGTTGATGCAAATTTCACCTAATGGTATTTTTTTCATTCTCATTAGTAAAGTTAAAAAAAACAAGTAGGCTGTGAGTCAAATTTACTTGACATTTAGTTTAGTTAAGCGTATTTACTCAAATCTGCCGCTCAAGGACTTGTATGTAAAAGCAGGAGACTTTTGTTATTGCATATTTGGGCAAATCATGTTTTTCTCTGTGCAGTTTTCCTTTGCAGACAGTATGTTAACTTCCCCATCACTCTAGAAACACATGGATTTTATACTATCGCTGGCTTTCCAAATGTACAGCTGACTGTCCCCGTATTCCATGAATCCCCCATCACTCAATCAACATTTGTACAGAAACTGTAAGCACAGTTTTATACCATAACATAGTTTATACCATTTACAGTATATGAACAGTCAGTCTATGAAGAATGCAGGTTTGCACTTGAATTAAAAGAACTTTGACTTGCGTGCTATTGCTGCAGTCAGAGGAAAACATGTTAACATTTCATATGTTGGGTCAGTTGGTTGAAAGTCTGTTACTTATTTACCAAATCCTGACAGCCGTTCAGAACCCAGTAAGGTTCCGGCAACCATGATAGAACTTTGTATGTTAGTCGGGATCAAGGTTGGGAACAGACCATAGCTAGAGCAAAGGGAGGTTAGCTGAGACAATGATCTGTGTGTGAGAGGACATGGAGCAGAGTAGATTCTCCACCGGTACAGAGAGATGATTCGATTTAGAAAAGGTCCATGTGTGAGATTGAATAGGGGGAGAGGATCATCTGTATATCAGGACTCTGTTGCATCGTCTGGGGGGTAAGCCCTTAGAGTACATCTACAGAGATCTGTGTGTGATAGAGAGAGAGAGAGAGAGAGAGAGAGAGAGAGAGAGAGAGAGAGAGAGAGAGAGAGAGAGAGAGAGAGAGAGAGAGAGAGAGAGAGAGAGAGAGAGAGAGAGAGATGGGCGAATCATCCTAGAAAAGCAGATCACTATGTCTCATACCCAAAGATTAATTTGCAGTTTTCATTTGATACCCAGATTCATTGGAATTTTTGTGACAGTGCCAATTTTAACCCCCAGCACAGGCACACACTCTCTCTCTAATGAGACTAGTCATGAAGCACACAGAAGAGCAGGATAAATTAGGTTCCTTTGAGATGTAATGTCAACCAGGACACTTCAAGAGTTTTTCTGAATTTCTTTTTTTGACCTACATAATAATACACATCAAACTGTCTATTTTAACAAAAATATGAAACCCTTTGGGGTTCTTTTTCCTCATAACTGGGCGAAAGTTAACTTGTTTTTTCAATTTAATTTATGAACATACCTGGTCAAATATAGAAGATACAAAAAAGTGTCAGACCTTTTCTGAAAGTTAAAGAAAAGGAAAGGAAAGCCAAAGGAAACTTTTAATATTGTACATGAGATTCTGGATTAAGCTTTCAAGAATAAGCCTGAAAGTTAGCCAGGTGAACCAATTCTGTTGTGAAAGAGGTCTCTGGAATAGTTCATCATCACAATAAGTCTTGATGAATCAAATAACCATATTTCTGCAGTTGATGACATACCTAGTTCAGAATAAAATACCAGATATAGCTACAAGAAACAATCCTGGGGGCCAAGCACAAAACTCATTAGCATAGCAAAGCCCATTAACAAAGCATGGACCGAACTAAAAGCTCAAATGCAAGTTGGTATTGTAGTCTTCAACATTGGGCAGATATTATTTTGAAGTCATGTCCATTTCATCTACACTAAAATTCAATGACTGTGAATGTTATGGGCTTATACAGGCTATATTTTAGGCTAAGATTTTAACATTCATAATTGAGTGCAGGAAAATAGATTTTTCTTATCCATATTTCATGAAAATTGGTGCAGTGGTTCATGAGAACAAGAAAATAATGTCTCTGAATACATTGGCTCATGTGCAAAACTGTGTTATCTGTGGAAACAATATTTTGAAAACTTGTAAAGAGTTTACTAAGTTTGTTAAGAGTTTTTGTAAAGACCATCCAAAAGCCAAAGGAAAAATGAATAAAGGTTACATGTACTTTGGACTTGGAGGAGATTTTAGTCATTTAAGTATTACTGTATGTGTAGTGTTAAATCAAATGAAATGGCTGAAGGCGGCTGTTTCAATGTATTACCACCAATTCCAGAGACATGCTTGTATGAGTTGAGTACATAAACAACTAATTTAAGGCCAATATGTTAAATTGTTTAGGACCTAATTGAAAGTGCATGCATTTATTGGCTTACTGCAGCCATGCAACTTAACTAAACAAACAAAAATAAGTAAAATCCGGAATGGCATAAAATCCAATATGGCAGAAATAAGGGCGTCAGCTGTAAAAAGGTACACCATGAAGAGATTTATATATTTACCAACTTGTAGGCTTCTGAAATCAATAAATTTCAAATAAATTTCAAATAAAAACATTGTCAAATATTCTGACAAAAATAAACCTTTTAGTACCGAAATGTGTGAATTACACACATCTACCGCTACAAACCAGTCAAGTTAGGAGATTCTATAGTCATTTTAAGTGGCAAAAAAAACCCATTCTGTACAATAACAATAGGGAGGAGCTGGCTAGGAGCTTGGCCCCTAAACATAAGACAATTTGTGATGAAAACCCCCACGGCAGCACTGATCGAAACCTCTCTGTAGGATTAGTTTGCGAGGAGTCCAGATGCAGTCGATGATTCCCCTCATTATATCTGCCGAACTTTCCAACAGCTCTGTACCCTCACAACCCCGCATCAGTTCAACTCAAGGTTCAAAGTTCAGCTCTGCAATGTTTTATCTCAACCCCCTCTGGCTGATTTGAAAAATTGTTTCAGAAAGAAATAAAAAAAGTAGCGCACATGACCCTTTCAACCTGTTACAGAATGAATACAATGAATTCATACATAATTTGTGTTCTGCTGAATTGATTTATTTTTTTCCTCCCTATCTCTGAGGGGTTTCTGGTGGTGAGGAGGAAGACTGGTTCATGGCAGAGGCTTTCTGGGGCAGATGGACATGAAATAAATGTATAAATGATTCAATTCACTCCCTTATAAAAGTTCACCAAGGGTGCAGAAGAGAGAGAAAGAGAGAGATAGAGAGAAGGAAAGAGAGAGAGGGGAGGCCTTTCCACAGAGAATATCCGGCAGCAGCCACCAGGCAAAGCTAGACCTTATTCTAATCTGAATGGAAGTGATGTCACTGTGCACTTAATTCATATAAATAAATAACTCATTCAAAATCATTGATGACACCCCCAGAACTAGTGACTACGTTGAAAGTACAAAAACACCCCACTGTCACGTGTCCTTCTGCAGTGGCATATTCCCATCAACAATGGACCATCATGTTTCACAAATGATGTGACAGACTGTGACATGGATTCCATCAACTTCTTTTGTGAACAATATATTTTTTTATTATTATTCAAACCGCTTCCCTCGAACAGAGGGAGAAAGAAAACGTTATATACAATTCAACAGTCCTGTGCTTGCAAATGAGCAATCTCACCTGCTGACACATTTCATGCTGTGATTGTGTTACAGGAAGCTTGGTGAAGTTGTACTGTAGTTTTCTCAAGGAGAATAATATATTTTTTTAAAACATCCATACCACATTTTAAACATTAGTCTCCATCCAGCCCACAGAGGTTAGTTTTGCAAGCAAAATGTACCTGGATTTTAAAGGTAAACTCAGTTTAGAGTCATCTGCCAAGAGGAGTACCTAAGGAGAGAGTGGAACATTTTACCTACTACTGATATAACACACCTCCAAAACATAGCAAATGTTTGACATTTTGGGCATTCCCATAATACATGTAGATAAGTCCCAATCTCCCCCACTGCACCGGCCTGGCAGATAGGATCCGCTAAGTTTCATTTGGAATCTCCTGAGTGGAGCTGCATAAAAACGATGCACAAATTTAAAATGGATTAGTTGGTGTGATACATTTTTTGATGAAGAATTTTTTTCTCTCCAAAAAGCGTGAAGCCAACTTTTTCAACCCCCTGTCGCACACTGATATGATTGGGAGGTTTTTAAGTTATATTCCCTCAATTTTCTACATGTACAAAACCCCTACTCACAGCAGTGTTATAAAATAATCAATCTACTTTTATCCTTAATCTCGACTTACAAATACGTTTTTCTTCTTTTTCACAAACACAGGTTGGCAAGTTAATTTTGGTGATTGCTGAACACACCAAACTGCGTTTATGAAGAGAAGAGCAAACACTGCATTTATATCTATATAAAGATAAAGATAAATGTTGCATACAGGCCTATATGTTCAAATGTACACAATGTTTGCATTTGAAAAATAAATGCGGATGTCCAAACAAAGATATAAAGCAGAGGTACTGTAGGCATCTGTTTTTTGTTGTTTCATTCGGATGAAAAGTCCAGAGAATTGATAACACTTGTCTATTCTGGCATTTCATACAATATAGAAATCACTGCATATTTGAACACCATCCATCCATCCATCCATCCATTATCTAAGCCGCTTATTCCTGGTCAGGGTCGCGGGGGGGTGCTGGAGCCTATCCCAGCATGCGTTCCGGGCGAGAGGCAGGAATACACCCTGGACAGGTCGCCAATCCATCGCAGGGCACACACACCATTCACTCACACACTCATACCTATGGGCAATTTAGACTCTCCAATTAGCCTAACGTGCATGTCTTTGGACTGTGGGAAGAAACCGGAGTACCCGGAGGAAACCCACGCGGACACGGGGAGAACATGCAAACTCCACACAGAAAGGCCCCCGGCCTGGATTCGAACCCGAGACCTTCTTGCTGTGAGGCGACAGTGCTATCCACTGCACCACCGTGCCGCCCATATTTGAACACAACCGTGGCAATTAAATGTGGGAAAAGAAACTGAAACCTAACTTTTCTCATTCTACTTTGCACTGAAAGTTTAAGAAAATTGTACAGCATATGCTGTAATGGGAAGAAAAATGACTCAAGACATCACTGTTAAGAGTTTAACTTGGTATTTCATACTCATTTTTTAAAACTCTTTTTTTGGTGTCTTCATTTTTCGACAGATAGGAATGAAAACCTGTTTAAAAAAACATACACATTTAATATATTTATAACAAATAATATGTACCAAATAAACGTATGTCAACAAAGTTTTTATACAGGAGGCCATGAGTAACTCTTTGAACCACATAGCAAAAATACATATTTTGATTATTTGATCTAGGTCTGAATTTGGTGCAAGAGGGTGAATTATTTTCTGGAATATCCACTGGAATCTATAACCAGTTTCTACAGGTCCTCACTCAGCTGGGGGTTAGCATTTTGTCAGTGTCACCTCACATCACACTGCAGTCTTCCAACTCTTCAGAGCAAATAGTTGCCGGAGTGAAAAAGTTGCGATCAATTGATATAGCACTAGCCACTAGGGGGCGCTATGGAGGTTATACGGCTGAATAATTCAGCGCATTCTCATTTCAATTACGTTTTTGTATAGGACAAGATGAAACAAATGTTCTTTTTTATTATTTGTAGGCAAAAATGCTCCTGCAACTTCTGTGTCTACAGATGCAATAAAAGGTTTCTAGATCTGATGACAAAAAATAGCAAGCTGGCAAAGCTGGGATGGCAGCACCCCATAACCACCTGTCTGAGAGGAGCATGATACTGGTGGTTCCGACACACTCTGCACCCCTCGCCACCGCACGATGGTCCGCCCCCTTCGAAACAGCCCAGGTCCCCACAGCAGCTGCGCCCCAATTATAAACTTCTCACATGAGTGACTCCTGTTTACATTTCATTAGGACCCCCATCTTCCATCTGATTTAAACAGAGAGCACAGTGACCACTGGGTAGGGTTTGTGGGGCGGAGGGGGGTGGAGGAGTTTATATATAACTCTTAATTGCTTCATAATGTTTCCTGCAGCCCGAGTTTGTCTTTGGGAGAGGTTACGGCGCTTGCGTGGATCTATATCTAAAACAAACTGGAGCACGATGTCCTGAATTTTCCACATTGAATTGCGCAAACACATTTTATTTGCGCTGGCAACAGAAGATCACTGACAGTGACCTTACTTAGAAGCAATGAGATATGTTTTAACAGTCCACGCTGGTCTATGGAAAGAGATATGTCCATTGCTGTTGCTCCTGAGAAGATGAAAAATACATGAACAAAAAAACAACATTTTATTAAATCAGGTGCAAAAGTTGGACCTTTACACCTTCTCCCCTCATGGTGACTAGAGATAAACTGCAAACAAACCTGCAACAGATGTGCACATGTAAGTCACGCGCAGGTTGCAGAGTTGCACATGGCCTTTCGCACTGACCAGCGGTTGAGTTGCCTCAGGGTAGCGTGCGCTTAAGTTGCAATGGATTCACCCATTTCACAGTATCATCAATCGCTCGGAAGCAGCCATAATGTTTTTGAATGAGGCTGACCTATGTGACACTTGAGCCGGTAGATTACAGAGACCATCAGAGTTATTTGCTGGACAGTTGATTTACTCCCTGATGGACACAGGCCCTGGGGGACCTTGGCAGAGGAAAGCCTGCACTCATTGCGGCTCGGCCTTATCTCACCGTTACACACTGCTGAGGTTCTACTCACCAGGGCTGGGCTGGACGATGGGGAAAAAGACACCACAATGTGACGCTGCGGACACAGGTGTCTAGGATGTTCTTTGTGATGTTCTATAGTCTAGACCGCAATCGCATTGTGACTGAAAAATTGTTTTATTTGTTGAATATTACACGTAGATATCTTTTAGTATCTGTGATGCACCATTTCCACATAAAGCTAATTCACAACCATTTTAATCTTAATCAAATAAAGCTTATAATAAATAACTTTACTGCTTAATAAATCTTCATTAACATGTCATCGTCTGTAGTGTTTTATGAGATTGGTGAACATGTTGGGGGGCTCTTTGATGCAAAAAAACCCCCATAATATCAAAGATCCACCACCATATTTCACCATAGGTATAAGGCTTTTTCGACATACTCTAAGCATGTTTCATCTGACACCCGATTACAATTGAAGATCTGCATTGGAGAGATGGAGCCTTGCTTAATTTGAGAGAACCTTCATTTGAGATTACCAGCAAAAGGATTTCACTTTTTCACTACTTTGTGAAATGTCAGTTTAAAAATAAGTAAAAGTTCTGACAAAGATGTATATATAGTCTGCTTTTTATAGCATCTCCAAACCACTGTGATCTATCCTCTGGTTTCCTGGGCTCTGACAGAAAATGGATGGGGGAATTTTTACAGCACAGTAAACATTCTGTGTTGTGCATGTCTAGAGGGTGATATTGAATACTGTTTAACCCTAGAGAAAATTCAACCTCCCCCCATCCACCCATGGGACGGCCCATTCCTCACAGTGCACATCTGTCATGGGCGACGATCGAAGCAATGGGAAAAGGACTGCTCCCCCCCACACACACACCTACCACCCCCTTCCCCAGGGAGAAGAGGATTGGGAGTCATCCTCAGGAATTTCCAGACCCCCGCCTACGTGCTCTGTATCTGCTGCCTACAGTCAAACAACACAACACTGGTGACTCCCTCTCAGAGATTTGCCTTTTGGGACCATTCAACCTAACTGCTATGGCACTTTGAGTAATGGCGTTTTTCCACCGCACAGCACGGTATGGCATGGCACGGTAACCATCCGTACCCGTAACTATCCCCTTCACGGGTTGAGTCCCTGTGTCATTTTTCCACCGCACAATAGAACTGTGAAAATAGGAGGAGTTAGATAGGAGGAGTTATCTGAAGTGACAAAAAAGAACGCAACCGCTGTGGTGACATTTATAACATTGACATTGTAAACATTCCAGCTCAAATTTACAAAAGCAGAACTGCTACAATTTTCTTACCTCTACCTAGGCGTTTGGGAGTCATGTCGGGGGCAACAAGTGCATGAGGTACCATACAGTGACTTCACACTAGGCTATATAATCTTTCATATTTGGCTATATTTATTATTTGGCGTTGGTCCTCCAATGAATTGCAATTTACCAAGATCATATTTAATATCTCATATTTATTACATCTGTAGCATAAATTTTTTCAATCGTATAAAAATGAAAACAATAGCTATATTTGTCTGTGTGTTTACATCTGTGCTTTTATGTAGCTTGTTGCTGCAAAAATATGTCCAGCACGAGCTAGGAATAGTAGTGAACGATATATAGTATTCCGATATGAGCATTTGCAATATCATAACGCCAAAGTTTGCGATATAAGTCTATACCAACGCTCGACGCTGGGCATGTTTTGTCTTACATTTGTTTCCCACACATACTCGCAGACTAGCTTTCCAGAACTAATTTACCATAATCACATTCCAGACCCAGTCCCAGCCCAAGCAAGCATCAATCTCGTGTGCTTGAAAATCCAACGCCTTACGAGAAAAGCTCTCGAAAGCACAACAAAATCACTGAGGCTATCACCTTCCATCAATACATGATGCTAATATACTGTATACGGGAGCTTGTCTATGTTCCCCCAGCCCTATGTTCCCCCATTTCTCAAAATTAAGCCCTATGTTCCCTCAGGCCTACATCCCCACAGCACAGGTATGGCCATTCCCTAACCCTAACCGTAACCGTAACCATAACCATAACCCTAGCCTAATAGGGCTGGGGGAACATAGGGCCTAATTTTGAAACATGGGGGAACATAGGGCTGGGGGAACATAGGGGTGACCCCCTGTATACTATAAGCAGAGATCTTCCAGAAATTGATCCACAGCCTTGACAAGCAAAACAAACAAAGCAACCACAACAGACCTGTGGTCCAGGAACACAACTGAGCTATAGGCCTATATAAGTTTAACGGTGTACTTTATTAATAAGGACTTTGAGTTGAGAAGCTGCTGCTGCTGCTTCTTCTTGTTGAAGAACGAAGATTACATTTGTTTTTGATTACCGCCTTTTTATTTTCATGTCATATTTATTTTCAGTCACCACTTAAAACAAAATCTTTGAAGGTTTAATTGATTTCTGTACCTATTTTATTTATAGACAGTGCTGTGGTGAAAGAAACAGTAGGACAGCTGTGTCATTCAGTAATGTGATTAAGTTAAACAAAAACAGTTGAATACATTTTTTCAACATTTCAGTAGGTTAAACTAATATTGGGAAAATTGTATTGTTTGGGTTCCCTTAATTCACATAATATAATGCCTATTCTATGATGCCTGGAACACATATAATATGAATGATCAATTTTTCACCCATGTGTTTTGTTACATCGCGTGGTATATCATAATCGCAATGTGTAGCAAGATTGTCGCAATATGAGATTTTGCCCATATCGTGCAGCCCTAGCTACGAGCAAAACATTTTTAAATGCCAGTGTCGAGTTATGAAGGCACAAGATTGTTCAAACACTGTCCAATTCAGATCCTTTTGTTTCAAAGGACTGGATTTAGCTCAAGCATCAAAGCGATTCCTATATCTTTCCAAAAATCTATTTATGTGACGAATTAAAATGTTGTACAATGAAAATGTATATTCTAATTGCGTTCATGAAAATGAAAATTATGATACTACACTTTGTCCTTTCAAATAAAACATGTTTATTTCAGTTGCCGTAATACGCAAACCTGACAATAATGCCAAAATAAACATGGCGGTTGTGTCTGAGCCTGTCTGAGTTTTACCGTGACGATTCTGTGACGATTGTGCTTGACCAATCAATGGTCTGCAGTATTGCTAGCTCCACCCTTAGGTCCCTGTTCGGCTCGCTAGTACGAAAACAGAGCAGTAGCTAAATTCAGCATGGGTACTTAGGTTCGATACGGGTCACTTGCGACAAAACGTGGGAGCACAGATTCGTTACCATGCCGTGACATACCGCAGTGTGCGGTGGAAAAACGCCATAAAAGACATAGATTCAATCAACATTTCTTCTTAAATTTGATTTTGAAATAAATGCAGCGTTAGGTTTTTCTTTCTTCACGCAGTTTGGCGAGTTCAGAAATTAACTATTAATTAAGTTCAGACTGAATACTGATACAGTCCAAGTCCAAGCAGACATTGTCTCTTTCTCATATGATACATTTCTTTAAAGGCAGCCAGAGTCAAGATGATGTGTCAGGTTTCTGATATAAACCTGTATCACTTATTTAAAAGTATTGCTTAAAAAATGTGCTGCTTATTTTCATTCGATTTCCCTCTGCACTTGTGTGTGAGTCACATCAATTCCTAAACAGGAAATTGGTCTCCTTGCCTCCTGAATCGACACAATCCAGGACATTTGTGAATGGGGAACTGTACACAAACATACTACTCAGACATTAACTTCTGTACCCTCTAACCTCATGTAAACATACAGCATTCAGATACAACTTCACACAACCACACAACAAAGGCCCAAACTTATATTTTGTATTTCTTCCTTTTCTTCTTCTTCTTCTTCTTCTTCTTCTTCTTCTTCTGTTTCTCCTTCTTAATTGTCCTACCGATTACATAATCAGAAATGCCCCCAATTATTCATTCTTCCCATTGTCCATTATCTACTTAAACCAAAAATATCATCTGTTCACATATATTTAAACCAGTAAAATCATGTCTTCATAGTAGCAAATTACAGGCAATGCAGCAGGTGACATCATTCATTTGTATTAATTTATGTATTAATTTGGTGAAAGCGATGCTTGTGTTGTGTCCTGTGAATGAGAATTACTGTTGCTATTACCCTGTACACGCTCTAGATAATGCTGTACAGAACCTTGTATATCCAGTGATATTGTATTTATGTAGGAGAGAAGACCATGCATGCAGTGAAATAAAGTCACAAAGTGTATTACTGTCTCGAGGTGTTTCTTTATTTTACATTATTATTAAGTACATACATCACTTATAGTACATACATACATAGTACATACTGTACATCACTCACATCACAGTGTGCTACCCTGAATAGTTCAATTAAATATATACAATAAAATAATGACTTAATTTTCTTTACACCATCCAGAACACTGTATAATTATTATGAACATATATAACACCACAGGCTTTTTCCTGTTAGTACTACATATATTGACACTCATCATTGTAATGCTGTATGGAGCTACATACTATGTGCTGTTATTATTACTTATAGCTTTACTATGGAGAAACATAGCACTGATCCTGCATGTACTTGGATATAGATTAAAAGGGAGGTATGAAAAATACACTTGCTTTATCGTTTCATGTGACAGAAAAACTCTGTGTATGATATTTTATATTTGTGGCATCAAATATATTTGGTAGTTTATATTTAGTGTATAACTTTACAACATTTCTTTACATTACTACAAGGACCTCATAACACAGACTTTCTGCTGACACTTGCCAAGATTGCACACATTGATCACACACATGGAGACAACATTCTCTTGAGATGGCAAGATGAAGAGACACAGGGCCAAGTTACTTGAAAGAATGTCTGAAAATATGGATAGCATTGTTTTGGAACAGTGCTTAGTTTGTGTGAAATAATTGTGTGAAGTAATTTGGTACACAGACCAATTTTAGGATTTTTATTTACGTTGAAAACATTTTTGTTGAGATCACAAAAACACAGCTCTTTGTTTTCACCTCAGCTGATTTGCCGATATCAGTTGGCCACCATGCTGTGCACATTATCACCGCATGGTCAATGCATAGATTCCAACAGCCATGTCTGTGGATGTCGATCACATACATTAAATTACCGAGCACTCCAAAGGGTGTCAATCAAGCTTGGCTTAATATAGAACCCAAAACAAAAGAGGGGTCAGAGAGCACTTTACAGAGCCTGTTACAGAAAAGGAATGCAAGTCAGAACATAACGAGATACGTTTATGCTACGCTGGTGTTAGGATAACATGGCGCTATCCTGATGGGGCATCTTATAATTGTAAATAGCTGGTGTTACTGTAGTATCTTAGACATCCACACGTTGACATCTGGAGCCTTTCGTGGCTGCATCCCTGTGCTGCTCCTCCTCCACCACCCACACTCCATCAGATAAGTGGCTGTTTTGACATCATATTAAAAGGTAGAGATGTGCATGGTCATGTAATCAGGAGATGGCAGCCTGTGATAAGGAAGTGTGCAGACACAGGGTACTGTGATGACAAGATAATGAAACTGCAACTCAGTGGAAAGATGCTGAAATACATTATCCTGAAAGCCTTTCATGGCAAAATACAGAAACAAACACTGCATACATAGAGTTAACTGCCAAAATAAAGGAAACACCAAAATAAAGTGACTTAATTAGGCGCTGGGCCACTATCAGCCACCGGAACAGCTTCAATGCACCTTGGCATAGATAGCATAGTACCTTGAACCCTATTGGAGGGATGCAACATCATTTTTCCATGAGAAATTCCACGAATTGGTGTTCTCACGCTGTCTCAGGCACTGCTCGAGAACCTCCAATAAGTGTTCACCTGGGTTGAGATATGGTGACTGAGACGGCCATGGCATATGGCTTACATCATTTTCATGTTCATCAACCCATTCAGTGACCACTCATGCCCTGTAAATCGGGGCATAATCATCCTGGAAGACATCACTCCGTTCAGGATAGAAATGCTTCACCATAGGATGAAGGTGATCACTCAAAATGGCTTTGTATTTATTGGCGCTTAACCCCTCTAAGGGGTTGAGCGGACTCAAACCATGGCAGCAAATGCACCACAACAGATCCGCCAGAACCCTTGGGATATTTTGGCGTGCATCACACATGCACTGCGCGTGACCGCTTGTTGCACATAGGGTGAAGGACTTTTTTTTACACTGCTCAGTAAGCCACTGCCTGTGTTCTGACACCACTTTACTCACATGCATGCATTTTTAAGTGTAAGGGGTTTATGCACTGAAAACTGACCATAGTATCTCTATGAAGTTCACGACGGACTCTTCTTGATTCAATTGATTCAGAGCTGCCCATCTGTTTTGCTTACGAAACTAATGCACAAAAAAACAATCACAGTTGAGAAGTATGCACTTTTGAGCACAGCAGCCCCTAGATGATGAAGTCAATTTTTGAATATATAGAATTAAACCTGATATACACTCCCGGTCAAAGGTTTTAGAACACCCCTATTTTCCAGTTTTTACTTAAATTTAAGCAGTTCAAGTCCAGTGAATAACCTGAAATGGTAAAAAGGTAAGCGGTAAACTGCCAGAGGTTAAAAAAAAGTTTATGTTACCAAAAACTGAAAAATAATGCCAATTTCAGAGTTATAAAAAATGGTAATGGGTTAACGTGGGTTAACAATCACTCTGTGCAAGTCGCCAACTCTGGATCCAGCAAAAGAGCCCCAGACCATCACGCTTCCTCCTCCATGTTTGACAGTTGGTGTCACACACTGAGGAACCATCCTTTCACCTACTTGACGGCGTACAAAAACCCTGCGTGATGAACCGAAGATTTCAAATTTTGATTAATCGGTCCATAAGACCTTCTTCCAGTCTTCAGTAGTCCACTGGAGGTCAGGGCCGTGCACAGACCTCTTGGGGGGCAGGGGCTCAAGCAAAAAAAAAAGGGCACTCACCCCACCGACATGCACTATTCCCACCCCGATGTTGCCACACCGCCGCCATCCATAATCACACACTATATTAATAACATGGGACCTGTTTTACCTTTCATTATAAGTAATGATAAGACTCTAGATCAGCAGTCCTAATCTGGCATGCTTGATACATAAGCCCCCTGAATTTGGGGTTTCAAAACTTCCTTCTGTTTTCATGTTCTGTATCATTTTGTTACACTGCATATATTTTATAAATTATACAATGGTACAACTACTGAACTACAGCTTGATTTTAGTAACATGTGTTTGAGCATCACACTGAGAGGAAAATAAACCAGTATTATATTATATTCAAAAAATCACGCACGCACACTACTTAAACACACTCTTATATATTTGTTACATCTATGCATATGGCTGAAAAGGGTCCAGGGTCAGGGAGGTGAGAAGTATTTTGCCTTTCATTGGAGACAGGTATATTTGCCTCTTCTACCAGTGTTTATGCTGCTTCTTATTTCCCAATGAAAATGGATTGATTGATTGAAACTTTTATTTTAACAGGGAAACACACTGCTACATGCCCAAACAATAATACACTAACATCACGTTTTTAGAAAACTGGCTATAAAGAAAAGGGGGTGACTACACTAAACTAGCAAAAAGTAACTACCTGCTTCAGAAATTAATTGAATATTTGTAAGTTGTCCTGCATGACGGAGATAACATCGTTTTAATGATAATTAGACTAGCATACTTGCTCGCGAGTACCGAGGCTAGTAATGATGAAATTACAGCGTGAAGGTGGCAAGTCCTACTGACCTACTTCATAGTTTTTTTAACAAATATATAACATAAAAAGTAAGTAAGTGTTGTTTAATCATGGTTTCATAATAAAAACAGTGCCTACCTGAGTAATATCATTCACCGTAACCGAACAGGGCTGGGGATGCGGTGCTTTTCATGACAAGTTGTATTCGGAATAAACCATTTGGAAGGGGGCTTGGAGAGCGGAGAACTTTTTAAATTGATAAGGTGTATTTTTTCGTGGATACTATTATATCCATGAAAAAATCAAAAATTTAATAAAGAAGAAAAAATTAAATACACCAGCCAAAAAAAGGGCACTTTTTGACTCTGAGGGCAAAAGGGCAGGGGCTCAAGCCCCCCTTGGGCCCTATCTGTGCACGTGCCTGCTGGAGGTGCTTCATGGCTTCATGGTGCTTCTTATTTTGCCATCTTAGCAATGGCTTTCTTACTGCCACTTGACCTGTCAAACCTCCAACTCGAAGTCTTCTCTTCACAGTTGAAACTGAGACTTCCTTACAAATACGGATGTGTTAGATGTAAGTTCATTCTTGAATGTACAGTGCCTATAGAAAGTCATCATACACTTTTTAAATAGCTTTATTTACCCATATTTAGCCTTACAACATTCAAGTGAAAAAAAGGTCACAATTTCTGATAATTAATTAAAAAAGGAAAACTACAATAACAGGGTTGGAAAAGTGATCAATCCCCTTAGAATAACCATTATAAACTTGCTCAGGTATAACCAATCACCTTCCAGATCACACACCAAGCTAATTGGCCTCCACCTGACATCAATTGTAGTGGTTTTGATTATTTCACAATAAAATCAGCTGTTCCTTGAGGATTCCACTCGTAGTAGTGTATGGTAACACAAAGAATTCACCATGGCTGGAAAGATGCTTTCAAAAGGACTCCGGGATAAAGTTGTGGATAGGCACAAGTTAGGAGAAGGATATAAAAAGATTTAAAAGGCTTTAACTATCCCTCTGAGTATCGTTCAGAGTGGAAGGCATATGGCACCACCCACACCTTACCAAGATCAGGCCGTCCCTCCAAACTGGATGACCGAGGCAGGAAAAGATTGATCAGGGAAGCTACCAAGAGGCCAATGGCAACCTTGAAGGAGTTACAAGTCTTAATGGCAGAGATTGGGTGATCTGTGCATGTGACAACAATCTCACAAGCTTTACACAAAGCTGGCCTGTATGGCAGGGTGGCAAGAAAGAAGCCTCTTCTGAAAAAGTGTCACACTGAGTCTCGTTTACATTATGCGAAGAAACACAGAAGATTCTGATGCCATGTGGCAAAAGGTTATATGGTCAGATTTAACTTTTTGGACTGAACTCCAAGCGCTATGTTTGGCGGAAACCAAACACAGCACACCACCCAAAACACACCATACCTACAGTGAAGCATGGTGGTGGCAGAATTATGTTGTGGGGGCTGGGAAATTGGTCAGGATTGAAGGGAAAATGGATGCCAAGTACACACAAATTCTTGAGGAAAACCTGCGGCCCTCTACTAGACAGACGAAGATGGGCAGGTGGTTCACCTTCCAGCACAACAACGACTCAAAACACACAGCCAAAAAAACAACGCAGTGGCTAAAGGACAGGACGGTGAATGTCCTTGAGTGGCCTAGTCAGAGCCCTGACCTAAATCTGATAGAACATCCGTGGATGGACTTGAAGAGTGCAGTCCATCGCTGCTCACCACGGAATTTGACTGAACTGGAACAGTTCTGCAAGGAAGAATGGGCAAATATTGCCCAATCTAGGTGTGCAAAGCTGGTAGAGACATATCCAAACAGACTGATGGCTGTAATTAAAGCAAAAGGTGCCTCTACAAAGTATTAAATCAGGGGAATGATCACTTCTCCAACCCTGTTATTCTAGTTTTTATTTTTTTATTAATTATCAGAAATTGTGCCCTTTTTTTCCACTTGAATGTTGTAAGGCAAAATGTGTAAATAAAGCTGGAAAAATATGGATTATATGTACATTCATTTCAGGCTGTAAGACAAAAAAAAGTGACTATTTCAAAAGGGTATGATGACTTTCTATAGGCACTGTATATATAGGCCCCTATCAGTCCAGATAATAAAGATCTGAATCACTGCTCAGACCCTCCAGTAAACATCCCAGCTGTATGTTTGTATGCTTTTTAAATGTGTCAGCTGAAAACACTGTAAGCACCATATGATGCCCTGCATAAGTTCATTTATTAAGACAATAAAAAAGAACAAAGTATTTCACTTTCAAATAGATTCTCACAACAAAATAATAGGGATGCAGGGCAAAAATAAAATAATGTATTTCTATCTATAATATGAACACAATTACCCCAGTGTATAGATTGTTTTTATGGCTTATCACCACACATTTCAGAATCTTTTTATGCTGATCTTAAAAATAAGGAATTTAAGTTTCCAAGAATAAAATACAATTTCTAAGAGGACCTGCAATGAAGAATGATCCAAAATGTCAGAATAGTAATAGAATAATATATACCAATATATATACCAATCAGTGTGCAGTCATATTAAAACACTTTTAAAGTCATTCATCTATAGATATGGGATGTAAAGATGACAGACTGCACTGATTATATTCATATGCAGGGGTTGTCAGATGGATTTTGTAGGCACCACCTCCAGTTTACAGTAGATCTATCCATTCAAAAGCAGATATCATGGAGGTTGTAGAGACAAGCTTTTATAAGAACACACACACACACACACACACACACACACACACATACATACAGTACATATACAGTATGTATACACAATATTTTCATGTATATATACTAATGAAAATATATAGTGCTGTATATATACTGTACTATTATATTACTATATATATTGTGTGTGTGTGTGTGTGTGTGTGTATTTATAAAATCGTGTCCCTCTATCTACAGCCCTCTTCATCAGCCACTTAACTTCGGGAAAGATACTATTTTGTTGGCAATGTATTAAATTTGTACTTTCTTTCAGTTTCTTGACTAGCTTGCCCCTAAACCCCTGGCTCGTAATACCACTATGGGATGCACACAAGAGAGCACTGGAATAGTTTTAAAAGACCAGAATTTGAAAAGAGAAGGGAAAATGCCCTTGATCCTACACATCTTATAAAATATATCTGGTATCCCCTAAGGAAATATATTTCTCTTTATATATCTGTCCCTGCCCAATTCGAATGAATAGAATATACTTTATGCTAACATTATCTCCATTTTGAAATCGTTTCAATGCTGTAGCTTATTTTGAACATGCACGTGTTAAATATACGTGAGTGTCTCAAATATCATCAGTTACTTTTTGAGGATTTATAAGTTATTTGGTTTAATTTGTGATCAATGTACAATGAACTTTGGAAACTTAAAAAATTAAAATAATAATCTCTTGATTAATAATCTTCCTTAAAATATAAATCTTCATTCCCAACACATAAAGTGCTAGATTTAAAAATTGGTGATGTATTTATGCATAGATATATGTGAAGTAATTTACAAGAGAAGAAATAGAAAAGTAATTCCACAAATCATTTCATAAGCAGCACAATTTATGAACACTTTGGAGACCCAGTTCCTGTTCTTACTGTGCCAAATTACAACTTGCTCCTCTAAAATATTAATAACTAGTCGTTGAATCTTTATACACACACGCACAGACACACATCTCTTTCAATACACACACAAACACATGTATACACACCCAATTGCATACATATACAAATGCATATACATACATATATACCAAAGTTGACAGATGGTAAAATTGGTAAAACTGTTACATTGTAATTCCCTTATGTGTCTGAACAAAGGCAGAAATACGTGTGACATACAAAAATATTTTGAAAGAAATTCTGAGATTCTGCTCTGCCTGTGTGTGAATCCTGTTGGAGGAAGATGTGGGAACAGAGGAAATCATCTGTGCCCATGACACCGCCAGACCCTGGGCCCTAATAACATTTCAGATCTGTTAAAATATCAATTTTGCACTCGGCTTCACTCGACCGCCCCCATCTCTCCCTGGTGTTTATCATTCCATTGGATAGACATTGCTAACCTTCATCGCTAATCTGGAGGGAGTGGTTTAACATCTTGATTCCAAACAAACAAGAAATACAGTTTGTATACATATTAAACATGTTCAACTCAGTACAGAACGTTGGGCATTCAATCCTTTTTTCTGAGTAAATTAGGATGGCTGATTTATTTATTGTGTGCCCAAGTGTGCATATGGGAATTTGTTTAAACATAATTAATTATCTGGAGCATAATGCATTTCCTGTGCTGCTGTCTTTAAAATGCATTTACTCTTTTTATTCCTCTGCACCGACAGTTTTTCAGAGAAAAATAAATGGCCGTAAAATGTGAACCGCACAAAAGACACGGCATACATCTTTTGTGTAGCCAAGGCACCATTACGTTTATTTTGTCACCTAATTATTTCTCTGGAGAGTCAATTAGCCACAGCACAGCACCGAGGGCCACAGGACTTGAAACAGCTTCCACACACAAGGCCCAAACACTCAGTCACGCTGTCCGGGGAGAGCGAAGCACACCTCAGATGAAAGAGCCTCCGCAACAAGCTAACTGTATATTTAGAGTCTTAATTTAATCATATAAATATTATTCTTATTATATACATAGAAATACACACAAATTAATGTACTGGAGTTTACATATCAAAGACTTCTTCAAAAGTATTATTAGCAATGTCTCATTTAAGTAAACAATGTAAGAAACTTTTCCTGCTTGAAGCTGTATATAAATGGCTTTTTTCCGTTTTTTATGATGCAAAACTAACTGAGAAAAAGAAGTCTGGTACTGGTTAAATACGTTTTTTATGCAACAGGAAATTATTTTGCCGCAACCATTATTTCTCCAGATAATGGGTGTCAGGATACAATCTAATCTTGTCCTAAATATGTCATTCCACTTCCAGATGATTTAAGCCTAGCCCTGCACCTTGCACAAACACACTGAGCTGATCAAAATCTAGGAGTACATGCTCCAGCTTCAGATGGGGTTTAGGCCACAATTCCAAGTCCATATCGGTAAAGGGGGCACAACACCTACCTATAATTGCTTAACTGGCTGATCAAACATGTCAAAGAAAATATGATCTTACTTTTAATATAGATTTACACTTTGATTTAGAAAACCAAACACAACCTTTTCCGTGAGATATTAAACGCATACAACTTAATCTCGCTCACTTCCCCCAAAAATGAAAAACGTACACATGATGCTGTCCATACAATTAAAGGCTGAAATGAAAAACACCTGACCTATTAGCACAGCAGTGTGCACTCATAAAATGTTGCTTATTATTAATCAAATCGAAGCAAGTAAACCTGCTTTAAGTAGCATGAGGTACACTTGACTACGTTTCTCCTTTTCCTGGAAACACTCAGGGGTTTAGCTCCCTATAATCCACTCCAGCACAGAGCTGGTCCCTTGGACATAGACTACAGAAGGGAAAATTCCACATTCAATGTAAGCCCGGACCAGCCGACAGGGCTAAATGTCCTGTGATTGATTGCTTGACACGGTGATATTACTCAAAGCCTCGTACCGGACTTTGATCTGCGACACTAAAAGTGACAGCGAAACAGCCAGCTGTGTGTAAAGTGGTTTAGCGATGACTTTGAGCCGCAGAAAGGCTGAAGAGGGTTGTAAATCCTCTCATAGGGGTTTCAAGGGGAGCCACAAAATTAATAGTGTTCCGGAATGACTCTGATAAAAGATTAATAACAAGTTATACTTTGTAAAATATAATTTTAGTACCTCCGCTATCAAGATCGAAAAGTATGCAGTGCTTAGTTTTCATGATTCAACTTTTCAGCAGCATTTCTTGTGGAGATAATAGAGACGATAGGAACGAGACATAGAAAACACAGAATCTTTTAAAAAGTCATGTGGAAGATTGCCTTTTCTTTTATAGCCTTTTCCACTGGCTTCTGGCTCAAATTAGTTAATAAACTAGTCTCCTACAACACACCACATACTGTATTTGCCACACACTTGAAATCATAATTTGGCAAGCGGTCCTCATCCATACTCACCCCACCCCTTCACATACACATTATTTATTAGGGATATATGTTATGGATGTGGGCAAAAAAAGAATTTCAATCCGTGGCAGCATATTTATAAAGGTTATTAAGAGCCTAGTGATGCATCCATTCACCATTCCTGCTGACATTTATCAAGAATGTCCGGTTAAATGTCACGGGAAGAGGTAGCGGCCCTGTTCCTAATTAGGATATGAAAGTCATCGAGGATTCCTCTTACTTTCCTTTTACTGTGGGCCAACATTGATCTTTTTTTGTCTCACAACATTCAGGAGTGCATGTTAAGCAAACTTTCTTTAACAATTGATACAGGGAAGAGGACAAAGCACAGACAAATGTGCAGGGATGCAGTTCATCCATCACAGGAGGAAGACTCATTGTTTGCAGATTTTAACCTATAGGAGCTCTCCTCCCCAGCGAGACTCACAAATCACAGGCAGACAGCGGAATACGAGAGGCAGGCGAGGGATGAACCCTGAGATTCTGCAGAAAAGAGAGAGAGAGCGCGAGAGAGCGGGAATGCTACCTCAACTCCTGTCCTCAAAGAGCAGAAGCAGGCTGTCTCACACCGTGAAGGCCACTAAAAGTCAGTCAATATGGTTCTGGTTATACATAAGGTATAGGAGAGAGTACATGGAGAGATTCTTACTGGATGGCCCCGGCAAAATGCTCACCCTGTTGGTGACTTGCTTTCTATGCCGCCGTGACATATGCACACCTGCATCAGTGGTGGACAACATCACCCAGCAGCACAGCTGGATTTTGGTTTTGGGTTGGGAGCTGCTGTTGAAAATATGATGGGGATTCTCAGAAATAAACAGAACATAAGTTCTTATGAACACAGTTCATAAGAAGGGGTGATTTTATCATTCACCACCACCATTCTAAACAGCATCAGGTGACCAGCTTCTCTGCCTCCTTCTGTCATCGGTTATTCCCCAACGTGTCCACATTGCATGATTGTCATACCTCAATCCATATCCCCTTGTTTCCAGGCCAGTGGTATCATGAACATTTTTATTTTTAAATGTTTTCTTGACCCATTTCCTATTAACATAATTCCTGGAAAAGATGCTACTTCCTGGAGTTGGACTACTAACGACTACTGGTCGTTTCTGTCCATCCCCACTCAAGTCCTTATTTATTGTGAATTCATGGTAAACAAATGCTTTTGTTGGTCGGATGATGCCTGTTGAAAACAATCACAGCACATTTGCCTGACACTTTCGCAGTCAGCTTTGGTTTCGAGAATCATGGTGTGATGAGTACACTAATCACTGTGGAACTCGGTGTGTTAATTGAGAGAGAATAGTTGTCAGGCTGCACCAGGCAGTGAAGCGTGGTCTCGGTGGAGGAAACCATATGAGCACAGATTGATGTTCAATGGTTTTGATGTTCAATCCTTTCATACATCCCCCCCAAAAATACAAATAAATAAATAACATTTATTTTTTCCAAAACTATTTACATAATATCACCTCCATGTGCTGGCCGACTGAGAGCTGGAGCGGTGAACGGAAGCATTGCTTAATGGGAACAAGTTGCATTAATCTGCCGAGTGATGGTGACGGTCGAAAGGGTCCGTTTGGAGACAAGAGTGTCTGGAGACTTCCTGGTTAGATCCAAAAACAGAACCCAGGGCTCAGGGGGTCCTGCTCTGAAGGGTGAGATTGATGATGCACGGGGCTCCTGGAACCGGAAACGAAGAAGATGTGTGTGTGTGTGTGTGTGTGTGTGAGAATGTACGTGTGCACTTTATATGATCTTTCAACCTCGACCAGCTGCTCTCTTTCTTTTCCCACCTTTCGCTCAGACCCCCTGTTCATGCCCCGCCCTTATCCTGCCCCCGCCCCTGTCCACAGGTCCACCCCAGCCCATTGGCCACTGTTTGCTCCCTGCACATCTCTGGTGTTACGGCTGTCTCGCAGCGAAACTGACTGCAGACCGTCCGCGGGCGAATAATAAGCAATTTCTTTTACATTTTTCAGAGAGAGGCGTTAACGCTTCTCAATGCCCTCTTCCCCCTTATGCCTCAGGAATGATGGGGGTCAGCAGTTATTGAGCACGAATACTCTATATATTCAATGCGCCTCATTGTGTTCTCAGCTAACGTCCATTTGCCACCCTTGTTTAGTGGACCCTGGCACTCTCATTTCACAAATAATTTCAAGCCCAGGAAACTGACTCACTCAACATTGCCCTGAGTGACAGGAGCAATTTTGTTACATCTGTGCTACAGCACTTGATATGCTATGAACGGTGTTGTACTATTTTTGACGATGTTCACACATCTTTTCCCCCTTTTTCTTTGGCCTACTTTAGCCTGGGTTAAGCTCGAGGCTGAAGCGCACAGTACAAAATAGTCATAGGCTATTAAGTACAAAGCAGTCCCGCCATAAAGAGCTCTATCCGCAGTGCTGGCACTCTCTCCGGCATCATGAGCTGGCCAAATCACAGCTCTGCACTCCTCTCAACATCCCCAGTGGAGGCGTTAACTGTAATACCTTTTACCCATCCTGTGGAGAAACGTGGCCAGAGGAGCAAGCTCTGAGTTCTGAACTGCATTATCGGACTTTCATAAAAATTTTACTTCAAAATTATGTTTAGTTCCCCTACCTCTTTCTGATGTTCTGACCTTTCACTTTAGCACTGTTTTTGTTTCTCCATCTCCCATGCCCCTCCCTAGTCGCTCTTTCTCTTGTGTGTCCTCTGACTGTTTTGTGTTTTTACCACGGCAAATCTTCTTTTTCTCATGCTTTTTTGTTTGCTCTACTCATGCATGTCTGTGTTCTTTTTCATGTACTATTTATGTTGCTACAGTACTTGCTATAGTACTTGCTATGCCCACTTTTTTAAATGTTTTTTCCCCAATTGTTTAAATGGGTGGTTGTGCATTATAGTGCTCTTGTAACCAGTATCCCTGAACAAGGTACTTCACCTTAATGATTCCGTAAATATCCAGCTTTGTAAATGGACGAGATGCAAAATGTAAGCAATGCAAAGTGCCCTGGATAAGACTACCTGCTAATAAAGTAAGCAAATCTAATTCATTTGAACTGTACTCAAAGACTCTAAGTGTTCCCACCATCCATTATCCATGGACCACTGAAATCCCATTGACATGATGTGTGGTTCTCATGTTTCTCTTACTGTATGCTGTGTCCCCAATTACATTTATCAATACTGAAATCCTAATATTGCCTCTTAACTTAAGCTTCTCGCGTTTCTTTCCACGGGGCCTTGGAATGATAGCTTCCACAGAGCTGCATGGGGCAAAATAACCCCAGGTTTGGTCTGTAAGCCAAGGCATCATAGCAGCAGTGCGATGATGATGTCTACCTTGTGAATTCAGTCTTTTTCTTCCATTCGGAAAGTGATCATTTCACTGTTGTTCGGCTCTGTGCGGTAGGTGCAGGCCGCAAACCTAATAACAACGGGGGTGGGGTGACATTTCAACTGTGAGAGGGAGACGACTCCCGGCAACACCACGAATACATCACAGAAGCCATTATGCAATTTCCCCACATATTCTTGACAAAAGGATTAATACACTGTCATATGTTCAGTACTGTTGCTCCATCAGGCTTAGAGCACCTTTGATTCACAATACAGGGACCATCACTTGTGCCGTATACACAAAGGCTATTGTGCTCAGCTACTTTACAGAAAAAGAGCTGATTGTCGGGAGAGAGAGAGAAAGAGAGGGAGTGAGAAAGAGAGCGAAAGAGAGCGAGAATGTTCTATTTTAGGAAATAATGAGGGTTGCACAGAATAAAACAAGGGGGCAAGTTCCCAATCCATTCGCAGATGAAACAGACTTGAGAGACTCAAAACCATGAAGCCTAGAGAATTTAAAGATTACAGCTACGAAGAGCTGAACCCAAGCAGGACCCATATTAGTGTTATATTCAGAAAAGTGTTTCCTTTCTTCTAGGTTTCAGCATGTTATTTTTCATTACAGCAGCTAATCTCTATTACGAGAAACGGCTTTTCTCATAATGTCGAGATTAAATGGGGGGAAAAGTCGGCCCCGTTTCTTATTTTGTCCAATGCTTCCCACTGTTGCATTGAAAATAAATGTTGTGAAATATCAATATGTAAAATCAGGTCTCTTTGGAAAACTTTTCAACATCAGTGTGACATCGGGGCCATACCGTGATCAATTATTTTTATAATTCGCCATGCCAAAAAGTCATTTCCATTAACAGAGATTGAAAATGGAACTGGCATGAAAATAATTGATGCAAGAAAATAAATGAAAACAACTCAAATTTAAAACATTTAAAAAACATTCAAACCAACTGCATTATCGGATGCTCGAGTGTATACTTGCAAAGGGAATGCAAATGGACAGTTACCATAGCACTACAATGGAAATGTGCCCAAAATGTGCAGGACCCCTTCACACAGGTTACCAAAACTACTGTCAGTTGCACCATTTATTCAAATTGCAAATGTATAGGGCATGCCGACCACCTGCCACTCATTGACCTTCTCTAGTAGAATCTAAAATGTTAATTTGAATGAATGTCTGATATTTATTAGGATTGAGGAGCCAACATTTGCTTGTTAGTTGCACAAACAAACACAGAGTTGCCCCTCACACAAAAACAGAGCAGTGATGACATTCTTTTCAACCAGATTGCATAGTGTCTGTGTGTGAGTGTGTGTCTGTGTTCTGTACCACACTTTATTTCTGAACACAACATCTACTGGGTGATGCAGAGGGCATGATTTATACATTTCTAAACAAAATTTCATTAAAACATACGCAAAGTGGAGATAAATGAGATTTTGATGTCCAGTAACACTTGTTACTGGAATTCGTCCATTTTAACAAACAAAATGCGTACTGAAATTTTACATCTGCTGTTGCAGTGCTGTCAATGCTGAGTGGAAAATCTTTAAAAGTTGCTTTCTTCAGCCTTTGAGTCTGGTAATGCACATTCCCTGTGGAATTTTGTTTGTGTTTTGAGTGGCCTTCCTAAAATTCAGAAACAACAACTTTATTTTCATTCCCCCAAATGTTCAGTCATCGGTGTCATGTGTAAAAGTTTGCAGCAGGGTAGCAGAGAACGACTTAGGAACGGTGCTGTTGCTCTGTTTTCAGAGTAGGGGGAAAAAAATTGCACAAGGGCAAGAGTAAAGCAGGGGCAATCAATCATTCCGTGTGGGTAATATGCAAGGGATTTGGCCAAATGTTTGTTAGCGAAATGCCCCCACACTCTGGGCCTGCCTGGTGCTAGCGTCCTACAGCAGGGAGCATCCCAGAGCAGCACTTTAAATCCCTTTTAAGAAAATTTGCAAAAATTATGTTCATTAGTTATTAAACGTTGTCAAGTGAAGATTTTACGCCCATAGATCATTCACGGGAGCACTGACGCTACCGCTACCGGAAGGAAAATATACATACATCACTTTCTCATTCCAGATATATTAACCAATGTACGAGGAGGTTTAGCAAACCTTTTTTTGCTTGCAGTTTTATGAGTTATTATATTACTAAAGAGTACATTTATTACGTGTGTTTTGGTGCCTGGAAGCAGTTTCTAATAGCCCCTTTCAGGAATGCATGGGACCCTGATGAATGTTGGCTAATCTCTGTTGTCAGCAGAAGATTTCATATTCATTTATCATGTTTTTAACGGATCTCCAAACGGGAATATTAACAAGCACACTGACACGACGGAAGTCTTTAAGAATCTTAGAGGCACACTTTTCTGACATTTGAAAAATAAAAAATAAAATGAAGCACCAACTCATGAGTTCATTAAACTCAACCACCCAAAAGGATTAAATTAGAAACAAACGTATATTTGTTTGAAAATATAGTCATGGAAATTCCAATCTTTCTTCTTCTGAAGGACAGGGTTTCTTTGTTATTTTAATGGGAAAGTAATGGCATGCACTCTGTTTAATATTGTATTTCCTACATTGATACAATTATAATAAAGAAGAAGAAATGATGCTGGCAAAGGATAACCTGTGCGCTTCATGGTTTAATTTACCCTGGAGTGCAGATTTCCTCTCTCATTTCTTTATTTAATGACTAGAGATCTTTGTACGTATAAAGAAATGAATACATCAGTTTTGAGTGTTTTGTCTCATATCCACTTAAAGAGTAGAGCTGCAGAGTTAGGTAGTACTGCTTAATTCCTGAAATGTGTCCAGATTGTTTCTCTTGCATAACATTTGTTATTCACTGTGTTTGTATTGTGTCTTTCCTCTATTCTACAGTAGGCATATTTTAGTCATCTTTATTTCTTGTGCAAAAAAAGAGAGAACAGAGGAACAAAGGACCCAAAAATGAACATTGTTGAGAGACATCCCAGTTCTACAACAGGGGGAACACTGATGTATAAATGAAAGAATGTCACTTATAAGCAGCTGAGCCTAAGGAGCTGTTCTTATTTTATCAGTGTAATTTCACCCACTGTTGACTTGCCAGCCTCCCGTTACAGTCCCAGGCTTTTACCGGCCTCCGCTCTGTCTCCGTGGCTGTGCGCGACGGTCCCAGCGCAGAGAGGAAGTGACCCCTCCGGCTGCAATTCTAAACGAGTTTCAGGATGGAGAGCGCACGGACGTACCTGTCCATATGGCGCGGGGAAGAGAGCGAGGGACTGGGGGTGGGGGGGCAGGGGGGACCTGTCGGAGCGTCGGGGAACGCGGGCAAACGTTCAGCCCCCGGGATGGAGGGGCCGGCGGATGCTGGGATCCGGTCTGTCAGAACTGGGTTTGGACTGCTGGGGCTCGGCGAACTGGGCCGCCCCGGTCATTAGGAAAGGGAGAGCAGGGGGAGGAGTCGCGTGACCCACTGTCCCGATTTTTTTAAAGTGCGAGTCTCCGCTAATATGTCCCCATCATCCCCCACCCCCCAAAAAAATTATTATAATTGTGGAGTGTCAAAATATGGGATAGTTGAAGCCATCTGGCTGGGATAGCATGAAGCAGTGGCCACGCCCAGATCCAAGGGGCGGGCCACTTGTCAGACAGAGGAAAAGACAGCTTATCCTTTGACATTGTGTGGGAGTCCAAGGTAGTCCAGACGCATCCCCACTGACAGGGGAAATCTTTCACTACAAGGTTAATTAAGCAGGGAAATGAGATCAAGAAGCTTCTTCTTACAACTCATTAACCAATTATGCTTTCTCACAATAGATCAACAATTAATGATTCACTAAAAATAATTGGGTGTCTATGCAAATCATTGAATATAATTATTATGGCTACATGGTAAAAAAAATTGTCAAAAGGTCAAAATTTCCAAGAGTATGTTGTTAAAGAGCTGAAATGTCATCACCTCATGTTGATCAAAGTACAATGTTTTGAATTGGGTATATATTGCATAATATAATGAAGAGAAGCGCATATAAGAGGCTTAGGGAAGCTATTATTTGATCAACACATCATTAACTGCAATGCATTGTGTAACTAACCAACTGCACCTTTTGTATGTGAGGGGTGTTTTAAGCTACTGTGCCTTGTTACGGTTACTGTTACTGAGTAAACAAGGCATTCAATAGCATACCAAAACATAGCAAAACGTTCTGCTTGCTGAGGCCATAGTTCAGCTATGGTATGATTAAATTTTTTTTGTATTAAAGTAGGGATGCACCAATATGAAAATTCTGGATCGATACGGAGCATTCTTTCAGATACTCATTGTACTGTGCTACATGCCTTACTTGCTGATCAGATTTGATGTATTAAAATCCTTGCTTGAGTTGCCTCTGTCATGGCAAAATGTGTCCTGGTGCGAAGAATGTGTCTGGGTGACGTCATCGGAATTCTTGGAATGTAGTTGCTATACCAACATGACAAGCTAGCATTCCTGAATGATTGTAGTCCTAAAAGAGATTGTAAGCCTAAGAGAGTTTCACGTTTTATTCTATGACATAAATTATGCACGTTCATATCTCAACTGTGAATTTTGAAGCTGTTATGTGTTTTTAAAAAGTAGGCTGCTGACAAGTTGCTACATTCAAACTACAACTGTTGTCAGAATAATTAAACGTCATTATATTACAGCTAGCTGGCTAGCTACGAACATAATATATAAATTGCCTGCAGCTGGCTAGTATTTCTGAAATGTAGCTACAGCTAGCTGGCTAGCTATGAACATAATATATGAATAATATATAATTATATTATAATTATATAGCCAGCTAGCTACGAAGATAATAATATGCATTGTCTGTTCAGCTGTACAGCTAAGTTAGCTGCCTAGCTACGAATATAATATATGGACGCCTGCTTAGATGGCTAGTATTTTGTATCACTTTGTGTAATTTTAGGTAGCTTTTGGCTCTGCCAGGTAGTGAAAGGTGCAGTCAAGCTACGAACATATTGCCTGGAATTGGTCAGATTATGCATACCCATGAAGAAATAATGTAAATTTTTTAACAAGCCTTGGTCATTTTTCTCTGTTAGCTATCTCTGCTGTAACCTCGCTGGTGATCATGGCTGTTTCAATAGCTAGTTTGACAGCAAATCAGAAGACCAAAGCTGAGCAGGCTATGCATTTATTTTGTTCGTAGTTAGCCAGCTCACTAGCTGTATATTTGAGCTTAATCTGACCAATTCCCCTATGATTTCAGTTGCGTGCTAGCCTGCTGAGCTCCTCCTCTTGAAATCTCACTGGAGCATTTGTTCAAACAAATAGCCAATTGGTTGTCTTTCGCCGACAGCTTGTAATGCGCCCACACAGCCAACATTTTCTTTGCTTGACAGTGTCAACAAAAACAGCATGTCCGAAAGCAACTACAACAGCATGCATTAGAGTTGGGCGATAACCAAATTTTACATCGTTATCGTAATTTCAATTATCAACTGCCGCAAATTTACAAATGTCAATGATTGCAGTTAGGCTATAACATTGTTGCATGGAGAATAATTCCTCTATTCGTTTTGGCCTTTTTCCATCCGCGTGGTCAGCAAGTACTGTAACAAAGCGGTCCCGGCGACAGACGCTAATACATCTAATCTATTCCATCATTTGAGAAGTTATCACAAAAAGGAATATGTATAACGGAAAAAAGAGGCAGAGGCAAGCAAAAAATCATATGCAGATGCGAAAAGGCAGCAATATATATATATAGATATATATATACACATACATATACACATACAGTTTTGTATATGTTTACACAAAATGCAAACTTTGTACTTGAAAAATATGCTTGAAAACTGAGCACAGATACAAGTATTGAATGTTAAATAAAGTTGTGTTTGAATATCTGTATATACTCCGCTTTTTACCACATACAAATTATTGTTTCAATATCGTTATTGAAGTGTTTGGTCTGGTCAACATATCAACATATGGTCAATAATTATTTTTGGCCATATCGCCCAGCTCTAGTGTGCATCTTGTGAAAGACTGCGTGGAGTGCCAGAATGCGCGTGATAGCTAGTCAATCGCAGCATCATCATAGGAGTAAATTAGGCGTGGTTTCAGTCAGTTTAGCCTGTAAACAAAAGATGTTGCCATTCCTTTGAAGTTTGAATATTTAGACCAGATTGACGCAAACACAAATTGATGGATAATTATCAGCCACTGCCATCTGTAAATGTGATCTTATTGGCCGATAAGCCGATTGCAGTCAACAAGGCAAATATCGGCCGATACCGATAGTTCACCAATACATCAGTGTACCCCTAGATGGGTCACGTAACTTTGCTCATATATTAAAACAAACACCCACCCAAAAAGTCTAAACTACACATTATGAATAAGGCGGAATAAGGCAAACAGCACCCAATTCCTTATTCCCAATCAGTGGTTCTAAATCCTGGTCCTTTTTTAAAAACATGGCTAAAAACAGGTGGCTTTTACACCTCCAAAATAACACATATTAGAGACAATGCCCCAATGGGCCAATTCCAGTGCAATGACCTTAGCAGGGGGGTTTAAACCTTGTGCTCAAACCACTAGACCACTGAAGTCTATTATAACTAGAATGGCAGTACCTAATCTCGTGGAATGGGAACAGCTGTTCCAGTTCTAATAGAGGTGACAACCTCTACTTACACTCATATCACATTGTTTTGCACCCTCACTGCCTGAGGCACGCACACACACCTGTATTCCTGGGCTGTCTAATGCCTAGCAGGTGCATCAATTAGAACCAATCAATTTAAACAGTGCACAGCCTGTGCCAATAATGGCAAACCAATAAACATTAACACTTCACAGGTTATTGTAAGGAATGTAACTGACACTGCAGAGATGAGAAGTGAAAACATTTAGGTTTGTGAAGTGTTCAAAAAACAAGTGCAAAACATTTCCATACACATGCCCAACATTAAAAATGTCCTTTTTCGCAATTTCACTCTTCTGGCAAAGAAGGATGAAAACCCCATAGACTTCAATGGCACCTAAATACATTTGACCATAATTGGAAAACAATTTCCCTTAAAATCATTAAAATTTAACAGAATGGACAGCATTTCAGTCAAGTTGTTGACTTGCTAAATTCAATTCTGTTTCACTTGGTAAATGTCCATGCAAGCAGAGAACTGATACATTGGCCCAACAAGCCTAATTTCCAGTACCTAACACTAGCTAGGTAGCTAACTAATCATGTTTTCCTGTTGTAGATTTGTATTCAGTTTGTAGCCTCACCTGTCAGTTTAGCTACATAGCTCCTTTGAATCTAGTATTTCTGGGATGTTGTATACAGCAGTCTAGATAGTTAGATACTTGCCACTGGAAAAACCAGCTAGGAAACTCACATAGGGATTTTAACTCATCTGTTTACCTGTATTCTGTCCTGCTGATTGCTTTAAGTCTCTGTTTCTCCTCTCTCTCTCTATAACTTAATGTAAATAAAGACATAGCAACCTTTCATCATGCAAATTGATTGTTCAGCTCCTTCTCCTGGGAGCTCAGTGATTTGGATGTTCATCTTCTCCCTATGGCTTTTGCCTGGTCTGTTTCCACAGCCCCATACACAACAGCATGGCATTTATACTAATATTTTATTTAGTGCAGAATAAGAAATCCAAAAAGAAAAATGAAAATGAAATGAAAGGCTGCAAAATTAAGCAAGTTAGAAATCATTTTGAGTCTACAGTATTAGTCTAGCTCATGTTATGGAGAGCTCCTGGTCTCTAATGTCCAACATGGCATTAGTCATGAGCAGTCATACTGCCCAATCACACTCTGTATCATCTCCTGTTTCAGTGTGGCATTTTCAGGACATGGCATTTGCAACAAAAAAATTAAATGGAGTCAGAGCTAATCATATTCTGTCAGGTCATAAGGGGATGTCTCTACTTTGTGCCACCCAGACACTCAGAAATAAACACATACATTTTGACACACTGCCAAAATTTGCTAGGGAGTTGGCAGGGCAGCTTTTTCTAACTAATTTATGCAATGAGCCCGTTGATGCTGTTCACTCCTGGTCAGCCAGAAAAACGATTGCAAACACTTTATCCAGCTGAAGCTCCAGCATGAGTTGATGAAATCTTCCCCGCTGTTTCTTTGTCTATGTGATGTTCGTCAATTGGCAATTTGAATTCCTCTCGGGGGCAGTGAAGTGAGTCAAAGACTCGAACCCATCCACACTGCTGTCCCTCTGTCTTTATCTGCAACTGCAGGCTTGATCAGCAAGGTTGTTTGCAACACAAAACTGTTCTTCATCTCACAGAGCGTGTCAATGGCAGCCTGGCATGAGCACTTAAAGACACACAGCCGGGGACGTGTTAAGCTTGTGATTTGTGTTCGTGTCACGCGGCTGTGACCTGGATCAGAAGTTCTAACATAGCCAGGGGGAGGTTCTCAGGGAGCCCACTGTTCAGGGACATCAGTTACGTTTTTTACAAAAATATATTTTACAGGAAATGTATACAGCATATGCACACATTATCCAAAACATATTGTCTCTGTTTAAAATTAATTATTGGACTTGTAATTTGGTGGGGTTTTTATAGAATAATTTTCTCTCCTGCTCTCCTGACAGCTTTAGTTTTCACCAGTCTATTTGTTTTAATCTTAGTTGATTAGTATGAATGCATTTTTTTCCAGATAAAACAGAAATCTCAGCAACCGTACGAGCCCATCAGGAGTTGATCAATCCTGAGGTTTCGAAAATGACACTGGAAACTTTAGTGGATTGCAGTGTTTTTGATTCTTGCCATAATTGTTTTGAGCATCTGTAAGCCTTGGTGTTCAATGTGCCTGCATCAATCAAGGGACGAGCTGTCACACCATCTTCACTTCATCTACATTCATTTTAATTAATGCACAGCTTCGTTGCAGCTTGCAGTCACCTTAGCTTAAAATGTAGATCAAGTATCTCTTTTTTTCTCTCTTCATTTCCTTCTCCCCCTCTCTCCCTCCCTTGCTTTCACTCCCACCCACACTCAGTTAAATTTAAATTCGGTTGGTTTTAATCGGCATGGCAAAGAAACATTTGTGTAGCCAAAGCACTGTCAAATTAACAAGAAACATAACAGGGCTGACTAAAAAGCACAATTCCCTGGTAACAAAATTGCAGTTAAAAAAGACAACTAGAGAAAAAATATGAGTCAATTAGTTCATTAATTACATTAATAGATTTAATATCAATCTTGAAATAATTAATCTAATTAAAAAGTTTATACTTACCATCTCTGACTTCTTCCCCCTCCTGCCCCCTCTCTCTCTCTCTCTCTCAATCCTCTCTCCCTCTCTTTCTCTCTCTTGCTCTCCAGGGCTCCTTGGTGAACAATGGCAGACGCAGCTGCCATGTCCTGTGTTGTCCTTCACATCTCACTGGTCAGCTCGCGGTAATCAACACACATTACCCACACAGGGCGTGATCCTAATCACTACGCCGGTTGCCGCGTGAACACGCCCAGCTATGTTCACCCCACACTCAAACACCCTCTCTAACCGAGAGCCATAACTCCCATGGACAGGTGTCAATCTCAATCTGTATATTGGACACGTACATGTACATGTGAGTTAGAAGTGGTAGTAATAGGTGCAGCAGTGTCCTTTCTTCTCTCTCTTTCCACTTACATTGTTGTTCATGATATATGTCCTCCACAGAGCGAGAAAAGTGGATAGTGACTGTTATTCATCTGGAGGTGGCTGCAGGTCCTGATACCCCAGAGATGTATTCCTCTCTCCAGCATGATGATTCCCTCTCTCCTGGGGTTTTATTGGTGAAAAGTGGCTGAGGGTGCCTTTACATTGCAGTTTGTATGCTGGTACAGTGCTCTTGATTGATTCCAGAGGTGACAAACTGGACAGTTTGTTTTCTGAGCAGAATATATAACCGTGGCAGATTGTTACACTTCCTGGATTCCTAAAATGTCCCTAACTTTCTGGCCATCTCCGCCAGTCAGGAGCTAGGTAGCTAGCTATGTACAAGCAATAACCAGACAGTTAACTAGTCAGCTAGTCACTAGCTAAACACTCAACCTAGGATTATGTACAGTATATACTCTTCCCCAGATTATTAAACCCTCTTTTAGGCCCATTCGGTTGGGGGTGGGTCATACACACAAGTTAATCATATGGGAGGTAAAACATCATGCCAAGTGAACATATTGCCAAGAAGTGGTTTCTAAAATGTTCTGCTGTGTTTTAAGAGTAGGGTAAAAAAACACAGTAATTTACTATTAATATCATTTCCGATGACTTATTTGTGCACATACTGTATGCGCATCAGATATAAATTCAGTGCTAAACTAGTCAAAGGTGCATTATTATCTCCTTTCGGGGCTCATTTCTACTTCTATAAGAATATTTCCCAAGTTTTTATTCTCCTTTAATGACATTCTTTTTAGGTATTTTTCAAGAGAGAGAGACAGAGAGAAGAAAGACATTTACTTCAAGCACTGTTATTTTAAAGTTGAATGATAGCTGCTAAGGGAACCCTAAATTAGAGGCGAGGGTGCTCTGAAGAGTAACGTCAACATAACTAATAGTCCATAAAAACCACTGGCTTGTCTCTGGAGTTCTTGACATGAATAGGTGATCAGTGCTCTTCCTCCTCGAAACAGAAAATACAAACAATTAAGCTGTCATAAAACCAACATGCCAATAACAATGTATCTTATTTTTTCATGTTAACGAGGGAAGCGCAAATTGTCATTGGTTGGAGTTTTATTCAAAATTCAGTTTCAGACTCAACTTCAGATGTGCCAGCATGGCATTGTTTTTTAATTGGGATAGAAACCGATAGAAAGTCCATAAGAAAAGAGTAGGGGAGTATTTTAAACTGATGATTGCCTTGAACCTGTTTTTGATCATTTTTCATAATTGGCTATTAAAAACATAAAGCTTCACCCATCTGCAGCTGAAGCCATTTTAATTAATTATGTATTTTGCTTTAGCATTACCTTTATTTACAACAAAGAGATCGGGTTACTTTAAAGCATGTTGATTATAACAAAGAGATCTGGTTAAAATCAGTTGGAACTTAAACCTGACTGGATGTAATTACATGTAAAATTTAATTAAATTGAATAAAAACTCCAATGATTTATGTGCTATGAAAAAAGGCAATGCTATCACATATGCAATCAAGTAAAAAAAAAAGGAATAAACTTCTGTTGACATATCTGATCCGTATTTAAACTGGAATGTTGGATAATTCTATAAAACAATCAAAAACAGGCTTCCCTCTTTTTGGAAATGGAAAGAGAAACAATAGGAAAATTATGTATCATTGGGAAGAGCATGAAATGATCTTTATTTTGATGTATAAACTGATGTGTTATGCCAAATCACAAAAAAGTAGCAAAAACAATCATCATATACAAATTATGAAAATGTGAAAATATGTATTTGTACATAATTTATAATACATAATTTGTGGAGACATATGGTATGTCATATCAATTAAATATTTTAACAAATTGGTGTTATTACATACAAAATATGTGTGTAAATGAAGTACAGATAATCTTACATTTATTTGTCACATCTACATGTGACACATCTACCATTTTGAAATTTGGCATGAAGAGTTATATTTCAATGAATTGAGTTTGTATCATTCTCTGTAATGCCACAAGTTCATCTCATTCTTCATTTTGTTATTAGGCAAATCCCGATTGAACCTTCTGCCATTGTCTAGAGCTGGAGTTCCTACTGCTTTCCCGTAGCTTATACCTATCAAGTTCGTTGTTGTAACGGAGACTCTCTGAAGACTCTCTGAAGTTGTGCAATTTCATATATGTATTATGAGCTTTATTGTAAACAATGCAAGCATTTAGGATAGCGATGTCAAGCATGTTCCAAATTATTTTATACTTACCACTTTAGTGGCTTTGTTTGTCTCTTGTAACAGGCAATTTCTTTGTCAGAGAAGTCTACACCCTGCATATGTTTGTTATATAATGATATCATATTTAGACGTTGCACCTCAACACGCATTTCAATTTCATAGAATTTCTGCTACGGGATTTTCCGTAGGGCGGCAAATGTAGCATTTGCGTGATCCACGGAATATCCCGTATATCGGTGAATGAAGGGTTTGCGCGGTCTAAGGTGGTTACATAATGGGTTGAGGTGCATGGTTTGAGTGTACTCATGCTCTTAGAAGGCATGGTTGATGTCAATTATTACTTAATGGTACTCAGTGATCATCTTCATCTCATGTTAAAGCATTTATTTCCTGCAGAGAGAGGTGTCTTTCAAGAAGACAAGGCCTCAATCCACAGAGCGCGAATAGTCACCCAATGGTTCAATCACATGATCTGAAGCCATTTATTCATTTATAGGACATTCTGGAACAACGGCTGAGACAGTGTTTTCCATGGAAGAATAGTGTTGCATTCCTCCTGCAGAAGTCCAGACACTGGTAGACTATGCCATGGCAGATGCAGGCTATACTGAGCACAGGTGGTGGTCCTATACCCTATTAAGTGACTTTACTTTGATGTTTCCATCTTTTTCTTGTTTGCTTCCTGTATGGCATTTGGTGGGAGAGTGTGTCCATTGGAGGGCAGTGAAACAGGAAAGTAAATTCTTGTGTAGGGGAGGGGCTTGTGCAGATCGTGTGTGGAGGTGAAGATGTGTACAAGCAGATGGACTTGACTTAATTGCAACTCGAAAATAGAGGAGCCATCTGTTCACTGTGCTGTTTCAAGTGTTTAACTCCAGGTGTAAACCAATGATCAACAGGACTTGAAAAAAAACAGAGGAAGATGCTAAGCACATGCATTTTTCATTGGAAAAAAAACCTTTCAATGAAAAAATGCTCAGGATTTCCTAGCAAGCAGCATAAAACATTTGAAACCTGGAATTTGACTAAATTTCACTCCTGGTTCTGTATTTATCTTAATCAGCATAGCTTTGTTTTTTATGACAGGCAGGCTTTGTGCAGTTGACAGCAGATAGCTAGTAGTTGGCAGATCACTTATGAGATAGCAGCAAAACCATTCGATGAATGTCTAATCTGTCAACCCTAAGATAAATCAGTCACAGTCATCCAGGAATGATGACTGCAAGACATATCTGAATCTAGGATAGTCTGAAGCCGTACCGAGGCAAAAAAAGCCTGATCCTCCATCGCAGTTGCATTGTAAAATGATAATACAAAGCAAGTTAATTTGCTTGGCAGACACTCGCTGTACATCTGGAGCAAATTCTATTTTCACATATTACCCACTGATGCGGCTGGGCACCTACTGATGGGATTCGGTTTTCATGGTACTCTACAAGCTTGTAGCAGCAGTGCCCTTCCCGGCGGGAAACTGGCAATCTTCTGGTAACAAGTCCGGTTTCCTAACGGCTGTGCCACACTGCTGCCCAGACCACCGGGACCAGAGGGCAACACTGTGAGGCTGAGTCGTGGTTCAGCGCTGTGTGTGCTTCTGAGAGGAAGCTCTGCAGAGGGAGGAGGGCGTGAGCTTCTACTGTAGATTGTCGCACAGCGAAGCCAGGGGAGTGGATGAAAGAGGGGCCTGGAGAATGGAGGAGCTGTGCAGTCTGTTTTCCAATTCCCCTGACCCCAGGTTCTCGCATTAGTCATTCTCACTATAGCACTTCAATTAGTCGCATGTGTCTGCCGTACTATGTCTCCCGTGCGCTACCTCGGTTTAATTGCCCACCTAGGTCTCTGTACAGAAATTAATTATCTTTCAGCTGCATTGTCAGTTAAAAGTAAGATTAAATGGATTTTGAGCATTAATAAAAAGGCAATGATAAGACAAATTGTCTCTTAATTATTCATCAGGGTTTGAAATGGATTTTTTTGCCTTTTTTCCAATGAAAAACAGAACTTTAGGGTGTTGTGTTTACTATCAGATTGTTTTAATTAACTCTGACCATTCTGTATGTGATAAATGACTATATTAAGCAGATAATGTGCAGTCTCTAGGAAGGAGGTCATCTTTCCGTGAAAGGGACAGTTGACATGTTTAAAAAACAGACTTCAAACTGAGAATTTAAAATGGATTAGTCATTTAAATAAAAGTTACATGAGAGTTTTAAAGTGAAAAGAAGAGGAAGAAGAAGATCCAGTAGATGTAGTGTAGCTGAACCGGACTAATTGATTTAAATGTGTATCATCAGAATATGCTGTAGCATCTGTTGTCTTCCATGAGCCAGCTTTCCAGGGCAACGATCATTCCTCAATGCTGTTCCAATCTGGTTTGCAGTCGCGCAGTGTTTAGATAATGGCTGGTCTAGTGTCGTTTTTTTGAGGGGGGGTTTTGGCAAAGGAAAGAGACTTTTGTGACTCCTCAAAATTACCTACATCTGTTTGCTAGTTTTTATTAAAAAGAAAAGTTTAAATCGTTAACATTGCATATTGTGTATGCATTAGCATTACATACCTTATAAATAAAAAAGATTTTTGAACTCTTGTCCAGACTTATTACAGCGTAATAGTTTTGAAATAAATTAGACACTAGACCTTTAAATAAACGTATGTTCATGTGCCACGGTTTCTATGAAAATGTTGATTTTTGGAAATGAATATATTCAAAATGAATGGTGAAAATTAGCTTGTCTGTTAGCAAGGGACACTTTAGTTTCACCATGCTGGAAACTGGAAGTGATAGCATCACACAAAGCCATTGTATATTAGCAATTGTTCAGAGCCAAAATGGCAGTGAACAAATTGCTTTTGAAATGTTTTTACCAAACAAATTCTGTGCTTTGTATGTACAATATCGAATTCTCTAGATTGAGAATTAGCATTACTAGTATGATCATGTCCAAATCAACCCTAAAAAAAATGCTAGCTAACTAATAAAAATGAAATAGGAACAGCGAATTGAAGAAATCTGTAACTTAAATAGAACTCATTAGAAAAATCTCATACCCATTGCCAGCATTATTATTTAGAACTAACAGGTCAAAAGGCTAGCCAGAAAACATCATTATTTGTTAGCTAGCTAGCCAAGGTAATTTACACGTATGTTAAACTCATGACGGATTACAGAGATAGAAAATGTTACAACATAAAACTATGACATGCAACCACTGCAACTAATATGTGATTTCACCAGCAGTCATAACATTTAACATGTAACATCTATAAATTAATCTCTAAAAGAAGGTAACTATAAACTAAGGAATTTGCTAGGTAGAAAACACTAATTTCAGCCAACACATTAATGTCTTGTCTACACTGGGCTGTCTGCAGCCTGTCTTAACGAGAAGCCTGGGGCAGACAGATTAGGTCAATTGAAAATTCATCTGAAATGGGCAGGGTACCTGAATGGACACTGAAATAATCTCTCAGTGCAAATATTAAACTGTACCGTAACCTCCTCTCTCTTAAAACCTGAATATAGACCTGGGGCCCTTATCTGGCTTTTGATATGTAGCTGAACGGACACTGAAATAATCTCTCAGTGCAAATATTAAGCTGTACCGTAACCTCCTCTCTCCCAAGACCTGAATATAGACCTGTGGCCCTTACCTCCCTGGTTATTAAACCCTTTGTCAAAAAGAGGTTCTGGCCAAGACACAGGATAAATTAGATCCACTTCAGTTGGCCTATAGGGCTGGGAGAGGAGTGGAAGATGCTACCATCCCTCTCCTCAATTTTGTTCTCAAGCACCTTGAGGGTAGTAAAACTCATGCCAGATTGCACTTCATTGACTTAATTGACAGATTGCCCTGCATTTACTTTAATATAATACAACCCCATGCTTTATCTGATTTCTGATTTCTTATTTTGATCAGGATTTTAATATCATTGGTTACTTGTTACTTATTAACAGATAGATCCCAGAGGGTGAGAGCTAATGGATGGTCATCCAGTAAACTGCTGTCTTCAACAGGTTCCCCCTAGGGCTGCATTCTTTCCCCACTGTTGTATGTGTTGTACACATAGGACTGTCAGAGTAAACATGACCGTAGACATACTGTTACATATTCTAACAATTCTGTGATCACCAATCTACTGCAGGGGGATGAAGTGAGCGTGATGAGGTTTTGGAAGACTTTGAAGAATGGCGTGACTGGTCCTTTTTAGAATTAAATGTGAACAAAACCAAATACATTTGGTTTAAGAAAGCACCCAGCAACTCCAGTACAAACTATTATAAAAGGTCAACATGTTCACTTTGTTGATGACTACAAATAACTTGTGACAATTGTTGATGACAAATTAGGATTTGAGGCAAACACAGATGCCATATGTAAAAAAATGTCAACAGACCTTATTTTTTCTCAGGAAACGCAGGAATTTTAAGGTTGATAAAACCCTGATGGTCATTTTTTATAGATCTTTTATTGAGTCCGTTTTAACATTTTACATGGTTCGTTGGTACAGGTATCTGAATGTGAAAAACAAAAACAGAGTTGGATTATCAAACTGGCATAAATTAACTAGTGTACATGCTACAATAAGTTAGCTAGCTAGCTAATTCATATTAGTTAGCTGGATACTTTAGGGGCAGCTTATTATTATTAATGTTTTCTAGTTAGCCATGATCAAAGTGGCAGACTGATGCAAAGCTTGATTTTATTGCTGGTTGACTGTTAGTCGCTACCTAATGATATATAATGTGATTGGGAAGTGCACTCAGGTTACTAGCCAGTGGAGACAGCTATCTATGTATCTGTATATGACTGAATTCATCTAATATTAGTAGTGCCATTATTCCCTGGGGAATCTATACATTTAAATCTAAATTAAGCTAACTAGCTACTACTAGCTATCTGTATCTGTCAAAGCAATTCAGTTATATTATAAAATATTGGACTGTGAAGGAAATGAGCTACCTAAGCTGAGCAATGTTTGAAAGGACCGCTGACACTCCTTAGATCAGCCACACCCAATGTAGCATGTCACTGGACCAGGTTTGTTTGTGGAAATTTAATGTCCTGGGGGTGGAATCCTGAAACAAAAGGATAGGGAATCTTAGTGGAGGGTGGCTGGGGTTTGTCCCGCACCTGACACTGACAAAATGAACTCCCTATAATTTCCCTTGTTGACTGAATTGGTGCACTCATCATGCCCCCGGAAAGCCAATAGGTTGTTTACAGTCACGTGACTGTGCTGACATGTGGTCCCTTAGTTAATGGTCAAGAAGTGAAATCATGAAAGGAGGTAACGAGCAGTACTCGGTTTATCCAAAGATGTTGGAAGCTAATGTTCGAGAGAGATATAAACTAAAGATCGAAAAATATGATGGAAGATATCTGTATTGTATGAAAAGGAATGATTTCTCACAATAAATGAAAGAGTCTCGCTGTGGATATAGCGAACTATTTGTTCTTCTTTTTGTTGTTTTTGGCTTGTGTTTATGTTATGCATTTATTACAGTCACCGATGCAAACCTTAAAGTGGCCATTCATGGGAGCCTTGCCGTGACAGCTGGCAGCCGTCATGTAACTGGGATTTGTGAAATTAAGGCAACATTGATTTAAGTTAAATACAAATTGTGAGCAGTTGTAATATGTAGACCATGTGCTACCACATTATTAGGTACACCTTTCTAGTACTGGGTAGGACCCCCCTTTTCCCCCAGAACAGCCTGAATTCTTCGTGGCAAGGATTCAACAAGGTGCTGGAAACATTCCTCAGAGATTCTGGTCCATGTTGACATGATAGCATCACACAGTTGCTGCAGATTTGTCAGCTGCACATTCATGTTGCGAATCTCCCATTCCACCACATCCTAAAGGTGCTCTATTGGACTGAGATCTGGTGACTGTGGAGACCATTGGAGTACACTGAACTCATTGTCATGTTTGTGGAACCAGCTTGAGATGACATGTGCTTTGTGACATGGCGCATTATCCTGCTGGAAGTAGCCATTAGAAGATGGGTAATTGTGGCCATAAAGGGATGCACATAGTCAGCAACAAGACTCAGGTAGGCTGTGGCATTTAAACGATGCTCAATTGGTATTAAGGGGTCTAATGTGTGCCAAGAAAACATTCCCCACACCATTACACCACCCGGAACCGATGACACAAGGCAGGATGGATGCATGGATTCATGTTGTTTATGCCAAATTCTGACCCTACCATCTGCATTTCCGGTGCTGGCCTGCCAGTGGCATGTCATGAGCAGCTGTGTATTGTCTCCCATCTGTTTTTCATGTTTTTATCATCTTTTTTGAGAAATTGCGTCAATGGACTTATTCACCAAAGACATGACAGCCCTCTGGCTGATCATCATATATTTTATGACATTTTTTGTGGAGCACAAACAGAGAATGGTCTATGCCTGGCTACTACCTACAGCATGAAAGAGCTGTATGCCCTCCGCCCCACCAATGTTGGCAATCTTGACTTTCCACCAAAGATGAAACCGAGAAAGCTAAGGAAACGGGGGAGATAAGGTGGAATAAAGCACCTTATGTACCATTGGTCATTATGGGCAACGTCAGATCTCTGTCCAACAAGATTGCCGAGCTATCAGCAATAGTGAAAGTACAGAGAGACTACTGGCGATGTAGCCTTATCTGTTTGACAAAGACATGATTAAACAGAGATACTACTGACTCTCTAATGGCGCTGGATGGATTTTCTATTGTGCAGGTGGACAGAGATTACACCAAAACAGGAAAAAAGAGAAGAGGTGGACTCTGTTTATACTTTAATAAACAATGGTGTCATAGTGGGTATGTTTGTGAAAAGGAGGTATTGTGTACACCACACGTTGAACTCATCACTGTCGGACTAAGACCCCACTGACATTGTTTTTTTTAATATCAGGTGACTTTAATCACTGTTGTCTCACGTCCACTCTCCCCAATTCAAACAATACGTTACTTGTGTTACAAGAAACGATAAAACTTTGGACCTGTTATACGCCAACGTTAAAGAGGCTTATGTTGCCATAGCGGCGGCACGGTGGTGCAGTGGATAGCACTGTCGCCTCACAGCAAGAGGGTCTCGGGTTCGAATCCAGGCCGGGGGTCTTTCTGTGTGGAGTTTGCATGTTCTCCCCGTGTCCGCGTGGGTTTCCTCCGGGTACTCCGGTTTCTTCCCACAGTCCAAAGACATGCACGTTAGGCTAATTGGAGAGTCTAAATTGCCCGTAGGTATGAGTGTGTGAGTGAATGGTGTATGTAGTGCCCTGCGATGGATTGGCGACCTGTCCAGGGTGTATTCCTTGGAGTACTTGGTGCTAGCTAGCTATTCTAACACTTGTCTGTCATGTAATAAGTTATCTATTACATAGCTTGCTAATGTGTCTGGGTAAATATGAGTGGCTTCTTATCACAAAAAAACTATGTATGCAATCAACTATTTACTATCATCATGGCAGTCACAGCTAGCTTACCAGATGTTACTAGCTAGATATGTTAGCAAGCTATGTAATGCATACATGAAACGTTCGCTAACATTAACTAAGGAGCTAGCACCCATATTAACTTGTACTAGCTCCTCGCACTATGGTACGAGTCCCATAAACTGTGATAGCAAGCTGGCTTTATGCATCGTTAGGGAACTAATCTAGCTAGCTAGATAAGTTCATTTGCTATGACAACGTACTGTACTTTGCTAGTTTACAAGCTTTTTAAGTTAGGTCATTAATGCTAGCTAGCTAGGTAACATTAGTGCTGTTAACTTACTAACTTTTTATCTTACCCTTCAATGCTAACGTTACTTTGAGCTAATCTTGACTCAACCTAACCGGCTTTTTGCTATAATTCTGTCTGTGTTCTTAACAACAAGGATGTGACTGGTATAAATGTCCGTTTCCAACACAGTTTTGCAAATGTTTCTCACGTTTTACTTAGATTTTCATTTTTGGTCCATTGTTGCCATCTAATGCATTTACATTTTACATTTTAAGCATTTAGCAGACGCTCTTATCCAGAGTGACTTACAAGATGTGCATTAATACAAGGTAAGAACAATCATAGTTAGTGCACAAGATCAGTGCAGTAATACAGCAATAGACATCATTGCAGGCGTCTGGGTATCATACCTGTAACACTGGGTAAGAAAAGGTTAGTGTTTTTTTTATAGTGTAGAACAAGTAAACAGTGGTGACAACATATTGACTAGATGGACAGTGTTCAGTGGTAGTGGAGTCTGAAGAGGTGGGTTTTGAGTCTCTTGCGGAAGATTGGAAGTGATTCCGCAGTCCTGACCGATTGCGGGAGGTCGTTCCACCAGCGAGGGACCAGGACAGAGAAGAGGCGAGACCGCGAGGAGCGGCTGCCAGGCGCCCGGAGGGATGGGGCAGTCAGTTTGCCAGAGGAGGCGGAGCAGAGGGGTCTGGGCGGGGTGTAGGGAGTGATGAGTGACTGGAGGTATGGGGGAGCAGTACCTCTGGCCACTTGAAAAGCAAGCACCAGTGACTTGAATCTGATACGTGCTGCGATGGGGAGCCAGTGCAGAGAGGAGAGTAGAGGGGTGACGTGGGTGAACTTCGGCTGGTTGAACACCAGGCGAGCGGCAGCGTTCTGGACTAGTTGCAGTGGCTTGATGGCACAGGCCGGAAGGCCTGCCAGCAAGGAATTGCAGTAGTCCAGACGTGAGATCACCAGGGCCTGGACCAGGTGATGATGTGCAAGTAATGAATGCTTTAATCTCTTCCTGAACTTGGGCAAATGAGGAACTATATTTCTTGGCTGATTCATACATGCTAAAATATGATACATTTTACATGATAACAGTTTGAATTTTTTATACTTTTGCTTTTTTTGTGGTAAGTAGCTGAGGTATAAGCGGAATAAACCATTCTAAGCTGTGTGCTCTCAGGATATATATACACTTCTTGGGTGGGAACGGCACTTGGGTTAACAGTCTCTTGCACCACTCCAGGTATGCGTATATATCCTGAGATTGCATGACTGGTCATGGTTTTTTCTTACATATATATATATAGCTGTTCCTTCTGGTGAAACAAATGTTTGAAGTGAGAGGTAATGGTTGGCAAAAGCTGAAAAAAAACTGGAAATTTACACAAGTACCGTCACAATTATTTTAACCTATGCACTGACAAGGATTCCAACACACAATTCAGATACTTGGTACAGTACTGTAACTATGTTGGTCTAATTCAAATAATGTCCTCACCACTGGGCAGGCTGCTGACAATTCAATCAAGCTTTCTTTTTGGATCAACAACTAAATAGATTATTTATAGAGTTAATTATGTTGACTGTTGAGCTCACCAAACTGTTTTAGTCGTGAAGATAATTAAAACCAATCAATCAAAATCTATCAAAATGCATTTGTATTGCGCATTTTACAAAACAATTGTCAGGATACACTTTACAGCAGACCTCGGCTTGAACCCTACAAAAGCAAGCCTAGGAAAACAGTGGCAAGGAAAAACTCCCTTGGTGGAACAAATAGGAAGCGAACTAGACTTAGGGAGCGCATCCTCCTCTAGCTGGCTCAGGGTCTGAGTTTGACTCATTGAGCATATTGACTCATTGACCAACAACGGTCAATGAGTCAACATGCAAAGCAATTAGGGACTTGACTAAATTAAAGGCAGCTGAAGGTGGTGGTCCTGGGGTGGCGTGGCGGGCTTGGATGGATGATTGGCCGGTTTTGAAGATGAAGCATGCTCGAGACTTGAGACAAGCACCCCAATTAGGGAAAAGCAATGCATAGCAGTAGGGACAGTTTAAAGATGTGGCAACAGGTATCTATTGTAGCATAGGATCTACTGGGACAGAGATAGAGAATCTAAGCAGTCATGAGAAGGGCAAGAAATAGACTCACCCATCAAGAGTGTGCCTGTGAGAAGTGGGGTCACCGCTGTAGAGAGCTGACAGTAAGGTTTACGCCCCACAAAACTATAGCTATAATCTTCTCCAGCTTGAAAATGTTTCTGATTCCCTTATTTGTTTTGGTAGTGGCTCTGAAATTCCCAGTGTACACTACACAAGTGTTCAGCCATAATATAGCCCCCATTTGGTGTCACAGACAAATGTTCAATGACAATGTTAAACGACAATGTTCAACGACGATGTTCAACAACGATGTTCAATGACGATGTTCATCGACGATGTGCAACATCACGTCTTGAGAGCGGGAACTGGCAACAGCAGTACAGTATGTTTTTGTTTTAGCTAATCTATGCTAGTTCCCAACTCTGCAGAACTGACAAACCATATTACCCACACCTCCCCAACCACGTTCCTGTCCAAACCAATGTCTGACCCAATTCTCGGGCTTGTCCATGCAAACCAGCACACATGCAACAAGTGTTGCCAGTTGTTGTTGAATGTCCAGATCCAATAACTGTCCTCTCTTTACTTTTTCCATGACATGCAAAATCAGGAGGATATAGAGGGATATAAGAAATCTTGTAAGGTGTGATCCCCATCCTTGCCACATTGCCAAGTGTGTGCAGTACTACAACGGCAAGACAAGCGATTTCAGGAGAAATGGACATTACATGTGAGAGGCTGTCCGATGTTTGAATCCTGTACGATTTGGAGAGTCACTTAGTGTATGGCCAGCATAAGAGAAAGCTACCACCTGTACATTTTGGGGAATTCTCTGAACTACTAGACAGCCTGTATATTGGGAACTAAGTGACCTTGTAGGCTTGTAAGCTAAAAGCAAGTTATTAAAATACAAAGCAAGACCATGCACGGTTTTGAAGGCCTGGAGTAGAACTTTAAAATCAGCCTTATAGTTAACAGTTAGCCAGTGAAGTGACACTAGCACAGGGGTATTCTGGTCATATGTGTTTGTTCTAGTCAAAATATGAGTGGCTGCATTCTGAACAAGCTGGATGTTTTTTAGTGAAGTATTGGAGAAGCCAAATAACAGGCTGCCCTAATACCTCACTAAAACTTGTTTTTAGTTTTGAGTCAAAGTTAAGGATAAATGTTGATTGAATCCAGGCCATTAATTTGATTGAGTTTATCCTGTTCTACTTTTTAATCAATAAAGGGACATATTTAGTTTCCTGCATAATTGCCATTCCCACCTCCTAAATTACAATTGTAAAAAAGACCCATTTGTATCTGTTCATTATCCTGTTCTGGCATGGTCAATTTCACTAGGGAGACATTTTCATCAGTGTTTAGTAGAATCTGCTAAACAATTTTTTTTAGGTGTAAATACATCCATCGCCACACATTCATAGGCCAGATCAGTTTGGCCAGGAGTAGCTATTGATCAATAAGGCAGCGGATATCCTGCTAACTGTAACCCTCCTTCCCTGAGCATTGCTATGTCTAATTGACCATTACAGTGCCCTTTGGTATTCCGTGCACTGAATCTGGCACCGTAATACATTACTGTTTATTATCGGATAATAGCTTTATCTTTTCCGGCAGTAACTAGTTACAAATATTTCCTTTAAGATGTTTGTGTAGGATGTCGTTTTTAATTTTCAGTTATCAGGGTTTCTGTCACACTGTGAGATTGCTAAATCATAATAAATGACAATTGTAAATTCAGCTTTCACATAATTGTGGCAATTTTGCAAGAAACTGGGCTGTCTTTTATTTTATTCCATGCGAATTGCGCAGAAGTCTTTTTATATACATTATAACCATTTCAAAGGCTTTCTTGAAGCTCTCGTTCCCTCGTCTGACTCTTTGATTGATTTGGATGCTTTTGTCTTTTTTGTTTATGCAACCCTGAACACCCTCTTCACAGTCATCATTTTGGAATGTTCAAGATAGATGTTGCTCTGATGAGTCTGCCGTTTTTTTATGTTGTTTTCTTTTTTTTGCACCGTGCTTCTATATTTATACCCTGTTCCTTTTTGCCATATTCAGCACAGCTTAGGTCATTTTTATTCTTACTCCAGGATTATTTATATCCATATTTACCGTAATAAATATACACCATAAATTACATGGGTTCAGCAGGACCACATCTGTTTTGAGGTGGGAGAAATGTGCAAATGAAGCAGATTTAGAATAACCCTGATGTAAAAAGGGAGCCAAGGAGAGCATTTCATTAGGGGGAGCTCAGATACAGGTGCTCTGGTCTTGAGTCAGGCCCATACTCCTTTCTCGACGGGGATGAAAAGTCCCTTGGCTTCTGAAAGGCCCTGATCCCATCTGCTACACAAGCCGCAAAATAAAACACCTGGAACGTTTAGTTGTTTTAAGTGTTTTAGCACACTTGCTAATGAAGTGGAACGCTGTCGCTTTGATGTTGGCCTGGTGTTTTTTATGTTGTTTTTTTATTCTTATGTTAAAGGGAGAGATGATTTTTTAAATCATTTTCTATTTGATCTATTTTTGAATGGTAACATTTGAAGTTCCTGGTTTTGTTAAGTGCGTTTGTTTATTTATTCATCTTCTTTGATACAATAGATTTTGTCTATGTTGTTCCCCGAGGGCACTGTTCAGACTTGCTGACTGTCCTAGTTAATAAAATGTTGTACAAAACTCACAGAAAACATTCTCATCCATATTCATATTTATGTGATGATCTTTCTAGACTGGCGGACTGTCACCAAGAAGATATTAGTTGTTAAACACAATAAAGAACACAATGCTTCACAATTGCACATTTATGTAGTGAAACCATAACATTGCATTATTTTGTTTGATCAATCAATTGAGAAGCATCACTTCACCATCTTCTATCAAATCGGTATGAAGTCTTGCATTCTCTAATCTCATCATGATTACATTAATCTAACACATGATTAAAATGATTAACATTCATTCAGTAATTATTCATTACCGAAAATGAGCATTTTCCCTTTGCCAAAACTTGAAATCAATCAACATTTGTCGTTAACTTGTAAGTGCAAGTTATTGCACTTTATTTGAAAATACAGTTCAGCAAGTTACTTTTGGTGATTGTTGAACATGCCAAACTATGAGAACAAACACTTGCATTTCATTCAAAGTTCATGTTCAACAAATGTTGATTGAATCCAGGCCTGTATCGGTGTGTATTCCACACACAGTCAGTTGATGTTTTTTCTCAGTTTTTTTCTATTTCCTAGGGATTAGAAACTGCTAATTGAAAACTGAAACTAGAGGGGCAAAGCTTGTTATATAATTTTAGGGTATGTGCAACTAGGTGAAAATGCTTAAAGAATCCAAGATTGATCAGTTTAACACTAAAAGTATGTTTGGGATCAACCCAGTGACCAACATTTTTTATTGGGAATGTATGGTACTTTTTATATTTTTGGTCTTTATTATTGCAATCAAGATTCAGTTGTATGCATTCATTTTAAATAGCCATCACTAGCAAAATGGCACTGATATAGAAAACTAATATTGCAGTGCATTAGTTATCTCAATAAAATAACCAGCTTATTCAAGTTTCCAGACCTTTTGATGAATATATTTGTTTCCTTAGGTAAAGTATCACCGCCTTGCTCCCTCCCCACCGGGGTTCCACAGGGCTCAGTCCTCGGTCCCCTTCTCTTCTCCCTGTACACCCGCTCCCTTGGCTCTGTAATCTCTGCCCACGGCTTATCTTACCATTGTTATGCTGATGACACTCAACTCTTTCTCTCCTTCTCCCCATCAGACACTCAGGTCTCTACCCGCATCGCTGCTTGCCTGGGGGACATTCAGAGCTGGATGGACAGTCACCACCTAAAGCTCAACCCAGGTAAAACAGAGCTAATCTTCATTCCTGCCCTAAACTCTCCCCACCTTGATTTCTCCATTTCTCTAGGTGACACCCTGGTGACATCATCACCCTGCGTGAAGAATCTCGGTGTGGTGATGGACAACAGGCTGTCCCTATCAATGAACATTGCAGCGGTAAGCCGGGCGTGCAGATTCTTCCTGTATAACATCAGGAGGATCCGTCCCTTCCTTACCACGTACTCTACCCAGCTCCTGGTCCAAGCAATGGTACTGTCCCGCTTGGACTACTGCAACTCGCTCCTGGCTGGCCTTCCCGCATCTGCTATCAGACCCCTGCAACTCATCCAGAACGCTGCAGCCCGTCTGATCTACAACCTTCCTCGACACTCCCATGTCACCCCTCTGCTCACTACCCTCCACTGGCTGCCTGTGATAGCTCGCATCAAATTCAAGACATTGGTCCTAGCATACCAGGCAGTCAAGGGATCAGCCCCAACATACCTCACCAAGATCTTCAAACCCTACACACCTGCCAGACCTCTCCGTTCGGCTACCTCAGGACGCCTAGCACCTCCCCCCCTCCGCACCTGCGCTTCCCGGTCACGTCTCCTGTCGGTTCTGGCTCCACGATGGTGGAATGAACTTCCTGTGGAAGTCCGAACAGCTGCGACCCTAGCCACCTTCAAGCGACGACTGAAGACTCACCTCTTCAGGGTGCACCTCTCCCCGTAGTCCGGTTTTTGTTAACTTAGGGACATAGTTGCTTAGTTTACACGTCTACTTGTTTATGTATTGTATTAGGCTTAGGCATTATTTCCTGCATTGAGTGCTTTACTGCTACCTCTGAATTGTGGCTACAGATTTACCTACAGGGTCCTAGTTTAACTATGTGGTTGCTCCTAGCACCCAGGAATTGTACTTCCCACTAGGGTGGCTTTCAGCTAAACTGTTCTTGACTACGGTTAACACTTTGTTGTACGTCGCTCTGGATAAGAGCGTCTGCCAAATGCCTATAATGTAATGTAATGTAATGTATCACTAGATTCCAGCACATTATGAGTATATTAATCCATGCAAAATATTGATTGATAAATATTATTCATTAAGATTGAGGTTAGTGTAAATCAATGGAAATGCTGAACTAAACAAAGCTACAGCCACCAGCAACACAAACTGACTTTACATGTTTGATTTACACAAACAATTTAAATTAATTCCATTATGCTTGTAACAGACTCAATATGGTATGTGGGAACAGCTATGCAACTGCCATCTAGTTTTTAACGGTTGAAAAACAAACTCTGTATGCTCAGATTTTCAGTCATTTTAGTCAATGGGAAAAATAAATAATTAAATGCTAGGGTTTTTATCAAATCAATGCAAAGCAATTCAAGTTGTGTATAATAGCACCATTACTTGAACAAGTAGCTGTAGAGGAGGTGGTATTTCTTGTAACGAAATGGTGCCAATCATTGCTTATGAATGATGCAAACATTTAGATGCCGACGTAAGGAGTAAATCAAGGACCTTAACCCCCAGTTGAACATTTCGTAATTGTGCTCCCCTGTTGTTCCTGGGCCTGGAGCAAATGTTCTCATGAAATTTGCCCGAGTGAGTGCAGCTTTGCACAGGACATACTGAATTTCGTTTTTGCTGGGGCTAGGATTTTCCAACCAAGTTTCTCTTAATAAATCCAGAATACCCCTGGGTCGCTGCCCATATAACAATTCAAATAGTGAAAACCCTGTGGGGGCGTTGGGAACCTCCCTGATGGCAAATAACAGCTGGTCAACTAATTTGTCCCAATTCTTTAAATTGGTTTGAACAAAGTTCCGAATCATGGACTCATGGACAACGTCTGATTGAACCCATTGGTTTGGGGGTGATATACACTGGTTACAATTGGCTTGATGGCTAATCATTCGTATACAGTAGTTCTTTCAGTGTTCGTGACATAAATGAAGTGCCTTAATCAGTGAGAATCTCTTTCTGGATTCCCACCCAGGATAAAAAGTGGAACATCGTGTCCAGCTTCAGGGGCACAGCTTCAGCGTCCCTTTCGAAAGCCCCAACGTAAACTGCTCCAATGCCACCGCATGCACAATTTCATCCGTGGTGTGGGCTTTGGTTCTGCAGCCACCACCTGCAGGAGTCAAGGAGCTGATGGGAAAAGGGATGGCTAACGACAGAAAAGCGAAGATCAAGTGAAGTCGTCAGCGGTGTCCCTCAGGCGTCAACCCCACTCTCTCCATGATGGTGGCCCGGAGGGTCTGGTAGTCAGCCACGGCAGCAGCTGGCACACTGAGCTGCTATCTAGCTAGAGTCGTATCGGCCACCGGCCACCCACATACCGTGGCTGTCCTTTCGAAGAGGTCCACGAACACCTCCTCTTCTGCATTTGGATCTCGGACGAGACCGGGGTGGGAGTGGGGAGCACCTGCTTGTTGCTCAACAGCTCCCCGATGACGGAGCTTTGTCCACCGCCTGTGCCGCTGTGATGGCACACAGCGCCCCTTCTTGTTGTTCCTGGGAGCGGACGAGAGCCCGGGGTTGAGCCTCCTGCATGGCAGCTAAGTAGGAAACCAGCTGAGAGACCAGTCATATGCTGTTCTGTCCCAGATTTCGGCACCAAGTTGTCACATGCCGTATGACACACCCCTGAGGAGGACAGAACAGCAAGGCACAGGAAATGGAGTTATCGTTCCAGAAAACTGAATGTTTATTAACTTTTCCCCAGGCACAGGACAGAGAGAAAGCGAAAGAGCACGTAAAAATAAAACAGAACAAAAATCTTCCGGCGGCTCCCTCCCGGGTTTGGCCACAAACAATAAACTAAAATAACAAACTAAATCAAGCCTTTCAGCAAAACACTAATCATCAAAATACAGACAGATACTCTGTGACTTTTCAGTAGCTGTATCGGGCTGCTGTCACAGTCTTTCTCTTGCTCGCATTCCAGCCTCTGTGTTCCAGATGTCTACCAAAGGAACAGAGCAGTTTTATGTACAAAGGTACGATTAGATTATACAATACAGGTATGTGGACTTGCTGCTCTGCCAGTAGGTGTGGCCGCTGATCGCCCTGATTACGCTGCCGAGACCGATGCCTTCCACAGTCACCCCAACAAAAACATGGATTTTTGCAGTTTTAAAATGTAAAGAGAAACATCCACTTTCTCTGCCTGTCACAAATATTTCATAGTTAATATTACAAAATTGTGACAGCAAAATTATTATGTTTTCATATCAATAATTTTACTCCAATTGTGTCATGGCTAAAAGATATAGATTTTTTAATTAATTTGACTCAGTGCATTTATTGTGCTCAGACAAAGAGTCTGAGTGAGCTGTTTTGAATAGATGGAGGATAATAAATGAATAAAATTAAAAGTTAAATTAATGAATGCACTGGGTATTGGCGGGTCCTGTGTTCCAGGGCATCTTCAAAAACACTTTTTGAATTTTAATGTTACAAAAATCCCATCGCTGGTCTAATTAGGTCCTGTAATTAGTGTTTGTTAAAACGAACGCAAGCTCGATCTGATTGCCGTGGTTCGATTTAATGAGTATCATTAACATGTATGAGTGAATTAAATGAGTAAATAAATAAATAAGTGTGCTGCTAGAAAGATTAACACAATCAAAACATAAAAAGTACACTGTTGAAATATATTACAAACCAAATCAGAACATACACGTCTTCAGGGAAGACCAAATAGAATGGCATAAAGCAAAATAAAGAGAAGGGGAGTTGTTGGGATCAATAAAGTATTCAATTGTAATAGCTTTGGAAATATTGTTTGACATTTCCGAAGAGCAATTACATCAGCTTCTTTACAGTAATAACTTCTTACTTTTTTCAAACTTTTACTATATAAACAGAGGTCACTGTACGGTCACCCACCCCCACCATGCTATGAGGTGACTGCTGGGAGGGTTAGGTCAAGTGTCTGCTGTCAGATATGGAATGTGTAAACTCAAGCTAAAACCTACCTCATTATTTCAGTGTCCCTTAATACACTGCAGCATTCTCAGATTACTAAATCACGTTTTAGGAGATTTCAGGGATGTGAGGCAGGTATCTGTGAGGCCTGTGTGTTTAGGTACTGCTAGGCAGACAGCTTGCTAATGAGTGTCAGTGGGAACTTAATACAGTGCAACGTCATAATATAACATGAGTGTTAATACTCTTCTCCTCCTACTGCTTTCCCCTGTCCTGGGTTTTTCATTATCATGATCTATCCATCTCTGTCACTCTGTATACAGTATCAATGCCTCCAAGGACATGTGATACAACTAAAGAGTCCTAAACCCAAGTTTAGCAGTCCTGTGTTTGTGTGTTTGTGTTTGTGTATGTGTGTGTGTGTGTGGAGGAACCAGAATTTGTTTGAACAGCAGAGGTTTCACGTTTTCACTTACTTGAGGTCCAATGTGCTGACCTCAAACGGAAAATGTCAATCTAGATTACCAGATCCTTCCTTTAAGGTTCTACAGCATGCTTCTAATAATGTAAGGGCTTGGGAGGCCCTGTCTCACACCAAACAGGATAGCGTGGTGAGTGAAGAGTCTTACATCTTTACCAGATTTCACCCTTTGGTCACAACTGACCCTGAAAAGGCCCATTATGCACTTTCACTAGCATCTCCAGCCATTAGAACTGAGTAGAGACACACCTCCAGTCAGGCTGCAGCTGAGGAACGGGATGGGTCAATTTACAGCACACGGCAATTAGTTCTACAAAGAAGCAGAGGCCAGATACTACATCTCACCTCAGGAAAAACAGAGGGAGACCTGAGAAATTAACGAGGTAGAGTGCTGAAGAGTTATCATGTCATTTTTGTTCACCCATTTTTAAGATTATACTTCAAACCATTGATCTGGGTTTGGGCAGTTGTCAATGCGATCTTGCTGGTGAAGTATTGGGTTACTTGCAACGTGCAACCTGGCATCCCTAACCTAATGTGACGTGGGCTGGATTTTAGAATGGTGGCAGACTTGCACAGGCATTGGCTTTGCTTCAGTTATACGTTTCTTCATAAATCAAGATTCTGACGACACGCATCAGCAACAGAGTATGGAACCGATGTAGAATTGTAATCTCCCCAAAAAGCTTCCCGCGTTCTAATCAAGGCACCTTCCATGCTGTTTAATCTCTGTATTAGATCGACGCACGGAATAGCACAGTCAGTCTTGGCACTGGCCATTTCCTGCAAGTGCATGTGCAGGTGAGACCACGCCTCTGTTTAAGCTGCCCGCTGGGCATGGCCACCTGCTGAGGCGCACAGGGCAGTGAACAGGGCGGTGAGCTGTGCTCCGTCCCTGCCAGACCTGGTCAGTCTTTCCAGAGGGTCGTCCAACATCACCGTTGTATCATCAGTGGGTTCCCAATGCCACCATGATGCCAAAGCCCAGTCTATGCGTCACTTCCCTGGCACGGACGCGTTCAGCCATGCACTCCAAATGCTGGCTTTGCCAGCCTCTTAATTCCAGTGTCCGTCCAGATGGGGGTTTAATCCCACCCCAGTGTCGCTGCTGTGTCTGTTGTGAGGTCATGAGAGGCGTTTTTCACAGTGAAAGGCGGGGGGAAGGGTGGATACCAAAAATGATTGCAGCATCTTTTCAGACACACAAATTAGCGCAATTTGACTGGAGGGAATGGGCTGCTTTCACGAGTCAGGCTGTCGTGCCCCTGGAAAGCCATCGGCAAAATGCGGCTCAAAATATAATTCATTTAAAAGAATTTCTGCAATTTCAGTGCATTGGCAAATTACAGCTAATGCTGTTTTTGCCCTGGAATTCCACCCCTCCTTAAACAAAAAATACTCCTGTATTAGGAGAGGGTGCACTGCAGTAATAAACCTCTCCAACACAAATGTACTCTTCCACATGTTGCTGACATAGATACATTGGCACAAATCTAATTGCATTTAATGTAACCCATATTTTACTTATTGCACTTCTAGGCCTTTGAGGTATATTGAAGTAATGAAATATAAGTATATCTAGAAATAAATATATCTAAGAAAGACATGCACTCATGATTTCTGTTTGACTGAAACTCTTTTCTGAAACCATTTATCTCATTAATGGAGCATGGTCAGCAAAGCTATTTTTCAGCTTATGGGGGGAAACTTCTTATCAAATTTATATGGTGGCTTCTCCTTAGCATTGAGTGAAAGATTAAAGGGGATTCCATTTTTTTCAATGAGTATTTTCTCAATAGTTTAACATGATTTCTATGTAGCCTATGGTATGTATATCAGTGTTTTGGTACATTAGCCCATTATGTTACAGGACGATGTGAATTCGATAATTTACGATTGACATACATGATACATCTGAGTGCGTCAAAGAACATTTAATGTCAATCATTTTTATTTGGGTTGTATCATCAGACATTTATTGTTTTGAAAATATCTCCCATGAACATGAAAAAGGAGAGGGAGAGGGAGAATGAAAGAGAAAGAGACAGAAAAGGGGAAAAGGAGAGAGGATTGGAATAGGCTGAAAATTACACCATAAACAGATGGCCTCATCCTGTGATTGAAACCTATATGGGAACATTGACAGATCTGTGAAGACACCTTTTGTCAACATTTGCGAGCCCGTGTCCACCCATCTGTCCCCTCCGATTCACGGCCCTATCCTTTCAGGGCCATCCGTCAGATGGGAACCGTGGACTAATGGGATTCAGGCCCATTCCTCTTAATCATTGTCAGCAAACTTTAATTTACCAGGCCCTGCGTGTGACACCTTCAAATATATTTTAATAAAGTCAATATAATGATATTTCAGCTTTTTGTAATTTCATTTACAGCATGTCAGATGAAATTGATATTCCCCTCATATAAAATAGCTTTCCTGAATCGCATACGTAATAATATTGGGTTTACAGAATGGTGAAGTCAATTAACTTCCTGAGATGACCGGGAGATATGGGAACTGCAAAGACTGTGCAGTCGACTCAAGCACTGCCAAGTCAATTAGTCAATGCAGTGTAAGTCAACGAGCCAAATTTTTGTTAACATTGCAGGTTTAAGTTTTGGTCTAACATATTATGACCCACTTTAATGGCCCTTGATCATCTAAAGTTAACAGGATTTAAGGGTTTGGGAAAAAAAGCTTGTTTTAATTAATAACCATGTCACAACATTTATTTTTTCATCTATTCTTTCCACGCAATATAAAATAACGTTGCTTAATGATGACGCCGCCCGAGAAATGCTTTCTAAAAACAATCGCTATTTGAAATTTGCATACTAATTGAAACAGCATGCAATTATGATACTAGCACTCCCCCTACCCCCCCCCCCCTCCTCGGCAGGGTTCTGAAGATTAATATACAAGCATGTGTGCTTCAATCGCAGTTTGTCAGCTCAGCTCCTTAGACTGGATTCTGAACTCTGAAGTGAACTCCAGCCTCACATTTTTACTTACATCAACTGTGAGGCAATTGTTAAAAGCATACTAATGCCATTTATCTTTGTCACATTTTAAAACTAGAATCAAAACGTAAACGTGCTGTTATTATTCACTGGTGAAAAATGTGCCTATTTACAGTACCCATCAAGAAGCAACAACTGACAGGGGCTTGTTGGCCTTGACTAGAATACGAATAAAGCTGGTGTGTTATCCAGGAGGTGCCTGCACAAAGGAATCTTGCTGCAGGTAAATGCTCATCGTAGCTAGCAGAGGCATAAGAGACGCCTATGCCCCTCTTAAAAGAAATAAAATAGCTTGAGCATATGCCCCAGTGTAGTGCTGTGGGTAGTTGTGCAAGCACAAACAAACATAAAATCATGACTGCATCTGAGTATCTCGTGGTCATCAGATTACGATGGAATAAAAATGATGTGCTATGTAATTACCTCAACTTCATATCTGCAGTATAATCACAATGAGTGCAACTTTATGCAGTATGCATTTAATTAAAAAACTGGTGCTTCTGCTTGATTTCCCCACATGGATAAATTGTATCCAACTCTAAATTAAATCCAAACTCACCAGAGAAAAACAAAAGTCTGCAAAATGCCTGCCTATTTGCAGACTATGTGACCCTTCCTATTCCTGTTTCTTTGATCGGAGGGATTGGATATCAAGAATATCAAATTGTTAAACAGGAAACAGCTTGACAGGTTATGTCATGGAAGTATAGACCTTTTGGGTGTTCAAGACCATGCTTGGCCAGAGTGCTAGACAGTAAAATCGCGAGACTAGATGGGATAAATGGCCTGTTCTCATCCTCCAACATTCTTATATTGAATATAAAGGTGTAGTGAAACCCAGTGTAATTCACTGAATGGTCAACACACATCACCCATCAGCCCAGGGGGTGGATGGCACACCTCCGAAGACAGCACTGCACAGACATAGTTCTCTTTCTCTCCCTCCTCTTCTTCTAATTACCAGGTTCCATATTGGCACTCTTTTAGCAGAATAGGAGATGGTTTTGTTTCTATGTCCTTTTGGGAAATTAATTCATTTCACTAAAGTGTCTTAATAATTACAGTGACATCAAGGTTAATTGCCTAGTCTGTATTGCCATAGAGGCGTCCCGTCAAAATCCCCACACAATCTGTTCTATAAATGGGAGCCAGAAGACACACGTTACAGTGGAAGGCTTTGACCTAAATAAAGTTCTCTGAAATACAGGTACTTGCCCATTACAACTCAGGGAAGCTGCTGTCAATGTGTTATTGGGAATGCCATTGTTCAGCTGAGCCTAGGGTTCTCAGATAGTATCTTGTTCTGTGGTGGTGAGGGGTAATCTTCAGAGTGAATGGAAACAAGCTCTACACCAATGGTCCCCGACCACCACCACAGAAAGCCTGTGTTGTTTATGCTCGCCATTCTCTGCTCTGCATTGAGCACATGCAAGGAGGACAACATCATTTCCCACACCTCAATCTTGTATTTACACTCGTTATTTTATAGTATGGTTTTCTGGCCTTCCTACTCCTTTTTGTAAAAAAAAAACTTATTTATAATGCCCATAATAATCGCTAGGAGCCTTGGAAATAGAATACCTGAATACCAACCTTTTCCTTTCATCCTTGGATAGGAAGGTATGAATCAAATTAGAATTTCTTTTCAGAGGCAAATTATATGAGATACTGAATGTTTGCTCTTATGAGAACACGCTTTGATTTCTTTGTTGTTTTAATATCAGCCTATTTCTTTCTTGCTTTGCATCTGTTATACATTTGTTTATTACAAAGTTATGGTATAAAGTTCTCACCTGATAGGACACACACAAACACACACACATACACACACGCATACAGTTTTATATGTATCTTTTTTAACAACTAATTCCATGCTGTAAGGTCTGGGGTCATGTCTTCTACAGAACATCTCTGTCCCAATTCTGACAACACAGCAGAGTAGCACAATTAGCTGTCATAGAGTAGTCTATAGAGTGACATTACAGTATTTATTCCCTGAGAAGATGTCTTTATCCAGGAAAATGTACACTTCAGATTTTAAAAATGATATCCTGCAGGATATTAAGTAGTGAATTAATCAAACGTATCTTGCTAAATGGGACAACAGCACTGATTGTCCCAAATTTTTACCTGCAACCGTCTGGTTTCACAGATTATGATATTAAAAATAAAACAAAAAAGGTTATAGGATTACTCAAAAGACTACTGAAGATCTATTTTATGGTCGTATTGGCTTTTATTAAATTGGCTCTGAGATTAAAACCAAACAAAGACGCGGGTATTATCTTGGAGCGCTTAAGCATATAACCACGTCTTAATTAGCATGGCGTGCTGGTAGAACAGCTTCGCTTGATTGCTGTATGCTGCTTCCTGCTTTTTTTCTCCGATATTTTGACAGCTGGAACTGCATCAGCCCACAAATACAGGAGTGGCATTTTGAGATTTGAGCTTCCTGATCACAGTGTCAGAACTCATGTGACTGTCATGTGTGTGTACCTGCCAGGGACTCTGGGGGAAAAAAGGTAAACGATCTATGATTAATATGGCACACAATCAATTATCTGTGACCACCATAGATAGCTCAGACCTCACCAAACATCTTTTATTAACATGACTATCAGACAGAGATAGAAAACTCCTGCATCTCTTTGTCTGACATAAAGGAAATGGATTAACACAGTCTTAGTCACTACAAGAAGTACTAAAATACACTGCGCGCAAAACTGACATAATAAAGCTTTTTTGTGCAAAACTGAAAAATAAAGATATCATTGCTCTTGTTGATTATGACAGTTGTGATTGCTCTTGGACAATTATCAAAACCACAATAAGTGAATTGTCTTAGGGTTTGATAAGCACCTGTATCCTTATCATAACAAATAGGTCTGGACTCAGCTAATCAATCATGGGAGGTATTGGAAGACCACTATCCCCCCATTTGACTATATTTGTGTCAACAATAAAGCATGCCATACCCTATTACAGCAGTCTGACAGACAGGACTGTCATCATGAACAAAGTGATACAGCAGATGAATATTCTTGATTCTTTTTTTTTTTTACCTGACTATGCCTAGATTAGAATTTGTGACAGGCAAAGTTTAAATGTAAGACTGCACTAACAAAGCTGAATTTAAATCATTCACTGAAATTCTTAATATTTCTTTATTTCGTGTCATTCCCGGAGGGTGAAAACAATCTTTGCAAACTCATTTAGAGATTAAAGAACTTGGGAGCATTCCAAAACATACAATGAGGCAAGGAAATCTGTGTCTTAGTCTGACATCCTCAGTATTAGCTTGCACCAGTACAAATATTTTTTTATTGAATCAATTAGTCTGTATGAACTGTATGTTCAGTGCAACTAACAATCCCCCTACTGCCACCAAACAACATCTCCCCGCCCATGTAAATCAGAGATTAAATATCTTTGATACAAGTTGGCTGTGACGTCCAACAGTTAAAGTAATTAAGTGTGTTAATTCCTTGAGAGAAAGGCGAGGCGGATGTGCGAGCAGGCCTTTTTGTTAGTGCCAGAGCCCGCTCGGCTGCCTCGTTGTGCTACGTCTTCAGTCGAGCATCGTCGCGTCTGTCGCCATACCCCTCGCAGATATTTCACATTACGCTCGGTTTCCTCCTCCCCCACCTCTTAAATGCCAAATTAGCATGTGCCCTAAAACGCGGCCGAGTCCCCCACACCTATTACACTCCACGGGTTTCTGAATCCAATGCTCAACGCAACATTAAACACGGGCAGAGCGTTAGCTATTATCAGTAGTATTATTCCAGGAATGACTGCGAGTTTGCATTGCATTTATTCAAAATGGGCGCATAAAGCTGTATGCCTGCATAGTTTCCAGTCAGCTGCCTCGTGGTTACTGTCATCATAGAGGCGAGGACAGCACCACACCTTTTTTGAAATGTATTTAGGTGGACACGCGTGTGGCACATATTATGCATGCCGCAGGTCATATCAAAGACATGGCTGCCTTTACATTTTCAGGGATCCTGAATAGACACTGCAGGCTCTGATTCCACAGAATGCAATGACAATGATAGGTACGGCATGTCAACGCTACCCGACATAGCTTATTTTATTACTGTCATGACTAGGGGCCTGATTTAAAAGGAGCTGTATTGCAATGACTTTTATCACAGTGGTAAATAACAACTCAGAGGGTGAGTTTATGGCTCCATCAGTGCTGATTGTAAACAGTGTGAGGCTACATATCTTCAGTTCCTCATTGGTCGTTTGGCCGTCAATGACTGCAACGCCTACGTTTTCCACCAATCAGAATTAATTATGTATCGGTATGCATTATTTATAAAGCTGTGGTGTGAATACATCAATAATGACTCGTGAGTCATGAGCTTGAAATAGAGGAGGCAGAAGTCTTAGCTTTAAACTGATGACTGGTCCCAACCTGTTTTCATTTATTTTAGTTGAGTGTACTAACTATCTGAATAATCCATTGGAAACTAATCCCAGTGCTTTCTCTTAATTGTGTCTCATGCTGTTGTATTGCCTTTCTTCATGTCACATTGGATAAGGTAAATGATAATACGGAGTTCAATTTAATGAAAATCTATTTAATCATTACAAAGAATCCACTTTTTGTTGATTAACTTGTGTACCAACTATCTGAATAATCCATTGGAAACTAATCCCAAATGTTTCTTTTAATTGTGTCTCATGCTGTTGCATTGCCTGTCTTCACGTCACTTTAGATATTGTAAATGACAAAACAGTGTTCAATTTAGAAAAGTCAATTTAATCATTACAAAGAATACACTTTTGTTTTTATTCATTTTGGTTGATTGACTAGTGTGCCAACTATCTGAATAATCAATTGGAAACTAATCCCAAAGGTTTCTTTTAATTGTGTCTCATGCTGTTGCATTGCCTTTCTTCACATCACTTCAGATATTGTAAATGACAAAACAATTCCAGTTTACAATTATAAGTGCAATTTATTCAAATCAATTTAATCATTACAAAGAATCAACATTCAACCTAAAGAGGTAAATAACTTTGTATTCAACCAGCTTTGAGTGCAACCAGTGATGTCTAGCATACATCCTTCAGAAAATAATAATAATTTTTCTGATTTTACCCTGTTTTTCTCCCAATTTAGTAGCCAATTAGCTGTGTTTAGTTCAATCCCCCTTCCCTCGTAGTTTGCTGCCATAGTCCTGTGACAAGGGCGAAGCGCTGCCTCCTCCAAGACAACACTCGTCGCGCCGTCGACTGTAATTCCGGTACGCCAGAACCACTCTTGTGCGCAGCCCTCCCTAGGGCGGACAGCCAATTGCTGCCCCGATGGCACTTCCGACCAGAGCCGACTCTGGCGCGACGGGGAATCGAACCCCGGTCGCCATGACCAGCGTCGGATGTTGAAACCACTAGACCACGTGGGAGGCCCAGAAAATATGTTTTCACAATCATTTTAAGACCCTGTCCAGGGTGGTTGTTTTTTAACTTATTTTGTGGTGGGGGAGGGGGTTGCAGAAACAGGCCTGTCTGTCGTCTTTATCTGTGCATCTCATTTTCTCTCTTCCTCCAAACTTTCATTGCCGTTGGAATTCAAATACCGTTGCCGTTCAAAAGTTATTTTTTGGTTTCAATATCTTTCTTAAGACTGGACAGGCAGACAGAGTCAGAAAAGAGACCACAGCTCATAGGGTTATTTTGGCTTAAATGGAGGAGTCAGAGCAGGTGAGGTCATGGTAAAAATTCAGCTTGTATGTGTCATTACGTCATGTGATCAGATGAACATTCATTTACTGTACACAATATGCAATGCTATCGCTAATTGGGGACACATAGAAAACACATTTGAATTTCTGTTTTTCATTTGGTGTACTGCCAACACTGACATTTTTTTTTTATGAAGGTAGCATAGAAATAGCAAAAGGTATAACCATTTACAGCTTAACATTGTATTTTTGTATTTTTGAGGTTTAATGAGTAAGATTCCTGAAGGCACCTTAGAAAGCCAACATTTAAGTATGAACTGCCCACGTGGATTGTATATCCTACAAAGATGAGCCACCCTTATGCCAGTTATCAGTCGCTGTTCATCAAGCCTCAGAGGTGTCATCTTTGGTTGCTTCACCAATAACAACAGTTTTCACGTTTTTCCGAGACCAGTTACAACTTTAGTGGTTGAGAGACAGGCAGCAATTCGATTTTTAGATGTATAAGTCACTAAGGTATGGTGGCCCAGTGGTGCAAAGATGTTTATAAAACAGAAATCTTTATTTATAAAACTGAATCCTTATTTCTAAAGCCAAACCCTTATTTCGAAAACAAGGATTAAAAGATGACTCATTAGACTATATTACTTCAACTGCTCAGAAGTCCACATGTTGGTATCATTATACCAGGTTATGCATTGTTGCACATTGGCCTTGGTTACAAGAAGTTTCCAAATGCCAAATGCCCTACCATCAATATCAGCTTTGTGAAGCTCACAACATACAGTTTTTGTTAGGACTGGGCCACGGATGTGTAGATTCAGTTCTGTAGTAATTTTTTAGGACGGTTTGGGTTTTTTAGCAACTATTCTGTCTATCTATTAGAAACTCACATATTAAAGTGTTGATTTGTTGAAACATCTTTTATAGCAGAAACATATTGGTAATTAGTATTGACATTAATATGAAACACGTGTGCTACTTTTTAACTGCGATTTACTTGAAAATATAAATCCTTTTTCATTTACTGTTTCCATTATATCCACTGTGTGTATATTTACAGTATATAAGTGCAATATTATCATGCTCAAAGGTAGCACAACCTCATTAGATGCAATCACATAAAAGGGAATCAGCTACTAAAAGATGTTCATTTCAATAGATGCGCTTGTTAGTCATGCGACACAGTCAAAAGCAGGTTCAGGATAATTATGAAATAAAAATGTTTATGCTTCCCCTATTATTATATCGCCAGCTGCCTCTACTGATAGCTCAGCCATCAACTGTACCTCTGGAGATACATTATATTATCATCTTGCTGTAAACTTCAGCTTTAATATCTAAAGTTTTTTTTCCTGTATTTGTTATGTTCAAAATCATAAAGCAACACCATTTCTTTGCTATAAATAAAACGAAAGAAGTGCAAATCTAATGCTAACACATTGAGACACAATTAAGAAAAAAGTATCAGCTGCTGGTTGATCCTTACTCTAAAGACAGTTAAAGCTTGTTAGTCAGGAAAACCTGGTTCAGTATCATTATCAGTTCAAAGTGAAGTCCTCTGCCTCCCCTGAGTTGAAGCTCTGTGGCCACAACTGGCTATGGGGTCCAGTAGCCATTCATTTTACAGCAGTAGGCTACCGCCCATGACAGGACCATGCACCACTGATGCTCCGACTCCCCCACATGAAGGTTAGCGCTTTCTAAGAACATGGAGGTCAGCATTTCCAAGATGGTAGAATGCCCCCAGCAAACAGTGAATCTCATTTTGCGTTTAATAGTTTGACATAAAGAGAGGGGGGGTCTTCAGTGGCTACAAAGGAAAATACGAGATTTCTGTCAAGTTTTTCAAAATGTAATAAAGTATTTAAAATGTTTTTGGTTTTATTCGCATTGTGTTTTCAGCACATCGCTAGTATTCATTATGTTGTCCAATGCAGATCAGAAATAATTTCATTAAATATAACAAAGTCAATAAAATATTTCAAAAAGTTTAGTTTTTCCCCCTCATAAGGTGTTTGTTTTCAGTGTCTAATTACTGCATTGGAGCAAAGATCATTTTTAAAGGACATTAAAAAAAAAAAGTTAAAAACAGGAAAACACCTAATGAAAATGTGCTTCCTGTGTAAATTAGCCTAATTATGAGTCTTTTCTTAGCCATTTTAATCTCAGAGGATACATTTTTCCACGATTTTAATGATGCATTATCATGCATATATATATTTTTTATTTTTACTTAATTCTATGGATTCTACACATAATATTTCACTCATTTGAAGTTTATTATGCTCAAGAGTATGTACCGAAGGGCCTCCCGCGTGGTCTAGTGATTTCTACATCTACCGCTGGCCAGGGTCGGCTCTAGGCCGGGAGTGCCACCGGGGGCGGCAATTGGCTGTCCGCCCCAGGGAGGGGGGAGGGAAGCCGACAAGACGTTTGCTGCGCATAGGAGTGGCTCTGGGGTGCTGGAGTTACGGTTTTCAGCTTGGCGAGTGCCATCTCGGAGGAGACGATACTGGTCACAGGGCTACGGCAGCGAACTATGAGGGAGGGATTCACCTGAAAATAGCGGGTGTAATTGGCTACCAGATTGGGAGAAAAATGGGATAAAATCAAAAACAAAATTGTAGAAGAGTATGTACTGAAGATTCATGCTATACAGTGTCTCCTATGAGTGGAACAAGAGAGCCTGGAACGTGGATTGTTACCCTAAAAATATATATATATATATATATAATTATACTACAATGCTAGAATAAAACAAATGTATTTAATATAATACAACATTAATATCTTTAATGGAAAATATCTGTGGTTGTGATGAGGACTGACTGTGACAGTCCAGCAGTTCGGCTGGTAGCATAAGCTCAGTAATAAGCTCATAATTTCAGTATCATTTCATGTTAGCATTTAAACCTCCAGGGATCCAGGGGGTTCAAATGATAATGTTGGCAGTCATAATATGTGACCAGCTAAATGGTGATTCATGTTGTTGTTGATGTTGTTGTTTTTTTATTTTCACTTTAAATAAAATATTTTAGCATTTTGTAATTTAAATCTGATTCTAACTCTAAAACATATGCATTTACAGCCATTTGACTTTCCAGTGGACCTCAGTGGATCTCAATTGCCTCAAAAAACTCCAGGTATCACCGATGGACCATATGTCTTGAACAATAGTTATGATATCTGGTGAAAATCGTTTTTATTAATATGTTTAGCCAACTAGTCCTTGATGCCTTTCAGACAAAGTCCGGATCTCATCTATTCAGTTTTCCATTCTAACAATCAAAAGTGACCTCAGAGGTGACAAGAAGGACGCTGCATCCGATTACTGGAATATTTGCTTACATAACCAAATCATGTCCCAAGAAGATGAATTACATCGCAAACCGGTCAAGACAAGTCCTGTGGATATTAATTTAAAGTTTGATTCATATATTTACTAGCCTATGGGGCCAGCTGTACTGTAGCATTTTAAGGGCAGTACCACCAGCCCCTACCCTTACCAGAATTATAAAAGCAAATACTATTATATTCAAAATATGTGGGTAAAACACATTTTTATCTTCAAAAGAGGTCAGAATGGGCCTAATTTATCAAACGATCATACCATCAACTTAGATCATAAAGAGTGCACATGCATATTTTCACCGGAAATATAGATTTATCAATATTGTCATGGAAAAAAGGTAATTATAGCAAACAACATTATTTATGGCATTTCAACATTATACAAACAGAATAATCTTTTTCTTCCACAATATCAACATGAACCTATGATGAAATATTCACCACAGCTCCAGAACATGCGTACGCAGACCTCTTTATGGAATAAAAGTACCATTGTGGTGTTGTGGTGTTGTGGTGCATGTGGTATTTTGACAGTCTGATTTAAAGCGACACAGCAGAGAAATTAATGTCAAAACTAGAATAATGAACAATATTTGCACCGCAATGCTGCTGCAATATGTAGAAGGTGTAAGATATATATTAAGTAGCTAAATATTTCAGAACATGACATCTATTTTATTTCTTTGTGTAACATAGTGTAACTGGTGTTCTTTCCACCTCAATGTTAATTCAAGCACTTTTAAGGGTAAATTCACCAAAAAGCAAAACATAATATCTTTACTGTAGCAGTTGACCATATTGCAAATCTCTTTGTTTGCAGTAATAACAAACAGAAGCTGACTTGAAATCCTTTTGTGGTTTCCAACATGTTTTTCTAACCCTGACAAAAGCCTAGTGTCTACTCCATTAAACCTCTGCTTTTCTGTTAAAATTACTGTAAAAATGTTTTACTCACAACTCACAATCACTTCAATGCATAAATGCAGACTCCAAACAATCAGCTTAGATATACAGGTTTTTAAAAAAATAACTACGCTGGTTCATATCGTAGTGATGGAGAATTGAATTGTATCCAATGTGTTGTATGCTGTTCTCCAGCATATGGAACATGACCAGCCTCACAGTGAATCCTAGGCACTAGAGGCAAACAGGAATAATAAGTGAGAGAGTACAATTGGATTCACCAAAGTGTTATGAAATGCCAACATTTCAACAAAGGACAAAAATGGCTTAAATATTTCAGGACAACCAGTTGTACAATTTGAAGTCTCATACAGGGATCAGAATAAATATTGTTTTGTTTAAAGTGGTTTTGGGTGGTTCTCTGTGGCTCAGTTGGTAGAGCACAGTGTTGGCAATGCTTAGGTTGTGGGTTCAATCCCCACTGGGGCCACATATACAGAAAAAAATGTATACATTCACTATTGTAAGTCGCTTTGGATAAAATCATCTGCTAGATGGCGTATATATTAAAGATTGAATCAAAGTTCCTATTCATTGCCCACGCTGGGTGTGAGAAACTTCAAATGTGGATTTTTCTAGAACTAGTTCTTTCCTTTTCAACATGCACACCTAGGCCTGGATTCAATCAACAACTATGGGAGCAGCCGCTACCCCAGGACCAGCAATGAGCCGCTTCCTTCGAGATGAAACTCGCCTTTTCATCTTTGCCCACAGAGAGGCTTCTGTGCTTGCGGCGAGCTCGTGCCGGCTTCCCTCCCTCCTCCCCTTTGGGTGAACAGCCAATAGCCGCCCCCCAAACGGGACTCCCGGGCCAGAGCTGGACTGGCTCAGCCGGGGATCAAACCCTCAGCCACAGTGGGCAACCTGCACTTCCGGCGAGTGCCTTTACTGGTCATACAACCCGGTTGCCCTAATTGTGAGTCAAATTTAAGGACAATTGCTGATGGAATCCAGCCCTAAACTGTATGGATGTTTTCATTGAAACTCAGCTGGAGAAGAATTACATGCATTTCTCCATGGGAATGGTTAGAATCAGGGTCAGCCATCTCTGGGTGAAAATTCCACAAGCGTAGTACTGTAGCTTCAGCTGTGAGAACCTCAAGTGAGAAACTTGGTGATGAGTTTGAATCATTCAACATAAAGACATTTGGACGGATTCCTGTTGGTTTTTTTCTTGGTGTATTGTCAGCTGTGGTTATGGATTTCCCTGGGTTTTCATAACAGAAGAGATGTTTCTCCCGGTGTGAGCTGACCTAAGACAGGTAAAGAATGTACTTTCCTTTGTTTTCCTCAACTGGGTCAGCAATCATCATGTTTGCGTGAATCTTTTTTTTCCTGCAGTTTGTGAACACAAGTGTCAAACGTGACTGCGGAGCCGTAAGGGGCTCCGGGCTGCGAGTGATGCACGGCCGCTGTCGGATGGTTCAGCCAAATCAGTGAGCTGCGTCTTCTTCATGGCAGAATGATGCCATCACGTGAAGTGTAAAGCCAAAGATGGAGGAGGAAAAAACGCTTTCTGTCCGCATGCATGACCATCACCGTCTTAACGCAATTCGTTCTGAATCGCATTCTGCACCCATGAACCGCGGGGCGTCTGTTAATTCCGGCCTGCTGAAGCATTGAGCATCCGGCTGCACCGCGGTCACCTCATTGGCATCGGACGCCGTAATGTGATGTCTTCTTCTGTTACCATTTGTTACCTCTTGTTCTTGTCGAACTTTCAACGAGCACAAAAAACATTATTATGCCCAAGATAGGAGACATGCTTATTTCTTTCAGCATTAGGGCTGCACATCACATCCCATCCACAAATTAATTCAATTTTTCATGTCTGTATCACGTATAATATTATGCACCTCAGTTAACTGCAGAGTAGAGCAATGTTTTGTTTGTTGCGCATGAAGAAAGATGAGGACTTCAAGGGAGGATCGCCCTTCTTTGAAATCTCATTTGGATGTAACTGGAGGGATGCGACAGTATTTAGCACACCATTAATGATCAAATGAAACAGCAGATTAAGGAACAAAACTAATTCTATTGATCTGTTCCTGTGCTGCAGGTTAATATAGTCAGATTACGTTATGTATTACATATTTATGATCTGTTTTGCACAAGGGATTATCATCAACCTAGCAAAATGGTAATTAGCGGAGGAATATCTGAGTTGTCAACTCAACTGATAAGTTAACTTTTTTTTTTAAACATCCCTAACACGCTCAAAAATTACAGAGGGCCATGTTGTTATTTAAGGAGTACCAAATATGTTGCATTACCAATACTGGAGTAATACGGGGTAAGTAAATATTTTCTGGGGGAAAAATAAAATTAAAATAATTTTAAATCTTCTGAATTTTTAACCATGGGTTTTTTAACCATAGAAGGATTCTCAGAATATTCTCTGTTCATATTTTGTTATGACTGGATTATGATATTAGAATCCAAAACCTTCACATGAATTACAATGCAAAAGCTTGATTAACACATTTTAGGAACTCCTTTTGAGCTTTTACTCATAAACTACGATTAAAAAGAAAATCGCTCATCCTTAAACTATCTAGTTTCACTACATTGTTTATGCATTATTGTTAATAATATGTTCAGGCCATAAGAGAATACATTCATATCTTTAATATTTCTTCGGCTTCTTTGCAGGAAGATTACAAGAAATAGATCTGTGAAAAAGAAGAGTAGACATGAGTCTAGATCCACTCAGCCTTATGGAGGATACTACAACCTTTGCATGATGCTCTGCTTTACATGTTAATGTTCCAAAATGTAAACTCTAATTTTAATTTGTGTCCTTTTTGTTAGCCATAATCATGAATCCTCATACTGTATATTACTTGATGATAAAATCCAGAATTCCATAAAAATGTGATTATTTATGCATGTAGCAGACACTTTCTGAAAAAATTCAGCTAAACTGTCTTGCTCAAGGATACAACAGTGCCCAACCTTGGCAAACATCTGCCTTAAACCTGCAACCTTTTGCTTATAAAAATCAGGATATTAAAATTCAAATTGATTAGCCCTCCAGGATTGGAATTGCCCACCCCTGATGTAAAGGCATCGCAAAATGTACAATGAAAGCATATTTTTTTACATGCAATTTGTAAAACTTTTTGTTTGTTCTATCTATTCTTATTGAATATAAAACAGCCAGTTTTTTACATGCGAAAATTCCCTATTTGTACAACTTTTTGTTTGTTCTATCTATTCTTATTGAATCGCCACACCCACTAAAACAGTCAGTGGAATGTGAAAAAGGGAATAAATCTATACAGTCCAGGTTAATGACAGTGCTGTTTTGTAAGCCACCAAATCTACTATCAATTAAGTGGTGATTAGAGTCAGCTGGTGACCATGAATCACAGCCTGGGGAAGTTATTGTCCTTGAGCATGACGAGGACGCCAATGCCCTTTGGGGGAGACAGGTAACGAGTCGCAGCCCAGGCCAGGAAAGAAAGAGAGCCCGTCGCACGTCGGTGTGCCCACCTCTGCCCCCACCCCCACGCAGGAGTGACAGGACACACCCAGACATCCCAATGATAATACTGTGTCGTCATGCTCAGAGAATCGAATGGCCATGTTTAATGAAAAATACAGACCTCCTGAAATAATCAAGAGAGAAAAGCTTATGTGGGCACAACATTCAGTGGGAAATATATAGCATCACAAAACAAATTATGAATTAGGTATAACAAAACAAATTGTAGATAACGTAATGAAGAGATGGCATACCGTGAGGCGGTGTCCAAAACAAAAACTTTCCTACAACATAATGTGGGAAAAATATACATGTGGTGGTCACACCGAGGAAAGAATATTAACACCAATAGAAGAACAGGTGGAACAATCCCTGCAAAAGGAGCATGTCCTGGGGCTGAAATGTGTAGACATGGCTGAACTTGTGATGAGAGAAGGAGCATCTGTAGGTAAAACTATTCATGATTCATTCTATACCCTACTGACTGCATACGCACAATAAGACAATTGTTCAAATTCAGAACTGGGTTTTTATACTGACTGGTAGCTGATGACATTTCAATATAAATCCTGCATCCTTTTATATAATTTTCATAGTATATCTGAAAATAAATGAGAAGTTCTAGTAAACAATATGTATGCAATATAGGATATATATTTAAAATTCTGAAACAAAACATTCAAGGCCTTACCTAACAGCCAGCTTTCTCCTTACTCCCTGTATATTTATCTGTCTGTAGATACAGTTATTCCTGAAAATAAAGCTGTCGTGACATGAACCAGGGTACTTTGCCCACCACCTCAAGCTCAACCTAAAGACGACAGAGCTGGTATTCCTTCCTAAGAAGGCCTGCCCACTCCAAGACCTCTTCATCACAACTATCCACTGTCCAGACTGCAAAGAATCATGGGGTGACCTTGAAGATCCAACTCTCCTTCTCCTTCACAAATTGTGTTTAACCTTCACCAATCTTCCGGTGTCACCTCACTCCTCCTTCACTGGCTCCCTGGACCAGCTCGCATCAGGTTCAAGAACTTGGTGCTATGGTCAAAGCATACTCCCCAGCTCAGTCAATTTGTTGTTCTGCAACCTCTGGCCACCAAGCACTCCCATCCCTATGAGGAGCAGCCGCTCATCTCGAGCCGCTCTTCTCTGTCCTGGCACCTCAGTGGTGGAATGACCTCCCCACCACTGTTAAGAAAGCAGAGTCCCTGCTTATCTTCTACCACAGACTGAAAACCCACTTCTTTAGACTGCACCTTGGCTCACCCACTCCCATCACTCCTCGTAGCAGTTGCCCAACATGGACCACATAGGAACTTAACCCTGATCTATGGTATCTCCTTTATATAAATAAAAATAAACCTCCCAAAAACATTCCAAACAGTTTTGTAGCAGCTAAGTTGTACTGACTTTTTATGTAATTTGCCATCTCACCCCTTAGTGGAATGCACTTGTCATAAGTCACTCTGCACTTTTTGTAATTGTGCCTGACCCATCTATAAGAGTTTAAGATTCTCCCAAATGAGTCCAAACCAAGCAGCTCAAACCTAATGTCTAACTAATCTAAAAACATACATAGATTTGAACCAGTGCAATTGTTTTTTGTTTCAAAATGACCCAGCCAAATAGAATTTCTGAAATCTCATTTTTTTTGTTGTGACACACCATTCCTTTGCATGTAATGGCTTGAACCTTCAAGACTTTATCATTTCAAAGCACAGAAGGTTTAGTGGGAGTATTGGATTGCAATCTCCACAGTTATAACACTCGATGCCTCCGTGGCTCAATTCCTGGCAGTGTAACAAAGTGTTTTATCTGAGTGCTTTAATCTAAGAGATATGAAGCCATATCATCACACTTCACTCTTTCATGAGAGGAAGAATTGATTAATGGTTTCCCGTTGTTTTTAAACTCTTCTGTCCGAAGGTTTAATCCATCAGAGAAAGTTATGTTTGACCCTCTGTAGTTATGCATCATATTCATAATGCGGTTGGTGCTGTGAAAGAACAGAGGGAGAAAAGTTCTCTCTTATGATAAAATCCTGCTTTTGAATTTCAAGATCAAACTACCATAGATAAAACTGAATGCATAATTCTGGACAACAAATAAAAATCCAGTGGGTGTCAGACAAAGCAGACTTTGAATTGCATTTTCTTTTGTGTATTTTTCTTGTGATAATTTTTTTTTGTTAAAGTTCAATGCAACTTATTTTATTTTGTCCCTGTAACCCCCAACCCCACAAAAAAAGAAAAACCCACATTTTGATTTGCACCGGGAGAGAGGTGAGAATAATTTTATTTCTAGTGCTAGGGTTAGACAGACTGTTTTGTTTGTTTTCGTTATTCCTTCGTCGTCTTTGTCTGTATGTCCACTGTGTTTTGTTTGTAAACAAAAATCCTGTTCTTTTTAGTAGTATTAGTTGACTCGGAGGAATATTTGTTTGTTATGTCCTATTTGGTCAGTCATCTGGCTATTGCAGCGCAGGTGGCTTTGCAGGTTGTAACAAATTGGGAGCTCGTACCGAGATTGAGTTTTGGAGTCAGGTTGCAGTTGTCCGGATCACAGTTGTGTGCGCGGTTGTGCTTCGTTTTGACTTTTTGTTAATTGTTACCCATAGATAAAGATGAAATTGAACCTGGACACGTTTGTTAAAGATCCGACTATGAAACCGTTGAACTGTTGTAAGAAAACTGAATTGTTGCTTATTTTGGAATATTATAACATTAATGTAAGTCGCTTGTTTACTAAGGGAGTAATAAAAAAGTGATAGTTGATGTGTTAGTGGAGCAGCAAGTTATTATATACATTTTCCAGTCCCTGAAGCAGAGAAGCATCCCCATATAATGAGGCTCCTGTCACCTTGTTTCATGGCAAGGATAGTGTTCTTGGGATGATTCAGAGTGTTAAGTTTGCATCACACATAGCGGCTAATGTTGAAGCCAAATCTTGGTCAATCTTGGTTTCATCAGACCATGGAATCTTCCAACTACTTGGTTTGAGAACCTTTTCTTAGATTTGCTTTTCTTTGGTCTTCATGATGAAGCTCTTGTTTGGAAATCTTAAAACATCTTAATTGTACACAGGTGTACTACAATCAAATAATAATGTGACTTCTGAAGACAATTGCACCAGAGTATATTATTGGATATAAATCCAATTCCAACTGGTGGAGATCTATAAAACTTGGCTGCATCTACACAAAGTCTACACATTTAAGACATGGAAGGCATCTTGGAAGGGTGTTATCGACAAAAATAAGCATTTGGAGTTTTCTAAATGAGACCAAAATTTGAATGAGACCAAATGTATGCTTTTTGGCCATGCACACCAGTGTTGGGTTTGGTGTCAGAAGAAGGATGCTTAAATTGAAAAGAAAGTAATACCTGCTGTGAACTATGGTTGTGGATCTTTCATTCTGACCTAGGTCTCTTGAGAAGATCACTGGAATCATGAAATCCAGCAAGTACCAAGACATTTTGGCCCAAAACTTGTTTCCCTCTACCAGGAAGCTGTCACAAATGGATCTTTCAGCAAAATCTGATCTGATACCAAGCATACCTCAAAATCAACCAAGAAATGGCTAACTGACCACAAAAGTACTGTTTTTGCAATGGCCATCTCAGTCTCCAGACTTGTTCCAAATTTTTTGGTTTGAATTGAAGAGGACAATCCACAAGCTCAGACTGAAGGATCTTGAAAGAATTTGTATTGAAGAATGGTCATTGATCCCCCCTAATAAGTTCACCCATCTCACTATGGAAAATGGCTCAGTAGTGTTATCATTGTGAGGGGAGAATGCACAAAGTACTGAAAATGGGTATGAATAACGGTGACACATTATCTTTTTGGGAAAAAATATATATATATTTTCCCCCCCAACAATATAAAAATATAAAATATACAAATCAATATATTACTTGCTATTTTCTCTGAGCAATTGTATTTGTATAAAACATATATTTATTGATTTCATAAAATATATCTCATTACCTGTATTGTTTATTTTATACAGCCTTCTTTTTTCATCTTTATCAAGGGTGTAAATAATTTTGGAGGGTACTATATATGTTAATTGTGTGTTGTGCTTTGTACTTTCTACACATCTTCAATGTCTCTTTCTACAATTTTTGATGAACACAATGTTTGGTGCATGCAACAAAATTTGAACTGGAATTACAGTATCTTATATGACTCCAAATTCATTCAAACACATTTGAAAAGCCTTATTGCCAAATAATGCACTCTTTTTTATACTTATCTCACACACCCACTGCTGCCTCTAATGTGGAGTGGCCATCACACTCGTTGGTCATTCTATTCTCCCTATCGTTGTTGTATGTCTTGCAGTCTATTATGTAGGGCTCCCCTGGAAAAGAGATTGTACTCTCAATGGGATATTTTCCCTGGTTATGTAAATAAAATGAATCAATTGTTATATAAAAGTGTGGGAATTTACTCAACACATCTGGTTCTAAACAATTTTGTGAATCCTTGTGAAGCTACAAATTTAGCTATGATACACACATTGGAAGAGGGGGAAAAAAACATAAATAAGTATAAAAATAAGACTGCCAAAATATATTCCCATTAATAGGACTGTGGACAGTCACTTTCACTTTTGTCTGCCTCTGACGGCAGCAGAGAGAACATCATTACCATAGACATTACTGCAGACATTCTAACCATCAAAGATGATCATCTCATAAATTCCATACACCATTTAATAGGCCTGTCAATCTGAGGGAGGCAAAAATAATGTCCTGCAGATCATGTGGCAACAATTTTATTTTCCATAGTGTTTATGCTGATTAGGGCTGAATTTGCCCTCTCATGTTTATTTAATGCAGTCCATAAATACTCAACTTTTTCAAAATACATTGTTACTTTTTATAGTAGCAGGTCACGGCCATATGTGTGCTCTTGATTAACACTTATTATCTATTCTTAAATGCATTTCCCATTTATTTCTGTAATGTTGCAACATGTTTCATAGGGGCCGAGTTGTAGATTTATTTCCCTTATGACATGTTGCATTGTCTTTTCGCTATCACGTTCACCAGTAATTACACCAATGGATGTGATACACATATTAATGTAAGAAAGTAAGAGTCATCTTTGACTTTTACTTCCAACTCTTTAACATGGAATGCAGATTACATTGTGCATCCTCAATGACATTTTTTTAATCTCTGTTTGGTATGAAATATCAGTTTTCTAAATTTTTGGATATCACAAAATGTAATAAAGGTTACTGATTCTCTTATTCTCTTATTATGGTTGCTTTTCTGCTGCACCATTTATGGGTCCCACTTTATATTAAGTGGCCCTAATAGCTGTGTAATTACACTGTAACTGTAACAATAGGTAGAGTGCAACTATTGTGTATGTTAAGCTACTTGTAAAAAGGAAAACATGTTTGTAGCTGTATTTTAAGTGTTGCTTTTTACTGAGTTACAACATTAAGACACAACACAACAGTCACAATTGTAAATGCTACTGCTAGCTAATTCTGTCACTTAAAAAAAAAAAATTGAAATACAGAATTTTCTTACAATTATGTATTTTCTTAGAATGTGTGTGTAAATTGTGGATGCACTGTACAAAATGGCCAATTGAATGGCCAACCTCTGTGTAGTTACAGGTATTAGGTCCACTTAATTCCCAAATTGAAGGGCCCTGGTAGGAGTCCCCACTTTTTGACCTTGTGTTAAATACCTGTTCCCAAAGACAGCAATGCCTACTAATTAATATAATATATAATAATATATGCCATTTAGCAGACACTTTTATCCAAAAGGACTTACAGTAGTGAATGCAATACATTTTTCAGTATATGTGGTGCCAGTGGGAATCGGACCTACAACCTAAGCGTTGCCAACACCATGCACTACCTACTGAGCCACACAGAACCACGTAATTACTGAACAAAAACAGTGAAAAATAGTTTAACAGTAGCTTCACCTATTCTTGTTGGAGGAAACAGTGAGCCTCTAATGTCAATGTTAGTGAGTGTTGCACAATACTTCCTGGGTAAAAATGAAGCTTTTCTGTCTCATCACTGATTTTCTGAGGCTTGTTTGAGAGAGAGACATTTCTATGCTTGTAGAATCAACAGTAAAAAATTCAGTTGCAATGGGAGAAACAAAGCCAAAGGTCACCAAACTTTCAAAGTAGCCAAGGGATAAGAAATGTTACCATTGTACAATACCTACTTGTGTGTTATGTGGTAATGAGGTGTATGGTCAGAACATGCAATCTTCTGCTTATGCTGATGTCTCTTTTCAAACACAAGCTTGGTCAACACTGTCTTAAATAAGTTTCTCTCTTTTTCTCAGATACAGATATACATAGCACGACAATGCATTGTTATGTGTTAACAAAGCAAATCATTTGTTACAAAAAGACTTAACATTGTAACACATTAAGAATGAATCAATAGCAACACTGAATGGTAACAGTAACAGTAATAATGATAGCACAAAGTTAAAAATAATGTGTTATTATAACATTATTCTCTCGCCACCCTTTTTTTATTTTACTCCTGTCCTTTCTCCCTCTCATATATTTAGCTTTTGTTATAAAATGTCTATGCCGTTGAGTGTACGTTGTCATCAGATTAAGACTAATCACATTACAGTGGGTGGGTAACAAAGAAGGAGCTGGTTAGGAGCTCTCAGAGGAACCCCTGTAATGAGCATAGTGAAAATACTGTAGATAAACGTAGATGGTGCTAGCAGTGTGCCATTTGCTATTCAGGAGGTTGTACAAAGCAGCGTTGTGTTTGTTGTTCACTAAGCAAAAAAGAAATAAAAATTGAGATAGTGGCCTGGATTAATTTAACATGTCTCCTTGAATCTGACTTAAAAACAAATGCAAGTGGTCTTTTTTTTTCTTCACAAACACAGTTTGCCAAGTTAATTTTGGTGATTGCTGAACTGTGTTTTGTTAAGAATAAAAACAAACAGTTGCATTTATTTGCTAGTCAAAGTTAAGGACATGTGTTGGTTGAATCCAGGCCAGTGAAAGGCATATAAGAGAATATCAAAGATGCAGTTTCTGCTTTTTAAGTTGGGGCCTTTGAAAAATAAGACATTTTTATTAACTATGAAATTTTCCCCATACAGTATGTTAACTACTGACATACACATTTATTTCTCTTTATAGTTAACTTTTGCTTTTTATCTGCTCTTGAAGGTCAAACTACACTGTATTGTCGACACAGAAAGAGATATTTTTACCCCATAAAGGTCACAGTCTCCTTGTGTCTATGATGTACAGTGCAGTAATGGTGAAAGTGTGGGCAGCAATATCCATAAAGGAGTACAAGCTGAACCACCTATAATTGCTGCTTCCAGTTATATGCTAGATCTGTTATTGCCAAATCTTGTTTATGCCGTGAATTACAACACCATGCAGACCTTTTGTGCACATCCAGTAGCGTAACTCAATTTTCCCAGTACTGTGACAAACAAGAGGCTGATTAATATCCAGAATAAATGGGGGCAGGAGGAGCAGCACCAGGGCACTCAGCCATCATTACTGTATCTCCGTTAAAAACAGGCCACAATTAACCAGCACACGGCCATTTCAAACACCTGCATGGGAGATTTTAATTACAGGCCTTGGACAACTAACATAGTTATTTTCTCATTTATAAAACAAAGGGAACTTGGATATGATGAGCTTATTAAAAGTAACTAACAAAGTCACGACTTTGAAAAGTTAAGCTAAGTGAAAGTGAAAGGTTTTTCTTGTAAACTATGTTTCATGTCTATATTACAAGATTAGGTTTGTGTGTGATAACAGTGTTATTTAGTAGTGCTAGTGTTATTTAGAGCTTTTGTAGACAATGCAAATAAATAAATGAATATAAGGAGTGCCATACAGGGTAAAATATGGGCAGCACATAAACAATGTGAGGTATAATAGCATCCATATATATATATGAACAGAGAACAATAAAAATAAAGATAGAATTTATGTTAAATTTTCAAAACAAGACAGATCATTTATAAACTAGGTCAATTAAAATAAAAGATAAAAGTAATGAAATATACAATTAAATGCTAGAAAACTGTTTAACAAGATTAACAAGTGTCTTTTAAAGTGACTTGAATTTTTATAATATCATAACTGAATCTGCAATTTAAAAATACCAAACCACTTTGAACTCAGTGTTTCACTTAGCCACCATGATATGTTTGAAGCTTCATTGCATGAATCAGAATATACGCTTATATCTATAACTCTAAATAAAATAAATGACTTAATAACTACTAAGTAGTGTATTAAATGTGTTCTGATTCTATAAATAGGCATTTGGTATAAAATGCTCTAAACATCTCAAAGATCACATCGTAAATAGAGAACACGATGCTTTTGTATTTATGCACAGAACACTATGACAGGGCTTGATTTCCCCTTATGAGCCTAATTGAAGATCATGGACAGAAGTCCCATCTGCAGCTGTGTGCTGCCTTGAGTGTCTCATTTGAAACAGTTACGGGGACCAGCACGGCGGAACACTTCAGAAATTAGCTGCAGGGTCCCAGGTGCACATGTCTCTGACAGCAGAATTGAACATTAGAAAACAATCATATCTTCAATGTAAGTGAAAGCGCTGAAAATGCCTCTCTGCCCACCGTCGGCGAGGTAAAACCGCATTGTGGGCGAGGTCCAAGCGCACGTCCGAAGGTGTGGGTTGACCTCGGAAGGTCACCTCTTTCATATGAGCCCCAGTGTTGACCAAGATTGACACTGAAAAGAAGCATCTTCTGGTATCTTGATCACATTCCCTGCTGTCGACAATGAACTATACTATTAAAATGTGATACTTCAGATAACAAAACTGAATATTACGTTTAAATCATATACCAGCAAATAATTCAGTGATTGGAATTCAGCATTTGCACTCTTTTCTTTTTTTATTATATTATTTTTGTGAACAATTTTTATAAGAATAAGAAAACCACTGCAAGACCACTAAAAAGCATTTCATGACTAATTTCGACCCTTCCAAAACTATGAGAATAAAAAATATACAGCCAAACTGATTTGAAATGTATATCGGGCTTCTTAATAGCAAATGCTGTCAATATTTTTTTATCTAAATCATTAGAATTTGGGTGCAATCCCTGAAAACAAGCAGCCCTGAATGCACAGGTACAGCCAAATGCACAATACATCGGAAATAACTTCCAAAAAGACCCTCGACCAAAGCACGGAACAGACCCAGAACACCTACTAGTGTGAAATGTGATGGTATTTGTCAGTCCCTGTCAAAAGTTATACAGAGAGGGTTATTCATGGAATTCATGAATTTGTTACAGAAAGCAGAAACAAGGCCTCTGGGTAGAGTTGTAAAGGTAAAGGCTATTCACCTAGAGCAAGGGATTGTAAGGAGCAATTCCATGGAACTCCATAAACTCAAAGAGCCAAGAGGCCTGAGATACAAGAAATATGATATCCCAGGGAGAGAGAATGCCTCTTTTAAATTATGAAAGGACCAAAATCCATGTGCATAAAACAATGCATTGAGAGAATGAATATTCTTACTGTACCAAGGTAAAAACCAAAAGTTTGGAAAAGTGATTGTTATACCAAATGGGGGGAAATTATTGAAAAATATTAGAAATGGCCAAATATCTAATTGCTATTTGTGCAGTTTTTAAATGTACTCTATATATGAAGAGTTAGATGCAAAAGCAGATAAATCCAATATTTATCAAAATTGAAATTGGTTCACCCAGAGCAAGACTCAGCAATTTCACTCCGGTTGTGCTGACCACTGTGAATTTACCAAATGTGGGAATCTCGACTGCATAATTTCTGCGTTCGCTCTCTGCCCTGATATTATGGTGAAAAGACCAATCTTGTCCTCTTTCGCTTTGTAGGTCCCTGTTCTGAATTGTACTGCCCGGTTGTGCAAATTTAGTACGTTGTGTCTTTTAAAGGATAAAATACAGTAGTGGATATCTCGGTTTATGCTAACAAGAGGGCATGTATCGGCTTCTACAACAAAACGTTGAAAAACTGTACATAAAGCCTGAGATATATCAAGTTTTTCAACAAAACAATTAGGAAATTGCAAAGACGGCACTGTGATCTCAATCACGGCTCGTTTGGTTTAGTTTTGGAAGGAATGGCGTTTATCTTTTTTTGCTTATGAACTCTTCATATATATATATATATATATATATATGAATATATATATGAATGGTGTGTCACAGGTTAGCCATGTATATCCAGTATGAATGCATTAATGACGTGAAATAGAGACAGTATGAGGAAATTACTTAAAGACCCTAAATTCACCACACAGGTTATCTAGAGCAATGGTTTCCAACCCACTCGTCACGAACCCCCAGCCAGTCCATGTACTTGTTTAATTCCATCACCAGCACAGCTGATTCAATGAGGTCATTCAACGCTCATTAAGCAGTTAACTAGTTGGCACATGGACCAGCTGGGGGTTCACGAGGAGAGGGTTGGGAACCACTCATCTAGAGGGATGAAGGATTTACATTTTACATTTTACATTTTAAATGTATCATCCATAGCATTAAAAATCACAACACTCTTTGCTTTGCAGACCTCAAGCAATCAACCTACTGTATACAAGTATACAGTATATATATATAAGTATATACAATATAAATACTTGCAAGCACAGTATAAGAGTCATATTTTTAAAGCACAAATCAAAATGGTATACTGTATATTTGAACAAATATGTGAATAAGACTTTATTCTTCCTTTGATATATATATATACAGTATATATAGCAGTAATATGATCAAGTATATAAATAGTAATCATACATTTGTGATATGGCTAATGATAAATGTTCTGTTATAACAACACTACCACCCCTTTATGCATTAAAAATGCATTGTTCTAGAAAGAAAAGAAGACGCTGCCCTGACATTTATTGATTTTAGTCTCTATTGCCATCTAGTGTTCAGTGTTGTATAGCATGAGCGTCATCATTCTGCAGTTACTCTCAAAGTTACTCTCACAGCAATTTATCAATCATTGAGATGCCTCTGTGATTAGAGATCACATGATCACTCAAACCAGTACTGAAGGTTAGTTCTGAATGGTGACCATTTACGATGGGAAGCCGTGACACATATAGTCCAAATTATACACACCCTTGATAAAGATGAGCAAAAAAGGCTGTATAAAATAAACAATACAGGAAATGAGCTCTATGTTGTATGCACAAAATCAATTTGAAATTTGTATTATTTTTATACACAATTGCTCAGAGAAAAATATTTTGTTAAACAAGTGATATCCCCCCCCCACTACGCCCCAAAAAAGATGAGTCAGAATTATTCCCACCTGTTTCCAGTACATTCTGCACCCACCCCACTACGGTGTAATCTTCTATAATGTTTTATGATTGGTGAAGATATTCGGGGGGGGGGCTGACCATTCCTCTTTACAGAAACTTTCAAGATCCTTCGGTCTACGCCCTCTTCCATTCAAACCACATATTTAAGTTCAACATGGAGCCTGAGGTGGCCATTGCAAAACAGTCATTTTGTGGTTAGTTAACCATTTCCTTCTTGATTTTGAGGTATGCTTGGGAAGAAGGATGCTTATGTTGAAAATAATCTATGCCTATGGTGAAATACTGTGGTGGATCGTTAATGTTATGGGCTTGTTTTGCATCCACTAGCCCTGGGGCTCACAAATGTGTGGTTTGAATTGAATAGGGCAGTCCACAAGCGCAGACCAAAGGATATTTAAAGATTCTGTATTGAGGAATGGTCAAAGATCATCCTCACAATATGTTCACCAATCTCATAAAACACTACAGAAGACAACTCAGTAGTGTCATTCTTGTGAGGGTAGGGTGCACAAAGTACTGAAAACAAGAGTGTGAACAATTGTGACACATCTTTTTTGGGGGAAAATGTTAATTAGAAAAATTATATTAAATTATTATATAATTTTCACATTTTTTGAGCATACAATATAGCTCATTACCTGTATTGTTTATTTTATACAGCCTGTTTTCCTCATTTTTATCAAGGGTGTGAATCATTTTGTAGAGATAACTGTACAGTCCAAATGCATTTCCCAAACTCATACATTAAACTTTGTGAATTTAAATTAATCCAGAGGCATAGGGTCCTATTCCATACTGTGTCTGTCCATGGCACCAGCCAGGAACAGTAGCCATGGACCCTGTACAACCCAGAGGACGTACCAGTTCAAGCAAGTGACTCCACAAGGAATGACACTATCCCTATAGCCAGATCTCCAATCACAACTTCACAGAGGAAGAGAGCAGCAGAGTGTGTGCATGTGCAGATTTATATGTGTGTTTGTGTGTGTGTGTGTGTGTGTGTGTGTGTGTGTGTGTGTGTGTGTGTGTGTGTGTGTGTGTGTGTGTGTGTGTGTGTGTGTGTGTGTGGGAGAAAGAGAGAGAGAGAGAGAGAGAGAGAGGGAAAAATTGTGCGTGTGTGCATGTGTGTGTGCGTGTGTGGGAGAGAGAGCAAGAGAGAGAGCGAAACGTGTGCATGTGTGCATACAGGTACATGCGTGTACAGACCAGTGTGTGATGGGGATATGAATGAAGAAAGTAAAGTATGAATAAAAAATAAAACAAAGGAAAGAGTAGAGCGATGGATGCAGCTTGTTGAAAATGATGAAGGAGGGAGAGCCGCCACTCTGCAATAGAGGGGGAAGGAATGAAAGGGTTATATGGGCCCCCTGTTTATAGCATCTCAGGGCTGGGAAAATACACTTTTGAAAAATGAGATATATTAGCGCCCTGACCCTCATGGTGCTCCTCACTGACCTTCCCATTGACCCGACTGACGGGAGTGACCCTGTAGGTCGAATTCAGCTGCAAGGAGCAGTTCCCCACTCATGACCACAGAGATACACCGATGATAGAGGGCCAAATGTGATGTTAAGCAATGTCAAATGGTTAAACACTCTGATGTTTTTTTTTGTGTGACACTTTTGCATAGCAACCATCCTTATGCTGGGCAACTACTTTTCACATTTTACCCATATAAGCAACTGTGACATGCAGGCCCAATGAACAGTCCGTTTAGACAGTTTTAGAGATCCTCTTCAGACAAACTCACACAGGTCATTCAGGGCCGTATCCAGGATTTGAGAATTACTGAGGTCATGAAAATGTACACTAAAATGTAGCTAGCTTTGTGCCTATCACCACTGTCAATGTATGCTACATTAGCTAACGTTAGCCTATCAACACTGAAGTCTGACTAAAAAGTGATACAGAGGTCATATCCTCAATGGTAGATACCGCCATGAGGTCATTTCACCTAGGGTGGGACATCAGGCCCATTATGAAGACAAGAGCACTGTAGAAAACAAGGGCCTTTTCTTTTCAACAGAAACGCGATGGAAGCCCTTATCTGAACATTTAAAGAGCCTTTGGACATTGAAACAAGGGAGTGTTTAAACAGGTTTGAAATGCTCTGAAATAATACATTCATACTCTTCTAAGTTATAGATGCCTATACATATTGCTGAATGAATGTGTTGTACACACCCACAGGAGATGGACCTCAGAAACATGAGGCTCTGGAAATGAGACAAGATGCCACATTCTGTAAACTCACTAATCTGACTAGAAAGATACAACTATTAGGAAACATGGCATGCTAACATTCTGCATATGATACATCCATTATGTTAGATGTGATTTAGAATGGCAATTTTCCCTTCAAGCCAACCTTCACACTGTTATATAACCACATATATTTTCTAAGGCAATTCAGATTAAGAACCTTGCTCAAGGGTAAAGCAGCAGTGCTTGGCCCAAGTTTCTCTTGATTACATACATATTTCCAACTATACTACCACCCTTAAAACTACAGCTGCAAAATGGTAGTAATATGCACAAAATGTGAAATTACTAATTTAGCAATCACTCTAGGTAAGGTTATATCACATATCATATGTATAATTATATATAATGATGAACTACAGGGGTGTTCTGTCTAGGGCATTCAACTCTGGTCCTGAAGGACAACAGTATATGCAGGGCCTCTTAACCTGGTCCTCAAAGGCTGCAGAATCAGTGTTTTCACTCCGCCACAGGCACTTGGTCAACAGATACACTTATTTTTGACTGAACCGTGTCATTTCCCCCAGAGTGCATACGTCAGGGCTCTGGACCTCTAAGACGGATGTTGAGGAGTTCTGAACTGCAGTGGCAAGAACAATTTGACTATGGCAAGGTGGCTGCTGATGGTCTACGGGATGAAGGGACAAGTCTGACAGCAACACAGTGGTGCAAGTCTGTGGTAACAGGAGGACCGATAACTGTAGCACACCTGCAGCCCTTTTCCCTGTAGAGCTGAAGCTCTCTGCTCAGCCTGCTAGCATGATTAGTTCTGACCTACTTCCAGGTGAGCTGTGGGCGGAGTCCACACAAGCTGTGTAATTGTGCTGCCTCCAATTGGTGTTGGCAGAAAATGTGGAGAAAATTTAGACTTTGTTAAAGCTCAGTCTTGGACTGCAGAAAAAAACCCAGACAGTCTCAATTTTGGCAGATTCCAGCAAGTGCCAGGGCTTGCAGTTAACGTTCAATGTTTTTGGTTTTATGAGATTGGTGAACATATTGGGGGGGGGGATCTTTTACCATCCCTTGAAGTTAATGCTATCGTAAAGTAGTGGTGCTGTTCCAGGTTAGCTTTGACCCTTGTTCGGTGCTAGTCTCGTTCCAGCTCTACATTGGACATGTGGAACTAGTAAAACAATGTAAATCACTGCTTACAGGCTACAGGTCTACAATGTATGACCATATTAGTCTGTTAAAATTGCAAAGGTTTACTGAAAAACACCCATTTTGCATCTAACTGCAACCAGTCTTACATATATATACTGTATATATGTCATTTATCAGAGGCTTTTATCCAAAGCGACTTACAGTAGTGAATGCAAACACTTTTCAATATATGTGGTCCCAGTGGGAATTTAACCCACAACCTAAGCATTGTCAACGCCATGCTCTACCTAGTGAGCCACACAGAACCACTTTACCCTGAACTACCAACGCCTTCTAAGACAAGACAAGAACAATCAAAGGGTTCTGCCCTGTAAGCAGTTGAAATCAAACAAATTTAGCCTCACCTAAATCTGTTGTAAAATGGTGCTTTCAATTTACAGTGCATTTTACAACAGCTTGTCAGGTTGTGTTTCTGTTTATGATGTACATATAAAGGCTCTTCATGCAAACCTGAATAAAAAGAAAACACCAGTTAAACAGAGATGGCTGCACAATATTAATATTCACAAACGCTAAACAGCGTTCATAATAACAGGTAATCCTGAAAAGGGGGTTGGGCGGTGTCATTGCAAAGATATATGCTTATGGACCTAAACAGTGCTGATTTGAACTGCGGACTGCAAGCATCTTTAGGACGTCCATCACATCATGAGTTTCTTTCTCCACCACACCTACCCTTTGATACTGAAATATTCTGATTACCATTTTAATCACCAACATTCAATCTGTTGCAGGGGACACAGCCATACATTCAATCAAAACTGCCAAACCACCTTAAGGAAAAATGCAATTCAATCAAACAAACCTTACCAGATTAATCCAGTGCTGTATCACAATAAAGTGACTTTCCTTAGCCATGCAAAGTCACGGAGGAGAAAGCCAGATCATGCAGCCAATGACAGTAATTTGTCACATAATGGGCCCTATTTTCGTGCCGGCACTAAGTGGCGTTATGCCCTAGTGTAGGCGAATTGCCAGTTTCGTCTGTCGCAAACGGAATATTTCCCATCTCCGCCGAGTTTGGCAATTTTGTGGTGCGCAATGAAGGCGTTTGCGCAACTATGGGTTGGGTAGCGCAATAGGGGGTGTGACAATGAAAACAGTTGGGCGCTATGCAAGTTTGGTGTCAAATAATGAGTTTGCATTAACGTCCAACTAGACCACCTCTTAGCGCAAACGCTGGCGCTCTGTGCAATTTGGTGACTTTATTGATGCACATTTGAACACATATGAACATAAGGTTATCTGAAATCACATGAGAATGTTTTGTGAATATTGTGAATTTCACCACAGCTTGTGGTTATTCGTTGAGAAAGACAAAGCAGGCCATCCAATCCATGGGTAACTTAAATAAGCATAATCAATTATTTGCAGCAGAAAAAGCTATTTCACCACAGCGATACCCTGGGTTTGTTAGCTGGTGTTGGCCAGACGGCTATCAGTTTTTTCCAGTCTTGTCCAACATGCAAATTAGTTTATTACTTTTCCTACACCCGACAGCCAGCAGAGAACTAAACAGGATTTTTATACGCAATGTGGATTCCCTGGGGTCTTGGGTGCCATTGACTGCACACGTGCAGTTGCGCGCACCATCTGATCACGATATAATTTATGTGAATCGGAAGGGGGTCCACTCCATTAATATCCAGGTGGTTTGTGATGCACACTCCAGGGTGACGCATGTAGGCCTACTGCATGACGAATATAAATGAAACAGGCCTAGTAGCAAATTAACGCTATAGCAAATTGGCAATTTCCTGACATGGATGAGTTTTGTGAGTTTTTTTATTTATTGCTTTCCATTGAACAATTACATTAAGTTAGAAGAAAATAAACATTGTTTTTTAAGTTGGAAAGCCTACAAATGAGGAAAAAACACTTTCTTTTAGCAATGTAGGTCTCAAAATATAAACTCAAATCATGAAAATAACAAATTAATGTGCGCCTTGTTTTCCCCCTCTGATTCGCGTGGCAACTTTTCCACACCTCCTCGCTCTCCTCTTTTGAGAAGTGCTCCTGGCGCAGTCACGCAAAACTCATCCATGTCAGGAAATTGCCAATTTGCTATAGTGTTAGCGCCCTGGTATTTAAAGGGATAGAAAATAGGTGTTCTGATTGGCCATTATGAAACCAAACCCCCACCATGCCCACATGTATTTTTTAAAAGTTAATCCAACCTCTTTTACAACTGCGCCGGAGGTGCGCTATCATCCTAAGTCACGAAATTACCTAAATTGCATTAGACATGCCCTAAAGCGCCACTGTCTTTGCTTTGCGTCTGCTTTACCGACACCATCCTAATTCACCAAAATAGGGCCCACTGATTTAAACCATGATTTGCTTCTGATCAGACATGCAGTGAGAAAGTGGCTTCTCCAACTTTAAACTAGTTATTTGGGTTGTAACTTAAGTCAACCTGTGCTGACATGGGGAAAGCAAGGGCTGGATTCAATAAACATTTGTCTTTAATTTTGACCAATAATTTGCACAAACAAAGTTTGGTGAGTTCAGCCATTATGGAATTGAAATCACTCAAAAAAAGAAACCTTCATTTATTTTTAAGTGGAAGTGACTGATTGAATCCAGCCCTGTGTCTTATTGATGTTTACAACTCTGTAGCATATTTTACACAGTAATAGGAAGACCTGACACTGGAAAAATCATGATTATTTTTCAACATTTTAAAAGTCTATTTGAAAATATAAAATTGAAGTCGTTATTAGTTGATTTGTTTTTTTAAATTTCGACCATTTGCATCCATGTCACACTTACAACCAAAAATACACAACCAAAATTGCTAATATAAAAGAAACAAGTAAAGGGTTCTAGCGGCTCCCATATGGTGTGGGGTGCATTTTCCTGGAACAGTCCACTCAACCCCTTAGAGGGTAAGGTAAATGCCAAAGAAATATAAACCCATTCTGAGTGATCACCTTCATCCTGTGGTGTAGCGTTTCTACCCTGATGAGAGTGGACTCTTTCAGTAGTATGAAAATGCCCCCATCCACAGGGCACGAGAGGTCACTGAATGGTTTGATGAGCATGAAAACAATGCAAACCATATGCCATGGCCTTCTCAGTCACCAGATCTCAACCCAATTGAACACTTATGGGAAATTCTGGAGCAGCACCTGAGACAGCATGTTCTACCAAAACACACCAAATTATTATATTTATTGTGGAAGAATGGTGTTGCATCCCTCCAATAGAGTTCCAGACACTTGTAGAATCTATGCCAAGGCAGATATGGAATAAGGGAACATTCCAAGCATTCCAGGGGCGCTGTGGTCGGCTAAATAGGGCAGACAACACCTCTTAAAGTGGCAGGGGAAAATTCATGCAAAACACACAGCAAGGAAGTCCCTATAGAATTTGAATGCTTTTATATACAGTACCAGTCAAAAGTTTGAGTACACCTGCTGGAAACTAGGTTTATCTCATAATTGACAATGTTTCACACCATATAAGTTTTAAATACTTTAAATACTTGAAAATGTAAAATAACACATGTAACGATAAACATAAGGAACACAAAGCAATGTTCAATAAAATGTAATTGAAAATTGAATCTTGGATTCCTCAAAATAGCCACCCTTTGCTGTGATAACAGCCTCACAAACACGGGCCATTCGGTTAATAAGTTTCAGGAGGAAATCACCCGATATGTCTTCCCAGCTCTCCTGCAGCAATTCCCAGAGGCACTTGTGGGTTGCTTTGCTTTGACTGTTCTGTCCAGTTCATCCCATACAAGTTCTATGGGATTGAGGTCTGGACACTGGGCAGGCCAGGTCCTTAGTTTGAGTTGTCCTTCACGTTCCCCCTTCACCACATAGTTCTTGCACAACTTCAAGGTGTGTTTCGGGTCGTTATCTTGCTCAAGAATGAAGGAGTGCCCGCTAAGCCGTAGTCCAGATGGAAGGTGTACTCAAACTTTTGACTGGTACTGTATCGGCACCAAATTTGTTGCACATGTAGTATACATGTTGGGGATGAACTGTGTGTAATAATTTACTTCTGGTTGATGTATAATTTGTCATAATAATTACAGTAGGTACAGTAATAAAACATTTTATGATTTTTTATACATTTTCATTTACTTGAATTGTATATCATGAATATATAGTCACACATTTCGAACACTCCTATCAACCATGTCTCTGCAGTGTTTTATTGCAAAGTTATAATGCTTTATTTAAGAGTGGGTAAAACAGGTGTAAATTGATTTTTTAAGTGCTTGACAGAACTTTATGTTGGTGGCTTTTATTTTGCCAGTTACCTGTAAATGAATAAATGTAAATACAAGATAATGAAAAAAATAAATGTGATATATATCATATCAACGTTTATGCATTTCTTCATATACAGTACTCGATTGTATTATTCTTTGACATTATTTATTTCTTTAGTTTTGATCCCCTTTGGCTTCCATAACAGGAAACTTATGAAAAAATGTATCCATTCTGTGCCACATTGTATATAGAAAACAATACCGTAGTAATATTTGCTTTCGGAGGTACGGCATAATTTTTTTTCCTTCATAACATATTTACATTTAACTCACCCACAAAAATGAATTCATCATATGCTGTCAGATTTGACAACCATTTACTGTATGGACATGTCACCATGTGTCTTTGTCAACATTTCTGACAATATGTTAGACTCCACTTTATTGACACATTGCTGTATGAAAAATAACTCAATAGTGCATGAATATGGGGCATGAATATTCCATTTACTGAACTCATTAGATAGTTCTTCCTTTGGGGGAACTGTGTTTGTTTCATGCCAGATTATTTGCATGATGAATTATAGAGTTTGATATTCAGCAATAAGGAAAACATATCCAGTTTGGAGATGCTGACAATTAGGCCCTCAGGTGCTGCTGCAGAAGTCAGCATTATTTACTGGTAACATCAAAGGGTATGCTCCCTGCACAGATCTAGTCTTCACAGCCCGTTTAACACTCTGAACCACAGTGTCAGTGACTCTATTTCTTAAAAGCTTGTGGCCTTAATGTTATAGACGTTTACCTTACAGAATGGCACCAGAGGAATCTAGCTGCTGTCTCCTTGTCAGATTTGTACTGATGCCTTTTGTGATGATCATGTACATAGGCAACCTGATTTTATCAGCCAGATTCGCCTCGAGCTTATACATTGCTGTATGTTATTTAAATAAGACACATTTAGCCTTGAGAAATCCCCAGTTCGCATCCCACTCACAACTGTAGGCCCTTCCCACAGTTGCAACATCCACCGTCAATTCAAAAGAGCCGGCACTAGCACACACATCCTCTGGAATGCACACAGTCAGCCGACTGCTTCTTTTTTCACTCTGCAATTTGCCAGCTGAGCAAACACAGATGCTATGGTATAGTACTGTACAACCTGGGAACACCACTCTGGAGACTATTGTGTGGGTTTTTACAATTTTGTCAAAAGTTAGTTTGATATTACCCATTTCCTTCACTTTTCCTTCTGGATTAATATCCAGATTGTATCCAGGTTCCCCCCAGCTTTGCATTCATGTGAATGTACGATATGTAAAAATACATATTTATACTTTGTAAAAATATACCTCCATTACAATATATACTGCTTCAATAAATCCCTTCTGAGGGACATATAAACCTTGAGGTGCAAAGTTCTCAGACCTCTAGATAAGCATGCCCCAGCTGTAAGAGACTCATGGCAAGAGGCCCAAAGACAGTGGTTCTGTGTGGCTCATCTAGGTAGAGCAAGGCGTTGACAAAGCTTAGCTTGTGGGTTTGATTCCCACTGGGAACATGTATACTGAAAAAATGTATGCATTCACTACTCTAAGTCACTTTGGATAAAAGCGTCTGCTAAATGGCATACATTATTTATTCTCAAGTGAGCCTCATGACATCATCTCTTCAATCTCATCTTCTTTTTCTGAGGGAACCTGCTAATACAAATATGTATGTCCCATTTATCTCCACGTCTACCACTGTCCGTTGAATGCTAGCATGAAAAGCAATCTCAAAGCTTAACGACTACATTTTATTATATATAGATATTATAATATTGTCATTTAAGTTGCTTAGATAAGGCATAGTCTATTGATCACAAGAAAAAGTGCTTGGCAGTTTCCATTTTGAAAATGGTGAGCTATCATGCAATTTGAAATATTGCCCCTGTCATGCATTACAACTTCCAGGATGACAATGGCCCCATCCACAGGATAATAACAAAAAAATGAAATGATTTTGCAAAAATGAGATGTCACTGAAACCATTTATGTAATGACTGCTAATGTTAATCTGTTGCCAGATTAAGTTAAAAAAACACATGCTATTGAAAGCTCCAAACTTGGCTTTCTTGGTCTTATGTAGTTTGGATGCACGTTACAGCGAGGACAGCATGAAGCCGTATTGAGGTTCTTTGCGGTCAATGTGTTTGCAATCCTTGTCCTCACCTCACCTGACGGGCCATTCTCTTCCTCCCTGTTCTCAGATCAGTTGTATTAGGATGTGACAGCACTGAAATGAAGAGACCCACCATCCATGGCTGATTCAGGGCACTCATTTCACACTTTGGTGAGTTTCTCTCCTGCTTTTCATTCAGGGACACTGTAGGTATGTTCGTATTAAAACAAAATAAAAATCAATGCCAGCAGTACAGTTTGCTGTGAGCTCCAAATTTGTGGACATTTCCAGTACTCAACAGACAGACGATGAAAAGCATTTAAATCAAACATCCAGAATCACATTTTCAAAAGGAGTAGTGGTCCAGGAGGAACCAGGAAGTCACAGGAGTCAAAACTCCTCACAATTTTATTTCATTTTTCATTATTTGTTTAATTGTATCCCATATGGCTGATAAACTGCTAATTATGTTGTGCAGACAACCTAATTATTGATTGGGAGGTAGGTGAAATTTTTCAGCTTGAAAATGTTTCAATCACTAACCAGGGCAGTCTCTACAAGTGGGCGGGGCCCGGGGCGAGTCAACCTATGTGGGGCCTAGCTGTTAACGCGATGACATCACAGACTTAGCAACTGCTTAGGAACCATTTTTTATAATAGCTAACCCATCATAGGCATACATAGTATCTATAATATAGGCTCTGGTAACTATGAGCTAAAGTTTTACAAGCTATGAAATCCCACAAACCAACTTGCCATTTAGGCTATATAAATGTACTAGTTTGTGTCTGGGTGTACTTCACAAACATAGCCTATATATGTACTATATATTCTTTGATATAAATCAAAACAATTTTTTAAAGAAATTATTATTATTATTTAAATTAATTTTCCCCTCTCACTAAGGGGCCTCGTGAAGGGTGGGGCCTGGGGCGGTCGCACAGGTTGCCCCCCACAAAGACAGCCCTGTCACTAACAATGTAGCATGTTGTACCATTTGGGTAATATCGTACATGCCTGAGGCGCTATCAGTTTGTTTTCCCCACTAGGGCCACATATACTGAAAAAATGTATGCATTCACTTCTGTAAGTCGCTTTGGATAAAAGCGTCTGCTAAATGGCGTATATTATTATTATTATTATTATTTTTAACAATTTGGAAGTGCAAATATGAATATCATTGTCATTGCTATATTGTATTTACTGTAATATCCTACATAAATGGTAGACTACGTTATAGAAAGTAACAGGGGAGAAAGCCTGAAAAGAAAAGTCTAGTAGGGGGATTGAGCCCACACCATATGAACCATTCAGTTTCTTATCAAACAACTGCAATGCTTCTCTTGGCAGAAAGCATCTATCACTCCCACAAGCCTCTTGCCTTCTTTAATTCGGCTGTGCATTTCTACCGTGACACTTGATTCAAATTTTAAAATTCCACCGAATACTTTGCCACCCCCACCATCAAGAAATATATATAGGAGTTATTGTTGGTACGCAAACTAATCACAGATGACAGCGTTTACTATAGAGGCAGACGTCTGACTTTAATTGACAGCTTGTCTGTCAGGACGGGAGCCGGGGACAGATGATATTTCTGGCTTACACTCCTAGGGCCGATGTAAACATTTCTGCAGCTCTTCTGTCACTCTCGCTTTCAGTCACCCCAAAATGAAGAGCAAGAGAATATAAAGGAAACCGAGACGATGGGGCTTTTCTTCTAGGCTGTCGAGTTACACGGGGAGTGGGGGGTGGTTATTGAAGGTAAATGACTGTAACCTGCCTTTCAAGGCACCTCTTCTGAGATAAGAAGCGACAAGCAAAGACGCAGGAGCAGACGCTCTCATTAGTCGGCCGTTTTTGCAAATGACCGAAAAGTGTCTGTTTCGGGGAAGACAAGAAGCCGAGAAGATAAAACCACCTCCACAATCTTAATGTCGCCTGACTGTGAGGGATACTGTCCAGAGTTGTTTGACGCACATAAATATGAGCGATGTGCAGAGAATCCGCTTTTTTCTCTCATAATATGTAGGCGCACCACCTGGCAGCTAACTGTTAAGAACCCAGTGCATGCCTAACCAAAACATGTAGTCATCAGTGTGCGCAAAAATAATGATGTACATTGGTTAACATGCTTTGTTGTGCTAAACACGTTTCTTGAGTTTGCGATATTGTCTGCCATCATGCCGTAGACGTTTACCATCATTCTTTCTGTTGTGGAGATTTCACCCCTCTTCCATTTTCCTATTTTGTATTACCCCCCATGCATTGATTACCAAAGGAACCTTTATCCAGAGCATTCAAGGGCAAAATCAAAGTCCAAATTTGGATGTGTGTCAAAAAACACAAGAACTGCACTCCATATTTTAGAGGAAAACTGTTTCCAGCCCATTATTAACCATATGATCACCATATAATATATATGCTTTTGTGGCAAACAGATAAAGCACTTAGGTTCCAAAGTGCTCTGAACAGCAACAAAAATGAAAGCCTAGATATAGAACTGGTAAGGTAATACAGTTAATAATGGATGCAGGGCCAAACCACAAGGTCAAAATTGAGGAAATCTGCAAACTGCCCCCAGGCATGCTTGCTCTGAAACATGTGCGAGCAACAATCCCACAAATCTAGCAGAAGTAAGGAAGTACAGACCACAGAACAGAACTTACTCTATTTCCCATGCCACCGGCTCAGCTGAACACAGGTGCAGGTTGTTACTGCTTGTGCTGTTTTGCGGTTTGACTGAAGCTTGGCTATAAAAGGAAAGCAAAATAGCCACCACCAGGCGTTCCCTCTTATAGTGGAACATAATGTAACACTGATTGTAATTTCTTGTCAGAGCTAATTTTGACCTCGGCATGATGTTGTTTAGCGAACCGCATGCATACAAATAAATAAATAAAAAGATAAAATCCTCTTCACAATTAAGAAGCCACAAATATCCCTCCAAACAATTGAATAAAATGGAATTTTCTGCTCCGAGGCATCTTTGCGCGCTTGTTGTGCAACATCCAGTGCTTTGGATCCGTTAACCTTTTCTGTGTGTGGCGGTATCATCCCGCGCGCAAGATTAGCTGCTGACGCGTTTATCAGGGGATGACAAATGAGCTGTCCTCCCAGATGCCTGATTACTTGACCTTTATTCTACAGAAGGCAAGAGGGCCTGACAGAGCTAAGTGGTGCCAGTCTCAAATGAAACCCAGCCCAGGAAACACACGTTTGAAGGTGTCTATTATAATGCGACGCCATTCAGTCAATTTAAACTCAGATTAACCAAGAAGTTATTAAGATTGCCTGTGGCCTGCTAAAGCAATTGAAAATGTTGCTTTCGCAGGAACGGGAATAACCCAGACAGATCACTTTTCATTTGTAGCAGAAAGGGTGATAAGTATTAAACATTAAAACCGATGAGAGTAAATTGTTCATTTAGATGTTCTGATTCAGGATCATTATGGGTTGGAGTTGGATTCTCGCGCCACGCTCAGCTTTCCTTGATCTCATTTTCTAAAGGTTTTTAGCTTGTCTGAAGTTTTGTATTGGAGCATATTGTCATTTACGATTGTAATTGCTTTATTTTCTTTTTTTCCACCACTGTTGTCACTATGATTGTTGAAATGAAATGAGTAATTTAAGAGGCCGTAACCAGATACATCATGTCTCAAGCGGAACAACACATGCGGAATGCTTAAGATTTGAATGAATTGCATGCAATTTTTCACCTCGTATTTCATAATTGAAAGGCGTTCAGACCTTTTTCCTGCCCTCACATCCAGATTCAAGACCATACGATTTCACTCCAATCAGTCAGTAGGAATATGAAGAGGACGGAAGGATTGACAAATGTGCCCCTGAGGTAGAAATCACTTTATGGGAACTGCAATGATCATTTAAAAGTTTTAATTGCAAAAATGAGATTGGGAAATCCTTCTGGTCAGGGGAAGTGGCCTATTTGAGCAATACTGTAGCAGCTTACTTTGAAGCAGAAAAAGAGGGGACTTTTCAAAAGATATAGCAGCATCCAAGACAGTCTTCAGAAGCAGAAATTATGCAAAAACATATTAAATATTATAGGTGTTTTACTAAGCAATGAGTTCTATTTCAATCTTTACACTAGATTAACAATGCCCTGCAATTTTAAATGCATATGCTACATTTGATGTCGTGCTCCCCCCTCCCTTCCCCCCGCCAGTTTTCTAATCCAAAATACATGAAGCAAGCTGAAGAGCTAGAGAATTATATTCACTGCTGTTGCTTGAGCTGCAGTTTGTGTGGCAAAAACAGACAGTGAGTTAATTTGAATTAAATTATAATTCTAATTAAAATGAAAAATGAAGTTAGTATATTGAACAGTAGACATTTTAATCAGTATAATTCAGCCTATCCCTACTCCCATCTGCAAATGATCCAGGCTGATCTATCGAAAGTAGGAGGTACAGCAAAGTGGGAAGTGAGCCAACCACAGGATAGCTCAAAACAAATTCATAGTCTAACCAATCAGCAATATCTACTGTGTTAAGTAACTTGTATTGTAGCTTACTATTTAAGCTAGCTAGCAAGCAAGCCACACCACTGAATATAATACAACATTCCTTATAGAAATGTTGATAACTTAATACAAGTAAATAGGCTTCTTAAATGCATTTTGATGTGTTAATGCTTCTTTTTTGGCACATATAAATGATTTGTAAATGAATAACTATATTTCTCTGTCATTTTTTTGCAGCAGAAGCCAATGGTGAGCATCTTTAACAGTGCTCAGAGAGAGAATATGGAAGTGTATAGAAGTCTAGATCTAAAAGCGAGCACCAAGAAAGCCTGGAGGCCACCTTGAAAGGTTGGAATTGTGTTTAGGTAGTAATTGGAAATTGGTTATTAGGCTATTACTTAGACTGCCATAATTAAAGAATAAAGTATTCCTTTAGAACATTAAGATTAAGTTAGCAAAACATTTACTTGTACAGGACAGTCCCTCTGACATCTTTATCAGTCTCTCCTTTGAAAATGTTTTGGACGTGTAGTCTGGCAACACGCTGATGTTATCAATGACTGATGTTTAATGATCAACATCATGAAGCTTCTTATAAAATGGTGTTGCATTACACCAGGCATTCAGGTGTGTACCCCAAAGGTAAAAATAGCACATTTACATGCTTGACACCTGACACATGTACAGGTAAAGACACAAGTCCAATAACCCTTCATGTGGCTCTCAGTAGCCATGAGTTTAATGTTTTTTCTCTTGAAATCAAGAAACAGGCAGTTTAGTGGTAAAACAAGGCATTACCATTGCTTTTGGGGGAGCCTGCATTCCATCAGTTTGTAAGTGAATGTGTACGTGCAGGCCATTACAGCTTCTACTGCTTAGTTGCTGCCAAATATTACACATCAACAGCTATTCAGTTGTTTAATTCCAACACTTATCGGAAAGAAATGTGTAATTATTGAGCCGAAAAGGACACGGCCCTTTAAAATAAATGTAGTCTCTTGCAACTTTGAAGGCATTGTTTCTCCTTCCTTGAATAGGATGTAACTTTTTAGACATGGAACTCGGGGTAAGTAATCACTTTTAATTAGAATAAATCCCAGATTAGATCTCGCCTTTCTCTTTCCGTCATTTGCATAGCACCTTTCGATACCGGGCAGCTCATTAGTGGCCTTGGGCCTAATGATGGCAGAGCTTTCCCCCTGGTAATTAATAGAGAGCAGCTCAATAGCATCTGACCTCAGCGTGTGTCACCTGGACATGGGGGCGTGGGGGGTTGAGGAGTGGCTCAGCTCAGCGTACGATGGACAGGCCCACAAACTCCCCCCCCCCTTCCTCCCCCACCACCACTACCACCACAGAGGTGACACCTCCATCCGTCTCGCCGAAGGCCTGCAGGACGATCAATCGGTGCTGAGGTGGCTAAATGAGGCGTCTGCATTAGCATTCCTCTGTGGCGGCGCGCGCGTTATTGGCGGGCCCGTGTCCCAGCAGCACAGGTGCCACGTCGATAGATTGATAAGACAAGGGAGACATGGCGTCTGGGGGCTCGGGTTGGAGAGTGATTTAGGCGTTAACCCCACCCCTCAACTTTCCCTACCCCTCCCTCCCTCCCTCCCTCCCTTGTGGAATGAAAGAAAAGGGGGAAACAAAACAAAATGGACATTTTACAAGAATTCATGAATGAATGAAGTGTCTTTAGCGAAGGACAACGTGAAAAGGCGCGTGCAACATAAATCTCACTTGTATTAACAAATGTTTACGGCATTAAAGTGGCTCTGTTGTATTTTTATACAACAATGTGTTACTCAACCAAGTGGGTCAATGTAAAGTGTGTCAGTAAATCATAAAGGTGTGACATTTACAGATATCATGGCTATGCCCAGCAAATCAGAGGGACATGTTTGCAACACTTGTACAAAGGTTCAAAGGAGAAATCATCTCTGAATTCAGATATGCAGAAGAATATAGTGTAACCTGTAACCAGACATAAATATATTTTGAGACAATAAGAAATAACACTTAACATGACATAGTTTAATTTCAAAATTAAGAGCAAACAGAAACTTGACTGCATGACAGTGCAATAATTGATGTCTAAGAAAATGGAATATATAGAATAGAATATTAGATTGTGAAAGGAACAAAAAAAACAAGTCAAGGATGTTCAATTAAATAAAAGCCCAAAAGGACCTTACTATGGTAGCTCCAGAGGATCCCTCTGGGCAGTATTAAAGAGGAGAGCCTGCTCCAGATGGATGGAAGGTTACTTCACCTCCACCTCTCTCAAACATGTAATCTGTAATTTGTCAGTGACTATACCACCCCGTAGTCTTCTCCTGCAGCCGAGCAGCACTGGGCCTGGTTAATTTCTTGACGGAAGACCTCCTTAGGACTCAAAGTTGCTGTTGGCAGAGGTGTTGGTAGGCCAAGAGCGGGCAGTCTTCTCCCTGAAACAAAGTAGAAAATGAATGCTCCAGTGCTGTAACAAGGACACTGCTTTGTAGGAGAGGTGTCGTCCTTTGAGTGAAACCTAAACTGAAGTTATGACTCACTGTGGTCACTGTTATCGCAACAGCTGGTAGCCCGTGGGTGCCTGGAGGCATTGTTGGGAGGAACTAGTGCAGAGAGACCCTGGCAGACTTAAATTGACCCTACCCCTGTTGGGACAAAGCCAATTTTCATGATCAAAGCCGATTTCAAACATATTATTACCAACTTATATAACATATTATTCAAACAATTTTTTCCATTATAATACATTAAATTTTTTTGCTTTTTAATAGGTAGTTTCTAGTTTCTAGTTGGATGCTACAGTTTGTACATTAACTAGATAGCAAGAAAGGTATTCACTTAATCCAACAACTAATCCAGTTCTAGCCCTCTTAATTTATTTTTTGCGAAGGACAATTTCTGGGAACCATCCACTGCTACCCAAAACACTATCTATTCACCTGCAACATGACAATGTAGATATATTTTATCTTTAGCAACTGATCCTGTAACAGATTCCACTGTTAACTGATGTTCACTGTGTGATTACACCACTAGTGCTGATCCTAGATCTATCCTGTCACAGGGAAGAAAGTAACCGTAGCATCACATCATTGTGTATATGAGTGTGTAAGGTCTGTGGGTTAGCATGCATTAATATGTGTATCGTTCCATTTTTTTTGTTTTTGTTTTCTCAAAAATTTGATAATTTTAGGAGTCTGGTACAATAATTTCATATTTTCCATCTGCCTATGCTTTTTTAAAGCCTCTTTTCTGAATGTTTCAATAGTAGAGTACATATACAGTACAGAATGTTATTACTGCTTGGCCATTATTGGTCAAATTATGTTGGCCAATCTTTGCAATCTCTGCTTTTTTAACTTAGACGTTAGTGTTAGCATAGCGTTGTCAATTCTACATCCGCTGGGGTTTTCTTGGTTTACCTTATTTACCTAGTAGGCACTATATTTTGACCTAAGCGGGAAAAACAAGGAGTACCTGCTCCTATAATCTTTCAGTTATAATAAAAAAGATTGAATGTGATGTATACAAAATAAATGCAGCCACCACATCAGATGCAGTCAAGAAAAAGGCATATTTCAAAATGCCTAATCATGTAAAATCTTAAATAATTTTGAATCATGCAAAACACTTGTTTATGATAGTTAGCTTTTGTTGCTTAGTGGTAAGTTTTCACCTTCCTGGTTTCAAGCTCACAAGTTTCCACTGTTTCTCTATGTACCTAATGCATTCGCACGCTTTGTCCACCAAAGCACTGGATCCCTAAGCTCTATGTATTCTCTCCTCGAGGTGCAGCAGCTCCCAATGTACTGTTAGAATTTAAAACAGTACACTCCATTTTATGACAACAAATGACCTTTAAACAGCCTGGAGACGGGAGGGATTTTCAATCACAAATTAGCCAAGTCCATTCCAGAGACGCCCCTGGGTCCCAGGGGGGAGGGCGATTCGATCGTCCGCCCAATCGCTGCCCTCAGCAACCAGAGCATGGGGAGCAGCCTTAGCATTCATACCTCAGCTTAGCAGAGGACAAACTTTCTGTGAGCCTCATGTAATTGATTGCCTGGGTGTTTGTCCCACTGTTTTGTTTGTGAGTAAAATGTGTATGGTTTATGGCCACCGAATGTTTGTAGGTATGTATGTATATATACGTATATGGTTGTATAAATTCATAAACATTGTATTTTATTAACTATTTTATTTTGGCTTCCGAAGTAAGGTCACTAAAGGTTATATGAATGATCGATGCAAATGAAGTAAGTGCATAAGCTGCCATTCGTTTATCAATCATTAGTAAGTTACCAAATATAAATAAATAAAAGCAAATCGGTGGATAAAATGTGATCATAGCAACCATCCATTAACCTTTCACGAAATGTATTCATTTTGTTATTGTTGAAGAGGTCAAAGTGCAATAATCTTTGAACATCCCTGCAATCAATATACATGGGAAATGCAGTACAAATAAAAAATAAAAAAAAAAAAACAGTCAAAAAAGTATATGATTTATCATACTAATTCATCCTCTGTGAATTTGGTAAAAGACCGCCCGGGGATGATGATTAAGACATCGATGCTTTCCCACTCATCGTTTTCGTTCTCTCCACCCAAACTGGCGGACTGCGGGAGCAGGGTGGACTCAGGAGAGAGTTGTTGATGGCTTTAAATGGCTGTGTCGTCGCAAGCCAGATGGCAGGACCAGTCTTGCCGTGGAGGATTACAAAAAAAGTCTTTTGGAATTAATTTCCAAACGTTGTCAATATTCCTGAAGTGTAGCACGCAGCGCTCCGCTATAGTACGGCATTAAGCTTTCATGAAAGTAAAAGTTAATTAGATATGATGACTAAACTCCGGGGATTGTAATTAGCCGACCTGCGTGACTGCTCACCAGTAATTAAATGTCATTTCCTCTCAGTTCACTGGGCCTGAAAAAGCTCGGCTGAAAATGTCAAACGCAACAAATCCACCTGTGCCCTTTGGGTACTTTAAACCAAAATTAAGAAAAGGAAAAGAAGAAATGGGCAACATCGTTTCCAAATTTTGGACAGAGTATTAATTAACAATTTTCTTTTGTCAGGTGCTATTAGCACAGAGTTCATAGCAAACCCGCTGTAGTCAGCTGAAAGTCCATTCACTTACTGTATGCTGGAGCCGGAGGCCGGGGGACAGTGGCAGTGGAATGTCTCCCTCAGCTCTGTCGTGGAGACAAGCCAGTGACCTGCATCCTTGAGGTCAGAGCCTGAGATCACTCAAGTGTGCGACACACTCTGAGACAAAACAGTTAACCAAAAAGTGAACAGCTGATGGAGGTCATAGGTTAACAGGTGGGGGAAGGACTTGAGGCACCCTTGATGTTGGTCTGATTGTAGATGGCCCCATCCATTAGAACTAATTAATTTGAGTTTTTTACTACAACTAAATTATTTTAAAATGTATGTATTAACTTAGAGAAGCATAGTGAATATTGTTGACTGATATGCAGACCTGGCCATCTGAGAATCCACCTTGAGGTCCAGTAATGATGCCTGCAAACTCATATCACAATGGATCATATCACAATGCAAACAACCTGAATGTGACAGTCGACACTTTTCCAACCAACTACATCCATTAATAGTTTAATTAAACTAACTAACAATATATTTATGTATTTTAATTTGTTCCTCATATTGTTTCTCTTTGTCCATCATGTGTGGATCTATTTTCTGTGATTGTCTACAATAAATGCATTGATACATACATTAAAGAAAAGAAATTGACTCTTAAGGGGTTAATTTAAGAAATGTGTTTTATTTGTACTGGTAAACTGTAAATAAAAATATCAGTGCCAGCTGATCCAGTGTCAGTATCCACCCTGGCCAATCTGGGGAACTCAGGCACAGCTCTTAAATGGGTTAAATCCTACCTCTCTGGTCACTCCATTAGGGTCTTCTTCATTTTCTCAAAATCCTCAACACTCCAAGACCTCTCTCTCGGCCTTGATGCTACAGGTGAACTTAGCTGTTGCACGTCCACTGCTAAAACCCTAAGGGAAACCCTAGATTATCCCTTCTAGAAGTCTCCTTCTCTTCCCATGTAGCATTGGTGAGTCGGACGTGCAGACCTTTACTATACGAGATCTGGAGGATCTGTCCCTTCCTCACCATCTACACAGCTTCTACTCCAGGGCCCAGGTACTCTCACTTCTGGACTACTGCAACTCCCTCCTCACTGGTCTTCCTGTCTGTGCCACGAAAACCCCCGTAATGTGTAATGTACTGTATATTTTGGCAAGTTAAGAACACCTCCTCTAACTCTAGAAATGTTTACTTCCGATGAGCTGACTTTAATAAAATGATTGAGAATGTATTTGGACTGAGTGCAAAAACTGTGGATGAAAAGTGGAGTACATTTAAGAGGTTTATTCTTGATGTGCAGTTTAAAATAATACAAAAAATACAAAATACAAATACAAAAAAACTATACACTGAAAAAGCAGTTTCTACAGTGGATGACTAAATCTCTATGGGAGACAAAAGAAGAATCTGTATAGAATATATAAAATATATAGACAATTCAGAGAGAAGTAAGATAGATTATTGTAATATGTGGGCTAAGGCTAAAAAATCCATTAGGGCAGCTAAAAGGCCATTTGAAATAAAAACCTTACTTTCAATATTGCAGTAGAAAAATGAAAGTTAAAGAATAGGTTAAGTGCATTAAGAATAAGGAAGGAGCTTTGCTATATAATAATAAGGATATTGAGGATATCCTAAACAGTTACTTTGTTGAGAGCTTAGGCTACAAATATGCCTACAAGTACAGCCGATGTACAGAATGTTTTACAGGACATTGAGATAAGGGATGTAGAAGTACTCGAAGATTTGTAAAAACTTTACAGAAATAAGGCAGCAGGCCCCCAATGGCATATATCCAAGAATACTCAAGGAACTTGGGGAGATTATTTATAAACCACTGACAGATATTTTTATGCAATCCCTAAACACTGGAGAAATACCAGATGACTGGAAGCAACAAGCTTTCATATAATGTTCATTATATTTATTCTCTGAGCATCCCATAGGCCTTTCTTGCAAATTAATATGGCATGATGTGCGTTTAACTGTTTAGCAGAAATACTTCCCAACTTTGAATGTATCTCTTAAATGTGTTAAATGCGCACCAAAATAAAGTTTTAAATCAACATTTTCTGAGTGGTTCTGAAAAGTTTTAAACAAGGCTGCGAAAGGAAGTCGCTGATTTCAATTATTTCCTTTGGCAGCACCGTGACTGGCCTGCTCATCTTATGTTCGTAAACCCCAGAACCATAGAAGAAGGCAGTATTTTTCAGGGGGAGGTCTTGCCTAACAAACCTCAAAGACTTCTTTGAGGAAACAGAAAGTGTTTTGATTTGAACCAGGCTCAAGGTATTATATATTTGGATTTAAAAAAGCATTTGATGAAGTACCACACGCTCATTGTCAAAATGAATTCAGTAGGAATTACAGGACTTATTTCAGAGTGGGTTCGAAATTTGCCTCAAGGCAGAATACAAAGTGTAACTGTATGAGGGATCATATTTGACCTCGGTGTTATGGGCAGTGGAGTCCCACAAGGATCAGTGTTGGGACCTCTGCTTTTCCTTGTTTGATTGTGGTCGCACAAACAACTTAGCGTTGTTATGGAGCTGAAATTGTCTGTAATTCTAAAATGTATTAGGAAGATGCATTGCATTGCATTATTTGTTGAAAAGACATACTTATGAAAGAGCCCCTGCATATCTAGAAATATACATGGTGCCTGGTTTTTCACTTTGTGACAAGCCAACGTATAACTATGTCCATTTATACCTTTTATTTTCCTACTTTCATAGAAATGTTGTGATGTAGAGTCGGGCATTTGTGAACATTCTATGAGTATGAGTGGGTGGGAAAACAACTCCAATGAGCTCTCAGACAGTGAGTATGAATATTTCCCACAAACTTCCCAGTTTAGCCACCGTCACCATAGCAATGTATGCCTTACAGGTTTGCACCATGCCTCTCATCATCAGAGTCTGACACAAACTCATTATCAGGGGGTTTATCAGATTTTAATGCTGCTGTTGCTGCTGCTCCTCCATCAGATTCAGATCCCAATCGCCTCACCAATACGTACTGATATACAAGCTATCTGTCATAGCTAGATGGCTAATGTGAAGTTCCAATTAGCAAGCTCATTGGGTACCTATCATGTTTTGATTTAGCACATTCCATTCAGAGAAGTTGTCCATGCATCAGCTCTGTTGTAAGTCATTCAGTGACAGTCAATGAGTGTAGCAAGCTAAGCTAGCTAGCTAGCTACTTCATGGAGTGAGAATAATTAGCTAGCTGGCTATCAAATTCTAAATAAAAATCAGAATGTACTTTACAGGAATTTATTGATTTAAGAGCAGCCAGTCAATACCTCACCATGTAATTTTTGTTTCTGTGTCTAATATCCTAATGTTAGTGTACCCCTGAAATAGGGGAAACATTTTAAAATAAAGACAACTGCTTCTCGCTCTGAATCAACTGTAATCATTTACTTTATTCTACTTACACATATTCCAATTTAAGCTGCATTTGCATGAAGGAGGTTAGAACATATACAGGTATACGCTTCTCATTCTTACGGTGCAAAAAAGGTGCAAAATCTCTTAAAGGTGCAATTTATTGTTACAGTGCATAAACATTTTATATCAGAAAAGGTACAAATAATTTTTTACAGTGCAGAAACATTTTATATCTGAAAAAGGCACCAATTATTTTTACAGTGCATGGTACTAAATCACAACTTGATTGGAACTTTTCAAACAATAACAAAAGGGAATGACAAAAAACTCCCATTGCCATAGTCATCGGTCCTTTACTTTGTATCAATATTTCTCACTCCTCTGTCTATCTTGTATTGACAGTTTAAAAATATAGTTTTAATGTTTTTTCGTGAATTTGTCATATATCACAAAGGTTATGGGCACTTGTTTGTTTTATTTTTGTAAAGTTGCTACTCGCATGTCAGGTGCCCTTTAACGGTGACTCATTGCTCTGTTATAAAACTCAAAACTGCAGTGTCACTATCAATGGAATTCCTACAATATCGCCACCTAAAAGGTGATCCAATTGCACTTTCTTTTGCTTCTTGGTTTGAATGTCCCTTTTTGACTCACTCTGTTACCACTAAACAGGAACTGTAGCCACAATGGACCACCATTGGTTGCTGTAAAAATGTCAGCCCAACAGAAATATAAGAGACCACACCACAAACCCTTGAATGGACGGTTCTTTATTTATATCTAATACCACAGTGCTTTTTCATACAAGGAGAAAACTGATCGAAAAACCATTGATCCCCAGCACAAGACAGTGCTCAGGATAAAGACATGAATAAAGAGCAGCAACAGAAATACCCACATAAATATACTGTGCTCATATAATTAAGTAATTAAATGCCGTATAATCCATGACATTACCTCCCTTTGAAGTAAAGAGAAAAAAAAATGTTATCTCAATTTCCGTGCTCAAATAGGGTATGCGTGAAAGAAGATTAAATGGCATGTCCCAAGACGGCCATTCTGAGATGCAGGGGGGATTCGGTATTATAAAACCAGAGCTTCATAGCCTGATGTCACAATTTTATGTCACTCTCTTATGACATGTTTTTGTGCATTGATCACTTAGTGGCCATGCTCAACAGCGGTCAGTCTGACCAAAACGTAAAAATGTAACTGACTAAATTTCTCATGCAAATAGGCAGCCCTCAGGGATGTCTGTGTCATGATTATCGTGTTTGATGATGAAGTAGGAGAACTATTGAATCTGTAAAATGTGAAATATTCACTTTCATTCATAACACAAATATGGTTGATGATAGTCGTTTCAAAAACTGAGTCCTCCTGTTTTTGTTCACGCTATCAGGATGTGATGGACACAAACTTCAGAGCTGAATCTGTCATTGTTTTTCTCAAATTCAGTCTCAGTAATTGTCCTTGAGTGTTTATATGTCTACCATTCATCACCAAGTTAGGTGCATAGTTAAGAGTGGTCGAAGCAGCTGATGAACTGATCATTTTGTAACAGTGACTCTTTATTGCACTGTGTCTGTATTTCTATTGCTTCTCAATAAGATTAAAACTACGCATTTCGTCATAAAAAACTGTCTGTTGCATACAAGTATGAAAATACAGGACATTTCAGAGATGAGAATGTTGCCAGCAGCAGTAACAACATCACATCTACTAGTGAAACACCTACACAACACCTCATATTAACAGAGAAAGATGGAACCATGATCACTCCCACTTAAAGCCTGTGTTCTCAGGCTAGCAGATTTATATTTATAGTTCTGTTATACATAATTTGTATCATATGCATTGAGCACTACAATATATGGAGTCTGTTGTAGGATGTATTCAATAGAGGTATTTATCAGTCTTACTTCATCTTTAAGTTGGTGAGACAATACTAAGTCAGGTTTCATGGCAGTACTATTTAGATTATTAGTGCCTGTGCAATATCACGCCTACTTAAAGACTGACAACTTGGCTTAACAGGGATTGCCTTTTACAAGGACTGGGTGATTTGATCATTTCTCAGAATGACAGGATGGATCAAGTGTCATATAGCAGTCTCTGACTTATTTTTTATCATTTAAAAGAATGACAGGGTTGATCTGTCTTCTTGATCGTGAGTCTTACTTATCGTTTTATGATTTTCTAGAACAACGGGGCGAATCTGGCATCATAATGGAAAACTAATTTATTTTTATCATTTTTAAGAGTGATGGGGTGAATAAGGTCCCATAATGTTTGTAGTTTAGTACTAGGGGGGATTCTTTCCACACAGATAGTTATCAATGTATGGAATATCTTACCAGGACTCATAGTACAAGCAGACCCCCAGGGGGTATTCAAGACCCGACAGTGCTGGATACATGGAAAATTACAAGCTAAGATGGGCAGATGAATGGCCTGTTCCCACCATCGGTTTGGTGTGTTCCTACCTCATGTTCTTGTTTTTCAAGCTTAAAAAAGACAAACCCTGGGGAGGGTCTTTAATGTAATTACAGGTATTAATGAAAGTCTATTTTTGCTGGGGTGATGGGAACAAATGTCTGCTTTGTATTTCCTTGCGGTACAGTATAATTGTATTCGTCCCCAGACCAGACCACAAGTGCCAATCAGCTAATAAGAGAAATGCATTGTGTGGGTGACTCCACAGTGGATGAGAACCTGCAGGCTATGTACTTAATGATAAGTGCCTCTGCGTCTTTCTCTGTAGAAGGTTCTCTTTCAAGATGTATCATTGGCTTTGAAAAGTCAGTGTGAGAACTGAGCTTAATTATATCTCGACTATGGGCAGAAATTGATCACTGGAATATAATCTTTTTTAAATGATTTCCTCCGCTAGAGAAATTACTTAGGCCCATGCTGCGTTTAGAATTAGAAACGCAACAGGCACTCCCTCTGGTACCATGGGATGAATCCTAAATGGAAATTAAACTTAAAATATAGGGTTTTTTCTATTGAGGCAAGAAATATGTGTTATTCTTGTCTCGGTAGACTGGAATGGAATTTATGATTTACAAATGTAATGGATTGCACTGATTCAGTTTTTGTACAATACAAGACAGTACAGAAGTCACCATGTGCTATTCACCCTTTGGTATATGTGAACACTGATGCCCTGTGCACTTTGAATGAGCCAATCTACTTGACACAATGGGATCCTCTAAAAGTAAATGAGAAGTTAAGCAAACAGATGTGTAACTGCAATTGGCGATTCAACACATTTACCATAGGTTGATTTCAGGTTTGACCACAAAACTTAAAAACAGAGGCATTAAGAATGTTTAAAATCTTGAAAGGCTGTCTATTAAATAGAGGGACAACGTGAATCACCTTGGATTTTAGACTGTATCAGAAATACCAATAAAAATGTCAAAAAATAATAATACAAATAAATAAAGTTTGAGGCTGTATGTATGTACATAACGTGAGACCTGTGCAAGTCTTCAATGAAGAATGGATTAGGCACCTGTGAGAGGCTCCGGCCATGGGGGCTCTGGCCACAGAGGGGGCAAAATGATCATTTCCAGCTGGACATGGATGATGATGCTGGAGGCCCATCGTGATGGTGATGTGGCGCGCTCAGAGAGATGATTGATCAAGTTTGATTGCTGGCACGTCCTCATTCTGTAATTTCCCATCTCACCCCAGTCTCACGAGATGCCACGGCAGCAAAGATAGAGCGACAGATGGCAGTGAAGAAAGCTAAAAATGACTAAGTTGTTTAGTCATTTTGAGGAGTGAGAGAGAGAGAGAGAGAGAGAGAGAGAGAGAGAGAGAGAGAGAGAGAGAGAGAGAGAGAGAGAGAGAGAGAGTCTATAAAATACCATTGAAATAGAGAATTATCTCCCAAGCAATGTAGACATGGATGAAGAGGTGACCAGTCTGTGCTCTAAACAGGAGTGGGTCACAAACACAGTGAGTAAATTCACACATATGCACAAGGAACTTCTTTTGTATGTACAGATGAAAGTGTGTTTATATCTGTTAGAGCCATGTGGAGTGGAATGGAGTGTATGCTCTTGAGAATTTAGCATATTCATGAATACTTTTTCTCCAAAAGAAAATATATCAAAATGCAAACATAAAGTTTGCCTTGATGTTCTGAAATCAGCTGGACATGAGTTTTTTTAAAAATCCGCTCTAACTGCAGTTTTAGGCATTATCAAGAAATGATGTGGCTATGTGATGTCACTTTGAAGATGTGCTTCTCTTCCAGATTACAGTGGTCAATTAAAAACATGGGAAAGTGGAGGAACGAGAATAACAACCCTCTCAAAAATGAGAATGGAAATTACAAACCAAATGATGCTTTTGGCTGGAATGTGTTACAAGTTACTACATGGTTGATAATGGCATATTTCAAGATTCAAATTGGCAGCTGAAGGGCAAGAAAGCAGTCTCGTCCTATCTTTCTATGTCAAAAAGCACTTCTGGAAATAACGTTAGTGATACACTATTTTAAATATACCACTTGAGCTTTCAGCAAACAAACACAATTTCTTCTTGTACAGGTAGGTAAGTCGCAGTTCTCGTCCTATCTCTTACATTGAAAATGCCTGCAACCTGTCCTGTTTTTGATTGTAGCAACAACTCAGATTTTGAAACATGCATTTTCTGTTCAACCTGTATCCTCAAAATTCCGATAGCGGACAAGCTGGCTAGACATTATGATGTGTAGGATCAAACTGAATTATTGTGTCTGCCCAACTCAGGCTAAAATATTATATCACACTGTCAAGCCTGCTCTTGTCTTAACAGTACCCACATTGCCTTTCTCTATTTCAACTTCTCTGTGATAGTGGTATGATCAATCATTCAAAAAAGAAACTTCATATTGCATTCTTTGTCCTGGGCATACTGCATCTCAAGTGGTGCACACCTATAGTCAAGTCGATACGACATACATACTCTGGATCCAAATTCCAATATATCCATTATATGAATATTGATTGCTTTCAACATATACATAGCATGGAAAATGTTGCCCTAATTCTCATTTGCATAATGAAATGAACATTGAATATCTGTCAGTTTCTGCTCAATCAAATTAGGATGCCTTGCACTTTAAATAGGTTCTGATTTGATTAGTTACTTAGTTTGCAAAAACAATAAGCCAGACAGTATGTGTACAGGGGGTTGGTCAGATAACTTTTACATTTTTAAAAGAGCTGAGAGACAAGCAGTCAACATTAAAATACAGTCAATAACCATTATAGGTTACCACATACTGTAGAAATGGAAGGCAGCCAGAGATTTAGTCAAGGCGAGGCTTCAAATTATTCAAGAAAAGGACATACCATACAAGTTAACAGAGTATAGAATATGCAATCAGCACAATCTGGAGTCCTATGCACTCAAATGACTACTGTTGGACAAATATCAAATGATGCCAGCCTCATGGTGGTTATGGTGCTTGCTCCAAGTGCAGGCTGAGCCCTATAGTTGAAATATTATAAGAAATGAGCCTGGACACTAAGCTAAATCAGTGCGTAAATGAAACAAACCAAAAACTGACAGGGAGAGCGTGTGCCTCCTGCATTTTCCACATCCAACTCTCCTACCTGAGCCACACAGCTGAATACCACCTGCAGAAGCCCACACCTGCAGCCAATTAACAAGCTAATTAAGCCACAATTCTGCAGCAATGTCATACTGGGCTGTATCATTTCTTAACAATGACCTGGGCTGTGTTCGAAACCGTTCCCTATTCCCTAAATAGTGCACTATATAGTGTGTTTGCCATTTTGTAGTGTTGTTCGAATTCTCAACAGTTAATTTCGTTCACTACATAGTGCACTATAAAATACCCACAATTCACAGCGATTTCTAGTGAACAGCGAATGTACCCTACAATTTCTCCCGTATACCACAATGCAATGTGGTCGTGTCTTAGTTAGCTCACGACTTCCATAACGGTAGCTATTGGTGGCTAAAGCAGTGGCTAGCAGACAGCACCACAGTTGACAAAACCACACTTGCACATCATTAGAATTTCAACAATTTATTTGGGATTTAACATTCAAAACTGAACATGCAAACCCGATACTACCTGAGTACATTTCAACCTGCTGTCATGAGTGCTCGGTTTTTTACGTGATACTGGGCGCGTCCGCTTGCGTCACCTGAATATCCGGCACATTTTTTTGACGCAAATGACGTTCAGTGTAGTGTCCGAAAACAGTTTAATCGTTCACTACATGGAACACTACATAGTGAACACTATATAGGGAATAGGGAATGAGTGAACGAGTGAACGGTTTCGAACACAGCCCAGGAGTATGCAGAGGCCGGACACGATTGTCTTCGTCAAGCAAGTGGGTTCAAGTCAGTTGAAATTGCTTGGGTTACCACTGTATAAGTGACCCCTAGCTACTCACAAAGGCATCTGAAGATGACCAGTTGTCACCAGTAAGAGATGCACACTGCATCCACTGAGCAGGTGGCCTGCTGGTTTGCCATTGCTAGACATAGCAATTGAAAAGTAATCAAGGATAGGAGCTCAGCGGTATGTCATCCCAGTAATTTGGCCACGTGATCTTGCTAGCCATTGGATATTATTCAGTTCACTAGCTTTACAAAAGGAGTTTCCTTGTGATTACAAACATGGCCAAGTGTCGATAAATAGCCACTCCTTCAGTCTACAGAAATGTGCTCTGGTCAATACAGCCCGGGGCCAGCCTGGCCATTAACACCATCAAATCGGCCCTCAACAAGAGAGCATCACCGTCTGGAAGCAAAGGCCACATGGAGCGCCACGGCGGCCAGCCAGAGCTCGCACCTCTGTAAAATCCTTCCGGCCCTGTGACTGAGCAGCGCATTTGAGTTAATCACATCTCAGTCATGGCCCGCCCGTCATCTGTGCTCGTATTTCTGCGCACGCCTCCGTCATGACTCGTTTGACACAGCGCGCTTTCAGCGCAATAAGTTGTGCATGTCATATGCAGCGCACGACAGGGGCTCAATTTCACACACAGGCAAAAACTGGGTTTTTGGGGGGGAAAGCGCAAACAGAGCAGGACTGCCATATTACACTCTCCATCTAATTTGTGTTTTCATCAGGATGGGAGATGAACATCTCATTAACATTGTGCTGAACTGTGTTTTTTATTTTTGAAATGGAAATGTATTCCCTGTTGTGTGTTGTGCTAGGGGAAATCTGGTTTAAATGTGGAAGCGTGTGTGCCATTAATTCCCAAAAAGGTGAACAGGATTCTCAAACTGTGAAACCTAATGTTATCTAACACACACATTTCCAAATTTTATGAATAACCATACAATTGTGAGAGAATAAACAGACAATGATATGGTTAGACTATGAATTATAAAAACATTTGAATTAGCTGCATTGATTTAAATTTCCTGTCAAGAAAATGGGACACAGTTAAGCTTCAAAGGATTTTTAGATGGTTTGTAGCTCATAACATTTACACATTTTTCTATTCATCTATAATTAAAGATCAATGTTCCATTACGATTTGATCTGTCCTGCTTGCAAGTTTTCTTCTAGTTTCTTCCAAACTTAAGAGATTCCTAAACCAACACTTCACATTTCATCATCCCCTCAATTTTGATGATTGTTTGTTTGTTCTTAATGCCAAACTGAGACATCTTGACTGATTCCCCAGATTATTGTTTTCTGTGAGCCATCATATATAGAGTATATTGGTGTGCTTGTTTCTCATTGACTCATTTATTCTGTGTCCAGCACTGGTTTGTTTCTCTCTAATTTAAATTGGACATGTGTAATGGATATGTTGGTTAAACAGGTCCGAATAAGGCCAAATCCCTTTGAATGAAAGATATTTTAATGCATATCTCATTTTTCAATCACTTTAACAACATTTATTTTTTGTAACATTTCTCCCCAATATGCAATCGCCATTTGTATCTCTTGAGTCATAGCTGTGCCATCCTCACCCTTCTCAAAAATGCATGATAAAAACACAGATTTATTTTTATCCTACCGCAAAACAAGGCTGTCTAATTAAACAAGCTGATTTTTGGTTGTTGATTTTATGGCATCTGACTTGACTACAGATAATGTTCCCTCCAATCAGAAACCATGAACTGTTCCAGTGGACCTTGGACTTTGTAAAAGGGATAAGATGTGTACATTTCAATACCAGACCTTTAAAATCTCAAAGGTTTTAACACCTCAAAACACTACTACATTTAAAAAAACATTTTAAGCATTTAGCAGATGCTCTTATCCAGAGCGACTTGCAAGATGCGCATTAATACATGGTAGGAACAATCATAGTTTGCGCACAAGATCAGTGCAGTAATACAGCGATAGACATCGTTGTAGGCAGCTGCATACCATACCTGTAACACTGGAAAGGAAAAGGTTAGTAATTTTTTTATTTATTTTTTATTAAATGAGAAGGCAGGGATACATATACAAGAAGTGTTGAGCAAGTAGGTAGTGGTGATGACAATTGGGTAGATGTACAGAATTCAGTGGTAGTGGAGTCTGAAAAAGTTTTGAGTCTCTTGAGAAGATCGTGGTCCTGACCGATTGCGGGAGGTCGTTCCACCACCGAGGGGTCAGGACAGAGAAGAGGCGAGACCGCGAGGAGCAGCTGCCGGGCGCCCAGAGGAATGGGACAGTCAGTTTGCCAGAGGAGGCTGAGTGGAGGGTTCTGTCAAACCTAGCAAGGATTCAGATAACAGACCTTTACAGTTGTATTGTTTTTGTTGCTTTTCTGTTAACTGACTTGGCTGTAGGGACTATTCCCAACATTTCATAGACTGTAACATTCATACATTCTTCTATTTTGCACAAAGGCCTGGTAAACTAACTTGGGTAAGATGTGTAGATTTTAAAACCAGACCTTTAAAATGCAATGCATGCATCTTTATTGTTTCTTCCTAATGATCTGTTTGCCTACATATTAAGGCCAGATAATAATAGCCTGTTTTTTACTTGAGTGGGGATGCTAACTATGCATGTTTTATGGTTCTTTGAGCACATGGGAATGCATTAGCGTCTGTCCACAAAGTGGAAATCTAATGTATAACACATATGCTTATGTTTATAATTCATAAATGGAAATCTGTGTCAGGATGTGACTGTTTCAGCCATTTTTTACATTACCCAAAGTGCAACACTTCCATTGATTTGTGAGCAGCCTATGGGATACATTTCCTGGATTGACAGATTAAAGTTATGACTGAATGTTAAACTTCTCCCAGCTTGGTAATTGTTCTGTTTATTCTTACTCTGTGTGAAAATTTGATTGTATCTCAGTTGTATTTTGTAGGGAATATAGAATTGCATTGCAGTCTTCAATTTAAAAAATGAGGTCCGAGGCCTCCCGGGTGGTGTAACGGTAAAGGCATTTGACCGGAATGCAAGTTGCCCACTGTAGCCCAAACCAGGGAGGGGGGGAAGCCAGCACGAGCTCGCTGCAGAAAAGCTTCTCTGGCTGTATCGGAATCATGGTCGGCAATTAGGAGGAGGCGGTTCGTCGGTCCTGCGACTATCGGTATCGGAATAGGCCAGCAGTGGGCTTGTGTGTGGGGGGGGGTCAGTTGGAACAGTAAAGGGTAAAAAATTAAAAAAATAAAAATAAATGAGGTCCTGCACTGCCCATATCATGACCCACAGATTCACCACAAGCTCCGATGCAACCTCTGATGCCAGCCCAAATCCCCAAATACGCTATAAATATCCATTGGGCACATTTACATATACTGTATAGACAGATCATACTTTCATTAAATCGACGAGATGGTTCCACTGAATATCTGGGCAGTACATGCACGTATCTCGATTGAAGGTAGCTTATTATTAATAAAAAGTGGCAAAATTCAATAGAAGGAGCTGCCTGGGAGAAACCACGGCACAACTGTGTCCTGTCTGATAAGTGAGTTTTCTTCTCCCTTCTCTCTCCCACTGTAATAAGAGTTGACACCTATTTGTGACATATGACTGTATCGCAGATTGCTTTAGGCGTGATAGCATCTTCACTCCTCGCTCTCTGAGCTGGGGGGGAAATGTGTCTCAAATGTGCTTTAAATTGCAGGGGGTAGCTGCTGCTGCTGCTGCGTGTGAATGTGTGTATGTGCACGTGTCTGTGCATGTGTGTGTATGTGTGTCCATGTGTGTTTATAAGCCTTTGTGTATATTTACTTGTGTATTTGTAGTTGTGTTGTGTACGTATCTATGCATTATATGTCTGTGAATGTACTGGATGTAGAATATGTGTGTGTGTGTGTGTGTGTGTGTGTGTGTGTGTGTGCTCCAGGGTCTGCATGTCATCTTTGGCTGCTTAATGCACCACAGAAAGATACATGAACAAACATGAAATTTGAAATGTATTCTTGTGTTTGTACAATTTGAGGCGCTCGGTTAAATATTTTCATTCCTAAACGGTTGTTTTCTTCTGTGGTACATATCATTGCTTTAACATTACCTCAATGACATTGACAAAGCTGCATTGAATCACGGCATTCCTCTCCTGACAGGGATGTATAATAAATCACTGTAGGTTTTTTATCTATTAAAAATGCACATTGTTCACATGGTAACTGTCATGAACAGAGCTCAACCCTGTCACTCCTGTTTAGTGTAGGGCCAGTGATCTCTACGGCAATAACAGTGATCACTCTCAGACAGTGTCATCTGTGCGGTTTGACCTGGGGCGGAACTCCATGACCTTTGCAGCCAAGACAGCATGCATACACCCAGAGCGACGGAGCCCTGAATTTTCAGTCTTCAAAAATCCTGCTTTGCGGCCTGTCAAGTAGCATGTCTTGCTAAAGCACTCTTTCTCAGTGAATCCTGACTGTATCAACAGTGGCTGGCAGCCCCGCAGGGCCGTGCATACTTACATTTACATTTACATTTAGCAGACACTCTTACTCTTAGCGACTTACACAGTTTACATTTCTTTACAATCCATTTATACAGCTGGATATTTTACTGAAGCAATTCAGGTACCACAGCAGTGCCCCACCTGGGAATTGAACCTGCAACCTCTGAGTTACAAGCCCAGCTCCCTAACCATTACACTACACTGCCAGCCAATAGTTGGTTGTATCTCCGGGCCAGGGAGAGAGGGTTTTAGTTGGCAGGATATACCCTGTCTCATCACACAAGAGCTCCTCTGGTCCTGCAGAGACCTGCAGTCTGCTGGTACCAACTTCACATCAAGTGCAGTCCTCCTGCACAGTGAAAATAAGTTGTGGCTAGTCTGCATGAACTTCGGAGGACATTGCAGCGAAGGGACAGCCTACAAATACGACTGAGCAAACCAAACTTGGGAAAACACTCTGTAAACAGGCTCTGTAAACGGGATACAAATATGTTTTTTTTAAACATGCTTTTGTTTCAAACTTGGTGATAAACTTAGTGGCACCACGGTATATGAATTTGACAATATGAACAATTTAGAAACGATGTACCAGAATGATGTCATTCCTCAGCCATGATTGAAGACTAAGGCTACCATCTCCATCAGGGATGCTGTACCAATGATATGGTTCAATGTATACACTCTCAGGTAGCAGATTCAGGACCATAAGAAACACACGACAGAGATATACTCTTTTCCCATAGTAGACCTGCAACAAAGCTGATCACTAAAACCAGAGAGATGCTAGTTCATTTCCTGGGGCACTGCTGAAGCGCCCTTGAGCAAGGCACTGAACCCCCAACTGCTCCAAGGGTGCCATACTATGGCGGATCTCTTAGGAGAGATATGCAAAGAAACAAATTCCAATTACCTTGTGTGTAACTTGTGTAACTAGTGCTGATTTCTATAATTCAGCTAACCAGCTCAGCTCCCTAACATTATTATGCTTAGTGTACTGTACTGTAATGGTTTTGTTTTGGCCAAACATTCATTCTTGTCCTCTCTAGCAATATAGTATGTGGTCTGTTTTTGTCAATCATTTTCTATTAATTTGAAAGAATTTAGAGAAATATAGCTGTTTGATGCCTGTAGCTATCCATACTTAACTTAACATTTATCAAGGAATGCAGCTATACAAAACTATATAATTGACCAGCTTGCTTTTGAACAAAAACAGTTAAATGCAATACTTTTTTGAATGAACTCCCAGTCAGATCAGCCAGTCTGTAACTCCTGTGATTTTTATCTCCGAGGTTCTCCTGTAAATGTAGCGATTTCCTATTCATCTTTTCGTAAGGCAGTAAAGCTCAAGTACCGCAATGGAAATGAATCGAGTGAAACCATGTCAGCCAAGCCCAGTTAGGCTCCAGCATGGCCTGATTCAGCATGGTTCTATCAGCATAAAAGGGGATATAGCAGTGCTCAGCCCTCTCTCTCTCTCTCTCTCTCTCTCTCTCTCTCTCTCTCTCTCTCTCTCTCTCTCTCTCTCTCTCTCTCTCTCTCTCTCTCTCTCTCTCTCTCTCTCTCTCTCTCTCTCTCTCTCTCTCTCACACACACACACACACACACACACACACACACACACACACACAAACAGCAATTCAATAACAGCTTTCAAGCAAGGCAGCATGAGGATTCAATACCCGCTGTTTTGATATAGAAATGACTTTTGATGCACAAGATTCGATTGAGGTTTACGGAGCTGCAGAGGGGGTCATGGAAAAGAGCAAACACTGCAATGAGAGAGTGGCGGGGGGTGGGGAGAGGGGATTCGCTACAAATGGTCCATTATGGTTTCAGCATATATTTTTGACTATAATGAATGCCGAACGGTGTGCATGTGTTTAGCTTAACAACAATGCCAAAAAAACCTGTTCAGCTCTAAGGAGAGAAGGAAGATGCTCTATGCTCATATACATGTTGGGGTACAGTTAAGACTGTCACCCCAATTAAGAAAGCACACCAGTGACATGCCAGAAATATAGATTTTTTTAACAATGAGACTCCCATACTCCCCAGATACTAAATTATTAAACTTCACTGTAAGACTTTTACTTTCATGGGCAGAAGGCAAAGAGATATGTTCTCTTCCCTTCCAATTCAGCTCCTCTTCTGCCTCACAGGGAATACGCCTTTAATCAGATTCATGATTTATCCCGTTTAAATTAATTTGAGTTCTGAGATAAAACTGCGGCATTGTGGGAGGAAAGAACCTTTTGCGGTGCAATTTATAACCCCACCAGATTTATAACTCAACCAGAGGAACATCTGAGGATGTTGACCTCTATCCAAATGAACGAAGAAAGGTCTTTAAATATCACACTATTGTCACACAGCTAATGATTTTTTTATATCAATTATTAAGAGGTTGATTATAGAGGAATGATATAACAGGTGCATGGCTCTGTCCTGTTCTAGGTTTTAAATTCAGTCCCTCTGTATTTCAGCCATTTTAGAGGATGTACTGGTTGAGTGGATTACTTGCTTGAGGATGAAGCCTGACTGAATGTGAATTTGTTCTGATGGTGCTATCTGGCCTGTCAGGCTGAATAATTTGAGAGAATGGATCTTTGGCCACCACCACAACGTTGGACAGTTAGTGTGGTTTTATTTAAATCAGCTCATTTGTCATTGCTGTGGAAATGACAGCTCTGGAGCAGGTGTGCTCCTTTCCCCCTTAAGTACTGCCCCCCCATCTCCTACCAGTGACCCCCTGCCCCTACCCACAATCCCCTGCTCCTGCCATGTCAGAGACCTGGGGGACATTATTACTTTTTTATCTCACTCTCTGTTCATCACTGAAACTGGCAAATTTGTTAACCACGTTCTATCCTAAAATCATCAAGACAACTTCACCTCACAGCATTATCAAAATTATGATGTTTAAAAAATGGACAACAGTTTGTAGGAGCACAGTCAGCTGATTAACTAAAACAAGGTAATTGAACCACTTGAACAGACTTTTTGAGTGCAGGGGAAAAATCTACTTCAATTCCTGCCACACTGGTCATTCCCATGATCCAAGCCCCCCTCCCACTCACAGAAAGTCAGTGAGAGTCTACAGTGTAGGAGATCAGTTTTTTTATTTGCCTTTGCTGGCTCTTGTTAGGGAATATATAGCATATGGTCTTGAAGGGTGTCAATGTTCTAACCACAGCAGAGGATGACCCAAGGTCCCCAGTGCTGCAGATCCACATCTAAACCTCAGCTCAGTTTCAGCACTGACCCTGCCATTTTCCCCTCACAATATTTTATGTTCTTGTTTTGTCTACAATGTAAGAGAGTCATGAGCCTAGCAAAGGCCCAGTGTCCTCCATGCATAGCTCGTGAAGAGGACATAATCAATTTCCTCATTTCCCATTTTTTCCATTCCTTTCTTCATTTAAGGGGCCTGTTGAAGAGGCGGACTCCCTAGCAAGGACCTGACCCTTGCTGATTATTTGTGCAACTGTCTCCCACAATTTTTCATTTAATTTAATACAGCCAAGGGACATTATTGTTTTCATCAAAACTGGAGATGATGGATGTTTTATTCAATGTATTTTTTATCATTGGTATGCAACATTTTGTTATTTTCGTCATTATAAGCACTTTGCATACTGTATGCATAAATCATTTATTGTCATATTCTCTAGCACTGTCAGTTCCTATTTCTCTCTCTGTTCAAGGTAAAATATTTCTGTTTCCTTTATGATCCAGTTTTGTATATTGCATATCTAACTAATAAAACATACCTTTATCAGCATGGCCTACATTGCAGGAGAACAAAGAGAGAACTGAATTATATTAAAGTGAAAGGTGTTTAAGTTGGCTGCTTATACAACAGTCTGTAGCGCATATTGGTACATCCTATTCTGTGATAGTGTAATTCTGTGATTGTGTAAGTGTCCAAGACTAAGTATCATCTTAACGCATGATGGACGTGTGCATGGTTTAAATTTGGATTACCCAGAAATTGCCCACAGATTGTAAAAATAATACAAGAATATACTGTTCCTTAGAGACACCTTAGCAACTGAAGCCATGGTGAGAACATAACGGGGCTGGTTGCACTACAGTAATAATGACCTTTTTGGAATAGACTAATGACCTTTTTGGAATAGACTAATTCCACAGGATTTGCAGGGGCACTATGACAGGAGACCTCTTTCAGTGCCGCTCTTTTAGTGCTGCAGACTCTACAAATGGAGGCTGCTAATTGGCAGAGGCTAGCTGTGGCAGGGTTACAGTTTCCGAGACCGTGCAAATGGCCTGTAGTTGATTTATTCATTTTTATTTGACTTTTTATGAATCTCAGGGCAAACTTGCAGGAATGAACCCTTTTCATTTCATCCTAACTGGTGTACTGACAACGACTTGGGCTTCATAGACAATTGGCATACTTTTTGGGGAAAGCCTGGTTTACTGAAGAGACGGACTCCACCCGAGCTGGAGAGGTGCTCTTCTACTATCTAGAAACTTTTCCCGTAATCTAAACTCTTAAAATTTGTGACCTTTCAGAGCGCTAGCCAGGCAGCAGACATTTGGTCCTAAACTACTGTCTGCTAGCTTCCAAAAACCTGTGACTAGCTTAGCTATTGAGACTGTGTCTGTCCCTCACTTTGGAAATGGTTTTAGAAATAAAAAGCTATCTGAGCACACTGGCTGTTGTGGCATTTGTGTACATAATCGTATTTATATTAAAAGCTCTCAGCCTGCTGTAAGTGTTGCTGTAATAAGACATGTCTTAAATGTGGATTGTTAAATGTTAGATCGCTTTCCCCCAAGGTGGTTCTTGTGAACAAACTAATCACTGACCATAACTGACCTGGTTAGTTTGACTGAAATCTGGCTTAGGCCTGACAAATACAGTGCACTTAATGAGGCATCTCCTGATGGCTATGCTAGTTGCCAAGCACCATCTGTCCAGTAGAGGGGGCGGTGTTGCTGTGATTTATGCGACAACATTTAGTTTCACACCTAAATGTGGAGATAAGTTCTCCTCTTTTGAAGCACTTGTCATGCTTTCTGGATGGTCAAAAGAAAAAATTACCACAGTGCAATCCTTCCTCTTAGTAACTATTTATAGACCACCGGGCCGGATACTGTTTTTCTTTCAGAGTTTTTATCAAGCTTGGCAACTATGGCAGATAAAGTTGGAGATTTCAACATACATGTTGATAATGATAGTGACTCTCTAGGATTGGCTTTTGCAGCTATTATTGACTCTGTTGGTTTTATTCAAAATGTGTCTGAACCAACCCACTGCCACAACCATACCTTAGATTTAGTGTTATCCTATGGTATCGATGTTAATATCATTGTGTCTCCCCATAATCCTGTACTATCGGATCACTTTTTGATTACTTCTGAAATTGAAATACTTATTAAATTGGAACCTAGATACTATTCCAGCCACTCTATTAATTCATTGACAGCTTCAAAATGTATAAACATACTTCCCGAGTCGTTATTATCAAATCAGGATTCAATTGTCAATTGATCATCTAACAGATGGGGTAAATCATATTTTACGGAATACACTAAGATGCTATTGAATCCCTCAAGAGGAAAAAACACAGTCAGAAGAAACTTGCACCCTGGTTTACTGACCATACCCATGCCCTTAAACAAGTTTCCAGGAAATTAGAGCGCAGATGGCGCTCTACCAATTTAGAGGTTTTTCACTCTGCTTGGAAGAACAGCCTCATAGAATACAAGCATGCTCTTACTACAGGTAGGTCATCCTACTTCTCGAAATTAATTGACCAGAGTAAAAACAACCCAAGATTTCTATTTAACACGGTAGCTAAACTGACAAAAATCTGTCCTCAGATTACAGCAGTTATCCTCCTAACTATAATTCTAATAACTTCATGAACTCGTTTACTTATAAGATTGAGACAATCAGAGGAAAAATTAAGAAAATGACTCCGATATCTATTACTCCAACTCCTGAGATGGCACAGGGCTATCAGGAGCAGGGTTTTATATTGACCCTTGAGTTTTTCACTTCCTTGGATCTGGACAAATTTAATAAACTGGTTATGTCCTCCAAATCATCATGTCTGTTAGATTCCGCACCAACAAAGCTTATTCAAGAGCTTTTGCCTATGCTAGGCCAGCCCATTTTAACATATTATAAATACATCCCTATTATAAGTCTTTAAAAGTGGCAGTATTCAAGCCTCTTTTAAAGAAACCAAATCTTGATCCTGATAATCTGAAGAACTATAGGCCCATTTCAAATCTTCCATTTTTGTCAAAAAAGTTTACATAAATCTGTAGTTCAACAATTAAAACAAATAATCAGTATGAAACATTACAATCAGGTTTTAGACCAAACCATAGCACTGAGACAGCACTTGTTAAAGTTGTGAATGGCTTACTGTTAGCATCGGATTTTGGTTGTGTTTCTATTCTAGTGCTCCTTGACATAAGTGCTGCTTTTGACACTATTGACCACCAAATTCTCCTTTACAGGCCAGAAAAACTGGTTGGTTTGCATGGACAGGCACTCTCATGGTTTAAATCATACCTATCAGACAGGTTTCAATTTGTGCAATTAGATCAAGAGTTATCTGACTACTCTCAGGTTAAATATGGTATTCCACAAGGCTCAGTGCTGGGACCATTACTGTTCTCATTATACTGTTGTACGTCGCTCTGGATAAGAGCGTCTGCCAAATGCCTGTAATGTAATGTAATGTAATTATACTTGCTACCACTGGGTAATGTTATTTTTAAACATGGTGTGAATTTCCATTTCTATGCATTTCTATACTTCAACTCACTCTTCAACTCAGTCTTCAACTAGTACAGAATACAGCGGCATGTATTTTGACAAGATGTAAGAAGTATGAGCACATTACTCCTGTGTTAGCATCACTACATTGGCTTCCTGTTAAATATTGGGCTGATTATAAAGTACTGCTGCTAACTTTTAAAGCAGTGCATGGACTTGCATCTATATATCTGACCAAAATGATTGTTCCTTATAAGCAAGCATGACTGCCTCATTCATAAGAAGCCGGTCATCTACGTATTACTCCATAGAATTTTGAAAAGCACAGCTGGTGGTAGAGCTTTCTCTTATAGAGCTCCTCTGTTGTGGAATGGTTTACCAAAGCATGTTAGGGATTCGGACACAGTTTCAATTTTTAAATCTAGATTAAAAACATATCTTTTCAGCCTAGCCTACTGCCAAACATAGTCTAGGTGTAGAGATGGAGAAGGCCGTGCCCTAGTGTTCCTCTCCTAATAGGCATGCTGCCATAGCTTACACCTGTCGGGGCTATCTGTATATTTCCTATGCTTGTGCTCCCCTGCTCTCACATAATGCTGCTGGTTATAGCACTGATTTGTTTCTGACTACATGTTCTCTGCCTCGGCCTCTGACAAGGGGGCACCCATCCCCGAGCCCTAGATCCTGCGAAAAGTGTGAGCTGCGCCATCAACCCTCACCCCCACGCCTACCCCTGTGCCTGGATCTGGACCGCCTTCACATGGTTTAGCCCCCCACCAACTACCTAACTCAGAGGCGCAAAGTCAGCCAGCCCTGAGTCACCTTTGGACTGACCATGATACAGTCTTTTTTGGACACACCCTGTGCTGGCCAGAAGAGAATGGGCTTTCCCCCCCCCTTTAGTCTGGTTCCTCCCAAGGTTTCTCCCTATCAAGGGAGTTTTTTCTTGCCACTAATTTGATTTGATTTGATTGCCAGTGCAATAGTTCAACCTGGTACTTAAGTGCCACATCACATATGTTAGAAGTATAATGCCATGTGGCATACCACAGCACCTTCCTTAATTTTATATTGCCATAAATATCAATAAATATATGAAATACTTGCTTAGCAGCCTCTTCTGTCCAGGACAACATACACAGGCCTACATTTTGACATTTCACCTGTGTCTACAGCACACTGGATTTGAACTTGTATTATCCAACCGTTTAACCAATGCACTACTATGCGTAAAACTCTTTCCATGAAGTCTGGTAAATCACTGCCAGACTGCTGTACATGGCCATTGCTCATTTTCACCTTCAGAGTATTGGATCATTGCACTGACTTCTAGAGGAAAAAAAATAGATCAACAACAATAATGGTTTTTGTAACCTTGGTTATGTGACACTTTCTCTGGCCTCAGTTCACCTTTCTCATTTCGCGAAATCCCCAAGATTTAGAGAAAGAGAGGAGAGGTTAAATTGAGAGGGATACAGTTCATCAAATTCAAAGAGTGATGCATGACAGGAGTCTGTCTGGCAGCCAGGGCAAATCTAACATAAGCATGGGCCGTCAGTCCCATCTGTTCCCAGAGGAGGAAATTCTATTACAGGCGAGAGATGGAGGGAGCTTCGTCTGGCACATTTCACAGAGAAGGAGGGGGGGAAAAGAAGGGACAAGAAAGAGAAAATAAAAGAAACATTCTGGCAATTTGATGTAATCCCCCACAACCAATTCAAAAATCACCATCCTGAAAACAGACCATGCAGTGGGACCACTTTAGCGCGGTCTGAAGCATGTGAAAGCTCTCAAGTTCTGTTGTAGCAAAAGCAATCAATATCTGTGTGGACAGAGAGGATCACGGTGGCTAGTACATATTTATGTTCACATTGTTGGGACAGTAGTGTACCAAGAGAGCAGCCTTGTGCAGAGATGGTTTCCTTCCCTCAGAGAGCAACGGTCTGGCAATAAGGACAGATGGATTACATCGTATTTATTTCACACGAAAAAGAAGAAAAAAACCAGTTCACGCAAATTGTGCTGCTTATATCAAGCCCATGAGTGACAAGACAATTATGTAAAGTTATGTATACAGCGGGGGGGAAAACAAGACAAAATCCTCTTAAAGCAAGATCCAAAATGAATGTCACCGGGAGTTTGTGCATTAAGCATTCAATGCCTCGTTGTGTCAGAACAGGATCAATGCAACAATATTACACATTTCTCATTAAATACACATTTGTTTTTCCTTTGTTAATCTCCTGATACAAATAATCACGCGCTGTCAAGATTTAAGACCCAAGCATGTCCCGGAAGGACCGAGAAGACAGACAAAATCACGTTCTGTCGCAACCTCTAATCCTGCATGGCTTACATGATAAGTAGGCTTGAAAGACATACAATTATAGCAAATGATATGATTGGTTTAGAATAGGTCGTAAAAGTATTGCAAGAAAAGGGCTATAATATAGATCATGTTTGGGTATGCTGAGTTGTGATTAGTGTTGCGTCTGTTCGTTTGGGATAACTGTGTGTTGATGTGTATCTGCATGTTGGTGTATATCAAAACGCTTCCGAAATTCATTGACTTGCCAAAGATATTTCTGTTCTCATGGGTGTTTTATCGGATGCCGACATAACGACCAAACTAATTATTTATTCACAAAAAATGATCATTTCATCATTATCAACTTGTTTTTGATTAAGCTTTTGTTGTTATTGAACACCAGAGCAAATGATATTTGATCACATAGACAATATTCCTGCCTTTCTCAGGTAATACTGTGTAGTGCACAGCCAACACTAGAGCACTGGTCAGAAACCCTCTGTCTCCCCAAAGCAGAGATGATGTACATCATCACTCCCTCCTAATCCCCCATGCTGTGGGATCTCCCCACTGCTTGCTGTTATGAGCCATATCAAGGACAGTACCTGAAAACACATTCATACATGTCGTCTATGCGAAAAGTTATTTTTATTACTGTGCCTCCTACTTTTCCACCACAGGGCCCTGTTGACTGTAATGAATTGTTGTTAATTACCTATGGGGACCCTTGGCTTTAAATCTAATTCACAATACATTTAGCCTGGTCCAGTATGAATGATAAACACAGTTTAATAAGTGAGCTTCAGTTAAATTGAGAAAAAAGAGCCTGCTTATTCTCGCTTAAATTCAATCTGTTTTAAGCACAGAATAGTGGAAATAAGGATTTAGTTATCAAAATAAAAAGCATGAAGATGTGCATTTACATGGATGCTTCGGGTACAACAGAAATAATATCTATTATCTAACTCCTCAGAAATGTCTTCATAACCAATTCAGTGGACAAAGTACCATGCACAAAACGGCAGGTGGTGAAATTAGTATAAAAGTGAATAATCCCTGATTAGCACCAGTTATAATGATTAAAAATGTCAGAATGTCTCTCTTTGATCCGCACCAAGTAAGAGATGGGAAAATGATAATGAGGAAAGACAGAAATGACAGATGATCCCTCATATAACCATTTACTCTGAGATCCCATTCTTTTGCCCCTTATGTTCCCAGTCAAGCTTCAATGACATGTTGAACAGTTTCCTGCTGGCTAAGGACAAACTCTTCAGGGCAAAGTGATGCTCCACTAATTTTCATCTGAAGGTTCCTTTTGGGCTTTGCTGCAGTTCTGTTATTTCTGCATTTTAAAAATAATGAGAAATGGTTTAAATATGTATACATTTTCCAAATGATTACAAAAAAAGTCAAAGAGGAGTGTACGTGGCTGTTCAAGACAAAAAAAAGAGCACAGAATGGACATTAGCTTGGGTAATCACATAGCTAATGAAATCATTTCAACCATTTGTCTACCCACTTTGCACATCAACCCCTTCTCTCACTGGCCAACTCAATAGCCAGTTTAAGGTGTTCACCAGCAAGCTGACACAAGACAACACATTGCTAACTTTAGCAACAGGCACATAACCATCACCACATTAAAAGGTCTATGGAAAACATTTCTAATTCAGGAGTAAGAGCTTAAAGATCACTGCTATCTGTTGGACATGAATAAACATGAGCTTGAAATAGAGGAGGCAAGAAAGAAAACTTACCTTTGCACTACTAATAGCCCTGAGCCCGTTTCTGACCATTTTGCTTGTATAACAAGTGTGTCAGTCTGAATAAGGATCACCCATCAGGAGCTATTCTCTGTTTATTGCATTGCTTCTTACACGGCAGAAGCACTAACTGTGTGCCCTGCACCTTCATTTTAATGATACAAAAGTGAGTGGATTAAATTAAATACTTGTAAAAATAAAAAGATTGGAGATTGCAAACGCAATGCAACATTGAACTTAATTTGGTAAAAATGAATCTTCTGCTAATGGACTTTGCTTATAAGGGTTCGATTCCCCAGCTGCACCAACCCAGCTCTGGCCAGGAGTTCCGTTCTGGGGGCAGCAATTGGCTGTCCACCCCAGGGGGAAGGGGGAGGGAAGACGGCATGAGCTCGCCACATGCACAGAAAGCTTCTCTGTATGTATCACAGTTGGCACTTGGTCAAGTTTTGTCTCAAAGGAGGCGGTTCGCTGTCCCTGTCATTGCTGGTCCCAGAGTAGTGCCTGGTCCCGTAGCTGCATGCGGCGGGCTTGTGGGGGGGATAGTTGGATCAACAAAGGGTAAAACTGGCCACCAAATTGGGAGAAAAAAATCAGAAACAAAAGACAAAAAAATATATATAATAAATGACACCTGATAAACACACAAAAGCACTGCATATGTCAATTTTCGGACTTGAGCCCAAGCTACCAGTGTTAAGAGCATATTTAATTGCTGGGAATTGACCACAAAGCAAGGATTACTAGCACTTTGTCACTTTGCCCCGCAAGAGATTCATTTTCTCCCCGTCAAGCCAGAGAAGATGAGGGATTATCACAACCGGGTGCTACGCGTGTGTCTGGGAAATGCCAGCCTTCTCGATCACACGTAACCGCTAGCAACAGAAGTGAGATTGATGACTGGCAAACAACACACTTCTCGATACTCTTCACCTATCCGAATTTCCCTCACAGATAAAGTAATGGAACCTGTCCATCAAAGACCCCTGCAGGCACCTGGGGGTTGGATTATACCAGTATCAGGACGTAGGGGAGAGGAAATGCACACTTACAGCTCTGAGGGAAATGGTTTCCAATCCAAAAGCATTAAAACAAACACTCCCTCTCTCCAACTCCAAAAGCAGAGGTCAGAAAAGGTTTGTGGGTGTGGCTTGCATAACTGCCAGGCAACCTGGTCTCATTGTTCATTCTTAGCTATCCTACTAATTTCCAGAGACAAATATATGTACATGTCTTATGAATAATAACATATTAACCCAACCCAAAATAACCCATCTAGACTGATCAGCAGGAATGTTCTAAAAAATGTGTTAAAAGGGTTTGTCAGTCTAGTGAAAATGGGACATTTTTCCTATGAAATGTAGTAGAAGTGATCATCTGAAAATTTTAACAATTGCTGAGATTAATAGAAATAAAGTGTTGAATATTGATATTAGCCTGGTCATTGTTGTTGAATAAGCCAAGATGAGGTCATTTATCATTAATAATAATATATAACTCAAATTAGTTATTTCACATGATCTAGGGAAGTACCCATGAAGTATTCCAGTTTACTGGTGACCCCTGGTTGAGCCTGGAGTTGAATAACAAAGGGTCCTAATGATCAGTGTGAAATGCACCTTTAAATAATTCCCAGCTATGGTCCCTTGTTCTGCTGGCATAAGTCAACCTGAAAAATATTTTGAAATTACCCTTTTTAAATCCCTTTTATTAATTGAAAAACATCAATCAAATTACTCCTTAGGCTCATTTTGCTGAGCATGAAGAGATTAAGTGTCTTAAGTCTTTCCTAAATAAACTTTTATTTTTACATATATCTGTAACCAATTTAGTTGTCCGTATTTGTACTTTTTCAAGAGCTTCTATAACTTTCTTACAGTGTGGTGCCCAGACCTACACAAAATACTCAAAATGTTGTCTGATTGGTATTGTATGACATCAATTTTACCTTCTTTGATTTGTGCTCAATACATTTTGCTGTCTGAGCCTTGTTGACCCTTGTTGACCTTGGAATGAAGGACTAAGGCTTACACCCCAGTAAAGTAGGTGGCATTATGCAACTATGTTGTATTTTATTGGAAGGGGTGCTAATACAACACCAGGCAATGAAAACAGCGAGAAGCCTATACATAGAAAGAAGTGGGTATAGTACCACTATGTAAATGGGGATTAAATCTCATTTGTTACCCTTTTCTACTGTGTACTCAGTCAGACCAGTTCAACGAGAAAACAAATAGATTGTGAATTAGACAGAAGGCGAAGTTGACAATATGTTGGGAAGAACAAAGGAAAGAGAAGGAGAAGATGGTTGAAGGTACTTTCAACACCGCAGTAATTCACCGGGATGGTAAATTCAAAGACTCTCAGGTGCCCGCCCCTTGAGAGAATACACCAGGGGGAGATCAAAGTTTCTGTTTCCTTATGAATAAAAGAGTATCACCCATCTGTGCAGGTTTAATAAGAGGGGCTGCTTCGGGGGGAGGGGCTGCAGACCCTGGATGATTCCCCCGGGGGAGTGGTCGGCCCTGCATTTCAGCCGGAGAGGAACACATGATGGAATGGCATTTGAAAGGACATGGAATGAATTTTCTAATTTAATAGGGCCACGAGGAGAGAAAAAAAGAACTCTCCCATATGTCTTGGGACAATGGAACCTGCTGTGTCTAACATGCAAGGGAAGATTAAATACAATGGAATATTTTTCACACCTAATGAATAGGCACAAACACACACATACATGTAGGCGCACACACGCTCTCTCACTCGCTCTCCCTCTAGTTAAGATAATCAAAGGAAACAATCCTTGTCATCATTTAAATATTTGTTGTTAAAAAGTGTTACTGTATATAGGCCACCTAGTCTACAGTCTATTATGTCTGTTTCCTACCTGTTATAGAACAGTATTGGTGTATTTTCATGCCAATATTTAAATTTATAATAATTCAACTTGATGTCCCAAATTAGAAAACCATAAAAGAGCTCCAAAAACCTGAAACTGTTCAAATGGAAATTTCATCATTTTAAATAAAACTTTTATAAAACTGTTATAATATTATACATTTTTAATGTAATATAATGTTTATACAAACAAAAAACAATTAGAAAAATGTAAACAGTTTCTCAATTTTCACTCGCTTTAGAACAGACAAGTGCTAATTGGTCCTACTAAATTGTTTCTATTCTTATACTGTACAGGTATTTGGAAAACCTGAAAATAACCTGAAATGATTTGGTTCACCGAAATAAATGACTGATTTGTCCAAGTTATTTAAATCAATTTTCTAAGATATTAAAAATGGTGACTATTTTCAGTTGTCAGTTGTGCATTTCTCCATTCCTCCAGAACAAGCAATGTTTTATGCATGATTGTATATCGCCAAGTTCTAGCAAATGAAAAGCCTTTTTTAAGAATAGAATTGCAATAAGCCAGTATATTATCATCTATATGAAAATCATTTGTTTTTCCTTCTATTTTCTTTTTCAGCCTCAGGGCTTAATTGAGTTAAATGGAATGATTTAATGGTCAATTCAGCTACGTGAAAGGCGTGGATTCAGTGGTTGCTGTTGAGTGGATTAAAATGACCTTGTGTGCACACATTTCCCCTCCCACAGAAGCATTATTGCGGTCACACGATGTACAGGGACGTCTCTGAGGTTTTACTTGTTAATAGAAAAATCATCTGAACGAGATGCATTTGGACCAAGGTCTGGTCACCACAGTCCCTGTGCGGGGTTGGACAGATGGACTAGGTCCCCCGGTGGAGCCGCATGGGCCTGTGCGGGGAACCATGCCTTTTCTCCAGGATATAATTAATCTTTCGGCTCCTATTCAAACTCGGCAGCCCCCATGCGAGGTCATGCACGGCACCGCCATGACAACCCATTTCTTGGTAACGACTGGAACCGGCACCATCAAGGTGGGGGGGACTGTTGATTATAGACACCTATTTGACCTATGACCCTACCAGAAAATGCAGTTCCCTATGATATCATTTCAACATGGAGCTGAGGTTTTTTTTCATCCAGCATTAATACAAGGGCTTTTTATCTGAACACACAGGAGGAATGACAAACTAGCTAAGGGGAAATGGGTTCCCAGTACAAACCAATTTCTTTATGAGTGAATGCATCAGACATATGATAAACCTACAGGAGAAATGCACCATTATCCACGGCACATTTACTTAAATTCATTACAGTGAATTAAGTCTGTTTAGCTGGCTGATTGCTTCAGCCTAAGGGCAGTTTACAGTGCTTATCATTTTAAATTGCTGTGCTCTCAGAACTGTTGCAAGAATTTACACTACTGAGTTTACCAGGAACTCATAAAACGCTCTTTGATCAAAAGGTATCTCACCAAAGAGTTTTAACCTATTAACATCAGGTGCAGAGACCAGCGTGCAAAGAAATCAGATGTTAAACAACAGGGCTTTGACCTCACCAGAGGAAGAAATACAACCATTTCATGAGCTCTAATTGTGATTGAAGTCGGGCTGCTATCAGTGATGGACATCTGAAATGGGACTTTAGCTAAATAATTTTAATATTAATTGTTCTTTCAAAAATTGAATGAAAATGTATCCCTAAATAGGTATATAATCCTAATGATATTTTCGATATGGCGTTCATTCCCCAACCATTCACACCCTACAGGAGTCCACCAAGGAAAGCCAGCTAGGCAGTGCTCGCAGCATGGTAAGTATCATAATATGTTGTCTCTTCCTGTACTACTTGCTCCGCATCTAACACCACGTACAACCTCCCTATTCCAGTCCATGTCTCCTCTTCTAGATTTCCTAGAAGGAGAGATGCAACTCACAGGTGCAACCCCTCCAATCTCATTCACCCTCCTAGATCCACCGGTGTCAACGTCATGGTAGCCGGTGCATCTCGGACCAGACCTCCCTACTCTCCCTGCAGTTCCTGGTGCTCACCGAGACATGGATCACCCCGCAGAACACAGCCACCCCTGCTGCTCTCTCCACTGCCTATACCTTCTCCCACACTCCACAACCCACAGGTAGAGGTAGAGGGACTGGGATACTGATCTCTCCCCTGTAGATATTTGGTATCTTTCATCTTCCTCATTTCTCACCCTCCTCCTTAGAATATCATGCTGTCACTGTTACATGTAAACTGCACATCATTGTTCTCTATCGCCCACCAGGTCCATTGGGAGTTTCAAGGTGAGATGGATGCCCTACTCAGCTCCTTCCCTGAGGATGGCACTCCCGTCCTACTTCTAGGTGACTTCAACCTGCTGCTGGACACCCCTCAGCCCTCCACATTTCTCCCCCTACTTCAATCCTTCAACTTCACCATGGCTGAATCCCCATCCATCCACAAGGCTGGAAACCAAATGGACCTGGTCTTCACTAGGAACTGCACCTCACCCAACATTGTAGTATCTCCTCTGCATGTGTCTGACCACTGCTTTCTGTCTCTTTCCCTCCCCCTCCCCTCTTCACCTGCCCCCACTGTCTCTGTCCGTCGCAACCTCCACTCTCTCTCCCCCACAGCCCTGTCAGCTACTGTTCTATCATCCCTTCCCCCTACTGATGACTTCTCTCAGCTACCCTGAGACCTCATCCACCATACTGTCTCTCTTCCATCCTACTTTGATTCCCTCTGTCCTCCCTCCACTAAACCTGCCCATCTCCAACCCCCACCCCCTGGCTAACTGACTGCATTCGGGCTGACTGACTCAAACTACAAGTGGCAGAAAGGAAATGGAGAAAATTCTAATCGACTGTGGCCCTGACTGACATTTTCCTCGAACCTCTCCTCTGCTAAATCTGCATCTTCTGCTTCTAATCCTCGCAAACTGTACTCTACGTTTTCCTCCCCCACCCCCCTCCTCTCTAACCACGGATGACTTTGCATCCTTCTTTTGCAAGAAGGTCAATGATATTCACAACTCCTTCCCCCCATCCCCTCACGCACATAACCCTCCCTCACCATTTTGCTGCCTAAACCTCACCCCCCTGTCTTCCTCCTCACCGCTCCCTGACTCTGACATCCTTCAACTTGTTCACTCCCATCGTCCTACCACCTGGCCTCTCGATCCCATTCCTTCCCCCCTTTTCCAGTCCATCGCTATGGACATCCTCCCCTTTGTCTCCAATGTTATCAACTTCTCTCTTTCATCTGGCTCTGTCCCCTCTCCTCTCAAAAGTGCCCATGTCATTCATCCCCCTCCTCAAAAAAACCCTCTCTGAATCCTGCTGTCATTTCTAATTACTGACCTGTCTCTCTCTTCTCATTCCTTTCCAAAACACTAGAGCGGGCTGTATATAACCAACTGTCTGCCTATCTCCTACAGAACAACCTGCTTGATCTAAACCAATCTGGGTTCAGGCCGCCCACTCCACTAGGGCTGTCCCCGACTAAAACAAATCTTGGTCGACCAACAGTCGTCCGTTTTTTTCGATTGGTCGATTGGTCGAAAAGTTTTTTCTATATGAAGCACCCTATTTGTTTGAATAAATACAACTATATGCACACTGCACTTGTCTCGTGTTTTATAACTTTCTTAAGTGAATGACACAAATTAGTAACAATAGGCTAATGACTTTATGGAGCCGGAGTTCAAGATTACCTGAAAGAAAAAAACTCATGCTGCCCTTGCAGTTTCCCTTGCAGTTTCTGTGAAGCGCTTGGGATGGCTACATGGCTGATGCTTTTATTTGACCACAACCATAACACATTCTAATGCATATTTTTATTTAATTAACCAGGTTGGTCTCATTGGGATTTAAAATATCTTTTGCAAAAAAATAGGCTAACAAACGAATGATCACACATAGCCTAATGTCTTAAATTGTAGCCTAAAGCTGAACATAAAGTGGCTTTAGCCTATCGAAAATGACTTACTCGAGTCGGAGACCATCCGATGGCCTACTTCCCCAGTCGTTTCATGTTATGGCACAGGAACACTAGCTTGTCCGCATTTTTTGGCAAAAGGCTGCTCCTAGTTTTATTAACGATAAACCCTGCCTTTGGAAAACGTGGTTGTTTACATTCCACTTTTTTTGGATCGTCCGTGACTAAAACGAAATGCTGCCATACTCAAGATTTTTTCTTTGACATTATGTTCTTAGGTTATATCGAAATGAGTAATTAAAGTATGCCTATATCACTAATCTTAACTGTAGGCAAATCTTAGGCTACAATTAAAATGAGGGGGCGCGCATACACAAAAAAAATAATAATAATATTAATAATTTTACGAACCTTTTCCTTCCCACAGGTATGGTACGCAGCTTCCTGCAATGATGTCTATCGCTGTATACTGCACTGCGATCTCTTGCGCGATCTATGATTGTTCCTACCATGTATTAATGCACATCTTGTAAGTCGCTCTGGATAAGAGCGTCTGCTAAATGCTTAAAACGTTAAAATGTAAAAATGTAAAATGCCCATTCGAGTGCCTAAAACAAGAAGGATACACTATAGGCTACATAAAAGGGGGTGTTACGCATGTTAGTTATACATATATAAACCATACAATTAGCAAAACACATTTATTATAAAATGTTACTTTTATTAGTTTTGCTGAATTATTCACAACATTACTATTATCTTAACTGCCTAATATAATTTAAAGAAAATATATATAGGCCTAGCTATGTTAAGAGTGAAGGACTGTCACTGCCATACCCGCAGCATCCAGAATGGATTATCCTACTGACAAGCGCACCGAACTGTGGCGCGAATCTAGGTGTCTCATGCTGCGTGGATCATTTTTTATTTCACGCGACTGCTTGACCAAAACAAATCTCGGCCGACCAACAGCCCATCAACCAAACAATGACCAGTCGAATAAATGGGGTCAGCCCTACACTCCACAGAGAATGCTCTGCTCGTGGTCACTGAGGCTCTACAATTGGCAAGTCCCAATCACACCGTGGACCACCAGATCCTGCTCTCATATCTCGCCGAGATGGGAATCTCTGGATCTGCACTGACATGGTTCAAGTCATACCTGGCTGACCGGTCCTACCAGGTGGCCTGGAGAGGATCCCTCTCCTCTCCCCACACCCTCTCCACCAGTCCCGCAGGGCTCGGTGATAGACCCCCTCCTATTCTCCCTGTACACCAAATCACTTGGTTCTGTCATCTCTGCTCATGGTTTTTCTTATCACTGTTATGCTGACGACACTCAACTCTTTCTCTCCTTCTCTCCCTCTGAGACCCAGGTCCCGATGCAGATTTCTGCCTGGATGTTCACCCACCACCTGAAGCTGAACCTGGGGAAGACAGAGCTGCTCTTCCTCCCAGTGAAGGGCTCCCCAATGATTGATGGCTCAATCACCGTGTCTCCTTCCCAGTCTGTCAGGAGTCTTGGGGTGACCCTGGAGGACCAGCTGTGCTTCTTGGGCCACATCGCAGCAATCAGCCGGACCTGCCGATTCTCCCTCCATAACATCCGGAGGATCCGACCATTCCTCACCCAAGAGGTCACACAACTCCTGGTCCAGGCCCTGGTGATCTCATGTCTGGACTACTGCAATTCCTTGCTGGCAGGCCTACCGGCCTGTGCCATCAAGCCACTGAAACTGGTCCAGAATGCTTCCGCCCATTTGTTGTTCAATCAACCCAAGTTCACGCACATCACCTCTCTATGCTCCTCTCTGCACTGGCTCCTCATCAGAGCACACATCAAATTCAAATCACTGGTGCTGGCTTATCAAGCGGCTAGAGGAACTACTCCCCCTTACCTCCAGACACTCATCACACCGTACACCCCAGCCAGACCCCTCCGCTCCGCTTCCTCTGGCAAACTGACTGTCCCATCCAAACTGGCGCCCGGCAGCCACTCAATGGTGTTGGTCTCGCCTCTTCTCTGTCCTGACCTCTTGGTTGTGGAATGACCTTCCGCACTCGGTCAGGACCGCAAAATCACTTGCCATCTCCCGCAAAACCCACCTTTTCAGACTCCACTATCACTGAATTCTGTACATCTAGCCAATTGTCATCACCGCTGCCTACATGTTTAATACTGCTTTTTGTATATGTATACTTGTTTAAAACTCTCTATAAAAATAATAATAATAATTTTACTAACCTTTTCCTTCCCGGTGTTACAGGTATGGTATGCAGCTGCCAGCAATGATGTCTATTGCTGTATTACTGCACTGATTTCCTGCACAATGATTGATCATACCATGTATTAATGCACATCTTGTAAGTCGCTCTGGATAAGAGCTTCTGCTAAATGCTTAAAATGTAAATGTAAATGTAGATGTGTATAAATATTGAGAGTGTACCTTGGCGCCTCCCTCTGTCCAGAGTTTAAAAAATTGAGGGTATCAGGAGAGGCATCACAAGGGAGGCATATCATTTCACAGTGTGATTTCCATCCCTCCAAAAACAAATCTGGCATAACAATTCATGAATAACAGCATATCATTTTGCACCCGAATCATTTGTGCACCGAGTGGTGCCCTCCTTCATAAATGACTCCTCATCTTGTCACAACATTGTTCTCTGCTGTGAGGCTGAGGGACCCTGGAGGCTGGAGTAGGGAGGGGGGGGGGGGCCTGCCCATCAGTGTCACTGAAGCACAGCAGACCGCGACACCGGTGACACCCAGAGTTCTCTTTCCTCTGATCCAAACTGACCCACGCTCGCCCACCTGTAACACCCCTACAGGGCTGAGATGTTCAGACCCCCAGCCGACTCCTCTGGCACTGCCTCTGAGGGTGCTGGGGACAGACCAGCACCCTCAGCTGTGCAGAATGGTTCAGAGGGGGGTTGTGGAGAGAAACCAGTGCTAATTAACATTAACTATGCTCTGCTCTTTTTTTCATAGCCAACTGGAACTCAACTAGCCCATTTCTTGTTTGTCCATGTTGAAGGTTCCACATGCTGTTTGTTGCAAATGTCCATGGAATGAAGTTTGTGGACATTCTTTAAGACTTTTAACACTGCTAACACCCTAAATTCAAATAATCTATGTATTATCGACCACACAAAACTATGTTTTTCCTTTCTATCATAAACTCCCAGTACTTTCAATTTTTCAATGTCAGCGCACCAGAGAGACTGAGGGAGGTGTGCAGAGAGACTAGCGCTCTGAATACAAGACAAAGAATGGTCAAAGGAGACCAGCACCCCGCAAAAAGGGGGAAGGAGGTGCACAGAGTGACCGGCGCTCTGCAGAGAAGACGTTGTAGGTGGTATAGAGGCATTACAGAGCGACTGAGGGACGTGTGCTGATCCTCATTAAGAGATACATCCAGTTTCCATTGTATTAAAGAGCCATTACAAGTTTCATCAGGAGCAGATTGTGTCTAATGGGACTGGGGAGCTGAAAGCAAGCCAGCAGATTGGAGACAGGCCAGACTGCAACTGGACTGATTACATCAGTGTGTGGATCTCCTTATTATATTTGATATTGTTAACCAGTAGTTTATCAATTGGCAGGTTAAACAACCCCCACCCCCTCAGCCCCACCACCTTACATGAGCTGCCATTACTGTTGAGATAAAATATGAGCAATACATTTCGTGCTTGTGCATGCCTCTCCATAGTCCAAATACAATTTTGCAGATATTCCATCTCTCATCTGAAGTGGACTATGGTTTGCCTGGTTAAGATTATAAATGATCAATTCATAATACTGTAATTTAATGGTGAATGAATAAATTATCTGCAATATGACAAGAAGAAGAAGACGGAGCAATCTGTTATTCATATTCCTATTGCATCAAAAGTCATAGCTGTAGTCTAGTGCTTAAAAAACCGTTTAGCCCTTTAGCAGAATTACCAAAGTTTACACAAAAATAAAAAATACAGCAAATCAAAGCAAAATCCTTGAATTAGATTCCGAAAGCTAAACTGTTAGATATCGTTGTCTTGCCATTTGGGGAGGGGGAGAGGGGAGGGTGGGGAGATTTTGGGTAGCAAATGTCTTTGAAGGTTAATGCTCTCACTCAAACACAATTATTCTATCAATTAGGATGGGCGATGGAGCAGAACTTAAACAGGCCCTGGGGACGGGTCGGGATTCTGCTGATGGGCCCATGACGCGGGACAGGACGAGCAGAGGAGGAGCAGTCAGCCTGTGTGGACTCTCCCGTCAGTCCCACAGCAATGGAGCGCGGCCAGAAATGGCAGGGAGGCTAATGTATGGCGAAAGTTTAAAGACCATCTGTGGTGGGCGGGGGAAAACAAAGCACGATCAAAGAGAGAGCCACTGCACTGATGAGCAGGCCCCTCTTATCTCAGCTCAGCAATGTTTCCATCGATCGCCCTGCGTCCATCAGCCCCCCAGCATCCCCCTCCCCAATCCGTCCATTGAATTCCCCTCCCCCCCCGCCCCAAATACCACCACCCTGAGGCCCATCGATCCAGCTCACACTGGCTTCAGTCTCTCCTAATCACACAACCTGATGCCTTTTGTGTTTTCCAAATTAATTAAATAAACAAGCCCAGCATGGAGGAAGAGGAAGCACAGGATTTAGGGCCGGGGGGGTGAGAGGTCACTTAGTGTGAGGCGGTATGATGGGGAGGGGGGGTCACTGGCTGTGGGAAAAGGTAGTTGTGGTGGAGGTGGACTGTGGCTGGTTGTTTGAGAGGACGATGGATGGGTACTGGAGGCATGAGATGTGCTAGAGAGCTGCAGAATTAATGAGTGACCTCCACAGGTGCAACATCTTCAATTGCAGTCGGCCTTGAAGTGGGGGATTATCGGGACCAGCATTCACCTGATGGCATCACATGGTTTACAGGCATTGATGGGATGATGGTTAATCCCAGAAAATCGTGATCGTGTTGCAGCACAATCGGATTGGCCTGCACGATTGGGTCAGGGACCCCTTGTCTCACAGTGTGACATCAGTTTCAACCAATCACAAACAAACGAGTAAGGAATGCTTTAGGTCACATTTGTTTGGACACATTTTTTCAATAAAATGCTAACTTAGTAACTGTGATAGACAATTTACAAATTAACAGACAATTTTAGCTTTTAAGCTAAACAGAAATACTGTGTCATATTTCTGTGGAAAAGACAAGCCTGTGGAAAGACAAACCACTTGAACCTGAAGGATTATTACAACCAAAAGATTTAAAACAGAGCAATTCATTGTAATTAGACTAATGTCAAGTTAATTTGTTTCAATACATTACAATTTACAAAATGAAGTACCAAAGGCAAACACACACAGGAGGTACGCCAATCATGTGAAATGATTGACGTCAACATAAGTTTTCACATGGAAGTCAACAGAGCAATTTCGACCAATGACAAGGCAGTTCTCATCAATGCAGTGACAGTTCTGGTGAGTCATGCTCTAATTAGACAGACCTAATAGAAGGGAATGAGAACTAGAACAATAAAAAGAAAAAAAAACTAGCATGTTATAGAAGATGATATAAACATGATTTGCATTAATTACATTCTGTATATGAAAAAGAGAGTTAAAGACTTAATGCTAAAGTGTCCTACTTTCTCACTGACCTCACCAGACAGAGAAATAGTACTAAACACCAACATGAAGATGGTGCTATAGAGCACTCATAAGTAAATATCGCAATGTTTGCTTTAAAGCGCGGTGAAATGGCAGTCGCCCTCTGTCTCCGATGGCGAATGCGCCACCTTCACATGCATGTTCACGGGCGCGGGAGAAAGTGCATCCATGACAGCGCATAATTTCCCCATCATTACACCAAATCCCTAGGAGAATCACTCAGGCTTTGGTGTGGGTTGAGGCCACCTCACGCAGCTAACAAGTAGCGGTTTCAGCCGCAAATCTACAAGACTGATGAGCAAAGCTGGAATAAACTGCATTCGTTTTGTCATGTGCATGATGAAATGTCATTTTTGAAGAGAGGATATTTACTAAGCCATTGGCAAGCAGTGGAACATTAATCCTTGACAAGGGTGGCTTTGTGAAATGGCACAAGCATAAAATAGCCATTCCGTGGCTAAACATGTGTGCAGAGTTTCAGAAGCTGCTACTGTGCATTCATAAAATACCTGCACGAAAATGTTCTGATACAGGCAAAAATATTCACGTTCCTCAGTGGGTGGTGTTAATTCATTGGCAATTTTGTTCTGTATAATTAAATAAAAAAAAAATAAAAAATGTCATTCATGGAATTTCTAATATGCAGAATTATTAGCAAAGATTAACGGACCCTTGGATTCTACCAAGAGATGGTGAAGGTCATCCAAGTGGTCACGGTACCTTTACAATGTCTTTCAGGTGTTTATCTTCACTACTAAGAGTCAGGGACAGCTTCAGAAAGGTAACAGAAATATTCTGAGTGCCCCTTTCACTGAAATAAATTCTCCCTCCATACAAAAGAGGGCCTCTTTCTTTAAATTCACCTGTGTCAGTAAATCAAGGTAAAACCTCTGCCCCTGTTTGTGTGTGCATGATGCCACATGAAAGTGCTGTTAACACAGCACACATTTATTATCAATTCAGCTTTTCGTTTGCTCTAGGATTGTGTGTTTTTGTCTTTACCGTCTCGGTCAATCGTTCTTAAGATAAAAAGAGCTTTAAAAGATTATCTCCATGGCTTGCATGCCATTATCATTAATCAGTGTGTATTGACTGCTTTGTCCTTTAGCATTTCAAGTTCAGAGGAGGGCTTGGTTAATCCACCAATTCTGAAGAGAAGGAACACACTCTCTCTCTCTCACGCACACACACACACACAAGCACAAACTCTGACTTTTTTTCTCTCTCTCTCACACACACACACACACACACACACACACACACACACACACACACACACACACACATACACATGCTCAATTCAAATCATCTCAATGATGCGTTATTGAAGGACAGTCGGAGCAGTATTGCCAACATTTACACTAAACATATACAACATGAAATTTAAAATGTAACTATGCCATGCACGTCTCTCTCATATGCCCTTACAAAAATACACAGACATTTTGTCTCTTTTACACACACAAACACGTGGATTATCTCCCTCTATCTTCCCCCATTTCAAACATCTTGATGTGTGATGCCTTCACATCTCCCTCATACACACACACACAACTCTGTTCCACAAAGCTTGAACCACTACAAATTCACTGGGCCAAACAATTCAGACACAAAAAGTATGTTTCTGAACTGATACACTAATAAACTACATTTCGTAAACAAATGACGGACATCAGAGAGATGTGATAAAAGCTTTGTCAATGATTTGAGAATAGCTCCTTGAAAGGCGCTTTATCAAGCAAACTCAGCACAGTGGTAGTTTTCTCTGGGTGAGAAGTAGAGGAACACTGCAACCTGAGGCCAGGTTGAGGATTTAGGGGTATTGTCTAGAAGAGACAACAAGGCGTTACCTGTGTGATTAGTGTTGCCTGTGACGACACCAGAAGCTTCATAGAACTGGGGGTACTGAGACAGAATTTACACCACGACTGAATCATAGCACCAAGAGGCACCACAATAATAAACGTAGTAGCATGTAACGCAATGATAAAGAAAGTAATGCATATGCAAATCTCTCCTCCACAGCCCTCCTCCCTTCCTTTCATAAAGGGGGAATGTGTTCTGGTCGCTTACGGGAGAGGTTTATTCAATATTAATAATAATTGCTGTGTAATTACACCTCCATTGTAGTCTGTTGCCTGTAGAACTTTGTAGTGTGACACAGACAGCGCTAACATCAAAGTCATCAGAGGCTACGGATCTTAAGCAGTATTACTATTCAGATATCTCTTTGGAAAGAATAGGTGTTTATTAATGAGATGCACAAGTGCATGCGCACACAACTTATCAACGAAAAGCATTTATCATTTAGCATTACGCACACAGTTTTTTTGGGGGGTGGGAGGTGAACATTCCAAACTGTATCTATTGGTGCGTGTGTGTGTGTGTGTCCAGTCTTCTCACAATATGCAGTGGTGTATCCATGAATCAATTTCCCCCTGAGCTTGCAAACACTTTTGCTCATAGCGTAATTCAGGAACTGCTTCAATGTCATCTGCCTGCAGTGCTGGAAATGGGCTGGCACTCCCAGGCATGCTGTGTGTTACCAGCACTCACTTCCTACAGGAAGTCAGTCAGCTCCTGAGGGGTTTCATCACTTCTCATAGTGATCTCATAGTGAAGTGATAGAAACCAGTCCTGACAATTCAGAATGTAGGAACTTTATTTTTGTTTTTATTTTATCGTGGGCTGCGATTGTGTATGAGGTAATTTTATTTAAATTGTTGAATCCAACTTTGTCCCACTTCCCACAAACGATGTATTCCTAAAACCTTCACATGACATGTATAAAACCTTCACAACAACAGCATAGAATTGTATAAATTATTTCTAAGCATGTGTGGAGGACATTTTGTGACATGGTTTAACATTGACATCAAGTGAGAATAGCATTTTGTATGTCATATGTTATGCCATCCTGCATAAATAATTGCATTTATTTATGAATGATGCCATCCTTCATGAATGATTTAGGAATATGTACAGTTGGCTGTTTTATTCACACCCTTGATTAAGATGAACAAAATAGATTGTATAAAATAAACTATATAATTAATTAGGTATATTTTATGCTAACAAAATTCAGAAAATTCCAAACCTACATTTCTAATACAATTGTTCAGAAAAACATATTTTGTTTTATTAATAATATTTATTTTCCAGAAAACATCTGGGTCACAATTATTCACACCCCTAACTATTCTTTTAAATGTAATCCAACAAAAACATATCTTCATAAATATACAACTTATTTGAATTTCATTGGAAGGTTATGGATCTATACAGTGGTCTACAATGGTGTCCTGTTTCCCTAGGGTATAAAAAGGAGGGAATCCAAGTTTGAAACACTGTGGTCAGCCATCATCATGGTGAAAGGCAAAGAACTCCCTGAAAGCATCAGACAAAAGATTATTGACCTCTACAGATCAGGAGATGGCTACAAAAAACTAAAAAGTTAAAAGATACCGCTTTCCACCGTTGTGTCAATTATTAGGAAGTTTAAGGCCACTGGAACAGTGGCTAACCTGCCAGGTAGAGGACACAAGTCTATCTTGCCCCTAAGTGTAGTGAGATGGATGGTTCGAGGGGCAAAAAAGAAGTCCAAGGGGCACAGTTCAAGATCTCCAAAACAACCTGGCATCTTGGGGTTACAAGGTGTCTAAAGTTACCACTCGATGATGCCTACATGACAGCCTTATGGCAGAGTTGCAAGAAGGAAGCCTCTTTTGAATACAATTCACCAAAAAAGGTGTCTTGAATTCGTCAAACTACATCTGAAGTACAATTGGAACCGTGTTTTGTGGCCGAATCAAGCTTTTTGGGCATGCACATCAGCGTTATGTTTGGCATCCAAAGAATGCAAGTAATGATGAAAAGCACCTCATGCCTACGGTGAAACATGGTGGTGGCTCCATGGTTTTGCATCCACAGGCCCTGGGGCCCTTCTTAAAATGGATGGAACCATGAACTCCAGCATGTATCAAGACATTATATGTCCAAAAACCTTGTTCCCTCTGACAGGAAGCTACACCTTAGCCGCAGATAGACCCTCCAACAAGACAACAATCCCAAACATAACTTCCAAGGAAACTAAGAAATGGTTGACAGAGCACAGGATCAATGTCCTGACATGGCCATCTCAGTCTCCAGACCTGAATCCAATTGAACATTTGTGGTTTCAACTCAAAAGCATTCCCCAAACGTCAACCCAAGAATCTGAAAGAACTAGAACAATTCTGCATGGAGGATAGGTTGAGGATCTACCCCAATAAGTTCCATAATCTCGTACGACACTACAGAAGGTGACTATTTGCTGTTATAATGGCCAAGGGAGGAACCACAAAGTACTGATAACAGGGGTGTGAATATCTGTGATTCTAGATTTTTTCTAGGGGAAAAAATATAATTTGTGAACCATTTGATTGTTGTTTGTGCCAATGCATTATTATTAAAGAAAAAAAAAGAGTTTTTTGAACATACAATATAACTCATTATTTATATAGTTTATTTTATAAGATCTATTTTGTTCATCTTTATCGAGGGTATGAATAAAAACGGAGCCTACTGTACATATATGTATGGCCAGGTATCAGAGAAAGCAGAGACGGGACAGTTGACCATGACTTCAAAGACCAGGAGAAGCATAGCTAATACACAAAAAAAACATAAAAGGTAAGAAACAATGTGACAGCTTGTCACAAATAGGAGCAGGTCGTAGAGACATAGAGGTACAAAGAAATAGAAAGAGGCAGCGGGTCACAGAGTACAGTGGGTACTTGCCCGTTTTCTCATTTGAAGTACTGATCTGTCTAGTATGAGGAGGTCAGGCAGACAGCTAGGTGTGCAGAAATTTTGAACCACGTAGCACCAAGGCTCACATGACCCTCTAAGGCCTTAACAACAGCTCTTGACCAATCCTGGCCTTGCTGGCTGCCCGAGGAGAGCCTCTGTACAACGAGCCCCACACCTGGCAGTAAAAATAAGCAGCTTCCCTCTCTGCACTCGATCGATTGCCCAAAGCAAAGAAAGGCTTAAGTATATTAACTCTGCCCTGACAAAGTCCTCCTGTCAACTGCAGCACAAAAGCTGTGGGCTGGGAGTAGGACACGTCGCTGATGTGTAACCCAGGCATGTCTCCCAGTCATGTCCACAGCGCATGCTGAAAGCCAGGGCAGTAACATGCATGCATGCGTGTGTACGAAAGACAGTTCAGTGCATATTGTATTTTTCAGTGAGTGACTTAAGCTTTCAACTGGCATATTAGCTGTCCAGCTGGCTGTTGAAAAACATCTGGTGAAGTAATTTGCTAAAGGGTACAACAGCAGTGCCTCACCTGGAAATCAAACCTGCAACCTTTCGGATACAAAACCCTATTAAAAACCCCTATTATCCACACTGCCATTAAACCAATAAGAAATACAATTGGATCATGGACCTCCCCTGCCCTTAAGAGTTACAGGAGCAGCACTCAAATCAGATCAATTTCCCTTCCCAGTTGGTGCTTTTTCATCCAAAGTTTCATCCAAATGCATAGTCTAACTTTTCAACCAATATAACAGGGGGTGACCATGAGGGGTGATCACATGATCTCTTCCCCCAGTGGTGGTGAAAGTATTAATAATAACAGTAATATCTGCAATGTTTGACAACTGAAGCTCATGATTGAAATGGTCTTCATAAACACAATTCTCTGTTGATTCAATGATCTTTAAACCAATAAATTGGCTCATCACATTCACTCCTACCATACCATCTAATCCACACAGACCAGTGAATCCAAATAATCCCACATTATAACAATCAGCGACTGAAAAGAAGTCAGAGAAGCATAACACCCTCCAATGCAAAATAACATTTGCTGCAGATTTGTGCGGGTGTGGGACAGAGAGGAAACTATTCCAATTGCACTCTGGATTAATGATGTATGTGTAATCAACTGCAGCGCTACCAATACCATTAGTTCTGAGGAAAAGAAAAGTGAAAGACCGCAACTGTTCTTTGAAGATATTTAAGGACATAATTAGTCAGGAAAAGTAACAAGCTGGATGTAAACAAGCTTTCAGAGAAATTACTCTGGCTCACACCAAGCCTTCCTCCATTAGTAAAAAAAAACTGTGGGATGTTTCACTTGCTTATTTTATAATAATATATATTTTGGAACAGGAATTTAAAGATAGGATGAAATTAGCCTTTTTAAAGGTTTGCTTTTATTGGGTGTATTTTTTTAAATCGATAATCCATTTAACAATTTGACATAGGCTTTTGGGGGGGATGGTTTACTCATTTTTTTTTTAAGTAATAGTTTTATTTCTTGCCCCTGATATTGTTTTTAGGGCTTATTTTTGCTCTCTGTGTGGAACTCCAGTGTTTCAGGGTGTCTCCTATGGTAATTAGCAGGGCTTTGGACAGAAAGTACTGTGAACATTTACTCTGGCTCTTATTGTATCTGAGAGCTAGCACTCATCAGAGGAGAAGAGAGGTAGCAGGTGGCCTATGGAACTGCCAGTCTGCTGTCCGGAAGGCCGATTTAATCTCGGCCCAGGCCTCCCTACTCTCTCTGCAGTTCCTGGTGCTCACCGAGACATGGATCACTCCGCAGAACACAGCCACCCCTGTTGCTCTCTCAACTACCTCTACCTTCTCCCACACTCCACGACCCACAGGTAGAGGTGGAGGGACTGGGATACTGATCTCTCCCCTGTGGAGATTTGGTATCGTTCCTCTTCCTCACTTCTTACCCTCTTCCTTAGAATATCATGCTGTCACTGTCACTGTTCTATGTAAACTGTACATTATTGTTCTCTATCGCCCACTGGGGAGTTTCCTAGTGAGATGGATGCCCTACTCAGCTCCTTCCCTGAGGATGGCACTCCCATCCTACTTCTAGGCGACTTCAATCTGCTGCTGGACACCCCTCAGTCCTCTGCATTTCTTCCCCTGCTTCAATCCTTCGACTTCACCATGGCTGAATCCCCATCCACCCACAAGGCCGGCAACCAACTGGACCTGATCTTCACTAGGAACTGCGCCTCACCCAACATTGTAGTATCTACTCTGCATGTGTCTGACCACTGCTTTATGTATTTTTTCTCCCCTTCCCCTCTTCACCTAAACCCCCTTCACCTGCCCCCACTGTCTCTGTCTGTTGCAACCTCCGCTCTCTCTCCCCCACAGCCCCGTCAGCTACTGTTCCATCATCCCTTCCCCCTACTGAAGACTTCTCTCAGCTACCTGCTGAGGAAGCCTCATCCACCATTCTGTCCTCTCTCTCCTCCCCCTTTGATTCACTCTGTCTTCTCTCCACTAAACCTGCTCATCTCCGACCCCCCAACCCCTGGCTAACTGACTGCATTCGGGCTGACTGACTCAAACTACAAGCGCCAGAAAGGAAATGGAGAAAATCCAAATCCGCTGGGGCCCTGACTGACTTCCACACTCTCCTGGCTACCCTTTCCTCTAACCTCTCCTCTGCTAAATCTGCATTTTTCTTCTCCAAGATTCAATTTCTGCTTCTAATCCATCACAAACTGTACTCTATATGTTCCTCTCTCCTCACCCCTCCTTCTCCCCCACCCCCTCCTCTCTAACTGCAGATAACTTTGCATGACTTTTGCAAGAAGGTCAATGACATTCGCAACTCCTTCTCCCCATCCCTTCCCGCACCTAACCCTCCCTCACCCATCTCGCTACCAAAACTTCTCGTCCCCCTTTCTTCCTTCTCACCCCTCCCTGACTCTGACATCCTTCAACTTGTTCACTCCTACCACCTACCACCTGCCCTCTTGATCCCATTCCTTCCCCCCTTTTCCAGTCCATCGCTATTGACATCCTCCCCTTTGTCTCCAATGTTATCAATTCCGCTCTTTCCTCTGGCTCTGTCCCCTCTCCCCTCAAAAGCGCCCATGTCATCCCCCTCCTCAAAAAACTGTCTCTGAATCCTGCTGTCATTTCTAATTACCAACCTGTCTCTCTCCTCTCATTCCTTTCCAAAACACTAGAGCAGGCTGTATATAACCAACTGCTCTGCTCACAGTCACTGAGGCTCTACACTTAGCAAAGTACCAATTACTCAGCTCCGTCCTCCTCCTCCTCGACCTGTCAGCTGCATTCGACACTATGGACCATCAGATCCTGCTCTCATCTCTCGCCGAGATGGGAATCTCTGGATCTACACTGACATGGTTCAAATCATACCTGGCTGACTGGTCCTGCCAGGTGGTTATGCTGATGACACTCAACTCAACTCAACTTTCTCTCCTTCTCTCCCTCTGAGACCCAGGTCCTGGGGTGGATCTCTGCATGCCTGTCAGACATCTCTGCCTGGATGTCCACCCACCACCTGAAGCTGAACCTGGGGAAGACAGAGCTGCTCTTCCTCCCAGAGAAGGGCTCTCCGATAATTGATGCTTCAGTCACTGTGGAAGGCTTCATATGGTCTCCATCCCAGTCTGCCACGAGTCTTGGAGTGACCCTGGATGACCAGCTGTGCTTCTCGGGCCACATTGCAGCGATCACCCGGACCTGCCGATTCTCCCTCCATAACATCTGGAGGATCTGACTGTTCCTCACCCAAGAGGCCACACAACTCCAGATCCAGGCCCTGGTGATTTCACGTCTGGACTACTGCAATTCCTTGCTGGCAGGTCTACCGGCCTGTGCCATCAAACCACTGCAACTGGTCCAGAATGCTGCTGCACTTCTGTTATTCAATCAACCCAAGTTCACGCATGTCACCCCTCTACTCACCTCTCTGCACTGGCTCCCCATCGCAGCATGCATCAAATTAAAATCACTGGTGCTGACTTATCAAGCGGCTAGAGGAACTACTCCCCCTTACCTCCAGAAATTCATCACACCCTACACCCCAGCCAGACCCTTCCACTCTGCCTCCTCCGGCAAACTGACTGCCCCATCCCTCCAGGTGCCTGGCAGCTGCTCCTCGTGGTCTCGCCTCTTCTCTGTCCTGAACTCTCGGTGGTGGAACGATCTTCCGCACTCGGTCAGGACCGCGGAATCACTTGCTATCTTCCACAAGAGACTCAAAACCCACCTTTTCAGGCTCCACTACCACTGAATTCAATCTAGTCAATTGTCATCACCACTGCCTACATGTCTAATACTGCCTTTTGTATATGTATACTTGTTTAAACTTCCTCAAAATTAAATTTAAAAAAAAAAAAATTACTAACCTTTTCCTTCCTGGTGTTACAGGTATGGTATGCAGCTGCCAAAAATGATGTTTATCGATGTATTACTGCACTGATCTCTTGCGTGAACAATGATTGATCATACCATGTATTAATGCACATCTTTATCTGGATAAGAGCATCTGCTAAATGCTTAAAATGTCAAATGTAAATGTACTCACTGATGACAAATAGTATCATGTGGGTGCCGGGCAGGTTACTGGGACAAACTAAAACAGCAGAAACTGAGTAAACGTGGTCGACTTAAACCCACTGTACCCCTGGAAGGACCAAGCTAGTTTTGTCCCATCAAGGCTGAGTCTCGGTCACAGTCAATAATGACATAGCCAAGCCTAAAACCTGCTATGTGCTAACTGTATGGCACAGCCTGCACTCATGGAAACCTACTCGGGCTCTTCTGGGAGCTTCCAAGTTCTCCTTGAGATATTCTCCCTCTCTTGCTCTGAGAGAGGCTCGTCAAAATTCTCCAGCAGGAAGATTCAGACGGACGTTTTCTCATACTTGTGTTTCTTTTGTCCTGAGACTTGTCCAGTTGTCATTCCACACTCCCTGCTGAGGACCCCCAAAAAAACCCTTGTCATCCACATGATCAGAGGCTCCAAATTCCCATCACCTTAATTGAGGCAGACAGATACAGCTAATTATGCAGAGATAATCTTCTTCATCTGACTAATTATATTTCCCATTAGCTGCTGATAATGCTCATTAAATTTACTTTCTGCAGAAGACATTATAAATTATAGGACCAAGACAGGCTCATCCAGTTCTTGTGTTGTATTTTGGGAGATGGTAATGCAGATGAGATGGAGATGGTCGCTATGGAAATGTCGGTACATCTGTACAGTGATGACTTTTGAAAGGCAAGTGAGGACATCAACAAGAGCAGTCCAGGTAATTAAAAATAAGTGTCAAAGGGAATTTCAGGAGCTAGCTGCAAAATGCAATAAGCCTAACCATAACTAAACAGTGAGTTGGAAATTGGATTATTATATTGTATATCTTTACATTTATAAATATGCATTCACTTCATTGTGACTAAAAATATGTTGTTGTTTTTTCTCACTGGTGATTCTGTTGATTTTTAAAATACATTAATCCACACTACAAATATGTATATACTTACGGTAAGTCTGTATGAAAAATATTTCATTGAAAGTTTAGAGTAGATGATCTGTTCCAACTGATCAGTTATAGTTGGAACAGATTTGAGCAATGTTTAGGCAAAGGGGAAGAAACATAGGAACATTGTTACAGAAAATGGGTACCTTTCCTTTATATATATGTATATATATATACAGTATATATATATATATATATATATATATGTGTATATGTGTGTGTGTGTGTGTGTGTGTGTGTGTGTGTGTGTGTGTGTGTGTGTGTGTGTGTGTGTGTGTGTGTGTGTGTATAAAAGCTGGGAAGTGGCATGTGAAAAGATTGTCCATAAGCTCTACAAACATTTCCATGCTCCATAAAATTCATGCATTTGTTTTTGTACATGTGTGCGTGTGTGTGTCTGTGTGCAAATGTGATTCTACAGTAGATGTGCAGTTGCAACATCAGCACAATCAGGCAGATCAACAGCAGCAACATGCCATAATACGCATGGCACCAGACGAAGGACTGTATAGTGTTCACCAGAAAAGTTTACCCCATCTTTGCCTTTGAAAACCAATTAATGGTGCGTTCGAGGAAACACAGCCAACGCTGGTGGCGAGAGACCACAACAGAACAGGCGCATGAAACTGATTGGCAAGCCATTTTATGGTCTGTAATCAATTCTGTCAGAACAAGTGGCTAATTCGTTCCCCCCGTGTCCAGCACTTAGCAGGAAGTGGAAGGACGCCGGGCTCCCAGCCATGTGCTGGACAGGCGGTATAATGACATCAGAATGACCCAACTCTCAGGCTATTAATAGTATATTACCCCATAGATCAGAGGTGCTCTCAAAGGGTGGGGGGCGGGTAGTTGAGCGTAGGCCGTGGAGGGGCGGCTGGCTTAATTCAGACTGCTGATCGAGAGCACAGCAAAGAGGTGCTTTTCCAATGATCCAGGACAAACTCCAGCTACAAGCACCTGCTCATTACTGATACACATGGAGAAATTAATTAAACTGGAAAGCTGGTTTGTGAATCCTGTGTCGGACCACTTTATAAAGCCACTGTCAGACAAACAACATTTAAAAAAATACAAAAAAATGTGATATCAACAGTGAAACAATGGCTGAAACCATGGTAACAGATATTAATGGACAGAATTGCAATTACCATGGGCAGGATTTGCATTTTATGTCTCCATCCACAGGAACAGTCTGTATCAAAAATGGCTTGAAGCTAAAGGGTAAAAAAAAAACAAGTCTATATTTCCCTGTTAAAATTTGATTATTGACACAGTTAAACTACTACCATGCCTGTATAAGAGCTTGATTAAATTCAGCATTGTGACATTTGTATTTTTAGCTCCAGGCATTCCAATTGTCCCATGCATAAATTGAACTCAGGCCCAAGTTGTCAGTTCAGCAAATGAAAACAGGCAAAATAGGCAAAATAGGCTTCATAAAAAAACTGCATTTAAATTTAACTCTGAAACAAAAAAAACTAGCCAGAAGCAACAATTCAATTTAACTGTGAATAAATAAAATTTCATTGCCAATTACTTGGATCAACTGGCGGCTCACAGCACCGGACCCGTTTTGTGCACTAGCCCTGCCACCTCTCTGCTTAAGGGAATGGACCCACATGTGTTATTACATTTTTCCATTACTGCTTTTGAAGCAGTGACTTTATGTCTCCCTATTGTAAAAATCATTTCATTCTCCACACACACAAATAGTACATAAATGTCCAACCAAGACAATCAGTAATAACTCCACCCGCGTCCACGTGTCAGCGGTTTTGTTCCTTGGTATCATTTCCAGCAGTATAAAGAGATTCTGGGATGGCAGATTCAGGCTCTCTCTGTACCGGGTGGCAGAATTATATCATTGGCGGTAAAAATGACAAACCTTTCATGCTTCCTCATTGGCTGAATTGTTTATCACTGCAATTGTGTAATGCACCAATTGTAAACTGTCCCATGATGGTAACAGTATTGTTATAGTCAACCTTTAAGAGTAAACCCTTCAGTGAAGAGGCAGGGAATGTCTATTTCACTCATTTTCATTATCTTAGCGAACATTGAAAACAGTATTAGCTAGCTGCCCAGCTCCTACTTTGGGAGTCACTGACTAAAGCTAAATGTTTGTAAGATTAGCGAAGTCAATATGACTGAGATAAGACTTTCCTTGCCCCTTAGTTGAAGGGTTGACTCATCAACTGGGTGGCTGCTGACAACTTTCAGTTCCTCCACAACATAACGCAAGGCAAGTCAGGTATCTAAATAAGGAAAGTCTGGTAACTAGCTAGTTAGCAAATGACCTGATTTTCATTATCATTTAGCTACCTGGGCCAGCTTAGTGTCATGTTGCAGATGAACTGCCTATTTGAGGCACTAGTTTCAGTGAGGCAAGTGACAAGTTAACTAGTCCTTTTTCAATATTTATGTTGTTTAACCATCGTTTTGGTAATCTATGATAATCAAAGGTATGCATAAAACTCTTTTTTGATGAAGGCAGTATGTTGAAGCGGTTCAGTCTCAATTTTACAGATAAATGTCAAGCCTGGATCTAAGAAAGTATCCCCTACTAATTAGTTACAGATTTTTTAAACTTAGCTAGAGATGGGACACAAAAAGGCTTGCCGTTACATGCAAGGCTTTTTTTTTTACTCACAGAACAAAACTGTATTTTTCCCCTCCTTCAACCTATTCTACAAGGAAGAGTTTCTGTCATAGCTTGTCCAACATGTTACACCTTTGAGCTATCATGCCCGGATGCAGCCTGTAGGCTCAAAACCAGTAGTAGGATGTTTGATTTAAATGTCAGACATCCCAATGCACAAGGAGCAAGTGTAGGTTACTCTGCTGAATTTGCATTAATTGAACATGTGGGCTTGTTGCTCAATATTCCTTAACTCTTCATAAAGAAAATGACATTTCAATGAAAACATAAAGTAGGAGAATAAAGCTGTATATTAAGGAAGAGCATGTTCTTTTGAAAACATGTTTTCAAAAGACGAACAAACAAAAGAAAAGTTATGTCAGAGCATGCAGCGAGACCAGGGGATCGTCTACCACCCCATTACACTGACATTAGAGCTGTTCACTGCCATGTACCTCATTGTCTCTGGGTTACGACTCACATGGTAACACTTTAAGCACTACTGTCATTTTAATGCGCTTGTTGCTACATAAATACGTTTTTATGTCCTATTGTTTAGTGGATGTCATGTTTTAATAGCGCAAGAGTGGAAAACGCTCCTCTTCCCTCCAGTCCTATGTCTGATCATTGGTCATTACAGACGAGGTATCTCTAACGAGGTTGTTAGTAGAGTTTGTACTGTGTGCCGTTTGTTATCAGGTGACGGCAGGCTGGGGCGTTAATAAAGCCGTCACCCGTGCGCTAATTCACCCCTGATTATTTCTGCTCTCCGGTGACTCTCGTTAGCATATTCCACCATTTTTGTGTGACACACAATAAACGATAAAGGAAGCAGTGGCGTTATCTTTCCTTGAGATGAGATGAGGCCCTTTAATCACTCTTTGTAAATGGCGTCTTCTTCAGACGGACGAGCAAACAGAAGCTGGAGCGGGTGCTCCCAGCTAATAACGTTGGTGTTCATTATCTCTTAGAGAGCAGTTCTGTTTTAGTGGTTCTGTAAAGCCCTCTGTCGAAGGGTTTACTTTTAAAGGGTTATAATTGACCTGCCCTGGTCTTGACCACCAAAATGGCACACCTCTCCTTCAGTTTTTTTTTGTGTGTCTTATTGGAGGTGTAGAATTTGTATGGATATTAGCGTACGACGATGTGTGGCAAGGAAAAATCATCTGCCAAAGACCTGAATCGCTCTGTATTTGCATAAGGAGGCAGGAGGTTAATAATGCAGGGGCCCCCATTCTGACGGAGATACGGACTCAGCCTCTTCAGCAGGAGAGGCGGAGAGTGCTGATCCCCAATGTTCGCCCCCAAGACACAAAGAGAAAGGATAAGCTGCACTGTCGCGATGTCACACTTTAGAGGCTTGAAGACCCCAAAGCTTTCAAATGAGACTGTCCATCTGTTACTGTTGACAGCCCCGTCTTAAAACTGCTTTAGGTATGGTTCATACTGTGCCTCTGTGCATCTGGATGTGTATGTGTGCGTGTATTTGTGCGCGCCACGGAATAACTAAAAAAGTGCTATGTAGGCACAAAGAAAATAATCAGGACCACTGGCTTTAGATATAGTTATCATGAAGTCTACTATCACAGCCTGTCAAAAAATGTATCTATCCTAGCTGCTTCAGGAGGTACAGATAGGGTCGTTTAACCACCTTGAGATTTCAGTCTCTCCAAAAAATAGGCTTCAGACAGCGCAGTAACGATGAGGATTTATAGTAGCATTGTGGCACGGTGGCATTTCCCATTTAAAAATGACAGAGATGTGTATTGTCTTGGGCACACTGTTGCGTGGTGGTTAAAAAACTGGAGCTATAACTGGAAGGTTGCAAGTTTGAATCCCAGGTGAGGCATTGCTTCTGCAACCTTGAGCAAGGCACTTCAGTAAATACCCAGCTATTTGTTACCATAGAAAGCTATGTAAGCTGCCCTGGATGAGGGTATCTACTAAGAAAATATATATTGTAATGTAATATCTCAGGATTTCACCTGTTCAGAAACTCCAGCCATTGCCCCAAACTTCACTTCAACGTTCTGTGCAATCAATCTCTCATTCGTACTGAAAAGCAGGCGATGCACCTCCCTCACTACTGTATTTATTTCAGTCCTTACACCATACACCAAATCAAAGGCCAGAGATCCACCTGTTTTCAGTTTTATAGTTTATGATATATACAAAACATTGCTGAATGATGGGGAAAATAGCAACGAGAACATGTTGCCAGAATGCATGTTTCCATGGTTGTCTGGATGAACTGGATATGAGGTATTATGTTATGTAAGGTGTATAGTGTTTTAATATACTCTTGCCCATGTAATGACTGTATATGTAATTTGTAATATTCAGTTAGGACACAATAAACATAGCAGTGATTCCATGTTTGGTGTCCTATTCTGGCGTCCTATTGATTTGTTCGGTTTAATTAAGTTAAACATCTTCGATCAATAATGACCTTGAAAACATTTCTATTGAATACTTGTTAAAAGTTTTTAAAAAAAAAAAAAAAAGAATGGTTCCAAATCCATGCTAATCCATTACACTCGCACTCATGGATTATCTTGCACAAGCAATTGTGGCCATGTTTTAACATACTAGATCCATATCAGGATTTGGAGATTTGATCAATTAAACATTGAGCTAAACTGTTAGAAAACAATCCACAACAGGTCCGTAAGAATTAAGAGTCTGATAGGGGATTATAAAGCAATACTGTCATTGTACATGAAACAGCAAATTTGTTGTCAAGAATGCCTGCCTTTTCTGTATTTTTCTAGTCATTGTGTCTGAGACTGAAAAATGATGACACATATATAACGTAATTCACAAGTCATGTTAATTTCACAAATCACGTGAAATTAACTAGATAAAATAGTGTTCACGACACCTGTGATCTGCATTTAAAGGTGTAAACATGCTTGATTTTGTGAAGTATTAATGCTTCCTGCCGTGCAGCAAAAGTGCCTTTTCAGTTTCACGTTTTTCCTGCTGAGCTGAATCCATGCACGCAGGCGCTGAGATGCTGAAGGGAGTTGTGGAGTCATCAACAGGCAAGGGATCATTTTCTTCTTTGTGAATAATTAAAACGGCTATTTCAGGAACATCAGGTGTTTTTTGATGGGCTGTAATATGATGTTGCTATTCAAAGATTTGCGTTCTGGATAAGAGAACCCTAGAAACAAATGCGCCGGGAATACAACATGAATAATTTTAAGCCTCCTTCAAAGTTACAGAAACAAGTTTGTGATGAAGACTCAATGCTGAGTCTTATTCCATTGTGTGATGTTGAAATATGACAACATCTCAATCGTGTTAAATATAGACAGTACTTTATAAATAGCACAGCACAGAATAAACAAGAAAATATGATCACAAACAGGAAGCATAAACAGATATTTGTTGAGTTTGCCAGCATTTATAATTAATGCACAATTTAATGCATGCACAATTCTCCAAGCTATTGTTTTTTTCTAGGCAACATTGAAACACACTGGCAAAGAATGAAGTTTGTAATTAATCCACACATTTTGAAATCTACCAATAAAAAATGTAAAGGAGGGCGTCGGTCTCGGCCACATAGGAGTGGCATGGTTGCCTTTGTTTTTGCATGTTGTGGAGGCCTTTGGAGCAGAGAGACTTTCCGGGGGCAGGTTTGGCACTCTCACAGGGTGTGAGAGTGAACTGTCACCCGGAAGGTTGCTCCAAAGGCCATCATTGATTTAAGTATTATTTAATAGGTGTCAATCAGGTAATTGATGTGGAAGTCAATTTGATTGGGTTTGTGTGTGAGAATGTGAAATGTTTGGTGTTGAGTGATTGTGATTGGGTGAGTGATTGATAAGATGGGTGATTGCCTCACGAGTCCCACCTGAGCCAGGCAGAAAGTAAGCCTATTTAAGAGCAGGTGGGGCGAGTGGGGAATCAGTTAGTCTTGTCATGTCATTCATGTGTGTGTATTGAGTTAGTGTTTTGTCGTTGTCATTTATGTGTGTGTTTCCAGAGAGTTAATTTGTCTTTGTCTTGATATGTGTGTATTGAGTGGTTGATTGTGGCATTCGTGTGTGTAATCGGAGTTGTGGTTTTGTCATTCGTGTGCGTGCACACGTATCGTATAGTGTTTGTGTGAGGTAATGTCAGGTGTGAGGTATTGTTTCATGGGTGTTCCCCGCAAGGGGGTTTCCGTGTCAGAGGACTTTGAGTCTGAGTTTTGAGTTCTGTGAGCGTTTGTCGAAAGTGACTGAGTAGAGCGCTTCCTGTGTGTGGGAAAGAGGGAGAGGGGGCGCACTAAGAGTGTCCGCCTCTCTCCCTTGGTGTGATTGTGAAAGAGAGCGAGAGGGTGCCCTGAAAGAGGGTCCGCCTCTCATCCTCGGTGTGATTAGAAGATAACTCTCACTCGGGCAGTGGAGAATGTTTCTGGACAACCGCCTGAGAACTCTCACTGAAAGAGTGGAGAGTCTCGGGGCTGGTTGCCAGAGAACTCTCACTGTGAGGAGTGGCGAGGGTCTCTGTGTGTTTGGGGTAAAAGAGAACTCGGACTGAAAAGTTTGAGTGTCTCTGTATGCATGGGTTTGGGAAGCACTTGAAAAGTCACTGGATATGTGTGCCTGGGGAGGTTCTAGGGCAGTGGCCTCAAACTCAGTGTCACGGAGGGCCATGTGTATGCTGGTTTTTACTGCAGCCTCCGCTTTTGATTAGATAATTAGTTCCATTATTTGCTAAATTATCATGTTGGCTTACACATAATGTATATAAAGTGAAATTAAATATTTTTGCTATCTAAATAATTGAGTATATTCTGTGCTTTAACTTCAAAAATGCACAGAGGTGCATGCATATGGCTAAATGAGTAGTTGAGCTAATTAAGGCAGCAGTTATGGGTTGGAATGAAAACCTGCATACACATGGCCCTTTGTGGCACTGAGTTTGAGACCACTGTTCTAGGGGAACTCCGGACAGAAGAGGTGCGGTGTAATGTTAAGATGTGGAGTGTGTCGGGACAGTGCGTAGAATTCTATCCTGTCCCATAAGTGTTGATGTGTGTTAAATGTGGATGTATGAAGGCGCTGTGGAAAGCCGCTGATTGTCTGTGTTTGTTGTGTGTTCCCTGAAAGGGGATTTCCCCCTCGGAGGAGGTGGGTGTTAAACCAAGTTTGGATTATTTTAGTTTGTTATTTTAGTTTGTTGTTTTTGCCCGAAAGCCTCGCAGCAAGTAGGGTGAAGACTTTGTGTTTGTGTTTGTTTTATTTTAACCTGCTCTCTCACTGTCTCTCTCCCATGTCTGGGGGGAGAGACAGAAGAAAAATAATATATATATATCCGGTCCGTGGACCAAAGAATCCACTCTGTCTCCAGACTGCTCTGTTCCCGTCCAGGGATTATCACGTGGCGTGTGACGGTTACATGTACATTTTGGAAACCTATCCCACATGTGCACTAATTCCAGACTAGTTGAGCAGGGCACAGAACATTTTTCAGTTTCAACATTTTACACACATAGAATGATATATTTCACTGTCATTTCTGTTATTTATATTCATTTACAAATAAAAATTGGAGAGGGGACCTACCCCCACCTCCTTCTGGTACTGTGCTAACAAGTGATATCTATGGTACTCTTTGTTTTCTTTGGTATAGGTGGTAGTTGCCCAATGTTAGTTTAGTATTTGTATCCCTAATGGTTAGGGTTAGTATTTGTGTAGCATTAACCAGTCCTGTATTATCAGTGCTTGGAGGCCACTTCTGCCTCAATCGTTTACTTCTACAGGTGATATCTATGCTAGTCTGTTTTCCAATTTACAGATGATATCTGTGATACTCTATACAGGAAATATCTGTGGTGGTGTTTACTTATGTAGGTTATGTCTGTGGTAGTCTGTGTTCTAGTGTATACATGACATTTTTGGTTCTCCGTGCTCACTCCTACATATGATATCTGTCATAGTCAGCGGGCACATTTATAAATGTTTCTATAAATATTTCAGCACTACCAGTGCTAGTGGATTGATCTGTTTTCACCTGTGCAAGTGATTCCTGGAGTTATCGGTGTCAACGTTCCACTTGCATGAGCACTACATTCCATGTGACACTCAAACAACAATCAACCCACCAAGCATAAAGCTAAGTGTTTGTTATTTCAGCATTCTGCATTTATAGTCCCCCTATAAAGTCACCCTGACCCCAGTCTGAGCTGGTGACATCATTCAGTGTTTAGTGCCATCTGCTTTGAGGCACCCGCCCACCAGGCTGAAGAAACACATTACTTCTACAGCCAATTTCACACATTTCCCATAATAAATTCCAAAATAGCACCTCTGGACTCCATCTCAACAATGGGGGGTGGGTGGGGGGTGGGTGGTGACAGGAGAGGATCAAATAATGTGGTTTCTCCCCATCTCCTCTACCTGGAACAGTAAGGTGCTAGGATGAGGCATCTGTCAATCCTGAAACTTTTCATCTGATGTGTCCCAATCACACATCCTCCCCCTGACTGAAGTCCATTACAAGCTGTTAACCACCACCACCCCCACCAACATGCCCACCCCATCCTACTTGCAAGCAATCCCTTGACAGTCAGGTAATGAACCTAGGGTAAGGGGGTCGGGGAGGAGGGGGGTTCAGTCTTGACTGTGGCAGGCAAAGGCCTCACAGCAGGTGTCTACAAGAGGAAAGAGGTCCAATGTCCACTCTGGGCCCCTGACTGAGTTCTGCAGGGGTCGGTCGGCCTTGCCACATGCTGACCTAATGTGACATTGTGACCAAGATGAAGAGTGGCCTTTGCCCAATGCTCTTCATGACAAGTGACACACCTGACACAAGATGTTAGGATGCCATTCAATGTATAAAAAAGGAATAAATATATATGTGTGTGTGTGTGTGTGTGTGTGAGAACATAATAAACAACATTATAGTGAAGCGGATTAGGGATGTTTCTGTCTCCACTGCCATTGCCACTGACATTAGACTATATAAGGTACTTTGTGTAAAACCTGTGTCGAGCTAAATGCCTGTGCTTAATTGACCAAAGTATGTTAAGATTGATTTAAGCTTAAAAATGTCTAATGCAGAATACCTGAGGGTAGATGACCAACCTCCATGGAGATGTTCTATTTCAAGGTGCATTTGGTGGATATAAAAGGACCATACACTTTTCTTCTACTGACAGCATGGAAAGACAATATGATTCTGTTTTGTTTTTTTCTGGTTCTATCATCAATTTATTCAAGCAGGTACAATCACCTGGTCAAGCAGTCACGGTCAGCAACACTGACCATGAAATTTGTCCAATTTCCTTCCTGGGGATCCATCTTTCTTAATTCAGTCAAAGCGCATATATAAATATATATATATATATATATATATAAAATAATAGGTGACTTTTCCCTGCTTAAAAAAAGAGTTGTTCAGGTCTAATAACCATAGTTTTCACATTGAAAATCTTTGGATCATTTTTGCATCTACATCTATATATCATGAAGACAATTTAGGTGTTGAAAAAGCCACGAGTCAAAGGCCTGTGTACTCCTTCATGCAACTAAAATTATTTTTGAAAAGGTTAACGTAATATCTGTAGCACCTGTTTTTTTTTCTGGACAATAACCTGTCTGAAGATGTATATTCAGACTGATGCTGAAGCCAAACTGGGGACTGAGCACTGTAACATTTACCGGACCTCCCTCGTGCTCCTTCAGCATGCGAGTTAACAGTGAAATGTGACACGCGCTCTCATCCGCGCAGAATAGCTGCCTCCCGCTGCGCTTGCATTAATTCATCCATCCTATAACGCCCGTCTAATTAATTCATTAGCCCTTGATGTTAAGCAGGTGGTTCCATACAAAATCTATCATTAATTAAAGGCCTTCACTGATGAGGAACAGATACATTCCACGGCTGTCCTGTGGAGATGCCCACTGCAAGGCAACATCGAGAATGTGTTCGCTGACACCCTGGCTGCAGACCTAGACAAACGAATGCACTTTTGTCCTTGAACACATTTCTGAAGCAGCAACATGTCCTGTGAGAGAGTTTTTTTGCAGTATAAAAGTGTAATAGTATTTGCACAGGGCTGTAACTAGAGTAAACCTTTTACTGTGATCATCAGAGCCACAGGTCACAAATATGGTTACCATGAAAACCAAAAACCTAGCAAGCAGCATTTCAAATTTTCCTAGCTAACAAGCTAACACAAGCTAACCGTATTGATGCACTTGGGAATTTTAGCCACAGGATTACATACCTGAATATAGCAATATCTACAAACAAACCATGAATAAAAAGGTTTCTGTAACCAATCTCCTCATCATAGCATCTTGTCCATTGTCAAGAACATTTATCTTATAACAACACACATCACACTCTCTGAGGCTATCATTATCACATAAATTAGCTAGCTAGCTAGATTACCAATTAAGAATGGTAACTCGCCTTGCAGTTCTTTGCAAACACCAAGTTGACATGGCATGAGAAATTGCAAGATACAGATTCTACATGAATTGTCAGTGTGGTTCAGATTGCATTCAAACAATTTTAGCTAGATGAATGGTGTTTACCGTGTGTGTGACATGATGCACATATCTGTTTGCATCATTTTATTAAGGACTATCACCATAGAGCAGATATTTTTCACCTTAGCTGAATTTATTGATTTCTATAATTGTATTCATTTCACACAAAAACATCAGTCAAAGAAAAAAATACCAAGGTCATGACCTCAGTGTCCTCAATGGTAGTTACGCCCATGTATATAGAGAAAAAACAACATGCTCAGAAGATTTCTTGGGGCCTCCCGGGTTGCGCAACCCATTGAGGAACTGTTGCCTAGTGCAGTGATGCGACATATGGCCTGGATTGAATCAGGAGCAATGCCAGTGGCAGGAGTCCATGCATAGGCTAATTGGCCATAGCGTGAAATGCACACATCTCCACCACAGTGACTGTGACAGCTCAGCTGGCGGACTTCAGAGTGAACAGAAGTGGTGACCGGCCCCACACATTTTGCAGGACGTATGCGCTAGTGCGTACCTTCTCAAATTGACAGAGGACATTGCAGCAATGGGAAGGGCTGACAGTTGAATATAAAAATATCTTCCTGCCACCCCCCCCGCCTTCCCAAATGAACAATATTCTTGTGTTGTACCAATGTAACCAAATATTTATGGGCCTCCCGGGTGGTCTAGCGCTTACAATGTTCGGGGTTCAATTCCACCAGCCGTGCCAGAGTCAGCTCTGGCTGGGATGGGAGTGCCACTAGGGGGTGGCAATTGGCTGTCTGCTCCAGGGAGGGGGGAGGGAAGCCGACATGAGTTCACTGCATACAGGAGTGGCTCTGGAGTACCGGAGTTATGGTCAACGGCTTGGCAAGTGCCGTCTCAGAGGAGATGATTCTTTGCCTTTGTCACTGCCAGTCACATGGCTACGGCAGCAAACTCACAATACGAGGGGGGGATTGACATGTAAAAGAGAGGGTGTAATTTGCTATTAAATTGGGATCAAATCAGAAAACAAAATTAAAAAATTAAAAAATGTATCTGTTCTGCCGGTAAGCCCTAGTGCCTGTTTCCCTTGCCAAAGCTTGCCTGCTGTAATGAAACAGTAAATGTCCAGACCCTTACTTATTAATGCATTTACAAATTAATGTATTCCCATTTCTTTTTAAATATATTCTTTCCCAGAAGCAAATGAGTGCCTGTATGCATAAAATCCACAGGACTGGTCTGCTCCCTTTTCCCAGCATTACTGATCCCTTAATGTTCACCAACAAAGTATAGGTGTATGCATGTCTATTTTATCAGTATTGTTTTTCCATCATGAGACATTTTAATTAAACCAAACACTGGTGTAGTCATAAACAATGCAACAACTACACTCCATAAGCAGATTTGAAAACATTTATTTTCCTTTCCCTTGTGGCCTGAGTAGTATATATAAAGAACTAAATGTCAAAATAAAGGAAACACCAACATAAAAGGTCTTAATAGGGTGTTGTACCAACACAAGCTGCCAGAACAGCTTCAATGTGCCTTGGCATAGATTCTATAACTCTGGAACTCTATTGGAGGGAGACAACACCATTCTTCCATGATAAATCATTTGGTGTTTTGTTGATAGTGGTGGAAAACGCTGTCTCAGATGCCGCTCCAGAATCTCCCATAAATGTTCAATTGGGTTGAGATTTGGTGACTGCCATGGCATATGGTTTACATTGTTTTCATGCTCATTACACCATTCAGTGACCGATGTTGCCCTGTGGATAGAGGCATTGTCATCCTGGAATAGACCACTCCCATCAGGACAGAAATGCTTCACCATAGGATGAAGGTGATTACTCATGCCTTGTATTTATTGGGCCTAAACCATGGCATATATATAGCCTATACAGTACTATGCAAAAGTCCCCATTGCAGCACGCATCATGCAGCATGCATCAGATTAAAATCACTGGTGCTTGCTTTTCAGGCGGCTAGAGGAACTGCTCCCCCTTACCTCCAGACACAAATCACACCCTACACCCCAGCCAGACCCCTCCACTCAGCCTCCTCTGGCAAACTGACTGTCCCATCCCTCCGGGCGCCCGGTAGCCGCTCCTCATGGTCTCGCCTCTTCTCTGTCCTGACCCCTCGGTGGTGGAATGACCTTCTGCAATCGGTCAGAACCGTGGAATCACTTGCGATCTTCCGCAAGAGACTCAAAACCCACCTTTTCAGACTCCACTACCACTGAATCCTGTACATCTACCCAATTTTCATCACCACTGCCTACTTGCTCAACACTTCTTGTATATGTATCCCTGCCTACTCATTTAATTAAAAAATAACAAATAAAATAATAATTATAATAATTACTAACCTTTTCCTTCCCAGTGTTACAGGTATGGTATTAATGCACATCTTGTATTACTGCACTGATCTCTGGCAAATAATTGACCATGTATTAATGCACATCTTGTAAGTCGCTCTGGATAAGAGAGTCTGCTAAATGCTTAAAATTTAAAATTTAAATGTCTTAGGCCACCCGAGAAAATTATGTTTAAAGCTATTTATCTGGGCAGTATGTGTTTATTTGCTTGGAAAAACACTATATAACATTAGAATAAATACAAATAAACATTCATACAATAAAAAGTAATAAGAATTTCTTGTGTTTTCCACAAAAAAAAAGATATCTTTTGAGGTGGCTAGAAGAACACAGGTTTGGTTCCCAAACCTCTTCTCGAGGTCTCCAGAAATTTCATGTATTTGTTCAATTCCACGACCAGCACACCTGATTCAACTTAATGAGGCATTGATTAGCTGAACCAGGTGTGCTGGTGGTGGAATTTAACAAATACATAGCTGGGATGCCTCGAGATGTTTGGAAATGGCTAAGCTAACACAGTTTGACAGACATAAAATCATAGTTTTGCATCAACAAGGCAATTCTCAGCGAGCAATAGCCCACCTAACCAGATTTTCAAGATGTACTGTTCAAGCTGTCATAATGTAATTTGAAGAAACTTGGCAAGTGGAAGACATAAAATACAGTGGAAGACCCCAAGAAATGTCTGCATCTGATGAACAGTACTGAAAGGTCACTTCCTTGAGGGACAGAAGGAAATCCAGTGAAGTGCTTGCTCAACATCCTGCAGAGTCATCTGGCACCATAGTACATGCTTCAACCGTGAGAAGAAGTCTTACAAAAATGGTCTTGTAGGAGGTGTTCCAACTAAGAAACCATTCTTGCGGAAAAGCAACAAGCAGGAGAGATTGCAATACGAGAAAGACCATAAAGCATGGAGCGACAACCAGTGGCAGAAAGTATATATATACATGCATAAACACGCACACACTTCCATTTCTTCCATCTTTATCTGTCATTAAATATGCATTGTGTAGTCAATTTTTATGCATTGATCTTTACAATATTTCACACTGCTATGTATTAATTGCATATGGAAATATTTGAGTTTTGTTAAAAAATTAAGCCTTTGGTAGGCCAAAATAAGCTCAAAATGATAAACACAAAATGGTTATAACTGCAATGGGGTCGCCTAACCTAAAAGCATTCTTGACCCTAAAAGCATGATTTTAACCCTACAAAACACATGCCCTTTAATTAAGGCTCTAAAAACCCCATGGCATTAAGTCCTCACTGAGATTTTGTTAATAGTGTCTTATCCCTCCGTTCTCGAATGAGTACTCCTTTGTTCATCTTTAAGCAATAACACACTCACTACGTAGCATACTCAATGGGAGCTCTGAAGACAGGTGGGAGTGAAAATATGACGCATTTAGCATGCTTAAGTGATGCATGACGGGGAAATGTCTGCTGGCACTGAAAGGACAGTGCAGCTCCCCCATATTGTGTCCCTATTTCAGATAAACAAAGAATGCTGAGAGAGAGAGAGAGAGAGAGAGAGAGAGAGAGAGAGAGAGAGAGAGAGAGAGAGAGAGAGAGAGAGAGAGAGAGAGAGAGAGAGAGAGAGAGAGAGAGAGAGAGAGAGAGAGAGAGAGAGAGAGAGAGAGAGAGAGAGAGAGAGAGAGAAGACACTTCAGCTGCAGTATGGGCACCGTCTCCATTAAGCATCACTACGGGGTGACGGAGATTATTGGCAGAAGAGGTGATATCACCTGCACTCACCTGGGTAAACGCTACAGAGGTTCCAGAGATAAGGGATATCACCTCTCTAAAACGCTCCGGCTGATTCCAAGGAGAAGAAAAAGCAATCTGAACAGTGCCAGAATGGGTCTACTTATAAAAGCTCAACGCTGAAAGGAGCGTCCGTCTGACTGGGGGTGAAAAATTGAGATTGGCACAATGCGGTAAAGAAAGAGAAAATTCAGGCCTTGCATTTTCTTGTGGGACGAGAGACTGATTGATTATAAACCACGTGACCCTGGCGGGTGGGCAACTGACTTCATGTTTTGCTGTTTGTTCAACTCATTTCCAAACATGGTTGTAAGTGAATTCAGTCATATCACAATGTGTTAAACGTGCGCATATCCCTGCGATGACTCAGAGGTGGGTAACACGAGCAATTGAAAAATCCATCTAAATCATTCATTACTGACAATCGCAGGCACATAGGCAGCTGGAATGATTTCGACTAAACGTGCCAAATGCGCGATTAAGGCATAAAGAAAAACAGAAGCCAAACAGAATGGACGTTGGTTTTCGCGACAAAGCCTGTCGCACACAATTCTTTCACTTAGTTTCATCATGCCTTTGAAGCAAGATGGGGTGAAGTAGGATTATTCAGGGAAATCTCATGAAAATCGGGGGCCTTTTAGAAGCAGGTGTCTTATTGAGTTGATCCTCCCTCAACAACTCCCTCATCCCTGCACCCCCCATAAATCTTCGACTGGGCACTGTGAGCACCCCTTATTGCGGCTTACATCTACAGATCCCTCAGATCCAGAAATCCGTCAGATCCAGAGATCCCCCACAATGCAGCAGGCAGTGTGGCTCTTTGAGAGGTAATTCTGTTTGTTAGAGGGGGGGGGAAAGTGTAAATCTAACAAGTCTTACAGAACAGGGCCCTGGCAGAGTCCGGAGGATCAAATTCAATTCTGGCGAGATTCACATTAAGCCCTGTCACTCCTGGCATTGCCCTTGAAAACAGGAATGTTGATGAGACCGAGGGCTTCTAAGGGATGCAGACAAAATGTTCCCTCCTCCTGGCCCCCTGCGCAAGGCCCTCGCTCTGCAGCTAATTACAAACAACCAGGAGGAACACACACACACACACACACACACACACACACACACACCTCCAAACGCGTCCCGCATCACACAGCGCCTTGAAAATCCACACCTCGCAAAATCCGGATCCCACACTTTACGCCTCCACAAAACAAGAACTGAGACCAGAGTCTTTCAGTATGCACAATGTGTTAAAGACAATGTGGCCCAGTAAATTTGCAATGGTGCTAAAGCACTCCGTCTGTTCTTAAGGGATAGTGCAATACACAACTGTGAGTGTACAGTGGAAAAGCATAGTGCATGCATTTGTGAGCTGGACATTGCTAATTACCTTAACTACATAAGTAATTATCTCTTACTTCAAAGGCGGTACCAGGGAGTCTCTGTCTTCTACTCCTCAAGACTGATGCAGACTGATATTTAGACTTAATTGGGCGGTAATGATGCTGTTTTTAGGAGAAGGTAAAGGGTAGGCCCTTGATCGTTAAACAAACGCAAACTCACTTGAACGTTAAACAAAAGGCAAACTCGCTTGGAGGAAAATGCACATCCTTACCAGTAGCTGACGTTACAGGGAAGTGGATTATCACGCAGATAAAGTAAGAGCTCAGATCAACAACCGGGAGAAGGACTCCGCGAGGCATTCGCTGTAATAAATGACTGCTGCTGAAATCTGACATCACACGGTTGCTATGTTTCAACAATCATCGCAATCTCAGCTATATTTTTTCCTGCCATAAGGCTGCCCTGACGTTTGTGCAGGTAATTCCAGTTCTATTGGAGGGGGCAGTCAGGATGGATTGTCATAAGAAATCAATTCGACTTGTGACTAAAGACAGCTTTCCCGCTGGGAGCCTGAATAGGGGTACTAATCAGTAAAAGGTGGGAAGGGGATTTAAGCTGAATGTGACAGAAACAGAGGTGGTCGCAATCGCCCTAAAATAAGATCACTTAATCACCTAATTGGACGAGTGGCACTCAAGCCTCTGTTCCGATTTCCCCGATAGTGGAGAGAGCAGTCTTTTCAGCATGTTGCACATCATTGGTATTATTTCCTCTCGTAGATGAATTAAGTGAATTCCTAATGCAGAAAAATAGGACTAAAAGTTGAGAACACAAACATAAAATAATACGAGGGATGTGTTTTCATATCGCAATGTTCGAGGCAACCCCTGGCTGCCAGCACTGACGTTCAAATAAAACTTTAAACAAGGATAAATAGCTGCGGTTCAATGTATCATTAAAATCTATCTAAATAAACGAGGCCCATTTCGGTCGCAGATTTTCACTGTGACAGAATTAATTCATACTGCAGATTCCATTTTAATTCTTTTGAAGTTGTTTGTTTGGTTTACCTTGGGAAACTTCCCCACAACTTTTTGTTTCCCCTCAGTAAAGAAGGCACAACACATAAATATTTATAGAGCCAGTGCATACTCCTTTCTCCCAACCTCCCCTTGAGAATAAGCCTGCATGGGGCCTACTGAATAATTTCATCTAGTATTCTTGTACATGTTACTTGGGTGGTGATCATAGCAGATTTTGTCTGTTTATGTTCTTTGTTTAAAACAAACAAACAGAGAATAAAATTAAAATCCTATACCTTTTAATCAGCACGAATAGACATCCCTCACTGCCTCCTGACTCCATCCTACACTCTGCTGGTGCAACACTGCCCCACGGTGGTTTGCAAGGGGAACTGAATGGGTGGCTCTGAAGCCACGACGTTATCTTGAAAGTCGCTGTGCTTTAACAGGCTCACATCCACAAGCGCTGATTATGCAGCAGCAAGGGCCTCTGGGCCGTGCGCCTCTGGGCCCCCTGCCCGCGTGCGTTCATTTCAACCTGCGGGTAGAACCTGCAGGAGCACTGTTTCATCTGTCTGTTGCAGCTCTGTGCGTTGTCAGGGCTGACTTTGTTCAACCTGCGCTTGGGGCGGACAGTCAATTCGGAGGGAGAGCGCTTGACACGCGCTGACTCGCTAATGGGGGAAGTCAGCCCGTTCTCCGCAGCCTTCGTTCTGCACCTACCCCTGCAGGTGCATATGGATCACCTGCTTTCATCTACCCACGCCATGTGCACTGTTATGTGTGGGATCCATATTGCCATGATGATGTGATGACCAGTCTGGATGGGTAATGAGAGAATATGTGATTATAATTCAGAGGCATACTTTCAGGGCTGGCAAGCCCACAGGGGAGATGAGTTTGAAAAGCAATGAAGCCAAGGATCCTGGCTGCTGCATGTTGGACAGTAAATTAACTGATTGATCTTAATTATCCATCTAATTATCATGCTTCATACTCCTTTCTGTTCTATTTTTGGCCCAAACTATTATTTTATGTGATATTTTAGGCTGAGTGGAAAATGGTCATATTAATTCACTATAACAAATAATGCATGTGACAGATTTCTCCCAGTTTGCAGAGAACCATACATCTTTCACACACAAATTACAACCTTGGTTTACCTCTCCAATCACATCCTTTCAAAATATGATCACTCTGTAAACATATCTGTGCAGTATTTCACCAAGACTGAGAGACTTAAATCCGTATTATTTTCTCACAGGATTGATGCTGAAAACAAGGGCAAGAAACCTCCACGACCATTAATTAGCAGCCTCAGAATGTGCTGTTCAATATCCAAAACTATTCCATGGGGTTCTCCGGGGAATACACAACAAGTGGTAATGTATTCACAAAGACTTCCCCAACAGTGAGACATTTTCCTTGTGAATGATTGTTAACAGAAAACTTTTGAATCTTTAAATGTTTTGGTTTCAACTCAGTTTCTCTTTTTCACCAGCCAGAGTGGCATTCCCATCTTACCACTTATTGAAGGGGACTGTCAAACTCCAAGATGGGACAGTTGTGACCCTCCTCTCCACAAGGGACATATATACTAAAATAAGGGGGTATGACTGCCATGTGACATAGAGTTTGGGAGCTACAACTAGAGGAGACTGTTTTTAAACAGACTGTTTTTACAGACAACTCTCTTCCAAAAAAGGCATTTGTAAAAACTTGTCAATTCAATGGGAAGCAGTCTACTCACTAAAACGACAAAATATGTTTCCCACTTTTGCCTAAACTGTGTAAATTAGCGAGAACATCTGAAACGATTGTTGCTGCTAATAGGCATTTATGTTTAGTACAGTGATACATTGTGCGGTATGATGTTTGGAATTCAAAACAAACACTTGAACCACCTTATTCGTTACACCACCGATGCGATGTATTACGTATTGTGTAAAGGCAAGAAAAAGTCTAGCAGCATAAAGAGCAAAGGGTCGGTCAAGTCGGTGCATGATTGAGCGCGTGCATGCATCTCTATCTGAACGTTTCCAGCTCCGCTACTGCCTAATTCCTTTCTGTGACATCGCATATCGCACACATTTTGGCCGTTCTGCCCAGATCAAGTATATTGCAAAATAAGGCGAGTGCAATTAAGCTGGTGCAGTGTGATGATTCAAATGTGAGATCAGGCTGGATCGTTACAGTGAAATAGGGTGCAATACATTTAGGATGACGCAGTGATGCAGTGTACACTTCAGTGAGTACAGAGGTACAAGGGGAAGTATAGTAATTCAGGGGTACAGTGTGGTAAGTATGATAACAGTATTGAGAGACTATTACTGACAGTACGGTCCATTCCCCAAGTGAAAATAATCGCCTTGGCCCCAGAAGGTGGTGCATGGAACCCCCGGTCATGCACACGGTCTCTCCGCTTGGCACTCTGCTATTAAAGGGACGGATCCTGCATAAATCAACTGCAGCAGACTTGTGTCTGGTTTAGTGGGATTACTCGTACTCCAAGCCATTTTACACCACAGGAATCAGAATACAGTCTGACCCTATGAGCCTCTGAGGCACTGATCTTACTGATAATAGGGAGCGGTGTGTTGAGTACAGTGGTGCTGAATGAGACTACTGCAGCGTGCTTGCGTTGAGGGTGCAGTAATGGAGGTTGTGATCAACGGTATGACTGGTAATAAATGAGACTATCGTTCAGCTGAATGGCCCCTGTAATATAACACCTCCATCTGGCGAGTCAAAGACAATTAATCGACTACGGGGTGCCTTTTTCAACATTTGCATATTTGCTTGGGGTTCAGCGTGCATTTGAAACCAATTGGAGATTAAATGGTATTGATATGAAAAAGAACATGATGAATAGCCTAATGGTTGGTTGTAACAAGTCATTTCAGAACAGAACGTATTCGGCAGACTAAGTGTAGCGCTGAATCATTTTGGCATTAAATTGAAAAACTGATGACAAAAGATGTGTCACGCAGTGCACGAAATTATGTGACATATTAGCCACATATGTGCGATGTTGGGCTTATTGCTTGCTGAGTGCGAGGTAATAAGGTGGGGGGTTCGTTTCCCAGGCTTTTGTCAGCTTACCCAAGGCAGCCTCTCTCCACCTCGTCATTGAAGCGTCCTTCAGCGGGTGACGTTTCCTGACGACTTCGGGTGACACTTTAGTGAGGAGAATAATGCATTCGTAGCCCCGATTGTCACCGGGACTCACCTGCTGGCTCCTATCCGGCAATTTCAGAGACCCCGGCAGGCTTGAGAGGCCGCCGGCGAGTACCCGCCTAATTAGGGCGCCTCACTCAGTCAAAGTTATTTGATGAAGGTGATGTGGGAGATTGATCTTCACGCTTGACTTCCTCCCCGACTGTGCGCGGTGTTTACCTCCCCTAGCAATTAGCATCTGATTGAGGGAAAAGACGACAGTGGAGCCGCTGTTTCGTTTTAAATTCCGAGTGACATGGCTGAGATTTTTCGAGCTCCGAAACTTCTTCCACACGGCTACTTGGCGAATAATTAAATAGGCCTACCGATTTTAAATATATTTCACAAATACTGACGGACAAGATTGTCTGTGTGTTTTGGGGGGAAAGAAAAATAAAAATACAACAACAACAATATGAATAATTTACTGTAATTATTTAGATATTACTGATACTAGTACAGACTAGTACAGGTTGATACCAAATAATGAATGGGAAATGTAGGCTATTCGGCTTCATGGAAACGAGGGAACTGGGTAATGCTGAACATGAGCTCATTCATTTGAGGAATTTCTTATGCATGAATGAATGCACAGGAGCATATTTCGATACTTTTAGTCATAAAATTATTCATCTAGTAATATTTATACATTTGCCGCAGCAATCGTCTTTCCCTTATGCATAATATAAACTCTGCAGGCTCCTAGTCCTTGAATACGATCATTTTGCCTTTAGCTTATTGCGTGTCCTTAGCCTATGGAAAGAAAGCATATTTTGTGGCCATTTAAATGCGTTTCTGTGTCTGTACAAGATTACATAAATACTTCAGAATTGTCTGGTTTGCACACAAAATATCAAGAGATACTGGCGCTGAAAGTGTAAATGGCGCGCGACCAATGGGGAAAATAATCTGATTGGTTGATAAACCTTTAAACCCCAACCAGATACCAAGCAAGGTGGAATGTTCTCAGAAAAACTATGTTCATTTTAATATGTTAACGTGCAAACTTAACAAATCACAAACAGTGAGGAAAATAAATTGGCTATTCAATGTAGGCTATAGTGTTAATATGGAGCTCTAGTGGTGTAAATGTAAGGAACACATTAAAATAAACTACATTCGGTGAAATTGAACTATCCTCATTTTATGGACGTAACCTGATGCTTAAAGTTATTAAGCTAATATCCGTTGTATATATCGATTGAGTCCATAGCAGAAAGGTTAGTGCCCGCGTCAAGTCTTGTCCAAACCAAGGATTTGGATTGTATTTGTACACATCTTCTCGAGATTTAAAAAGTTAAATTTACGCCCATTTCATCAAACATCAATGCAATCGATTCTTATCTAGCATCATGCAGTCATGAAAGATGCCTTAAAAAGTGGGCGCGATTTACAGTGCAAAATGTGCTGATATTTTCATTACTAAATTAAATGTGATCATTAAATTCGCCAATTGTGCCTTCTCGTTGGTTCACCTTGTCAGCTGTCAAATAATCAGTAAACTGTTTGTGTTATATTAGCAAGAAGACATCGGAAGACATATTAGCAGTAAGAATATGTTCAGGCAGGCACCAATAGCCTATTCCAATAGTCCAAATGTCTATACACATGATATCAATGCGTGTGTGTGCGCGCAAAACCTGCAATCCTACAAATCACGGAATACTTTCCCGCTGTGCCCTCCTGTGAATCGTGAAAACCTAAAGTGCATTAGCGCCCTCTAGAGGACGTATTATTCCCCATAGTAAGGTATAATATATTTGCAAGATGTAACCGTTGTTAAAGCATTTTATGTGTGAGATGCTGTAACTGGGGGCAAACATATTGAGTGAAATCGCTGTTAAAAATAAGTATGTACGCAAAATAGATTCTTAAACGTGAGGCATAGTAAAAAGGGATGGTACAGACAGGACATATGAAGACAGTACATGACAAAGAAGACAGTGACCACATAGCAGTGACAGTACATTTACATTTACATTTTAGGCATTTAGCAGACACTCTTATCCAGAGTGACAGAGCGTACATGACAAACAAAGTGATTTAGTCTGGCAATAATACATAAATGAGAAGTGCTTTGTGCAAGGGAGTAGGTGGCTGGCAGGCCGATGGGTAAGGGGCAGTAAAGGGCTGATTGGTGGGGGGTTGTCCTCGGAGAGGGAGGAGGGGGCAGGGGGAGACAGTCTCATACATGAAGGTTGCCTTTCTCCTGTTTGTCCTCGCTGCAGGGCAGCCCAGACGCCGACCAGAGGACAGCCATTTGAAGGCCCTGTCTTTGCCTGAGCATATTAAGCTTCTCCAAATATCAGCTCAACCAACTTGTCTGTACAAAACAGTCTTCCCCAGGCCCTATTGATGTTTGGGGTCACCAGAATGCTCATCATGATAGGAACATTTCAACTATGACCTTGAAAAGACCTCTTGTCGTGTGACCTGTTGATGGCTTGGGCTGGGTTGTTTTCAGTTTTATAAAGTCAAGCAATTCTAGGGTGGTTTGACTTTCCTGCATTCTGCGAGAGATCTGGCCCCAGCTCAGTTCGGCTGCCCGTTTGCATTTGGAGACAAACTTGGTTTGGAATCAACCAATTGCCACCCCCTGCTGGAACTTCCAGCCAGAGCCGACTCTGACGCGAAAGGTCATCTTTTGTCTAGTATTTAATATTTGTTAAGGTAGTTGAACCTACATCTGTAGACTGAACATTGAAGATTTTGCCTTTGTCTAAGTGTTGCAACTTAATTAACCAGCCCAAACCAACCATATTTTGATGAAGGTCGATCCACCAAATTGCTCTGCCCATCAACACATTTGATCATTGGTATCCTGTGTAGTAGTTATATTAAATCAAATAAATATTTTTAATGTAGGATAAGTGAGGGGGTTTTAACACACAATACCATTTATGTTCATTATTCAGAGTGCTGAATGTTAAACAAGGGCATTTGACCGTTAAGGCTACTGGATTCCAAAAATATAATTTTTAAAATTAAAATCTCACAGCCCATAATATGCACATTTAGGCTATATGAAGGGGACATGACAATGGTGTCTACAATGTGTATCAAACACAATAAAACCATGCCTTTCATTATTTTCAGTGTATTTATTTAAAAAACAAAAAATAAAAACAAAAATAAAAACCCTATTGGGGCCATCCCAGTAACCACCTAATAATGGTCTATGTACAGAACATACCATATAAAAATGTATTTAAAAACCTACCTATTGCTACCCAGGATCCTACTAAAAGAACAATCACAAATTCTACCGGCCAACCGTCAAAATTACATGATGAGAAACACATTGTCATATTATGCCAAACAAAAACAGGTCCACCAGAACTAGTGGCCTATCATCGCTTAAACCTTTACATTATCTCTGTATATAAAGTAATGCAAATACTTATTTTTACAATAAATAAACAGGCTCACCCGCCTACAGTTATAATACAGGTCCCTGTAACACAGAAAAATAAAATAAAACCATGAATTATTATTTTTTAGTTTGACTAATACCTTTCACACCAGACAAAGTAAAAACAAAAAAAGTAGGAAAAATCTGGGCAGCAAGTATTTTTGGTTTCGTGAGAATGACGCACTTTCGGTTTTACGTAGCTACTAAAGATTTCCCATGTAAGCATCTGAAGTATACAGATATATAGATTTATATAAATATGTACAAACAAAACATACTAATATTCTTGAAAATATTCTTGTACAAAAATAAAAAGAGGCCAAGTGAGGAAGCTTATGCAAATAAACTTCAATAACTTAATAAAGCAGAAATAAATGAAAAAGTTACTGAAATACTTTCAAAACAGTATGTTTTTGCCCTATACGGGTCTCATTTATAACCAGGACTTCCTAGTGTCCATAGCACCAGTAAAGACCACATGATAGTGCTAACATGAATCGTTTTAAGTATAAATACTAAGTAATGTACAGTACCAATTCTTAAAAAAAATCTACACAATAAGTTAGTGTCAGGAAATATACAGGTATTTACAGTTCATTAAATACACAGGTATTAAATGGAAATGGAGTGAACGAGGGGGAAATGTTGTGATGGGGGGGGGAAATGTCGTACGGAGTACAAAGTTCTGTGAGCAGTCCAGCGGTCCTGCAGTAGCAGTCATGGAGAAACACATTCATCAAGTAGCAGCCATCAGACCAGCAAGGCTGAGAGAGAGGGGGAGAGGGGGGCGCCGGGCGCGACAGATCGAGGCGCCTGGCCGGTTGGAAGGCGAGTGGTGAGTGGGTTGCCTCTTGAGGTCGGACGATATAGGCACGCGCGCAGGTCTAGTCCACATCGCTCAAGTCGCTGATGGGCTGGTCCTGGACACGGCTCAGGTGGTTCATCGCGCGGTTGAAGGCCGTCTGCACGGCCTTCCTGATGCCGGAGGTGCGGCCCTCCATCATTTTGATCTTGTCGATAGTCTTGTCGATTCCCAACGGAACCATTTTGGATTTAGGAAGCCACTGCCTGGAGATGCGAAAAGGCGAAGGTTTAAGAGCTGCGCCAAAGCCCTGGGATAGCCACCGATGCCATCACATAGGTGAGCTGGTTTTTAAAGGTCATTATAGCAAAAACAGGCAATGCATCACCACATGGGCAATCAACAGACACTACATACCCCATCTCCCTTCTCACATATTCTCTTTTGTTTTCAGAGGACCCAAAAGGAAATGCACTAAATATACCTATCCCTGATGCACTTTGCCAAGTCAAGAGTATTTATGATAAATAAAACATTACAGAAAACTGCCACTGATCCAGAAAAGCATGGGGTATATGGGTCCATTTTGTGCACTTATCTACCTGCAAAGTAATTGAACTGAGTTTTATAATGCAAAAGAAAAACAAATAATCAAAAGGAAAAACTTTTTATTTTTTTAAAGGACTCTCACCAGCTGCGTTTGTTGTCGAAGAAGAGAACGAGGAAGAGTTTCTCTCCGGACTTGTACTGCATCTGCTCTCCAACCTTGAGCACGTCCAGCGGGGGCATTGGGATCGAGACTCCGTTGTGCTGACAGCCCACCCGGGGCATCTTGGGGTCTATTATCTGCAGCAGGGAGAGACATGCTGGTATGAGTACTGACGCTCTGGTTACTAACTGGAGGGACAGCTGTTGACATGCACGGAAGCTTACACACACACACACACAGACGCGCGCAGACAGACAGACAGACATGACAGACACACGCTCATGCTTATGCGCACACACATGCGTGCACACAGACATACCGGTGTACACACATACAGGTACACGCGTACACACGTGCTTACGTGAGTGCGCACGCGTACACGTACACACACACACACACACACACACAGACACACTCGCGCACATGCTTACATGTGCACACAAATGCTCTCGGGTGTGCACACACAGGTCTGCTGGTGCTGATTCACAGTGAAGTTATCTGTACAGAGATTCACAAAGAAGACACACTGGTATCGGTTACCAGCCAGACTTGAGTCCAAACACAGCATACAACAGCTTCAATGATGGCCTCAAACACAGCTAAGGTTGGCAGCCATGTAAGCTTTTGTGAACAAACGCTGCCATCTAGAGGACCCTCTCAAAAGGAAATTTGATTTTTTTTTGCCAGTACTAATGTGCAGTGAAGAGTTTACAACGAATGCCAATTACCTTAATATGAGCGCTGAAGAGGAAATCTCCCATTAAGAATGAGGTCATATTTAAACACAAGTGAAGGCAGGCTAAGAACAGAACACATTTCCTGTGCCCATAATGATTTGAGGCATGGCTGAAGCTCTCCAGCCTTGGTGTTTTTGGCTGTAGTACAAATGTGCAAGAAATTTCCATGAGACAACTGAATAATGGAGGCCATTAAAAATTAAATGCAAAACAATAGATTTTGTCAATGAAAACAAATAACTAAGCACCAGGCACAGTTTCACTGCATCCAAAGTTTGGGAAGTGTTTTGATCATCTCAGTGAAGACAACTCATTTGGAAAAATGCCATGTTGACCCAGTTCTTTTTAGAAGCACACCCAACACCTACATGTATTGACCAGTGGCGCCGTCTTTAGGTACATTTCAACACACCTGTATACAACACATGCATATATAACTATACCACTCCGTGCTTGCAAGGTTGTGCATTCATGCATCTGTGGAAAATGATTTAACTTTTACTTAATTTTTTACTTTCTGAAAACCCCCTTTGAATATGGAATATTGAATATGGATTCCAAAATTGAAATAGCCTTTAAACAACCTCCCTGATCAAAATGTGTCCCTGCCAAGCAGAGTGCTGCTAAAAAGAACTGAATACTGAATTAATTTTTGCTGCTTTGTTTTGTTGTCCACTGTGCACACCACAAAAGGCTCTAAATGAAACTTGTTTGGGTGTTTCGTTTCCTGCGCTAAATATATATGCATATTTTAAAAATGCAACGGTGTGCTCTATTGTTTTGCATGGCATACATAAGAGACAACAACATGGAGCAATGATTCATGGGTAAAGAGTGTCAATGGGAATTAAATTAATGGGAAGAGTGTATTTAAGAAATACCCCCCTCTTCTCAAATACTGCTGCAATGCCATTCTTAAGTGTCCTGACGGTTCTAGGCTGTGTCTCAATCACAACTCAGCAGCCTGCTGCCTTGCATACCTTGCAGGTAGCTGTCCCTGGAGCAAACACTAAAAACTGAAAAGACACCTCACAAAGAAAACATATCTGGGATGCACTTTGAGGGTAGAATTAGCCTACGTCGGAGATTGTTTTCACCCCGCACACAAGATTACATGATCTGACAGATGCACAGCTAATAACAATGAAATAAAGCTATACAACAATATATTCATATAGGTAGCTAGCTTACTTAACTGTTTACTGAAACCAAATCATTATTGTTTCGGTAAAGCGATGGTCGTTTCAGTTTGTTTGTTGAGGATCAGTTGAACCCACCTAATCGAACAGTTCACTAGCTAAACTACATTAGCTCTATGAGCTAGTATTGCAATTGCGCTAGCTAGTTAGGCAAGCATATGGAAAGCTTGCCAAGTTGCAAGACATCAAACCTGTCACTCGCATTTCTCCCATAATTAAACAACCTCTGATGGGACGCCGGCCACCACTGTTATAACAGAAAGAAACATTTTTGAGGTTGTTGTAAAGATTTATGGGATATCCTACCTAGTGAAGGATGCTGTGCTCAAATTTGGCAAAAATAAGCCACTTTAAAAGACATGTTTTGCACAACTCTTTGGGATATGCCTTGAAAGGACAGATGGGAAAATACTGCGCTCACAGGTAGCTGCCTTGAGATTGACACAGCCCAATTTGCATTGCGTTAGAGAAACTGGTTTAGGTCTATTATGTCTGAAAGTGAATTTGACTAATTTACAGCCCAGCGGGAGTTCAGAGTCTCAGAAAACACTTGACTCAATGACAAACACGGCACACACCCCCTGGCTGTTGAATTGAATGCATGCGCATGTGTGTTCGCACACACAAGAGTGTGTATGTGTGAGTGTGTACGTGTGTGTGCCTGCTTGTGTTCATGTGTCCGTTTGTGTATATGGGTCATGTGTGCACATGGCTTGTGAAGGACAATATGGGGGATGAGAAGAAGGGATGGCCAATCACTGACGTACGTACACACACTCACACTCACCAAGGCAGGGTAGGAAGGGTATCCGCTACATTTTGCCCAAACTAGTTTTAGAGGTTCCAGAACAACAGTTGCAGCACTAGCAGGCATCCATATATTGCTGTTGCCAACTTCTATGGAAGCAGGAATAACGACAATCAAGTTATGAGGGGTTCACTGCAAATACAGAGCAAAACATCTCCAAAAGCCATGCTTATAATGACAGTGCAACATCACAACACATCAGACGTATGAGTCCAATCAATGAACAATGAACATACATTGACGCATGATTTAAAAAGCTCATCAAAACAAGCACAGAATAAGGTGATATAATCAGTGAATAATGATACAATGGGAGGAAAACTCAGGAGCTTACTGCTTTGAGCTGTGGAAACCTGTAGAGGTTCCACTTGTGTGACTAGGGAGGTTTTGCCCTACATGCCATGTGAGCCCAAGCCACTGTGAGACTACGGAAAGTCTGAAGTCTACGGAAAGCGGGAAAGATGACGTTCTGCAGCCGATATTCTCAGTGCACAAAGCATCAAACTACAACTTGCCGTTTGTCAGAAACGTTATACAACCGGTCACACAATCTGACAGCAAAAAGCCAACACATTACATGCCATGCAGTCACATTGTCACATTTCCTGAACATGTACCATATTGTATGGGAAACATAAACAGCCCACGTACCAGCTGCGATCCTGGCAGCTTTGGCAAAATCTCCATTTTCGATGCAGGCGATCAGCTGGGTCTTGTCGTCCACTGTGCTTCTCCTCACCAATGCTGGCTTTCCTTTGCCACACTTTGGAAGACTGAAACTGCCACCGGAAAGCAAAATGCAATGAGCCCCGAGTCCGCCATGGAGGACCATCGAAATTACCATCACTAAATGACCGCGTGGAAGTATTAGTGATGAAGATCCCGCAGTCAAAATTGGTGACAAAGGGAGACCGAGCATTTGCTGTTACTGCGCCGAAACTGTGGAATAAGCTCCCTTTAAACATCAAGTCTGCAAACACCCTACAGACTTTTAAGGCCCTGCTTAAAACACACCTTTTCGCCAGAGACAATCCCTGAGTTTTTACGGTTGTGTGACAGATGTATTTATGTCTTTATGTTCTTTGTTTTTTTGGATGGCTGCTTGTACTTTGCATGTTCCTATTGTTTTTGTCTTTTATTTTCCTCTTCCTCGGGTTGCGCTGTAACTATTAGTTGGGGGCGCAATATAAATAAATAAAAAATAAAAAAAAATTTGACCTTTCACAGGAAAGCACACTGAATGGGAGAATCTGAAGCAGGTATTGCTGTACTCTTATTAGAACCTCACTAAGGGAGGCGGTGACTGGTGCTAATAACAATACAATATTATTATTATTATCCTGTACTGTCATTGTACATGTACAACGAAATTGAGATGCAGTCCTATGACTGTGTAGCAAGTAGGTGGTGTGTTGGAAGCAGTGGGTACTGTGTGACTGTGGGAGACATTGTAAAATCGTAGGGATGGTGTGTGGGGGGGAGTTTTGAGTGAGTAGGAGTGCGCAAATGCACGGGGACTGCTTTAGAGTGCATGGGATGTGCATGTGTGTGAATGTGTGGGGACGGCGTGGACGTGAGTGCACGTGTGCGAGAGCGGGGCGTACCTTGTGCTACACAGCAGGCTGCCGCTGGAGGAGATGCTGGACTCCGAGGCGCACCTCCGACGGGGCTCCAGCTGCCTGCTGGGACTGAGCTCTTTCTCCTGCTCGACGACAAAGCCGTTAGACAGTCCTGGAGATGCGAGAGAAGAGCCGTCAGGACACGCACATACGCGCATGCACGCACACACATACATATATATATGCATACACACCATGCAGCACTCTCTCACACAGACACACACAGACACACACAGACAGACAGACACAGACACACAGACCAGGGCTCGAACAGCGTTCTATCATCCCGGGGACAGTAAAAAAAAAATATTAAGATTTATAACAAGTAAGGGCAAAGATGTGGAGACTGAGAATACCACACCTGCCCGGTCTGTCTCTCACTCGGATTCTCAGGTAAGTATTTAACATTATCTTATCTACCATGTTATGTTATGTTATGTAGCCAAGCAGGGTGCATCACATGTGAAGTTATTATTATTATTGTCAATGAATACGATTTATTTGTAACAGATACAATTAGTTGGAAATCTTTAGCTTTAGACTTTATTTCAGATTTTAGCAAGTTTTAATCAGCGATCAGCCTGTAGAAGTTGTCTGAGTTAGCTAGTTAGCATGCAAGCTGGTGTAACGTTCAATATTGTCCTCTGTAACATAGTTATACATCTAGTTAGCCATCTTGTTCTCTGATAGTAGTAGTCCCATGTGAATTTGCATTTCTTAATTGCAATGGTTCACAGTTTAATTTTGGCAGGGTTCACAGTTCTTGTCCTTGGATTTTGTGTCTTAACTAGCCATCTATCTAGCTACAAAAACAAAACTTTCCTCAGGACATTTGGCTCGTTTGGGGGGGATATTAACTTTGCTATCATTCAACCTAAAACCTTGTGTAAAGACTCACTGTAGGACTGTAAAATTCAACTGATGACTATCGATACTGGCATTAAATTGGCTTGGGTCCACATCAGCCAGTGTGGAAGTTGAGTTGTTGATGCAAGTTAGTTATCAGGCAACAAATGCATGCATAGTAGCACTTTCAAATGATTGAGGTAAACATCAGCCTGTAATTTCATATGTAAATTACATTTTGATTGATCCAATTAGCCATCAACCACAGCAGTAATTCCATATGAATACATTGTAATGTTCTTTTGGAACATTGGAGCTACTGGGAGGGATAATCTGTTTCCTCACATGAAGGTGCTAGTGGAATGATCCCTGGTGTCTTTAGCGATGATTGCGTGAAAGGCAATCAGATAATTAGGAAACACCTGTGAAAGATAATTAAGAAACACCTGATGATTTACATGAGGGCAGTCAAAGCACTTACTGAAATAGGTCATGAAACATTAACCTGTGTTGGCCTAAAAATGAAGACAATATGATTTTTTGATGATGTTATTTTTATCATGTTTCATTATTATATTAATAAAAGATAAGTGTAAGCTTAAAAGGAAATTGAATATTTAAAAAAACATAATGATTACAGCATTTAAATAATTAAAACGGTTGTTTGTCTCTGGGACCGAACATGTTCTGTTCAAGACGGTTGAAATGCCAATTTGGAATGATTCTGGGACGGAGAGAAGAAAAAGGTTTGTTTTGAGGCCTGCACACACACCCACACACACACACAAACACAAACACAAGCACACACAGACAGTCAGACAGACAGACAGACAGATAAAACTAACACGCTGCAGTGAACCTCATCTAATCCCTGACAAACTGGCTCTGGACAACAATGGGAATGTTGCCACAGCAGAAACATTCTTCCTACAAACATCCTTTCTACGAATAAAAATCACCTACTTTTACTTACTGAAGTAAAAAATAACAATGAAATTAGACCTTGCAAGGCCATTAAATCCTTTGCACAACGTTAATGTAAAATGTGTAAAGCGATTACGCCATGTATTTTGTAGCTTTTCTGACAGGAGGTGGTGTTTACCAGTGTCAAAGCGCTTGCTGGGGGACGACTCATCCCCTTCGCTGTCCCCACTGGCGCTACGGGACCTTTTCCTGGGCTGCAGGAGGGTCTCCAGCCGCGGGATGACCACGGACAGGAAGGTTTTGGTGCCCAGCTGCGGGCAGGTGGGCTGGGCCTCGCCCTCCTTTCCAGGCTTCTGTGGGCTGGCACTCTTGGACTTGCGGAAGAGCACAGATGTGCGGCGGTTGACGTGGCCGGAGGGCTCGGACAGCGTCGACGTGGCGACCACGCTGACGTCACCGTCGGAGAGCGGCGGGCACTGGGAGGTGTGCCCGTTCAGCGTCGTCTCCTTGGGCCCTGGGGCCGAGAGTTTTTCGCCGTCGAACTTGACGCGTTTGTGGCACTTGCTGTCGGGGCTGGGGTCGATGGGTTTGAGTGTAGGCGGTTCTGCGTGGCTGTCTGAGTTTAGTGGAGGCGGCAACGAGTCAGAGGGCTCCAGTTTCGGTGGCAAAGACTTATCTCCTGCAAAACGGTAAGAAAAATATTTTTCATGGACCAGGTTGCACAGGAAAAACATTGCTCACTGCACATTCCCGATCTGTAATCTAACTTTCAGTATAACACTGATATGCATGTACTTATTCAGAAATACAGGAAAATGGTTCAAACCTTAAAGCGGTAAATTAATAATTCTGATGCCAAATAAAACTGCTGTAGAAATACAACAATTCTCTATGTTTCATTCAATACTTTTCACATTTAAAGGGACTCTAATCCATTATCTTAAGAGAAGCAAATTAGCAACACTGCTTTTCATTCTTGGGTGAGCTGCACACTCAACTGACAGAAATAGAGATCCAGCTGTCTCTCAATCCACTGACAGCCAAACTTTTTATGAAATACTCTATTTCCACAGTAGATCTGGCACCAGACGGACTGTTTTCCATCCTATTTTCTGCTCAGCGCGCCCATGTTACTGGCGCTAGCCTACTTAAAGCAAGCTGTGGGTGGAACTAGACAGCTGTCTACAGTCTATGGTGGGAAAGGAGTATAATGAGCCAGCCTGGTTCCAGCGTTACAGTGGGAAAGGGGTATATTTAGCCAGCCTGGTTCCAGCCTGGTTCCAGCGTTACAGTGGGAAAGGGGTATATTTAGCCAGCCTGGTTCCAGCGTTACAGTGGGAAAGGGGTATATTTAGCCAGCCTGGTTCCAGCTTTACAGTGGGAAAGGGGTATATTTAGCCAGCCTGGTTCCAGCGTTACAGTGGGAAAGGGGTATATTTAGCCAGCCTGGTTCCAGCGTTACAGTATATTTAGCCAGCCGGGAAAGGGGTATATTTAGCCAGCCTGGTTCCAGCTTTACAGTGGGAAAGGGGTATATTTAGCCAGCCTGGTTCCAGCTTTACAGTGGGAAAGGGGTATATTTAGCCAGCCTGGTTCCAGCTCTACAGAAGGAAAGAGGCACGTGACAGAGCCGAGTTTCCCACTACATCACCCTGCAGTCAGGCTGAAGAATGGCCTTCTCGTGGGCCGCACGTGCATACCGTCATCCTCCGCGCCCTGTCCAGCAGGCTCGGCCTCCTCCGGTCGGGACTCGCTCCGCTCCGGCCGGGACTCGCTCCGCTCCAATCGGGACTCGCTCCGCTCCAATCGGGACTCGCTCCGCTCCAGGCGGGGCGCCGGAACTTTCCGCACGCTCATCTCCGTGCGGATGCCGCTGATCTCCTTCTTCAGCAGCTTGAGGCGCTTGCTGCGCGACGGGCTCGTTTTCATGCCGCACGTCAGGTCCAGCATTTCCAGCAGCTGCTTCAGCTGCTCCTCCAGAGGCGTTTGCTGCCGATTCGCCGGGTTCAGCACACGGTCCACTGCGGGGGCGAGACCACAGACTCTTATTCATTTCATTTCTTCATTCATTTTCCTCTCCCAAATTTGGAACAAATTCGGCCTCTCCAGCTACCACAGTGCCACTTGTTCTTCGGGCCACTGCAGCCGAAGTGTGTGCTGTGTCTATTTTACCCCATATTTTACTCCAGTAATACTTAGGCCCCACAGTACTACAGGAGAGTTAGTGCTCTCACTGTCAACTGTGTGTGCTGTGTCTATTTTACCCCATATTTTACTCCAGGAATACTTAGGCCCCACAGTACTACAGGAGAGCTAGTGCTCTCAGTGTCAACTGGTAGCCTGTGAGAGCCTGGTTAGTCATCGGAAGGAACTAGTGTAGCAGTGCCCCGAGGAACCCTGGCCAAGTTAAACTCGCCCTACACGTGATGGGACGAGACCAATTGTGTCCCACCGTTGCAGACTCCCTGGCGAAGTCAGTTAATGACACAGATGAGTCTGTAACATGCAAATGCAGGCGCCCATTCAACTGAGCCACTCCGAAGCCCACCAGTAGCTCTTATGAAAGTGACAACGGAGTGCTCCTCTTTCTGCTGTGATAGAGCTTGGCCTTGTTCTTTGCAGTTCTAAATGGAGCAGACTCCCCTCCTGAGGATAGAAATGAAGTTCCTCTCTCGTCTGAAATGTAAGCTTAAAAACCCAAAGAGCAAAGCCCCAAAAACCTGCTTTTTAGTTTTGCTCTTTCATTTCTTCTAGTTTGTCTCATTTGTAGTGAGTTTTTTATTTTACCTTGAAACATTTTCTCAGGCTACTTGAAGCTTTAGTCGTATTTATTGTGTCTTGAGCTATTGGGAAGTGCTTTTAACTGTCTGAACACAAGTTGCGATTAATTATCATTGATCACTTATATCATCATTATTATTTAATTAGTTCTGTGCAGTCCATTCAGTATATGATATATTATATTAAAGCAGTACTTACTTGCACAAGGCTCAGAAACCCAGCAGGGACAAACAAGCCAAACATAAAAGCTATAAATCACCAATCCGTTATTAAACTGTACCGATTACTGTTAATGCTTTCCTTTTTTTTAACCGCATTCATTTCTTTAAAAAAATTAAATCCCATTTTTCACTACAAAAAAATTAAAGGGTCATAACCAATTCAAACTAGCTCATCTCCGTGGGGGGAATATCTGAACTCAATTAGCCAGAGTCTGAAGAGGTTTCAAACTAGGTGATATAGGTGCTCCCCAGTATTTTAAGTGGATTTAGACAAAGGCCTGCCATTGGATGAACTCCTGCTGACCTATGGGGTGACCAGTCACAGAAGAATAATGCAGGATAATGTGGTTGTGGAACCCCTGCAGAACCATTTCAGTTTTTTATAACTGCACGTTTAGGTTTAGCACGTTTCAAGTTGAATCTCCTCGGTCTCACGTCACAGATTTCTGGATACCATTATGTACTTGCGAAAAGTGCAGGGTGTTCACACATCTGTTACCCTACGTCACCAAGCCAGTTTTACTCACCATCCTCCCAGGAGAACGACGACGGCGGCTCAAGCTTGGGGGGTTCAGGCAGGTGCATCCCGCTGTCAAAATCGAACCCAGTGACCTCCGCGTGGCGACGAGTCTTCCTGAGCAGGGCCCCGCCCTGGTCTCGCAGACGCACAGCCGCCCGGTAGAAGATGGTGTCCTTGGCGTTGTATTTCATGCAGTTTGCCACGATCAGGTTGAAATCATCCTCAAACTCATCCAGGCTGCTATAGCCCTGATCGTCAATGCGCTTCCTCATGGTGGAAAAATCCATCGGCACCTTGATGTGGTCCAGGTAATCTGGCACCTGTGAGACAACGACATGCGTGCACATACGCACACACACACACGCACAAACACGGACACCCACACAAACACAAGGTCAATTACAATAGTAACATTTCGATTGTGTTCAGTACAATGGAGTGTAGTATACGGGTGGAGACGTCTCCTTGCGAGTTTGGGATGTGTGAGACTTGCCTCTTTGAGGCTGACGGGCTGGGCGAAGATCTTGGCCTGGTCCTTCTCCTGGAGCTGGTCCAAGACGGAGCGGAGCAGAATGGTGAAGGGGGTGAGCTGTACCTCCAGCACTGACTGCTGCAGCTTCATCTGCGGAGCAGAGCACACAGATCAGGTTCTCGGCTCACAGCAACATCAGCCTCGGTTCTATTATAAGGCACTGAATTGAAAATGCTCTTTGTTAACGATCACTAATGTGAAAACAGCCTGTGTCTTGTTGTTCGTGTTCAGTACTGTAAAGTGGGTGTGGCTTCATTATTATGGTGGGGCAGTCTCCTCCCTCCCTGGTTTTAAGATACAGTAAAGTGGGCATGGCAATGACATTGGAGGTGTGGCAGTACCTCCTCCCTCTTGAGTTTCTCCCTCTTGCGGATCAGCTCCAGCAGCAGGCGGGCCCGCTCCAGGTCGTGACGTAGCCGGTGCCACTCCTTCAGCTGTTCCTTTAGCGCCCGGCTCTCTTCCTCATTCTCTTTCTGAGGAACGAACCAAGAAAATTATTTTTAACAAACTCTGCTCCAGGAGTCAGGAAGGTGTCCAAATCCCACTGCCCTCTTCCAAGCACATGAGAACCTTGCCTAATAAATGCACTTTTGATTTGTGTATGATCCACCATTACTACTGAAAAGACAAGGATAACAACAAACAGTCCACACACCTGCAAAACTGTGGAGGAGCAGGGTCAAAGAATCCCCATTCATGCCAATCATTACATTACATTTTAGGCATTTAGCAGATGCTCTTATCCAGAGCGACTTACAGTTTACATTTCTTTACATACAATCCATTTATATAGCTGGATATTTTAGGGTACAACAGCAGTGTCCCACCTGGGAATTTAACCTGCAACCTCTGAGTTACAAGCCCAGCTCCCTAACCATTACACTACACTGCCGGTGTTTATATATATTTTTAAAAATTTAAAAAATAAATAAATAAAATTAAATTAAAAATTAAAAAATTCAAAAGCATTTGGCACAGCCAACACTATCAATGGCAGGTGCCTGTCACAAAAGTGTTAAGAGAGTTATCGGTAGCCCTGGTTAAATTCACGGTAGCCCTGACACATGAACTGACCGGCTGGGTGGTTTTGTGGGATTGGAGGTTAGACTGCAGGCGGCGGAGCAAAGGCACTCCGTTCCTCGACTGCCTCTTCAGAGACCAGTAGCTCAGGACCCGCTCAATGAACACCTTCTTCTTCTGGACAGACACCTGACTGAGGATGGTGTTTAACCTGAGGGAAGAGTTTAGGTTATAGGTATCTGCATTTTGTGCAGCCCTTAACCCGTTTTCAGAAGCACTGCAGCTAGCTGGAAGTCTGTATTTTTAATTAAATAAAACCCATGGAATTAGAGGCAAAATTGCATTGTATTATTTACAATGTACAACATACAAGGTTTAATCCAAGAACAAAATGATCACAATAGTCAAAGTGTTATAGTTGTCTAGTTGTTGCACTGGTGTCAGGAAAATACCCTCCCCTCCCGAAATAGTTTCCCCTGTTATCATTACATCACAATTTAAAGGGAAAATTCATGCATGACAAACAAGTCTGCAGACAGAAAAAACATTCCCTGAGAAAAAACAGGCTATTGTGATGTAGAACACAATAAATTATAACGGGTGGGAGAATTTTGCCGGGGAACTTTCCAGACACATGCAATAAATCCAAATACAGCACAAAACAATAAGTATGCATTTTGTATTCTATAAATCTAACCAACAGTGACTGACTCACTGAAACCTACCTTTGGGGAGGTATATTAGGCACGGACACTGCTGGGACAGCAGCCAGGGGTTCAGACACAGGCTTCTTCTTACTCTTCTTCTTCTGTCTGCCTTTTAGCCTGCTCCTCCTGCTGTTCTTGTCCCCGTTCTTACACAGTCCGTTGTTGGCTTTGGCTTCTTCGTAGATGGTGAGGGGCCTCCGGACACAGCCGGCGGGGGTGTGTGCACCACAGTAGGCCGTCTTCTTCACCGAGAAGGTGGGGATGCCCGCGTCGGTCACCTCCTTCACGGGCTCCATCTTCATGTAGAGTCCCGCCTTCTGGGCGCAGCTGACGTGAAAGGCGGTGTAGCAGTTGGCACGGTGGCACTGGATGCAGGCCCCGACGCCCTTCTCCTTGCAGAGGTAGCAGGTGAGCTTCCAGCGAGCTTGTGGGATGTTCTGCACGCCGTCGATGGGCTCGATGAAGACCGTGTTGGAGAAGCCCACCTCGGGAACCCACAGGGCACAGACTACGTGGCCCCAGCGTTCATCCTCCGTCCTCTTGAGGGCCCCGCCTTTGTTGGGGCAGAGCACGCATTCGACGGGCTGGGAGGGGGCCTGGAGGCAGTGCCGGCACAGCCACTGGCCCTCGGGGATGTAGGGGACGCCGTAGCACTCCTGGTGCACGGCCAGGTTGCACATGTCGCAAAACAGTATGGCGTTGCTGTTGTGGCACTCGCCGTCCATGCAGATGCAGCAGACGGCGTCCTCGTCGATGAGCGACTGCGGGTCGACCTGGCCCTGGCTCTCGAAGAAGGACTCCTTCTCAAAGCGGTCCATGAGAAACTCGAACACGTTCTGAGAGACCTGGCTGAACCCGTCGCTCCTCCGCTTCTCGTTGACCAGCTCTAGCCAGGCGTAGTCCTCCTCGTCCATGTCGTACTCCACCTCCTCGTCCAGCTCCTCGGAGGTCTTCTCCATGTACGTGTAGTACGCGAAGGGCCGACGGGGCACCGCGGGCAGGTTGTACTCCACCGTGCGGATCTTGGGCTCGGGGAGCGCGTTGCCTGGCGCCTGAGTGCCCTGTGCGTTGGTCAGTGCGGCGTTCTTCTTCTGCTGGCTGTTCTTCAGCCTTACCGAGCGGACCAGGACCTGCTGCGGCTTCTCGCTGTTCTCCTTATTGCTGTTGCACTCCACAATCTCCTGGGCGGTGGGGTCATCGTCCGAGATGACCTCTAGCTTGTCGAAAATGCTGATCCGGTGCACGCGCCCATCGATCTCCAGCTCCACGATGCGCTGGGCCTGGGCGTACGTCAGCGTCTCCCGGTTGGGCGAGGGCCTGATGGGAGAGGCCGGGCGTTGCGGCGTTGGCGCTCGGTGGCTTCGCGTTTTTCTCTTCATCCCGAATGCCTTGAAAACCTGTGGAAGACACGGACCCCCATTAAATCCAATCCAATGTTAATGAATAAGACAAGCCAGCATTGTCTACAGCAGGGGTGTCAAACTCATTCCATCGAGGGCCGAGTGTATGCAGGTTTTTGTTTCAACCAATGCACTACTCCAGGTGATTTCAATTAGGTCCCTCCCTTGGTTGAAGAAGTCGGCTAATTAGTGAAATCACATGGAGTAGTGCATTGGTTGCAACAAAAACCTGCATACACTCGGCCCTCGATGGAATGAGTTTGACACCTGTGGTCTACAGGCTTACCTTTGGTTTTGTCAGTCTGACAGGCTTAGTTTCGGGGACCCCCAGCCAGTCCATGGTTTTCAACAACCGTCAGTCTGAGAAATACATGGATGGTGATCCCAGAGGAGAGGTTTAGGGTACCTAATATTTTTGCAGATTATTTACAATCTATTACAACTGTGAATTCAATTGGGTGGATAGAACTCTACATTTTAAACTCTTTAAGGACAATAATATACATGACATCAATGGCACCTGTGTATTATGATTTTATAGCCTAATAATTCAAAATGTGGTTTGCCAGTAACAGTCAGAAAAATACAGGAAGGAAATGAATGGTCTTATGATACGCACAAATAACTAACGCCCATGCTGTCACGTGACAGAAAAGCTGCAGAGATTAACAATCCTGCTGCATGGTCGCAATATAAAGTTTCATAAGGATCATCAACAGGGATTACACTGATGTCAGATATCAGACACCTTAATCTATGATGGGTTTAATCTTAATCAGTTTTTATTCAGCTTTTGGAGTTCTTACAAACACAATTCAGCTTGTCTTTTTACACTAAGTGATCAGAAATAAAATGGAAATCGTTCATCTACAACACCATCTCGTTTATAGTTGGTCTTGATGATTTCAGGGTGACTTCTGTGATCAGGTGCTTCCTACCATAGGCAAGAAGTTATGTTATGCAGCACTGATGTGTGGGGTCTAAACCAGGGTTCAAACTCATTCCATAGGCAAGTTTTTTGTTGCAACCAATTATCCAGGTGATTTATAGGTCCCTCCCTTGGTTGAAGAAGTGAGCATTGATGTGTGGGTGTTGCAACAAAATTCCTCGATGGAATAAACGCGCTCTTTCCAACCCATGGAACAGGTGTAGGGAACCTGGTCCTGAAGAGAGGGAGGGTTTCCTGGATTTTGTGTTCATCATAAATCAGCAAATAATTCAGACCCAAGAGACCAGGTGAGGTGAATTAAAGGTGTAATCAACTGCTTTAAGTGCTGTGTAGTAATGAAAATCTGCACACCATAGAAGATAGTCTGTGTGAACATTGAGTTGTTATCCCAAGTCAGACACATTTTGTATACCAAGCTACTTACTTGCTACACAATTTCGCTTTGGATTTAAGCAATCCACAATACACTATAGTTTACATCAACAGGCCAAAGGTTGAAATAATGAGAAATGGTGCTGGTAAATGACAAGCTCTTGATCTTCCTCAAGATAAAAAAATCACTATGTTCTATGTTAGTTTTGCATTCGTTATGTTTCTGTCTAGTATGTGCCACCGCCATGCACAACCTGGCATGTTGACAAAGACAGTGGGGGAAATACCTAACTGCCGTAGCGTTGACAACAACACAGGTCCCTTTACAACAAGAGAAGAAAGGTCTTCAGAGCACCAATCGACATGACACATTCATTAATTACATTTTCATATGTAGGGAACGTGAGAGAGCACCAACGCTAGTACAGAAATGTAACACTTGGGGAGTTCCACTAACTTTTAGTAAAATTCTATAATAAAGCAAGACACGATTCGAAGGAATAACGTGGTCGAAATGCTTCAATTATAGTAGTAAACGGGTAGTTCAGCAAAATGCCAACTGGTGTTTGTAGCTTGCAGCTAGCTGTATGTTAATAAGCATACAACATATGCATAAGCATACAACGCGAAATTAAATAGGAGGAGATTATGATCTTTAATAACTAATGTATGTGGGTTGTGGTTACGTCAGTAGTGTAGCCAAATAGCAAGCAATCCTCCCAGCTAGCAACTGGGAGTCTCAGCTACGCTCGCCTCGTTAAATTCCAGAGATAATCACGCAGTGCGTAGCTAGACCCTAGCTGCATGTTCAGACAATAATATCCCTTTGTTTATAGCGAAATCCAGGAAAAAGTAACGAGACTCCAACGTTAGTTTGCCAATGTTGCATGGGAAACTATCCAGTTGTTTGACGTCACTGCACCAAAGACTTTGCCGGGATAGTTTGAATCAATGGGATATAGAGGCATAGCTGCAGCATAACATTTAAAGTGCATTACGCCGATGTCTCCATTGCAATCATCTACATGCACCACTGCGCACTGTGTTTCCCCAGGCTCAGATCAACTGAGAGAAGAGCGACCATTGCCAGCGGCCTGGGGTGCTGGGACGGTTCACAATAATAAAACTAGGAAAGGCAAATATGGCGTCCAACAAAACAAGAACCCGAGTCGATACAAAAAGAACTCGTATTTTTTCACCCAGGCTGCCAAATTCATTTGATTCGAAGCATCGACACATGCAAGATAGGCACATATATCTGTACGGATCACAACAACTCGCTCATACCTCGCAGTTCCAAAGCTTTTGCTGAAGACAGCAGCAGCGCTGGTGAAAGCAATGGCGATGTGGCCTGCGGAGCGGCTGTGATTCCGCACAATCTTCTCATCCAACGGGCGCCACACACGCTTTCAGCTGATTTTTTTAAGGATATGTAGGTGTATCCACGACGACCGTCTGGATTCTGACTTGGGTTCTATCATCGGTAAAAAGAACCATTCGTAAATCGCACCGTTCGCTTTCTAATGACGACCCGCAGCTACCCAAGCCAAGGCTTCCCTCTCCCAACAACAATGCGGTTGCACTAGAGGCCCCACCCGCACGCACGACGTGATTACGTAAGAGGGGAGGTCAGGAAGTTGCTTTTAATTCAATCTTCACCACGTTATTAACGTGACCAAATGCAATATCAAACTTTAGCTGCGAAACAGGCGGAATTGGTCGGGGCGCTAAATATGCCAACTTTGTTGTTTATGGCTGGTTCAAAATGGGTTATTCTGACGATTACATGTTATGATAACGATTTCAGAAAGCCGCACAGATTCTGTATGGAAATAAATATTCTGCATACTCCATAGATACATAGCTAAAGCTATCCACGTGTAATTGTGTAGCCAAGCTACTTTTACTAGTACGTGAAACGTTTCCCATTTTAAACCCAAAGGAATGCATACACGTACTTTTAATATGCAAGTCAGACGTTGCTCATCAGCAGTATTTTGTAAAATAAAATCAGATTATTCAGTTATTTGGCTAGTTTAGAGTATAAACAGCTCACGAGCCTGACACATTTGGAGACGGGGAGTAGAGGGCTAACCTATGGGCGAAACCGTATCAACACTGTGAACTTTATTTTATTCACCCTTGTATGTATGACCTAGTGTTATCGTTATACAAGTTGCATAGCTACGTAAGTAACATTGCATTCCACCGGCGTGCACGCAGCACACTGTTAACACGAATAGTTACCCCCGACATGATACAATTACAAACACCAAAAAGGTTCCTGGTTTTGCCCCACCCATGATGGCGCCTCCTTGCCCCTGAGAGAGACCTTCCAGGTCAAGAAACCCCGTGCAATGTTTAAGTACAGCGATAAGAAGGCAAAACAAAGCATAGCATTATGTATTACTGTAGTTCAATGTTCGTATAAATTGACAAGACGACAGAACATGGCGAATATACACTTTCTGCATGTGTGTTTAGTATACGATACGAGGATGTCTGAACAGGATGTCGGATAACTCACAGGAAACGTATGAAGCAAGGACATTGTTTTGTTTTCTTTTTTATTACTACGTCGCCATTTTGGAAAACCTTAGACCACATGATGACATCATAAAAGCACGTTCCTTCCGTCCTACGCCGTATTGAGCTACTGCTGCTGAATATTAACTGTAGCGGAGACAAAGCAACGAACTAATGCCCCTTTAGGTCAATTAAATATGTTGTTATTTAACTGTTCGGTTACCGAAACGGTCAGAAACTGACCCCAGGGCATTCGGGTATGTACCTTTTATTTATATTTACTACAAATGGTTCACTCGCCGTTAAACTATGCAGGGAGTGTTGGGCTGATCCGGTTCTCCGGCTGGTTCTTCCACTGTTCTGCTGTTAGGATCTGGTTCTGCCTTACCAGGTCGAGTTCCTGTATGGCCTACATTGACAAGACTTTACGATGAGGCTAGGCTTTAACCCATATCTTATCCATTTCGATGGTGGAAACGTTCAAAAGTTTGCTGTGTTTTAGATCGCTTTGGTTTATTCATGTCCCTAGTAACGTAAAGGTGGCTAGCGTTTTGTGTAATAATACGACCGCTAACTAGCTCTACTGTAATGACAAGTGGCGGAGGTAACGTTAGCTAGCTAGCTAACCAGGCCCTCATTGTTTGCTGGCTATACAGGTTTGTAAATTACGAGCTAATGTAGCTTGCCAGGATTGAGGGTAATAAACCAGATTCCTAAATTGTTGGCGAGCTAGGGCGGTTGTTGGCAAAGTCTCATATTTTGGTATTGTCAAGTACTGAGGTTAGATGGTAACGTTAAACTGAATGTTGGCTATTTAGCCAATTCTGATACATTACATTTACTTAACTAATTTGTACGGTCAATAAATCATTGCCTTGTCTCACCATTGCTGTCACATCATTCATCAAACGAGGGAGGTAGCTAGCTACAGTTGCGAACTAGCAGATTGCTATATTGTATACTACATTTGCGATGAACTGGCTGGCCAGTTTGTAGAAGTCGGAGTCAGTTACCAACATTAGCAGTGGACGCACACTAAGCGATTTGATCACTTAAGAAAGCTAGCAGTTCGATAACTAGCAAAGCCAGGGAAAGTTGGCTATCTTTCATAATTGAAGGACTTCGAATTCGCAAGATAATGTTTCGCCATATCTGGTCACCTATTTTATTGCTTAGCTAGAGTTGGCCAGATGTCGACGTTCATTCAGCTCATTGCCTAGCTAGCAAAAAGGCTAGCTACATAGCTTGCGTTCTTTTCTTATGAGCTATAAATAACTAGCTAGCTAGCTGTCGTAGCTAGATAAGTTGCGTTAACTTTATTGAAACCAGCGAGCTAACTATGCGGAGTGTTGTTTCTTGTTCGCCAGAATTATATCACCCGGAACTGAACATTTGCCTTTCGAAGTAGCTGTTTCCTAATAACGCAAGCTTCCTAGCGTTTCGCCTACCCTTGTGCTTTACAGTGCACATAACGTTAGCAAGCTAACGTTAGTTCACTACTAGCTAAAACTAGAAGACAAGAACGAACAGAAAATAGAGGCTTGGTTGTTGAACTTGCTTTGTAACTCATTGTTATTTTTGCAGATGGCTACCTGGCTTGCTGCAACAAATTGATTTATATGTGCAGTTGAATTGCAGAATGCAACGATCGTTAAGCGCACATTAAAGGGACTGAATATTTTAACAAATCTCTTTATTAGGTGTGATAACTCTTTGATATTATGGCTGACTTCATGGCCTATAATCACCGTTCCTGTGAAATTCCTTTAATCCATACTTGAATTAAGGGATGCACCCCCATCCACACAAACGCATCACATTAAAGTTTGGTCTTATTACTGATTGATTGCATGATATGAAAGGGTGAAAGAAACCTCTTACCTTGTGTCGACATCGGTTTTTCTCAAAGCAACACTTTCTCTTCACAAATAAATACTTATCCTCTTTTTAACAACGTTTGCCCTCCCTGATACCCAAACGGAAGTTGTTGGACCTACAATTCGTGTGCATTGTCAGATGCTTCTCATGCGTTTGCGCTTGATATTAAAAACGAATGTTACTTAGTTTGAAAGCAGTGAAGCATGCAAATTAGGTAATCAATGGAGACCTGAGATGGTAAGCAGTGATTGATGCAAATGAGGAAATCCCTTTGAAGTCTATGCTCTCAGCCAATAGGAGGCTATGTATCACAGCTTATAACTTAATTTGCTTGCATCACCTCTAGGGGGACATTTTTACATTTGACATTTTAAGCATTTAGCAGACGCTCTTATCCAGAGCGACTTACAAGATGTGCATTAATAGATGGTAGGAACAGTCATAGTTTGTCACTGTAAACAAAATTAGTAACATTGGTTAGCTAAGTTACTATCGACAAACCGATTTGATGAGGAATGACCATTCAGGTAGCTTCTGATCTCTCTCCATCTCAGATCTAGCACAGATAGCGAGTTAGCTACATGAGACTGTAGCTGTCTAGGTAATGTTGCACCTAATGTTGGCTAACATCAAGTGGTTTTGGGGCATATGTTGCTAACCACAGGTAACTGCCAAAATAAAGGAAATACTTGAATAAATAAGGGATACAAAGTATATTGAAAGCAGGTGCTTCCATATGTAGCGGATGGGCTCACGTGAGCGCCCGCTGCAGAGTGACGTGGATAAGAGTGCGATTAGTTCCCGGAGTTAGGGACTTGAGTCTTCAGCTCGGCGAGCTTAATCGCTCTCTTGTCGCGTTGAGATCCCTCTGTTCGAAACTCGCTGCGTGCAGAACCAACACCGTCACACATACAGGTGTAATTCCTGAGTTAATTAAGTAATTAACATCCCGTCATGCTTAGGGTCATGTATACATTTTTATTTAGCTACCATGGCTAGAAGAGAGGGTGATTGTTGAGGCACATTTGGCAGGAGCTTCAGTGGTGAAGATGACTAAACTTGCTCATGTTTCACGATGAACAATGGCTAAGGTAATGTTGGCATGGAAAAGACATCATTTCTACTCCTGATGTGATGTCCATGCATTCTTCCAGGACGGCAAAACAGACAAGCAACTCAATCAGTTGCTAGCATAAACATAAACCCTGTGTTGCTCCTGAAAATGCATGTTGGCGAGTAAAGTGATGCACCCTGTTCTTAACAAGCAAGTGCAATGGCTTGATGAGCATGTTTAAACTCAGCCCCATAGAGATGTAAAGTAAATCAATTCTATGATCCCATGAAGCATTTCTATCCAGTCTCTTCCAGGGGAGATGGGAGATGTACACTTATGGGAGATGGAATTATGGAATTTCTCGTGGAAGAATGGTGTTCCATCCCTCCAATAGAATTCCAGAGACTTGTAGAATCACTTGTAGAGGTTCATTGAAGCTGTTCTGGTGGCTTGTGGTGGCCCAAAGTCCTATTAAGACATTTTATTTAGGTGTTTCTTTTATTTTGGCAGTTACCTGTAGCTACCTAGTTGTAGTATCAAACAATATTGCTCTTTGGGAACATATGGGATCTCACAGAACATATAACATGTAGGCTAATGTTAGTTGGTTAGACTACAATTGCTCTACAATAACCTGGATATCTAGCCTGTTCTTCATACATGCTCCTGGTTGACGTGGCTAGCAGATAACTACATTTGGCTCAATGTCATTCCATGTTACCTTGAAGCACCGATGTTTATTTTTTAGAGAGGAACCATTTGAAACCATATTTTATTTTCAAGTACTGCACACAGTAGTAAGACATTGCGATAGTTGGCTGTATAGCTCTATGACTCAAATATCAGCCACCTGTCTCCAAAAGTGTACTAGAAAGCGGCTAGAACATTGCTTCCTGTACAAGCCTAATTTTTATTCCAATATGGCCACCAAGTGAATTAAGGTCTATTAGATCCCTTTGGCCCAAATTAAATTAATCAGATGAATTGGCAAAGGTTGATTAATGTTGGTTGATAAAACGTTTCTTAACGTCTTCCCAGGTATTTGTGTTTATGCTAAGTTGTATTGTGAATGTGTCATGTCAACAGACACTTGCTGTTATGAGTGTGTGGCAGGTATGCTTCGGTCATGACTGGAAATTTGCATTACTTTATGCGCTTTGTCTTTAAGGGACCACTGGTGACAGCAACAAGTCTTGCTATCTGCAAAAGCTGGTTTTTGATTGATACTGCAGGACTAAAATTATATATTTTTCTGGGTAGCAAAAATACAGCAGCACCAACCAGAATTCAAAGGAGTACTCTGACCAAAATCCATAATTTCATGATGTACTCAGGGATGCATATGATTCCTAAATCGTGCAAATTTGATGAGAAATTATTATTTGGGGGAGGTGGAGGGGTTGGGCTGGTTGGGCTGGTAACCAAATGCAAAGTCCTAAGACAAAACTATCAACAGAAAACATTGTGCTCAAGTAGCCTATGCTTTAGCCTAGGCCAATTTCCTTCTTTTCACAATGGAGGAAAAAAAAATCTGAATGGAACTGTGGACTAAGACAAGCAAATTAGGTAAGCATTCCTTATGCAAATATTAGGCAATGAAAAGTTATGTATTGGGACAAGAACCTTTTTTTCTCACTATAAGTTAAATAGTTGATATTGACTTATTAGCTCAGTTAACCAATATTATTTGACATTTAACACAGTCAAGATTTCAAACGTCCCTTAAACCGCTATGGAGCTCACAATGGATACAACATCTAAATACACATAAAACATTCCATAGTTAAACACGTGCACAAAAATGACACACTTAAGACTTCATAAGAAACTAACCAAGGTATGCATTCACCAGTGTTGGGAAGTAAATTAGCGATGCTACTAGCTTAGCTACATTTCTCAGTGTTGCGGTAGCTTTATTTTCAAAATCATGTAGCTTTTCCATTAGCTTGCTAGTTTGCTACTCCAGCAAGTAGCAGTGTAGCATGACCAAATGCTACATAGCCACACTCAAATCAATTTAGATTTTAGATTTTTTTAAAGCAAACACTTCAATCACAACTCCTCCCTCCCCCTCCCCCACCCCCATCAGATTTTGGGGGTTATTTTCCCACCTTTTTCACCTCAGTGAGTAGTACACAGGGATACAAACTCATATGTTTTGTCGATCCATCCACATGGCATTGTTACTTTCAGTCCCTTTTGAGGTATTCATAAAAATGCTCAGTGAATATCCTGAAGCCATGTGGTAAAAAGTGTTGTGGTCAGATGAAACCAACATAGAAATTTCTGGCCTAAATGTAAAACATTACATTTGGCAAAAATCCAATACAGCACATAACCCAAAGAACACCATCACTACTGTAAAGTATTCTGCACTTAGAATGGAAAATGGATGGAGCAAAATAGATTAGAAAGAAAGAAATAGAAAGATTATTGAGGGAAACCCTGCTGATGAAAATTTAAATGGGGAAGGTTCACCTTTCAGCATGACAACAACCCAAATCACACAGCTAAAGCAACAATGGAGTGGCTAAAAAAACAAAAAGGTGAATGTCAGAGTGGCCAGAGCCATGACCTAAATCATATTGAAAACCTGTGGAATGACTTGAAGAGTGCGGTCCATCAACGGTCCCCATGCAATCTGAGCTTCAACAGTTCTGTAAGGAAGAATGGGAAAATGTTGCCCAATCTAGGTGTGCAAAGTTAGTAGAGACCTATCCAAACAGACTCATGGCTATAATTCAAGAGTGCTTCTACCAACTACTAAGTCAGTGCAGTGTAGACTTATCAATCCAAGTTAATCTAGTTTAAACTCATAAGTTGTAGGATAACATGTGGAAATAAAGGTGGAAAAAGTCAGATTTTTGTATGTTTTAATTGCAGGCTGTAAAGCAGCAAAAGATGACATTTTTGAGACAGGGTGTAGACATTGTCCATCTTGGACTATGTCATACACCAAAATTATATAATTCTACCTATGTCAGGCACAGCAAAGAAAAGTTGAGGTCCGCGTGGCCAATATTCCTTGAATGAGCATATTCTATTTCTCAAAATAACCGCTCAACCAACATCTGTATAAACCAATATGTGTTCCCTTATTGATATTTATTGTCACCATGATTCTCATCACGGAAGATCATTTCAAGGATGACCTTGAAAAAATGTCTTGTGGTCCTCCTCCAAATTGTAAATTAGTCATGCTTGGGCTTAAAGACGGAGGGATGGCTTTGTTCCTGGCTGTGTGTGTTTTGCATTTTTGGGAGAGACCAACTTAGTTTGATATAATTTTATTTGATTTCATCTCTTTTGTGATTGCTGCATGTCATTTTTATGTCTAAGATGTAGTATTTGTTAAGGTAGTTGAATCTACGTCTGTAGATTGGACGATTAATATTTTGTCTTTGCCTAAGTGTTGTAACTTAATAAACCAACTCTTAATTTGAACTGAATTCTGAGTTGTATATTTTGATGAAGTTTGATCCACCAGATTGCTGCCTATCAAAAAAGTTGGTGATTTAATTAATAAATGGTATCCTGTGTAGTAATTATGTAAAATATATTTATTTGATTTAATATGTAGGATAAGTAAGGGATTTTAACATGTAATATCACTTATGCTCAGTATTTAGAATGCTGAACCTTAATCATTTGACTTAAAGCCATTTGATTGTTAAGGCTACTGGATTCATGGAATAGACGTTTTTCTTTTTCATTTCTCACAATTCTGACATGTACTACTTACTATATTATGAATTTTGGTCATTGTTCTTTTAAAGAGCCGCCAGCATTTATTTATTGAACAAAGAACATACAAATACAATGTGCACATCACATGGACAGGGCAGATTGTACTGGCCCAATTTACATTTTATTACCTGCAAGACATGTAGACAAGAAGTGTATTTGTAATACTTTAATTTAAACACTTTTCTGTTTACATTGTGTTGTCAGCAACAATTATCTGGACACCATTAGGGGTGGGTGTACACATCCACATACACATCACGCACAAAAAAGGCACCATATGTGCCATCTTCCCTTGTTTACTATGTTGTGAACTGGATAGCTAGCAGTTAGCTAGCTACATGGAAAACAAGCTAGCACTGGCTAGCTAGCAAGTTAAAATTACTGGTGTTAGGACAAGAATTCATACTGTTTGACTGACTAGGCTAATTTTCACTAGCTACATTTTATAGCTTGGTGTTTTCTTCCATCTAGCTAACTGACTAATATAGCAATTTAGCTAGCATCTGAGCTCCAAATTATGTTAATCTACTTCAAAATGAAAAATCATTAATCGTTAATCATTAATCCATTTAAAAATGTTAGTAATTTTTTTGCATTTTAACATCCCTAATTTTAGACAATTCCTGGGCCTGCCCCCAATGTCCCAGAATGCATTAATGCAGAGAGAAAGTCAGAATATTACATTGGGGAAAAAGTATGTGCTGTCAGTACTGTGCTTGATTATGTGAATAATGTCTGACTCAAGTGACCTTTCTCTTTCACCCTCTCTCTCCAGATTTGATGATGACCAGAATCGGACCTCTTATGTATTCTTGCAAATATTAAGTAAATGGAGAAATTGAACCAACCTGGTTTCTCTGGATGTGGTTACAAGAGCACTGTGTCAATAGTTGAACATAAGGTGAAACATAAAATAAACTGAAATCAATGAGCCCACACATAACTCAATAACTTGACTGGTGGATTTAAAAAAAGATCCTTTGTTCTCGGGCAGAATTTCAGTCTGCTAACATGGACAGTGAGGAGGACCTCTCTCATAACAGTGATGAAGAAGGCTCAGAGAATAGCAGTTTCACTGAAGATTACAAAAAAAGAGAAGCAAAAGGAACATGTTTAAAAATTGAGGGGCAGGATGGTTATGTGTTTAAATCATACAGCCTTTCCCCTCATGAGGCCATGGATGCAAAACCTGCTTCCTGTTCCTCAGGGACACTGGCTGAAGAACCTTTTTCTGTGTCTTCTGCCCATGATGGAAAGTCGGGGGCAGAAGACACCATGTCTTCTCAGGTTGATGAACAACCGTCAGAACCTACAACAGCAGGTGAACAGTCCTGTCATGAAGTGATGTGTAACAAAGAGGATTGCCCCATTTCTCCATCCATTTCAGACGAGAGCCCAAAAGCTGAGACGCTGTCAAACGACAATGTTGAAGAGACAAATCAACAACCAGAAAGTGAAATAAATGCACATATTAAGGAGGAAGCAAATGCCATGGATGAGACTAGTCAAGATGATGAAAATGTACCCATTGACAGTTCAATAGGCCCCTTTGCCACTAAATATGATGATTATAGTAACTTGCTTAGTGGTTACACTAGTACTCTTTATGATGTTGCAATGGATGCTGTGACACAGAGTCTTCTGTTATCAATGAGAAATCCTGTTAGTCCTCGAAAGAAGTCTCCCGCTTGGAACCATTTCTGCATATCTCCACGAGATAGCACCAAAGCAATCTGCATGTACTGTATGAAAGAGTTCAGTCGGGGTAAGAATGAGAGAGACCTCAGCACCAGTTGTCTGATGAGGCATGTGCGTAGGGCTCACCCTACTGTGCTTTTACAGGACAGTGAGTTTCCCTCTGGTACTTTAACCAGCTCTGTTGCCTCATCCTTAATACCTCCCTCAACCTCACCAAATAATGAGGACTTGGCAGCTAACACAACACCCACTTCACAGCAAAACACTTTAACATCTGCCGATAGCACAGAGGTCTCATCCAAAGAAGTGCTCCTAATTACACCAAAGTTGGAGAAGTGTGCCAAAAATGACACCTCCATGGACTCCTTCCCACATTCTAGCAGCAACCATAATGAAGATGCTGTGGAAGGAGCATCTGAGTGCATCCTTACAAATCCCAAAAACTCAAACTCTCGGAGGAGGTCAGCAGTGTGGAAGCACTTTTACCTTTCTCCAACAGACAGCTCCAAGGCTGTTTGCGTACACTGCATGAACGAATTCAGCCGGGGAAAGAATGGGAAGGATCTGGGAACAAGCTGTCTGATACGTCACATGTGGCGGGCTCACCGAGACATTGTCATAGAGGAAAAGAGAAAGGGCTCCAACATTCCACCGCCTTATACTAACCCACCAACTCTTCTGTCACGCGCCCAGCTGCAGGAAGCTGACGAGTTGAAAAAAGAGTCGTCCTCTGTTTCATCGTCTCCTAAAACAATCTCTGAAGAGGTGCCCCAGAGTCTTGATGAGGACATGGATGTCAAAGAGGACTCAAATGATGCACCATATCAATCAGGGCAAGAATCTTCCCTTGACACGTCGGTGACAGTGGGAGTAATGGGTGATGAAGACCTGCCTCACACCTCCTGCCCAGATACAATCTCCGAAGGTCTAAGATTACACCAAGATCTGACTTCAGTTTTCCAGCAAAACAAAAAGATCATGAAGCGGGTAAAGTCAGAAGTTTGGCACCATTTCATTGTTTCCCCAGTTGACCAGCTCAAAGCTTTGTGCCTGTACTGTACTTGTGTAATCAGTCGAGGGAAACGTGGTGACTTTGGAACCAGTTGTCTGATGAGACACCTGATGAGACGGCATCCCGATGTCCTCAAGAGCCAAAAAAGCACATATGACAATGCCTCCTTGCCTCGATCACCCTACGCCATCACTGCCGCAGAGGCGCTGTCAGAAAATGTCACAGATGCCCCTACCAGTGAGAAGAAACCACATACAGTGCCCGTTTTTAGCAAAAAGACTTCAAAGCTGTGGAATCACTTTTCTATTAGTACCACGGATCCCACAAAGGTTGTTTGTTTGCACTGTAGCCGCACAATAAGCAGAGGTAAAAAGACTACAAACCTTGGCACCAGTTGCTTATTTAGACACATGCAGAGATTTCATGGACATATTCTAGAAAATAACAGCAGTGTCTCAGGTGCTGTTTCTTCTGCTCAAATTAAAGTAAAACAAGAACTCATGGACACATCCTCATATGAGGAAAATGGTGAAAGATTTGATGAGTACCAACCGGTTGCCAAAAGAATCACCAAACTTGTCGCAGAAATGCTTGCATTGGATCTTCAGCCCTCCACTCTGGTAGAGAATGTTGGCCTCAACCGGTTGCTGGAATACCTTCAACCACAATACTCACTCCCCTCATCTTCCTACTTCAATAGCACTGCCATACCAGAAATGTACGCGAGGGTGAAAGAAGTTGTCATCACACACCTTAAAGAGGCTGAGGGTGGCATTGTCCATTTCACAGTGAGTATCTGGGTCAGCAGCCAGACACGGGAGTACCTGACCCTGACAGCACACTGGGTGACTTATGAGTCATGTGTGCGGCCTCAGGGTCAAGACTTTCACTGCTCCGCCATCCTCAGCGTCTCACCAATAGACTGTGACTACAACATGCTCAATATTCAGAAGCAGCTTGAGTTCCTCTGGGAAACTTGGATCAATTCTTCAGGGCTAAAAATCGGATTCACCGTAACCGATAATCAGAGCATTGGAAACATGCTGGAGGATAATAATCACGCCGCCGTGCAGTGTTTTGGACACACCATCGATCTCATCATAAGTGAAGCCATAAAAAGTCAGAGGATGGTTCAGAACCTGCTGAGCATTGCTCGAAAAATCTGTGAGCGTGTTCATCGCTCGGCGAAAGCAAAAGAGAAATTGACAGAGCTTCAAAAGGAATATCACTTACCAGAAAACCAGCTGGTCCAGGATGTTCCCACAAAGTGGAAAACATCCTTTTACATGCTTGAACGTTTAGTGGAACAAAAGAAAGCCATTGATGAGATGTCAATAGAGTGCAATTTCAGGGAATTGATCAGCTGTGACCAGTGGGAAGTGATGCAATCTGTGTGCAATGCTTTAAAGCCTTTTGAGCTTGCCTGCAGGGAGATGAGCAATCGTACTGCTACGCTAGGACAAGTCATACCACTCATCCACATCCTTAACCGAAAAATAGACATGCTCTTTGACGAGACTATGGGCATAGACAACATGCTTAAGTCTCTGAAGGAAGCTATGGTGAGCCGAATGTCCTCGACACTTCATGACCCAAGGTACATGTGGGCAACTATGTTGGACCCTCGGTACAAGACCTCCCTGTTCACGGAAGGGGAAGCAGAGCAGTGCAAGCAAGACCTCATACGAGACATTGACGCCTCATTATCTACCTCAGTCGAGAAAAAGCATTTGCTTTCCAATGGATGTAGCGAGGTCCCCCCTCCATCCAACAGCATTCTCAGTAACAAGGACAACCTTTGGGCTCTCATGGATGACATCAGGAACAAGATCAAACAGGAAGAGCGACCAAAATCGTCAGAGCTGACAGTGCTGGAGTATCTTGAGGAAGAGATACTGGATCAAAGCTGTGATCCTCTGGATTATTGGAACCTGAAGAAGTTCCTGTGGCCAGACCTTGCCAAAGTGGCTGTTCGGTATGTGTGTTGCCCCCCTAGCATTCTCCCAGCAGAGACACTGTTCAGCACAGCAAGTATACATTGTTCCCAGAATCAGTCCAGGCCACTACTGGAAAACCTAGAGGACCTCATCTTTTTAAAGGTCAATCTTCCCTTGATATATTTTCAGTACTGATAAAAGGGTGAGTTGAACTTTAAAGGACTGTTTCACAGTCCCCATCTGGCCCCAATCAAGGACTGGATCACATTTAAGTCTGTGAATTACTCCCAATATGTCTACACACTGACCACATTGGATCTGATTGGCTCAGATGCATCACAGAGTGTTTGGATTAGTCAAATGAGTTCTGTGTTTGGTGATGATTAAATCATGTTATGTGCGTACTACTGTTTAACACTTGAACTGGATTAAGCCTATGACCCGGTGGATAGAGTGTATCAGGGGAGGGAGGGTGTAGCTAGCTATATGTGAATTGACTTGTTGCTGTAATTTTTTTGTAAAGGTTGTTTGTTTCCTGTCATCTTCTTGTGCCTTATGCAAACTACTTCAGGTCAAAATACTGTAAATACTTGACTGATGTTCAACCATGGTGTAGTCTTCAAATTTAAGTCATTATGTATTATAGAATCTAGATACTGAATCATGTTTTTTTTTTTTATATACAGGGCCCTTCAGAATTATTGGCACCCTTAGTAAAGATGAGCAACAACGGCTATGAAAAAATGTCTTTGTTGTTCATCAGCTTGATCTTACACTAAAAATATGAGAAATCTAACCTTAAATTGAAGTAGAATTATTCAAAGAAAAAACAAATCCATATAAAAAAGGCACCCTTAGAAATTATTTTGAACAAAATCTCAATGAAGTATATTCCCATTTATATTTGTGTTTTATTTATATAAGTTCACCTGAGTCTTTAGGAACTCGTGGTCATCCATGAATTCCTGTTTCACTGGGGTATAAATATGAGGTGGCACATAGGCCAAACTCCCTTAGTCATCCATCAACATGGGGAAGATCAGAGAATACATAAATGAAATGAGACAAAAGGTTGTTGACCTTCATAAATTAGGTAATGGCTACTAAAAAAACAGCTACACGCCTGAAATACCCATCTCCACAATTAGGGAAATAATTAAGAAGTGGAGCTGTGATGAACCTGCCTGGAAGTGGATGCAACTGTATTTTGCCCCCACACAACGTGAGGAGGAGGCAAACAATTATCCAAATATCACAGTTGGAGAATTGCAGAAGTTGGTTGCATATTGGGGTCTCCAAAACTACAATTAGATGCCACCTCCATGCCAACAAGCTATTTAGAAAGCTTGCCAGAAGAATGCCTCTGCTGTCATCAAACCACAAACATAAGCGCCTGGAGTTTGCTAAATGTCACTGGAGCTTGAATAATGTTACTTCAAGGTTGGATTTCTCTCATATTTTGAGTGTAAGATCAAGCTGATGAACAGTAGATGTTTTTCATAGCCTTTTTTGCTCATCTTCACAAAGGGTGCCAATAATTCTGGCTTGCACTGTAAATCATTGAAGCCCAAAATAAATGCTCACTGAAACCTGATACATTTGAGGGGGAAAAGTTATTTAATTCTTTAATTGTGAAATTGTTGGTCATGGTACTGTCAGTTAGAGCTAGTTTTCTTTTCAACTTACTGAAAATATCTCTAAATAGACTATATACAATAGTGCTGTATTTGCAATTTAAGCAATCTGTTTGAAATATTTTTCTGAAGCACAATTAGTCTTTCTGAGGGATTAAATTATGGGTCACTGTTGAGTGAAACGACATGCTGTACATTTATAAATATGAATTTAGTTAAGAATTTGATACCTGTGTAAGGGTTCAGACTTGAACCATGCTAATTTTGTGGTAAATAATTGTAAATAAAAACATTTTCCTTGGATGTATATATTGTCTTTAGCATTAAAAAATATGTTGTGTGTGATCTGTCCATTTTCCCTTGTGAGTGTTGTCTGTTTAGCAGCACTAAAGCATGTGATGTCTGCAAGAGTATGGGGGGGGGGGGTGTAACCATGCTGCCTCTGGACTGTGGTCGTATTGCCATCCCTTTGATGAGGAAAAATACATGTACATTGAAATTGAACCAATATGTTATGTTAGACCACTGTTGCTCCTCGCTTACAAATCTTTTTGTCTGAGATTAATGAATATGATTACCCCTACCTTAGGGAGTTTTTGCATCTACAGGCAAACACTTGTTGCAGTAACACATTGCGGTGTACCACATCCAACATTATCGTGTAGTGCTTTACAAAATCAGGCAGTTTTATAAGTGAACATATATGCATGTGCTGCATATGCTACTTTCAAAGCTGGGATATTAGTCACACAGAAGTAATACTCTGTATTGAACAAACTAGAAACTTAGAGAGCAACAGTGTTTGTTGCAATTTTTATCATGCCAGAGGAAGTGCAGGGCTGGCCACATTTTGAAACCGCCAGTACATTTAATCTGAGACAGTTTAAAGGATAAGAACCTGTTTAACCTGCATTAGAAAATTGTGTACTGGACAGTTGACAGCAGTTATTGATGGTTGGAGCAAGGTGTGAATTATTGGGGGTGGGAGTCTACCTCGCCTCACCTTTTGAAGGAACACCATTTATTGCATGCACTTTTTCAAAGACCGTAGCATTGGATGGCTTTTCCTCACCAGGTAAGTGTCTCCTGCCTCTTTTTATTTGAGACCTGCCACTGTTTATTTGAACTTTTAAAGCAAAACATTGACATAAAACGTATAGCCATTTAAGATGTTTGGTCTTGAAGTACAGTCAACTCCACAATTATTCACACCCTTGATAGATGGGGGGGGAAGCCGACATGACTTTCGCTGTGCATAAAAGTGGCCCTGTAGTACTGGGTTACGGTCGACGGCTTGGCGAGTGCCGTCTCGGAGGTGGCATTACTTCGCCTTCGTCACTACCGGTCGCAGGACTACGGCAGCGAACTCACATTACTAGGGGCGGATTGGCTACCAAATTGGGAGAAAATCAGAAACAATTTTTTTTTTTAAAAATACAGGTAATGAGCTATATTGTATGCTCCAAAAAATGGGACAATTATATTATTTTATACTATATTATTTTTTTCCCAAAACGATGTCATAATTATTCACACCCATTTTCAGTACTTTGTGCACCCTCCCTTGCAGGGATGATGCTATTGAATCACCTTCTAGTGTTTGGTGAACATATTAGGGGGGATCTTTGACCATTCCTGTATGCATAATCTTTCAAGATCCTTCAGTCACACATTTTTTGATTGGGTTCAAATCTGGAGACAGATGGCCATTGCAAAACAGTAATTTTGTGGTCAGTTAACCATTTTTTGGTCCTTGAACCCGATCAAAAAATTGTGGTTTGAATTGGAAGAGGGCAGTCCACAGTATAGTTCATTACCTGTATTGTTTATTTTATATTTTTTTGCTCATCTTTATGAAGGGTGTGAATAATTTTGGAGTTTACTGTACTTTAAGATCAAACATTTTAAATGGCTAAATAATGTTTTCTGTTAAGGTTTTGAGCTAAACAGTAGTAGGTAGTAGATAGCAGGTTTCAGGTAATCTTTAACAAGGGTGTGAATAATTTTGGATTATAGGTTAGCCCACTGACTTTTCAAGCACACCTGCCACATTGGAGTCCTAAGATCTAGCTAACACTGACCCCAAACCAGTGCAAGGCGACAGGCTAGAGAGCTAAACAATGAAGAGTACAGACGTTTCATTTTATAGGAGGTGATGCCAAATAAACAATTTTCAGTTATGTTCAATTAAAATAAATGTAAAGCTGAAGACAAACCTTTCCTTATAAATGATACGAAAGAGGAAATGGGCTACTTCAATTTTCTCACATTTGGTTGTAGTGTTGCAAGAAAATACACTTTGTAAATCTATACTTTGTGAGTCCAGTGCTTCGACTGAGCGTTCAAGAAAGAAAGAAAAAAAGACTACTGATATTAGGGGATGGGACCGCTATCTGCTGCAAGGGGAAATGTGCCCTAGCTTTTAACACACTGACCCCACTGTCTTGTTATCTCTACGCATCAGATGAGCAACTCGTTTTCAAATAAATTTCGTAGTTTTTTTGCGAATACCACCCACTCACTAATCTCTATATTAAAGTAAGATTAATTACAGTAAGATTATTACTCTACACTCATGTTTGCAGAAGCAAATTATGTTGTAGCGACCCCCACGGGAATAATAGTTCGATGTTAATGTGTCCCATTTGTCATGTTACTATCTTGTGGCATATCAGGTTTCGCAGTGTTCTCTGCCAAGCACATGTCTGCCGGACAGGCTTTATTATGTTTATTTTATTGATTTAGCTCTAGCTAGACCGCTACAGTATCATAGAAACGCCTGCAAACAAATAAGTAGAGATAGCTTTGGAAAAGCGATGACAGCACTGAATTATAGCTTGCTAATGCGGTAAAATATATGGTAAAGAACTTAGTGACTGTTGCGAAGTATAGTTTAATTCACTACGTAATGAGTTTTTAATAAATTGCTTCGTCAGTAGTTGAATTTGAGTAGTCTGGTTTTCTTCAAACACCTGTAGTTCTCACCAGTGACATAAACGATGTAATGAGTTGGACCCATTCAGCAATGCAAATATCTGACAAGTTGCACAATTACAACACATAATAATGACGCCTTTGAACACATTTGCGGTGTGTTTAGATTACCATTCTTGTCATATGCTATGCATATTCTGGGCAGTTTTGCTATTTTAGATACTCTACTTGGATCGAGCACAGCCCCATCCATACGAAAACAGGGTTGGTAAACCTGCACAGGATTATGCATTTCTCCCCTACGCTAAAAGCAGAGATTCTATATCTGTACTATTATCTAGAGTCTCTGCTAAAACACAGCCATGTCCTTATGTATCTGTATGATTCAATTTCGACGTCAACCGTTCTAAATGTTTGATTCTGATCTTGACATTGATCTTACATCTTCTGGACCTACTCACTGTGGAGTCCCCGTTACATCAGTCGATCCACAGTATATGAATATCAGTGAATCTGCGCAAAACCTTGCGCAGTATGACACACTCAGGCACTATATGATACTATGACCTTTCAATTTTACACGTGGGTACAGTCCGTTGTCCCGCGCGTGGCGACATATCATTGGTTATTGTTGTGACTGATTCGCCAGGTGGCCAATCTGTATAAGCCACACTTGTAAGGAAAGTGTGACGCGGAAATCAAAATGTGTATTTTTTTTTGTAAAGCCGGGATGTAAATATGACTTTGTAAAGCTTTGCATGGATGAAACAAAGCTCCGTATTTATTGAAGTGACTGTATTTGGAGCAGCACATCAAACCTATGTGCTGACTCAAATTTAAGCTTGCAATTGTAGCTGACAAGCTAATGTAGCAAGCTATCTAACTATTGGTATGCTTTTGAATGAGATTAGCTTGTTAGCCTGATAGCTGCTAAAATGTGGTCGACTGGATCTGTGGTGAGGTTATACTGTGCAGCAAATTTTATTTTGTACACTGTCTGCACAGAAGCAAAAGATTTAAAAGATTCTTGTTCAACTTGCAGACAGATCACTGACAACTTCAGCAAGGTAAGTTTGCTTAGATAACATAACTAACGTTCGCTCGCTATATTTAATTTTTATCTGGATCCATCTAGCCAGCCATCTGGTCCAACAAAAACAGCAATTTTGACTGGGATGTTCATGGTATAGGCACGTCTTTCCCTAGAATGACTGACTGACTGACTAGCCAACTAGCTTCAGTATTTCAATTTTGTATTAATCTAAAAACACAGCTGGTTTGCTATGAACATAGCTGAAAACAAGAGTGTGTGTGGATGTCTTGCCTTTTTCATGGTCCTATTTTTTATTTGTTTTATTTAGGACCCAGACATTGCTAGCTCAATGTCTAGAAATGTGTACAAGACTTGTGCTATATTTGTGTTGCTGCTAATGCCAAAGGGCTATCGTACAAACATGGCTGTAATTTTAAATATGCGTTAACACAGTTTGAAAGTGATTCTCACTGGAGGCACATCATTTGTTTATTTAACGCTGTAAAGTTACTTCTCACTTTATTTGGCACGTGGAAAACTGTACTGTAAATCCCTTCACATTTCTGTAACACACTAGAATGTGCCCTCTACCAGTTAGATGTCGGCTTGTTTTATGTATTATCAATTTGTTAGACCATATCGTTCTTTCTGTGTTATCAGGGGTTCGAAAGAACAGCAAAACAGAACTTTGGAGGCGGAAACACCGCTTGGGAGGAGAGGAAATTGTCGAAATATGAGACCAGGTGAGAGCTCAACTGGTAAAACCAGATGCACTGCAAAGCCTGCATTTCATTGAGTCCATGGGAGTAATTTATATAGTGGGATTTATTAATTAGCTTGTCTCCTTTTGTAAATATTTGTACATCATTTTTTCTTATCAGTTTAACAAAATCAAGCTTTTATCAATCCAGGCTCATTACCATGGAAACATGAATTGAGCCTGGAAGGTGTGAGTGTGAGAGTGAGTGAGTAATTTTATGTCATGTAGTCAAATCAGATATTTTCCTCTACGGGAAAAACTGCCACCACGTTCATAGATATCCTGTTGACACTGGGGCTGGCTGTCAAGCAGTGGACATTCATCTGCATTACTCATTGAAATGACCCAATAGTGTGTTAACTATCAACAAAAAACCTACGCAACATATTTACAGCATTTGGCACCAACAGAGCACGGCGTAGAAATGTTGTTAGTTTCCACATGAGTCATCTGGTAGGCATCAGCCACTTTTTTGTCTCATGTCTTTTCTCCACATTCACCATAATGTGCCCTTGAGTTCCTCCTTTCTCTCCCTAAATGTATTGTTACTGCAGCCTAAAAGTATCTCCCTTTTCCCTGGTCTTGTCTTTAAACATTTGGTCATGTGTATCTGCCTTTACAGTCTTAGCAAGCAAGCACATGTACTTTGATTTAAAAAGAAGGACTTTACCACATTGATCTTAAATCGATATTGACATGCAAGCACACTTACTTTGATTTAACAAGAAGTACTTTACCCCATTGATCTTAAACCGATATTGTTCAAACTTGACCTAATCTTAACCTACTGAAACAACCCTCCTGAAATGGGGCCCAGGTAAGAGAGCTACATTTAATCCTGGAACAAACATGGAAACAGCTGCAATCTAATTTAGTGTCTTGAATGGGTGTAGACATCCAATCACAACGACCTGACATTTTACAATCAGAGCAGCTTATTTTCACTACTTCAATTTTGTTTTGAAGAAAGACTGAGAAAGGATCATATCCTGTATGGCTACCCTACTTCTGTCATGCAGTCTCAGATGTTAGTTTCATCAATAGAACCTCCCTTGAAATTGATCTGCAGAAGGCATTGGCATAGAACACATTTTCTTTGTCTGTCCCATTCCATGTCTGCGCTTCATTTAATTACTAATCACTTTAGTGATGTGTAAATTAGAGAATGTCTGGAGGAGAGATAATAGGTGGACTTTTTAAATTTCTACTCTGACTTGATAGCCAGTCTTTAAATTCAGAGGCAGAGGCAGATGATGAGATTGCTTTAGGTGTTAACATAACTCTGAATCAGCCTTGACTGTTACCTAAAAGTGGCTCTTGGGAATTAGTGGCAGCTGCCAACAAACGTTAATGGTGTGGATTTCTCTCAGGAATACAATAAATGTGTCTGTATGTGAAGGGTTCTATCAGTGCAGTGTTTTTGTGAAATACTATCTTATTGCATAAAGCAGATTGCATCATCATGTGTATTTATTGCGATATGTGAAGTCATTATTTCTGGTTTTCAGTGCTTTCAAGTTGACAAGGCCTTACAGAGAGAGAGGCATTTCAGTTGTAGATGTTATTTATCGTTGTAGGGGTTTGTATGAAATCTTAAGAGGATTTTCAATGATCTATGAGGTTAAGCTGTATTTCGGTTGCTGTTTTAATTTTCTACTTGTGTTCGTGAAACTCTGACTGTTGTGAGCAATGAAGTTATTCTATTGCTTAATCTTTCTGTGTTTCAGTGAGATTCGCCTGGTGGAGATTTTAGAGGGCCTGTGTGACAGCAGCAGCTTTGAGTGCAATCACATGGTGGAGGAACACGAGGACCATTTTGAGACCTGGTGGTTCAAAAGGTGAGGGCACAATTGCTCAGATGGAACATGAGGGCCACATCACACCTTTCACTACACCTACATGTAATGCTTGCCTCTGGAGTGATTGCGTAGCATTAGTAGCAAAGCCATGTCTTATCTTTCACAGAATTTCTAATCTACTTATCTTTCCATTAGTTTAAAGAGAGTTCAAGGGCACAATTTAACATTTTCTTTTCTTCTGTAAACTTATTTTTCCAGGAAAACAAAGCACCCTGACCTTTTTAAATGGTTCTGCATCGATACCATCAAGGTGTGCTGTCCCAAAGGAACCTTTGGCCCTGACTGCAATGGTAACTGCAGCGCACATTCTGTAAACCCCTTTGTGTCTGATGAGAAAGGGATTTGGTGACAAAGTTTGTGTTTCATTCCTCCATTGGTTTTGTCTGCAGCCTGTGTAGGAGGTTCTGAGAGACCTTGTCATGGCAACGGGGCATGCGACGGAGATGGAACCAGAGCAGGCCACGGCAGGTGCAGCTGTAACCATGGATACCGTGGGGAGTTCTGTCTGGACTGCATCGATGGGAACTTTAACGAGGAGAGGAACGACACCTTCTCTCTCTGCACAGGTACAGCTAGCACAGCAGTGGTAATGGACACAACAGGGATGAATCAGTCGACCTTCATCCTCAGCTGAAGGGAGCTTTTTCTGTGCTGCCTGCAGAATGCCACACCTCCTGCAAGACCTGCACAGGCTCGACCAATCAGGACTGTGATGAGTGTAAACCTGGGTGGAGGATGGATGAGGAGGGGGCATGTACTGGTGAGAAATTATTGATATTGATATAAAGGGTAGTTTATTGGTGGGGTGGGTGATGTTTCAGAGGAAGAAAAAAATATATACTGATTTTTTTGTATGAACTATAAGAATTTGAAGTCTTATTGCTCTACTCTTTCTCCTCACAAAGATGTGGATGAGTGCTCGAACGAATCACCTCCTTGCAAAGAAGACCAGTATTGTCTAAACACAGATGGCTCATATTCCTGCAAAGGTACAGTATGTTAGGTTCTTCATCTGTCTAAGGAGAGCACATAAGTAATGGAGAGGTGGTGTGTGTCCTTGGCTGTTGAGCTGACAGAAAAAGTGAACAGTGAATCTTCACTATAGTGTCTGTAGTTTCTGTCTTGTCTGGACATTTTGCAGAAATTAGTTATGTGCTTTTGCAGAACATAATTACTGCATGACACATGGAAAATCTTGGACAAATGATCACTCGCATGCTGGTCTTGATAATATGCTGACCATCACACACCCACTGAAATGTACAGATTCTACACATTAACATGTTTGCCAAATTTTAATTTAATTGACCCTGCTTTAATTGATGTACTATTTGTCATTATGTTTAATTAGTCATCTCTTCTGAAAGATTGTTTGTAAATGAAGGGTAGAATTCAGTATTTCTGTCAAAGGTCGGTAAACTGTTTAATTTGGTCAGATATAATCCTGGATTCAGTCCCACAGCTTTTCGTCCTTAACCCTGAATAATGCATGCACGGTGTTGTTAATTATTATTTAATTTTGTAAATGGCTATTTATAGAAAAACTTTGGCAGGTTAAAGAAAAAATGCAATTTCGCATAATTGAATCCTGTCAACTGACCTTTGAGCCTTTACCCTGTACCCTATCGGCACACATGTCTGACTTGTTTGATCCCCGCTCACTCCATGCCCTGTCACCACCATCCAGCTTGTGACAAGGTCTGCTCTGGCTGTAAAGGGGAGGGGCCTAACCACTGCCTTGCCTGTGTAGATGGATACAGGGATGAGGAGGGTACCTGCACAGGTGAGAGCAGCTGTCTTCTGATTACTGCTGGGAAAAAAACTGCATAAAAAGGTCTGCATAGACAGAACTAGGACAGCTTCAGAAGGTATCTCACAGAAGTGTGTGAAGAAATATTACCATACAATTACCACACCTTATATTACTGCATTTAGCAGACGCTCTTATCCAGAGCGACTTACACAGTTTACATTTCTTTATAAATATATACATGCCATTTAGCAGACACATTTATCCAAAGTGACTTACAGTATTTTTACAGTATATGTGGTCCCAATGGGGACCACCTTTTACATGCTGGATATTTACTGAAGCAATTCAGTTTAAGTACCTTGCTCAAGGGTACAACCATAGTACCCAAACCTGTAACCTCTTAGTTACAAGACAAGGTCCTAACCATTATACTACACTTGTCGCCCAAAACATACAAACATTGCCATACAATTATCATACAAGCACTACTGTGCAATTACCATACTACACCATGCAAACATTAGCATAATTATTGATTTGAAGCCTCTCTTAGTGGAGTGTCATTTGTCATAGCGTCGCCCATGGAGAGAGGCTTCTACAGAGGGTTTCAATTGGGGAGGTTATTCCCCACCCACCCGCACAATAGCTGCTCCTGTGGCTGAACGGGTGCCTGCAATCTGTCTGAACCAGCTGCGTAGGTATGTATGTTAGTCAGGCTTATCAAGCATATAGAGGCTGAGTACAGGTCCAGCGTAGATGGGTTTTGCACTGGAGCAAATATAGCTTCGTACTAATTGACACCAAAAAGATGTTCCCTCTTATGACTGAAGTTGATCATCTACCAATCTAAATTGGTATCGAACACATGGAGACTGTAAAGGAGTATTGGCATCTGGGCGCATTGATTGATAATGGACTATCATGGAATGCTAACACAGAGGCAATCTCTAAAAGGGGGCATCGACCGACTATTTCATTAATAGGCTATGGCAATTTAATGTGAACAAGACCCTAATTATGCCATTTTACAGATAATTTATTGAGAGCATCCTGACTTTTTCCCCACTGTTAGTTATGGACAGGGCTGAGTAATAACCAAAAATGAACAAAATCGTCAGTATATCTAGCAAGATCAGTGGAGTTTAATTCAGGCCCAAAGCAAGCATATACAATATCCAAGTGCTCAAAAATAGTAATGCAATAACGGACTACCCGACACAACCTCTGCACAGTCGATACCAACTGCAACGCTCGGGCTGTCGGTTTCAGAAGGCCACTTGGATTGCCTTAAGACCAACCATGTTCACAGGTCATTCATACCATCCATTAGCAAATAAGGTCATAGGAACTGTAACTGAGATCCATGTTCACCTGTCAAATGTAATGGTGCATCCGGCATAGCATATATTCTTGTTGTGTACTTGCCTGTTCTTGATCGTTGTTGGAGTATGTGGTGTCAGGAAAATGTATGTTTGTCTAGGTGTATAACAATGACAATTGTCTGTATGCCTCTGACAAACGAATTTCCTGACAAATAATATAGTAAATCAATCAATCAAGCCCTCCAGTGCAATAACAGCACAGCTGGTAGACAGAGGAGGAGTGAAAAGACATGTCTGGCTGCATGCCTTTGAGGGTGTTATAATGATGGGACGGGCGCTCAATTTCAATTGGGCATCAGGGAATAAAATAAAATGGGGTTAAAAGTCAAACAAAAAACAACAAGTTTGTTGTATGGTTGATAATATGTTTGGTCCCATAATCCAGTTTTCCATGATCAGGTCTTGAAGCCGAGTACTTATTTTTCACTGCCAGTGTTTCAAGTCTCATTATAATTCTTTAAAGGTGCACTTAGAAACTAATAACTGAAATATGTAATATTCAGTTGAAGTATTGATGGTTGAAGTGTATTAAAATGTCCTGACCACTGTCCTATCCTGGCAGATATTGACGAGTGTGAGCAGACTGATCAGGTGTGCCCTGGCGAGCATCGCGAGTGTGTCAACACCAAGGGCAGCTACAAGTGCTTCTGCTCCAGTGGGTTCGAGGAGCAGGATGGAGTCTGTGTCCAATCACCAGAGCCAGGTAACTGTTCGATAGGGTACAACTTAAACTTTGTATGTTCACGGGCATAAGATCAATCTTTTTTTTTGTATAGTGCCATTTACAAACAAGTCGTCAGCTCTTCACAATCGGCCTGGTGACTACAGTAGTTTTAAGGCTCCTCGCGGTCTCGCCTCTTCTCTGTCCTGACCCCTCGGTGGTGGAATGGCTTTCCGAAATCGGTCAGGACTGCGGAATCACTTGCGATCTTCCGCAAGAGACTCAAAACCCACCTTTTCAGACTCCACTACCACTGAATTCTGTACATCTAGCCAATTGTCATCACCACTGCCTACTTGTTCAATACTTTTTTATTTTATTTTATTTCTAATTTTTCCCCCAATTTGGTTGGCAATTATACCCTCTATTTATCTCAATTCACCCTCCCCCACGAGTCCGCCGCCCGTCCTCTGGGGCGAGACACTATTTCCGGGCCGATTTTTATCCGCCTGTTCCGAAACGGAAATCTACCACAGACGCCTTTTTCCTGCTCCTCGACGGACTCATGCCGGCTCACCCTCCCCCCTTCCCCGGAGGCAGACAGCCAAACGCCATCTCCGATCGGAGCTGACGACCAGGGTCGGTCTGGTAGAGACGCGGGTTTCGACCAGCCAAAGTGTGGTGCATTAGACCGCTACGCTATCCGCCAGCCCGTTCAATACTTTTTGTATATGCATCTCTGCTTACTTATTTAAAATAAATTCAAAAACATGCACTAACCTTTTCCTTCCCAATGTTACATGTATGGTATGCAGCTGCCTACAACGATGTCTATCGCTGTATTACTGCACTGATCTCGTGCGCAAACTATGATTGTTCCTACCATGTATTTATTTGTAAGTCGCTCTGGATAAGAGCGTCTGCTAAATGCTTAAAATGTTACATGTAAATGTAATTAAAAAACAAGGGTATTGATTTAGATTTATATTGGACAGGTGTTGAACAAGAGCCTAAAAAGGTCACTTAAGTCTTGAATTAAAGAACAAAACAGTTTTTTCTGCTTCCTGCACAATATGGAGAAAATGAGGGTGAGCGCTGTGCAATGATTAGGTTGATACATTCCTGTAATATGAAGATTAGTGGATAAGCATAATGCCTGCTCGGAACTGATGCTCATGAACAGTCCGTCATAACGGTCATGCGATGGGTTGCGGACACCAAAGTTTAGGCTGGTTGTAATGGATTTTAACCTGCCAGCAGAGCAAGTGTAACTTAAGCCAAGTGATGCTTACCCAGATTCAATGCTAGTGATTGGACCCAAAGCTCGTCAAAGAAAATCACCGCTAGTGCATGTTCTCATGGTTTCGTTAATACTAAATGGAATTTTAATTCATATAAACATTTCCAGGGTGGCTTATGTAATTGTTCATTTTTAACATATTATCCTTCCATACAGTCTGATTTCTGAATTCACATCCTTAACTCTTATGCCACACTGCTGATCAGAAACCAAGTCAAAGTGCTGACTGTGTTTTCCTCTTTCAGAGGAATCGGAGGAAAGCCAAGAAACCCAGGAAACCCAGGAACACCAGGAACACCAGGAACCCATTCTACACTCGGAACCATCAGACACCGCATTGCCAAGACACCCAGAGGAGCACGAGGACCTGTGACGTCTGTAAGAAGCCACTTATGAGACACACCTTTGGAACACACCTGTGGGACCGCAAATGAATCGTCCACTGCACCTGAAGGCTTGCAGAGACGGCTCATAATGGTTTGAACTACATGGCACTTGCTGCACATATACAATAAACTGCACTATTGGGAACAACCTTTTTTACGTGAGAAATTTGGACAGTCACGAAGGATGCCGGTTTCACCCCCAGACGCACTTATTTTTGTAAAGGATACCCTGATTACACCCAATAATGGCACAATAAATGTTGGTTTTTATGTCTGGTCCTTATTGTTTTCTGGTTATGTTCATGCTCAATTAAAACTTGATTTGAATGGAAGTTCAATAATGAATATTAAAATGTTGATTATTTATGTTGTAATTCTTATTTTTTGTATAGGGGTTTTTGTGGTCTGTAGCAGTCAGAAATGTAACTGGTGGAATGGATGCATGACAACAGATTTGCGTCTGAATAGTGAAGGGGCTCCATCTCTCTCCTTGAGTGCCTTGCATGTAGTAGGGCCAGATCAGAGAAGCTGCACACATTGACTGCACTGGTTTTGTTCTCCTTTTGCTCAGTGGTGGCTGGTGAGCAGGAAACAGGAGGCGCAAACCTTCAAATCCGATCATTACTCTCAATCCATTTCCATTTCCTTTCCTCGATTTAGCAATCAATCGGTCTGGGATTACTTGCCACTATTGAAATTATTGCCATCATTGTTAATCAAAGAATCACACATTGTAGCATTTTCTTTCTTCACATAACGTTACAGGAGGCAAATAAGATGGAATTCAGTTTTGTAAAATTGATATAATCAATGAAAAGATTTTAACTTAAACAGGAAAACCTCTCGTTGACTACATATATCGCACCAGCTTTGAGTGCAATGCGCAATAAAGTCTAGGACAAAAATGTCATGTTTCATGCAGTTTCATGTAAACTACAGAATTAATATTGATTATTGTTTGATAATTGAGGAAAGTAAACAAACCGGTTGAGAGTAACGATTGGGTTAAAGGTCAAATTGGTGAGGTAAGACTATCCAGCTCACCAGCTGCAACTTCTTTAGCCCAACATTTACAAAATTTTATTTTAAAATCCAAATTAAATTCCTATTTGTACTACAACGCTCAATCAAAAATGTTAATAGATGTGATGGAAGTAGGAAGCATTTTCGCACCCTTTGCCCATATAATTTTTATACAATTTTGTCATTTGCCAGTTCCCCCCGGGAGTATTACCCAACCACTTCCTGTGAAGTAACTCAAGCACCATAAGCAGTTTATAGGAGTGGCCACACAGTGGTGCTATAACCTCATAAAACGAGTCAATTGAAACGTTGAGCTACATGCCTACGAAATAATACAAGCAAAATACATGCATTATATTATAAAGTTTACTAGAAACGTCTGGAGTTGTGTTATTTTCCCCTCTGCACAGTGAGATTTGTGTTATTAAAAGTACGCAGTAAAGTGTCAGTAACATGCTGTACTGTTTTACTTGGAAGCCGATGAGCTATATTTTGGACAGGCCGTAGCATGAGAACCTGTCCAAACAAGACTGAGAGGAGCTTTCCACTGGTGGTGTAATCTCATGTTCACACCCCTCATTCACACACAAGTATGCTTCCAATGTTACACATGAGACAATGCTCTGACTCATCAAGTGCAAACCAGTGAGCCTGTGTGTACTTGTGTGAGGCAGCCAAAGGTTTTGTTTTTTAGAAATATGTCATTTCACCCATCACTTTGATTGTTCCCAGGCAAGCCCTACTGAATTCTTCATTTTTTCCCTCCTTATCTTGATGTTGTTTTTGCCTGGGAGTGTGTGTGTGTTTGTTCATATATACCGTATATACAGTGCCTATAGAAAGTCATCATACCCTTTTGAAATAGTCACTTTTTTTTGTCTTACAGCCTGAAATGATTTCAGACCATGATCGATAAACAGGAACAAATTCAGGCCCTTATTGGAGTCAGCTGTGGGTGCCTCATTGCCAGCTGAGATGAGCTTCATCTAAACACCTGGCCAACCCAAGGGCTACATACCAGGCTGCTTACTTAGCTAGAGAAGAATGCTATGCCGAGAAAAGATATGCATTCTTTCACAGAACTACAGTGCCTATAGAAAGTCATCATACTCTTTTGAAATAGTTACTTTTTTTGTCTTACAGCCTGAAATGAAAGTACATAAAATCCATCTTTTTCCAGCTTTATTTACACATTTTGCCTTACAACATTCAACTGAAAAAAAGGGCACAATTTCTGATAATTAATAAAAAATGAAAAACTAGAATAACAGGGTTGGAAAAGTGATCAGTCCCCTAATTTAATACTTTGTAGAGGCACCTTTTGCTTTAATTACAGCCATCAGTCTGTTTGGATATGTCTCTACCAGCTTTGCACACCTAGGCTGGGCAATATTTGCCCATTTTTCCTTGCAGAACTGTTCCAGTTCAGTCAAATTCCGTGGTGAGCAGCGATGGACTGCACTCTTCAAGTCCATCCACAGATGTTCTATCGGATTTAGGTCAGGGCTCTGACTAGGCCACTCAAGCACATTCACCTTCCTGTCCTTTAGCCACTGCGTTGTTTTTTTGGCGGTGTGTTTTGCGTCGTTGTTGTGCTGGAAGGTGAACCACCTGCCCATCTTCAGCTGTCTAGCAGAGGGCCACAGGTTTTCCTCAAGAATTTGGGTGTACTTGGCAACATCCATTTTCCCTCCAATCCTGACCAATTGACCAGTTCCCGCTGAAGAGAAACACCCCCACAACATAATGCTGCCACCACTATGCTTCACTGTAGGTATAGTGTGTTTTGGGTGGTGTGCTGTGTTTGGTTTCCGCCAAACATAGCGCTTGGAGTTCAGTCCAAAAAGTTCAATCTGACCATATAACCTTTTGCCACGTGGCATCAGAATCTTCTGTGTTTCTTCGCATAACGTAAACAAGACTCAGTGTGACACTTTTTCAGAAGAGGCTTCTTTCTTGCCACCCTGCCATACAGGCCAGCTTTGTGTAAAGCTTGTGAGATTGTTGTTACATGCACAGATCGCCCAATCTGCCATTAAGACTTGTAACTCCTTCAAGGTTGCCATTGGCTTCTTGGTAGCTTCCCTGATCCATCTTTTCCTGGCTCGGTCATCCAGTTTGGAGGGACGGCCCGATCTTGGCAAGGTGTGGGTGGTGCCATATGCCTTCCACTTCTTAATAATACTCTGAATGGTACTCAGAGGGATAGTTAAAGCCTTTGAAATCTTTTTATATCCTTCTCCTAACTTGTGCCTATCCACAACTTTATCCCGGAGTCCTTTTGAAAGCACCTTTCCAGCCATGATGAATTATTTGCGTTACCATGCACTACTAGGAGTGGAATCTTTAAGGAACAGATGGAAGAAGTTTGGAACCACCACAACTCTTCTTAGAGCTGGCCGTCCAGCCAAACTCAGTAACCGGGCAAGAAGGGCCTTGGTCAGGGAGGTGACCAAGAACCCAATGGCCACTCTAAGAGAGCTTCAGAGTTCCTCTGCAGCGATGGGAGAACCTGGCAGAAGGACAACCATCTCTGCACCACTCCATCAATCAGGCCTTTTTGGTAGTGGCTAGACGGAAGCTACTCCTGAGTGAAAGGCATATGACAGCCCACCTGGAGTTCGCCAAATGGCACTTAAAGGACTCTAAGAGCATCAGGAAAAAGATTATCCGGTCTGATGAGACACAAATGGAACTTTTTAGCCTGAATGCCAAGTCCTACCATAATCACTTAATCACTTTTTGGACGTTGTCCTGAATGACAGGCAAATCTTAAAATATGGAGGCAAATAAGGAGTGAATTACTCACATTGCCTCCTTCAGGGGTCCTCTTTGTGATGTAACCAGTTGTCACCTGACCATCATCATGTGACATGACTGAAAATGGCCTGGGAATTTCATGTTGCTGAATGACATTTGATGAAATCCGAATTTGTGGACAAAAGTTTCTTTTATTTCTTGATATCTTCGGAAAAAAAGATCTTGACCATTCTTTTATATGACGTAAGGAACATTTACTAAATTCTTCCAGGAGTGTTAATTTCTTTTTCATGATATTTGTTTTACATTTTATAACAGTTTTTCATGTTTGATTTTTAGTGCGGACAGTGTTGCCAAATGATATTTTGGCACTTCAACACAATAAAATTGTCTAAAAACATAATTGTTTAACATAACAATTTACTTTGTTCTATAAAGCAAACATGATTCTATGAATTCATGTACAATTTGTACACATTAATTATAATTAAAATGAATGTATTGCTTGTAGACACAAAAATTCCCACAGCACGTCATTGACCCATATTTAGTACCAGTGAAAAGTTTGAGTACACCTGCTGGAAACTAGGCTAATCTCATTATTGACAATGTTTTACACCATATAAGTCTGTAAACACTTGAAAATAAATAAAAAAACACATCAAAGCAATATTCAAGAAAATTGAATTGAAAATTGAATCTTGGATTCCTCGAAATAGCCATGCTTTGCTGTGATAACAGCCTCACAAACACAGGCTATTAGGTCAATAAGTTTCAGCAGGAAATCACCCAACATGTCTTCCCAGCTCTCCTGCAGTAATTCCCAGAGACACTTGTGGGTTGCTTTGCTTTGACTCTTCTGTCTAGTTTGTCCCATACAAGTTCTATGGGATTGAGGTCTGCACACTGGGCCGGCCAGGTCCTTCACATTCCTCCTTCACTAGATAGTTATTGCGCAACGTCAAGGTGTGCCCAAGGAGTGCCCAATTAGCCGTAATCCAGATGGAAAGTGTACTCAAACTTTTGACTGGTACTGGTACTGTACTGCAAAAGTCTTACGGCATTTATCTGAGCAGTGTAAGTGTCAAGAAAAATAAATGTTTGTTAAATAGTCCTGTGGTAAATTCTTCCAAGCTTCTTACAGGATTTGCCATAACTCTTCTTTTGACTTGTGGCTGCTTTTTTTATTTTCCCTGTCCAAGTAGTCCCATACAGCTTCAATTATGTTGAGGTCGGGGCTCTGAGGTGGCCAATTTAATATTGTGTGTTCCTCAAGGAGGATATCACAAAATCTCAATAACTTTTTGGAAAATGCAATAAAATAATATTTTTAATTGTATTAAATGTTTATTTTTATTTATTCTAATGTTATATAGTGTTTTTCCAAGCATATAAACACTGCCCAGATAAATAGCTTTAAACATAACTTCAAACATTTTCTTGGGTGGTCTAAGACTTTTGCACAGTACTGTATATATATATAAATACACAGTGCCCCTTTAAAGTCTACACCCTTCTCAAATATTTCAGGTTTTGTTGCCTTACACCCTGGAATTAAAATGTATTCAATCCTAGACTTTTTCCACCTTCATTTACACTTTTCACTTCCAAGTTTTAAAAATTTTTCAAAAAATTCTGAACATTAATTAAATATAAAAACGTAGAATAACTTGGATTGATAAATATACACCCCACTTATCATACTAATTGTAAACTATCTCAGGGGTAACCAATCACCTTCCAGATCACACACCAAGCTAATTAGCCTTGAAGATTGGCATTGGAACTCTGATTGGAACCGGGTGTTATGGTCAGATGAGATCACAATTTCGCTTTTAGCCATGCGCACCAGCAGTGGTTTTTGCGTTGGCTTTTCACCTATGGTGAAATATGGTGATGGATCTTATCAGGTTTTCATCTACTGTTAAGATCAAGGGATTCATGAACTCCAGTACCATCACTGATGATTGGTACCAGTACCAAGACATTTTGCCCCAAAACCTGGTTCCTTAACTTAAGCTTAAACTTGGATCTTTTGGCAAGACAATGATCCCAATAATACCTTAAAATCAAGAGATTTGTTAACTGAGAAGTTAGAAAGAAGTTAATTGACTGCAAAAATACTGTTTTGCAATGGCCATCTCATCATCAACTGCCAAGCTACACGGTCCTGAATTAGATGCCTTATGTTTGTAGCTAGCAGAGAGAGATGACCAGGGGCAAGGCATGACATATTTCAAAAGGTTGGTCTTGAGTTAAGCATCTGTATTCTGGATGAGCGCTGTTGGTGGTGCTAGCAGGGAGGTCTGCCAGCAGGGAGTTGCATTAGTCCAGATCAGATAGTGTTGGGGCCTGGACCAGTGTTGTGTGGTTGTGAGCAGGAACTGTCTTGAGATTTCTTGTGATGTTGAGGAGGAACCTGCATGATTGGGTTAATGATTGTTTTCCATGAAGGAGAGCTTGGCATGGAAGGTGACGGCAAGCCTGTTATCTGAGTGGGAGGGGTACAGAGGTATGTAGAGGGGAGTAGCTGACATGTAGGGCAGATCTGTCTTCAGCTTGAATTACAGGTAAGGAGTTGTCATCCAGGCATCTTCATGTGGCAGGTAGTGATACATGAGGAGACTTTAGGGTCAGACAAGGGGGAAAAGACAATATAAAATATACTACAGCAAGGCTATAATGGGGGCCAGATTAGAAAAACCCAAAGTGCAGGTGGGGTGGCGGGGGGGGCAGTCAGTCGAAAGTACTACTCGGCCCGCATTTTGTGAATAGGCCTGTACTACAGTATCAGTGGAGATTTTTTAAGACAACGAGGAAAGCTTGGTTTCCCCTATATTTTTGGGGGATGAGAAATATTTTTTAAATACAACATTAATAAATATTTGTACTTAATATCTATTTTTAAAAATACCACAGATAGAGAGTGGTATTTCAATTCCATGGTATGTCAAATGTTTTGTTTAAACCAGCACTATCTATCGCCTCACGTGCTTGAAGCTGTCAGTGGAAGCTCAGCCGGTTGCAGTTGTCTCTGGGTTTCTATGGACTTAAAATGGAATAACATGTGATGGGTTTGGGGGAATTTAAGAATTTAAGAATTTAAGTAAATCACACTCACAGCCATCCAGCCGGGTGGAGTATGTTATAGGTAAGTAAGTATAGGTGAAGCATAGTCCTAACTCTTCAGAGTTTTTTTTACCAGGTGTATCACTCTGTTATGGGAGGAGAGCACTTTTCTTTTTTCTCCTTTCAACCTTTCAACAGCTGGTTACCACAACATATTGTCCTATACGAAGAGGTTCACACAATCTCATAATTTCATCATTCCATTCTCTCTCTCTCTCTCTCTCTCTGTCTATATATATATCTCTCTCTCTCTCTGACAAAGAGTTCTCTCAATTCAACCTGAAACTTCTGTCACGCAATGTGGGCACCCCCGCGAAGCTTTGTCATTATTTCTACCATCGGGTAGCAATAAGGCCAAGGAAGTTCACAGGCATTAGCGGGGCAGAGCACTCACGTTCCCTCCCTTTGATGTGGTCTGCTGTTGCCTGCTAAGCCCAGCTGGAGTGCAGGTGTTCATATCAGAAAACGGACTGACCATCAGCTCCCGCACTGCATGATGGGGAGGTAAACTTTGGTTTTACACATCATTCTTTAACAGTATTACTGCTTTCTGCTTAGTTTATTTTTTTCCCCTTATGTCTTAGGCAGCAATTTTTCCAAAGAATGCAATAAAAAGGGAATGTTAATCGCAACAGAGACAGACAGTTATTTGTGGATTTATTCACTGGAGATCAAGAGTTTTCTTCCCTGGATGTGGTTATGTTAACTATATTATACAATATAACGGAGGTTGTTAGAAATCATTGCAGCAAACACGTATTGACATAGACATGAAAACAGGAACTAAATGAAAGCAGAGCGATCGTGGTAGTTTCATCAAATCAGTTCTGAAATCTGAAGCAGTGTCACGGGTCCTCTGAGGTGAGGGGGAGTGGCCGACTCAACAGTGGGCATGAGGCGGTGAGAAGGGGGCGTGGACTGTGTAGCGACTCCAGTGGGGACCTGACCTGGGTGACTCCCCTGATCTGAATGAATCTAATCTTAGAGGGAAATACACTTTGGGTCATCGACGGGGCAGCGTCCCCTACTCCCTTCCCTCCCTCCGGCTGCTGGCTCAGGAAGCGGGAGGCAGCTGCGCCAGCTGCACTGGCACAGTTCAGTCACGTCTGATGTGGTCACTCCCTCCCCCCTCTCCTTTCCTCTCTGATGTGGTCACCCCCTTGCTCTCTGAAGCTTGATTTCAGACCATGATCGATAAACAGGAACAAATTCAGGCCCTTATTGGAGTCAGCTGTGGGTGCCTCATTGCCAGCTGAGATGAGCTTCACCTAAACACCTGGCCAACCCAAGGGCTACATACCAGGCTGCTTACTTAGCTAGAGAAGAATGCTATGCCGAGAAAAGCTATGCATTCTTTCACAGAACTACAGTGCCTATAGAAAGTCATCATACTCTTTTGAAATAGTTACTTTTTTTGTCTTACAGCCTGAAATGAAAGTACATAAAATCCATATTTTTCCAGCTTTATTTACACATTTTGCCTTACAACATTCAAGTGGAAAAAACAGGGCACAATTTCTGATAATTAATAAAAAAATTTAAACTAGAATAACAGGGTTGGAAAAGTGATCAGTCCCCTGATTCCTTTGTAGAGGCACCTTTTGCTTTAATTACAGCCATCAGTCTGTTTGGATATGTCTCTACCAGCTTTGCACACCTAGATTGGGCAATATTTGCCCATTCTTCCTTGCAGAACTGTTCCAGTTCAGTCAAATTCTGTGGTGAGCGGCGATGGACTGCACTCTTCAAGTCCATCCACAGATGTTCTATCGGATTTAGGTCAGGGCTCTGACTAGGGTCGAAATCACCCGAATAGTGCAACAACAAAGGCGAGGAGTGGATTACCGAAAAACAAGGAACACGGACAGACGGGGAAACTGACGTGAATGATGAGTGATAATGAGAAAATATTAAAATACAAAAACAAGCAGAACAAAAGTAGCAAAACATAACATTATGTCACAGTTTCACTTGAGTCTTTGCAGCCTGCTCATTTTATTCAGGAAGTAAAAATAAACAGGGACATTGGTGTTATGGGGGTAGGTCTGCTGCAGGTTTTGAACCACATTACATTACATTACATTACAGGCATTTAGCAGACGCTCTTATCCAGAGCGACTTACAGTTTTTACATTTCTTTACAATCCATTTATACAGCTGGATATTAACTGAAGCAATTCAGGTTAAGTACCTTGCTCAAGGGTACAACGGCAGTGTCCCACCTGGGGATTGAACCTGCAACCTTAACGTTCCAAGCCCAGTTCCCTAACCATTATACCACACTGCCTGCCTTATACCACGGCCCACAAGAGATACAATTAGCCCGCTGAGCTATAGACCAAGGTCCCCAGCCAAGGGAGTTAATCACACTCTTATCGCCTCTCCAGGGGTGACGTCACATTCTGTAGCGGACACTCATGTGCTAACTTAAGTCTCTGAACTCTGCTATATTGTCCCCCTCTAAATTCCCGCAGCAACCTCAGCCGACTGATAGGCAGGGCATTATCCGAGTTACTGGCACCACTGTAACGGGTAGGTCTGCTGTGGGTTTTCTACCATGGCCCTAGCTGGGCCACCCTGCACAACAAGAGATACAATTAGCCCACTGAGCTAAAGACCAATGTCCCCAGCTAAGAGAGCTAATCACACTCTTATTGCTTCTCCATATGTTCACATTCTGTACTGGACGCTCGCATGCAAACTCATGTCTCTGAGCTCTGCTACATTGGCAGAGCTACTACGGCACGCCCTTCTAAGGAGCGATTGTAAGGGGGTTCAGGCAGTGTAATGTTCCCTCTGTGATGTCTGAGCCATCTAGAGAGGACGTCTCTCACGCACTTTACCAATATGCAAGGGATAATGTCTCTGATCTCTGAAGCCACTTTGTGCAGCTGCCCCTTAGAGTCACATGGCACAATGTCACCACATGGCCAAGCACTTCAATGGCCAGCCTGCCTGCACAAGTTCACAGCTACATCATGATACTGGACCGCATTGTAATTCTGATTATATTTATGGGTATTTGACTGTAAAATACAATCATTTGCTAAATAATTGGTATTATTTTACTGCAGTGCTTCATTTAAGCCTTTGATTTCATCATTGAAGGCATTGTTTTACAATATTTGCCGTGGGAGCAAACAGTATGTCCTAAACAGTGTTCCAGCTGAGCTGAACTGTTAATTATTTACTTATATTTACTGTGTATTATTCATATCTCTACATTAAATCAATTTTACATATGCTAAAATCTGCCTCTATAATACATTTAATTGCCGAAGGGTCCATTGAGAAAACGCATTATTTGTAATCAATAAAGATGAGTACTTGTCTGTATTACTGATTTATCTAACTCAGTCCTGGGGTACCATAATCAACCGTTATCAACCATAATTGCAACCCATAAATTGTAATGAGCTGTTAATTGTTCTTAATTAGACACTTGTAATGTTTACTGAGGGATAATTTACCCTCTTGAGGCCACATTATGTCAGATATTAATGTCCCATAATTTGATCTAATATGCTATATGGCAAATGGTTAATCTAGAAAGAGGTTATATTCTTTAATTGATTAAATTACAGACAGAATGAATCAGGGCGGTACCAATTGCTTCAAGTGCGGACAACCATTTGCGGAAAAGTAAACGTTCAATGACAGTGTAAATGGCTATGAGACAAATCTTTTAAGGTCAAACTTATTGTAGATCTTAAACACATGTTTTCAACGAGCTGAATTGATCAAGCTTGTTGAGCACTTCCAACCCCATCTCTCCCTCCAGCACCTCCCCAACACGTATCACATTGGAACCTGTCTCCTTTGTATAAAAACATCTCCTATTACCTTTTCCCTGAATAGCTCTTTGTTCCCCCCAGCAGCTGTTTTTGTAAAGAAATTGTGCTGTCTTACCCCACTTGGTGGCATGCACTTGTAGTAAGTCACTCTGGATAAGAGCTTCTGCTAAATTACATAATTGTAATTGTAATCAAGAGATTGCTTTAACAAAGGCCAGAATACACACTGGGTCCCCGGGACTGAGTTTGAGAACTCCTGACCTAAGGGGCCTGAGAGGATTATAAATAATTTAATAATTTAAAGTTTGTTTATGCACTTAGTCTGTTTACAATAACCACAAGAAAGAGGTACAACATTGGGTCAAAAGTACAGTATCAGTTATCACTTATTTTAAAAAGCTCTCAATGAGAAACAGACCTTTTTGTTGTTCCATGTTTCATGTAATCCTGGCAATTTCATTTCCTGTCCATAATTCATATGCATTTGTTTTCGTTGGAAGTGAAACCTGAGCAGGATCTAAATAAAATTGTTCCTATTTGAGGACTTCAGAGGGCTCAGCAGAAGAATTCCCGCTCCCCAAACAGTTGGGGAAAGTTGTGTGAGCGTGGTAAGTGTTTTCTTTGTTTTTTTAGGGTTTTTTTACATTTTGGACAATGAAACGTCAAAATAGTATTTCAAAAAGTATTATTGTTCTTTTGAACTTTTTATGAAACATTAAAATGAGCTAAGTAGCGTTGTTTCTCACTAGAGTTCTAACTGAAAGTGCAGAGAAAGGTTTGCTTTTGTTGCTGCTCCCATGTGCCCCTCTGCCTGTTTTTAAATCAAAAGAGAAAAGAGGGAGGGGAACTCTAGCCTCTAGTTCTAATTTCCGTACACATGACCTCAAAGCCCTTAAACTCAGTTCACATCTGTTAACATAGATGCCAATGAAGCGCAAGGGAACAATGTGTTTTGTTTGTGCATTTCACGGCAAGTTTGATGTAGACGAACCTGCACTGAATGAAAGGGAGAGTTAGACAGAGAGCGATTGTATACTCCTGTCTGCCAGGAGCTCAGCTGATTGTGCCTTGCATCTAGTAAGGCAAAATTTCACTCTTAGGGAGATAAGGACTTTTCTATTGCTTCACCACAACTGTGGTAGTCCCCTCCAAGAGACATTAGAGAACCTTATTCACTAACCAATTTTACATACAGTACCAGTCAAAGGTAAAGTACACCTTCCATCTGGACTACGGCTAAGCGGGCACTCCTTCATTCTTGAGCAAGATAACGACCTGAAACACACCTTGAAGTTGTGCAATAATTATCTGGTGAAGGGGGAACGTGAAGGACAACTCAAACTAAGGACCTGGCCTGCCCAGTGTCCAGACCTCAATCCCATAGAACTTGTAAGGGATGAACTGGACAGAACAGTCAAAGCAAAGCAACCCACAAGTGCCTCTGGGAATTGCTGCAGGAGTGCTGGGAAGACATATCGGGTGATTTCCTGCTGAAACTTATTAATCGAATGGCCCGTGTTTGTGAGGCTGATATCACAGCAAAGGGTGGCTATTTTGAGGAATCCAAGATTCAATTTTCAATTAAATTTTATTGAACATTGCTTTGATGTTCCTTTTGTTTATCGTTACATGTCTTTTTTGTAATTTTCAAGTATTTAAAGAAACTTATATGGTGTAAAACATTGTCAATTATGAGATAAACCTAGTTTCCAGCAGGTGTACTCAAACTTTTGACTGGTACTGTATACCATTACCCCCCTCCTAAATGACGACCAGTGCTTTCAGTTCTTTCTTTTATGTATTTATACCATTTTATCTGACTTCTTTTATCATCCATTTTATTGACTGTCGTTGATGTGGTTTTATTGCTTTAATCCCTTGCCATATTGTACTGCTGTTTTAGCATAGCTGTGCATTCTTCTTATTTTGCTCATATACACACCACTTTATTTGTTGTAAAGTGCTTTGACAGAACAGTGTGATGTGAAAAAAATCCATTATTATTATTAGTATTATTAGATATAGGGAGATGGAGTAGAGGAGGGAGACAGGTTTAAACACAGATTATTATTTTGTTTGTGATATTTTGGACCATTGTATGTCATTGAAATAAATAAATATTGACAGTTAAAGCATTCCCTCTCTGAGAGAGAGAGATAAGGATAGAGTTCAGAGGGGGATTGAGAGAGAGAGAGAGAGGGATAAAGAGGGAGAGCGATTCAGAAAGGGAGAGAGAGTGGGGGGGCAGAAAGAGAGAAAGAGAGAGAGAGAGAGAGAGAGAGAGAGAGAGAGAGAGAGAGAGAGAGAGAGAGAGAGAGAGAGAGAGAGAGAGAGAGAGAGAGAGAGAGAGAGAGAGAGAGAGAGAGAGAGATCCTGATGACTCCACAGTACCATTCTCCCAGGATAAAGCACTGCTGGGTCAGCGGGATGCAGGTCTGACGGGTCAGCAGTTTGGGGCGTATATCAGCCCCCCGGGGCGGGACAGACGACACCCCTCTCCCTGCCATCACAGCACCCCATTCTCATTCATCCAAATACCTCTCATTCCACTGTGAATATTGGCGGGGATCACCTGAATCTTTTTATCAGTTATTTACCAGTGGGACACCTGTGACAGGCCAAAACCAACAGGCATTAAACATGTATACAGCTGAAATAATAGGAATACCAACTTTAAGCTCGTGTGAAGGGTCAAATTAAACTGTAACTGTTATTCCAACATATTCTCCTAAAATTTCACAATGCATCTCTTCAGACAGCAAAAACTATAGAATGTATGGGGGGAAACTGATACTGAGGCTTAATCAGACACTAGACTTTCCCACTGTGCACACCTCCATTGTAACGGTTAAGGCCTTGCTGATGTTTGATGCTAGTCAAATGCAGGAGGTGCACTTTTCTAGTTATCCAACAGAGGGCAACCTTGCATCAATTTCCCAAAACTGATTTGCCCTGCCGTTACTCAGACAGCAGGGTTAGCAGCAGCACTTGTACTCATTCCATTCTGCACCTTAATACACAGATTAGCAGAAAAAACAGGGGAAATTTCTCATTTTATTATGGTCCTGGCCAAAGCCTCGAACAGCCAGCCAGTGTCCCGTCCTGGTACTCATTCAACACCAGGTGGCGCAAACTCACCAGTCAGATCAGACCCAACTGGGAGTTAAGTTCTACAGGTTAATGGAAAGTAGGTAATTGACCTAAACACCTGAGACCACAAGCAAATATGGACAGAGAAGGATCTGCCTCAGGACAATTTCAATGTCAGAAAACAATTAAATTAAATGAAAGCAGGTGATTGCACAGTTAATTCACTACACCTGGGTTTTTGGGTCTAAATTAATTGCTTAATTGCTGGTTAAAAAAACAGCATACCCTGCGGCTCTCCAGTGTAATTGGTGGAAACAAAAACTTGCATATACACTGCCCCTCCAGCACCAGAATGTCCCACCCTTGGTGTAGAGTAGTGTTTCACTGCTGACAGGGGGCGGCCCCTGTGTGACACCTGCTGTGTCCATCCAACCAAACAATAAATCATCCAATTAACCCAGGGGTCCAATCTTCTCTGAAAAGGCCTGGTGTGGGTGCAAGTTTTTGTTCTAGCCCAGCACTAAAACACCTTATTCTATTAATCAAGGTCTTGATTGAAGATTAGTGATTAGTTAATTAGTTGAATCAGGTGATGTAGTGCTAGAACAAAAGCCTGCACCCACGCTGGCCCTTCTTGGATATGATTGGACACCCCATCAACTAAGTAACCAATCAAACAATCAGACATCACTCTTTGCAGAGGAATACCCAGAGGTAGAGTGTTCTCTCACTCTGCACAAATGCACTGTGGCCAGGTGGCCATACTACACACACAGGCACTGTTAAGAGTGAAGCTTCCATCTCCAGCAATATACTGCATAAGTAAAGTTTTTGTTTTAAACCATACAACTTTATTTATCCCCTTAGGGTGATTAGTTGTTTGCTTCATTTTCACTCTCACTTGGTATAGTGCAGGAGAAGGAAAGGTCCTGGAGAGCCACAGAGTCTGCTGTTTGTCGTTGTTACCCAGCACTAAATTGATCTATTAAAGAGGTGATTACATAGTTAACTCACCTCACCTGTTTTCTTGGGTCTAAATTGGATTTTGAGGTGAAAGCAAAAACCAACAAGCCCTGTGGTTCTCCAGGACCAAGGTTGCCTACCCCTGGTATAGTGAAGCATTTTAATAGTTTTCAAAGGATTACATTTTTATAAATAATTGCCCCATAATAAAAGACATGGATACACATGGTTGAACGTTAATTATTTTGACTGGTAGAGGGGGCAAGAGCTTACATTGTCTTATTTGACCAACAGAGCTATTACATAACACATGGTTTTGCACAATACCTATTTATATAGCCAGAACTTTGATGGAGCAATTCAGGGAGAATTTAGTATAGGACAGTCTTGCTCCATCTCTGAATCAAACCAACAACCTCCTGGTTACAAGCGTAGCTCCTTAACCACTACCTCACATCACACCTGGGCATGTACATGCGGGCTCATGTTACATTGGGAGAGGAGGTGAATGAATTTGAGCTTCTGAATGAAATTCTGAAATTATTAATCTATTCAATGGCCGAGAGATTTTTCTATAATTAATGAAAATGTGTTCTATTTTTTTTCCGGCCAAGCTCCATCTGTCCCTGTTCATTCAACAATGACTGAAGCATTATGGGCAGTGTTAGCAGCTCATCTCCGGAGCCCAAGAGCCCTCTTGGCCCACTCCGAATCCTGTTTCTGCTCACTCATATGCACACAAGAGGAAGGGAAGATGGATGTTATCAAAATGGACCTTATATAACCAACCATACTCACTCAATTTAGGCCAGCAGAATAATCTGAACTTGGACAGTGGACATTTAAATGCAATGCACTCAGTACATGACAGAAATCATTCTTTAAGCTCATTTTTTAAATTCATAATACCATTTAGTGTATATCAAGACAAATCATTTCACTTTGGGAAAATCTTGGGGTGTATTTTCCCTGTTCTTTGCTTTATCTGTACATTTTATAAGCCTTATACAATACGTGAGAGGTCGCCATCCCTCTCCCTCCTCCCTCCCCTCCTATCTGACACACTTTCCCTATGGCCCCACTTCTCTGCCCCCCCCCACCGCTCTCAAATGGTTTCCATTTTGTGGGCGGGAAGGAAGGAGCACTTGTTTTGAAATGGAATACGGTTCGCTCGGTGGAGAGGCAAACTGGGGGAACACGTGTAGCGGCTCCCGCCACACACGGTGTCGCCCCGCCCCTCACCCAAACAAACGTCTCTCTGTGGCTGCTGGCGGCACCGCGCCCGCTGGCTCGCACACGGGAACTTTGTGATCGGAGGAGCCGAGTTTCCACACCTCCCTCCAGAGCCGTTCCCCGGGAAACAAAGAGGCGAGTGAGAGCTGCCTGTACCCCCTCACCTGTTGCCATGGGTACAGGGTCAATCATGTAAGTAGCACAGGAAACACAGAAACATTAGGCTTTCTACTATTTGTTTTTTTCAGCCTAATTATGAGGCACAAAGCGTGTTTTGTGGAGGAATCTCTTTCTCTTTATTTAATTAGACAACCCCTTGCAGTAAATGCTTTTCACTTGGTCTGGTCATGTGAGGTGAGAAGAAGAGAGAAGACGACAAGGTGTTTTCACATTAGCAAAGTGTATACTGCAATATATTTTGGATATCGCTGGGATGGAGATTTCTGGATCTGCACTTTTATCCTTAACTTCAAGCACCATTATTGGATGAATAATGACTTTCTATACAAATGTTATTATTGTTATTATTTAATTTTAATTTTTAAATTTTGTTTCAGATTTTTTCCTGTTTTCTCCCAATTTAGTGGCCAATTATATCGTCTATTTATTTCGATTTGCCCTCCCCACATGAATTCGCCGCTTGTCTCTATGAGACAAGCTAATTCTCAGAGGGCAGCGAACTCTGCTTCCTTCGAGATGGAATTTGCCCACCCATGTTCTTGGAGTCACCCATACGCGCTTCTCAGCGAACTCGTGCCAGCTCACCCTGGGGCGGACAGCGGTCGGATTTTGAACCGTGACCGTGATACATTTTAAAAATTTTTTAAACATTTTAAGCATTTAGCAGATGCTCTTATCCAGAGTGACAAGATTTACATGGTAAGATCAATCATTGTTCGCACAAGAGATCAGTGCAGTAATACAGCAATAGACATCATTGTTGGCAGATAGGCAGCTCACACTCGTAAAGGACCAGCCAATACGGGTGTGTTAGACTGCTACGCTATTGGAGGCCCCCTCTATACAAATAGTATGAGTGTACGTCAGATGGTCTTGTGAGACACCAATGATGGCCATCGCAGCTATCACAAAACACAGTCACATCTTCACTGTGAGATTGCAGAACATATAGCTGGAATGTTAAAGAAATGTTGCAAAAACACAATGTGCAGACAGGAATGATGCAAGTTGATGGCTTTTTTGTAGAGAAGCATGAAAAAATAATATTCGCCTGTCAGCAAGTTATCAGCAAGCTAAAGGAACAAGCTAGATAGCTGATAGCATGGACCACAGAAGATCACTCTCCATCTTGCACTCTGATTGGCTAACAGCCATTCCTCATTAAACACACTGAAATAAGAGAAATAACTCCTGATAGCATCTGACTATGATGGGAAACCATATCACTCTGGGCCAATTTACCAGTCGCAATTAGCACAGTAGTTTATCATTGCATATCCCTAATAAATCCATTCTAAAGCAATGTGTACTACCCTGTACTTCTCTTGTTCACCCTAAACACCTATTATACCTATTCCACTCTATAGGAATATACATATTAAACCATTATAATACTGCCTTTTGCAACATACTCCAACATACTCCTCATTAAACTTTATACCTTCCCATGCCATCCACACCTGCTTCACTCAAACATGCCCCTGATTTTCCTTTCTTCATTAAATCACTTTTGAATTATGGTACACAGTGCCTTCTTTAATGTCTTGAGGTGGTTGCATTGCTAGATTGACTGAAGATTCTGATTCTGCATGCATTTTGAATGAATTATGCAAAGAGGAGGCATCTTGAGTTGGTGCAGAGAGCCTTGCTGGCTAACCACTGGTTCTTTACAGTGCAATCTGTCCAGGCTGTGTAGGTCCATGAGACCCCTGGGCTCATGTATGTTTCATACGGTGCGCATTGCAGCAGGACAGAGGCAGGGGAAATAGAGCAGAGAGACATGGGGAGCAGGTCATGTGACATACAGGAACTGTCCAGGTGGTCTCTGTCAGAGAGAAATGCAGGGAGGGAGAGAGGGAGGGCAAGAGATAAAAAGAGAGGGGGGGCAGAGAGATAGACTGAGAGAGGAGGGCAAGGACAAGGGGGGAGAAAGAAGGAAGGGGAGAGAGAAGAAGGGAGTGCTAAAAGGATGGAGAAGGGGGAGAGGTGGTAATGAGAGAGGGCGAGAGACGCAGCCGGAGGGACAAAGTGAAGTCTCCATGCGGCTATGATGGGAGACTCAGAATAGTTCTAAATTGTTATGATGCTGATTTGTTATCAATTTGACTCACCATTGTTTTTATCCACATTGTCATTATTATGTTTTTATTATGATATATTGTTGTTATATTGTATATTACATGTTGTATATGATTGCTTTGGTACAATATTTTGGCGTGGGTGTGTCCTGCCAATAAAATGCAATTTTATTGAATTGACACTAGGTAGAGAGGTATAGGCAAGAAACAAATAGAGGAAGAGATAAGCATAATGTTGATAGAAGAACAGGGCATCAGAGCCAGGCTAAGGACAGATAGAGACCCAGTGCATGTTACAGAGACAGACTGAAGCAGCGCCCACTCCCGGGCCGTCGTCACCTTAGAAAACAGTTTTCTAAGGTGACGACAATCTTCAGCCTGGAAAACAAAGTGTATGTTTATTTCTGATGTCCCTGGAGCGCCCACATTCTGACAACACCTGCTGAGGACCACCCTCCAATACAAATCACAAAGACAAGAACAGTAAAAAATACTATTCCAAACAAAACAGTAAGGCAATACCAGCCATGACCTTGGTCCAGGCAAACCACCTGTGCTGTTATCCAGCTCAGCCCACACTCCTCACATCCCACAACTGAACCACACTGTCTGAGGAAAACAGATGGTTTACTCTTTTATCGTATCTGAAAACAGCAGCAGAGGAGCTAGCTGCATACCCTTCACCTGAGGAGATCTGACAGCTACCTCAGTCTCACCTTTCAACCAACAATTGGACATCTAGCCAGTATGAGGAAGATTATACCCATATTCTATTTTATAATGTTCTCCTTCATCGTTACTGTAGTATGAATCCAATGGTATGCACATATTTTTTGCAGATGTAAGTTTATTTAAGATAAAACAATATAAAAAAACATTTTCTCTGCAACTTCCTGTTTAGCTTATTCAAACTAAAACCTCCCACAATGCATTGCTTTGCCATGAGGCCCCGCATTGCACTCAAGACCGAACCGAACCTTCTACAGAGAAGGTAAGAACACCTTTTCAAATCCCTATTTCTTTGTTGTCGTGAAGGGTGGCAATGGCGTCTTTCTTCTTTAAACCATGGACCTGCTGATGAATGGTGGTTATATGGTATATGTATCATTTTCTTTTTATGTCATGAACATTT